>PVNU02001227.1:0-603448 GCA_003013855.2 Liriodendron chinense | reverse complement strand
AATTTTTTCTTCCAAAAACCTAATGAATCAACAAAAGCAGACCAAAGAAAACCATATCCAAAAATAGGGAAAAATATGTACAAAATCCCGCACTACATACAAAACCAAGAAGCAAAACCAGAACCAAAGATCCAGAATTCCACATTCCAGCAAAAAAATAAATAAAAAATGAAAAATGTGTAAACATCATTTCTCACAGAAAAAAACTCTGCAAAAATCAACCCAACCCACAAAATCCAGAAACAAAACCAAACTACTCTCAACAGCAATCCACTCAAAATGGGAATATAAAAAATGTCTAGAACCTCATTTCTAAATAAGAAAACATCTCAACACAATCCAACCTCATACATAAAACCTAAAAAACCCAAATGATCAAAGCCCTATTCTTTTGTCTCCTTCGAACATCAAACCCGAAATCAAGCACCATTCTCATTTTTATCCCATCAAAATACAAACTGAGAGACCCACATCCAAATTCATTGTTTCTTACCCTAGGTTTAAAAAATAACACAAACAAAATAGCATTTTATTTCCTCCAAACATCAAAAGTGATAGAAAAAAGACACATCCAGATCATCGCTTCCAATGAAAAAAAAAAAAAAAAACAACAAAAAGAACTTTCACATTTCGTGTTCTTCTAAACATCTAACCAAAAAGATCCACTTCCAAATTAATCATTTCTACAAGGGAAAAAAAAAACTACTTCTGACTTTTGTATCCTTTGAACATCAAAGCACAAAAAACCCAAATCCAATTCAAAGAAAGGGAAGCTCTTCATTTTCTATCTCCTTTATGCATCCAAAAGAAACACCCTATCCAGACTCATCATTTCTTACCAAAGTAAGCAAAAAATTTCAGTCTTGCATCCTTCCAACATGAACGCATGTTGGTGTGCACAATACATCCAAATTCATCATTTCTTACCAAGAAAAAGCAACTTTTTTCAGTTGCATTCAGACATCAAAACCCATGTCCCAAATTCATCATTTCTTACCAAAAAAGCACCTTTTTCCAATTAACCTCTCAAAGATCAAAAGCCAAAACACCGAAAATCCAAATTCATCATCTCCTACCCAAAAAAGGCACCTTTTTTCACTTTCATCAAACTTCAAAACCCCAAAACACCGACAATCGGAATTCATCATTAAAAAAGAAAATGAATGGAAAAAAAAAAACCTTCCACGCATCCCATTCAAACATCAAAAGCCAAAACACCCACATCCCAAAGGCAGCATTCGGCCCAAAAAGCTCACCGGCACGGTGCAGCGGAGGCAGACATCAAAACAAAACATTCAAAAGCGGAAGGCCGCAGGAAAAAACGACTGGGCGCAGGCAAACAGTCAAAACCCAAAAGACCCACAGCCCAAAGGCGCAGGGCCGACCAACAAAAAAGCAGGGGGCCCCGCGCAGCGCACGCAAACACGCAAAAGGCAAAAACAGCAGGGCCGACCAAAAAAGAGACCGGGGCACGGGCATCTCATTCAAATTTCAAAACCCAAAACACCCAAATACCAAATTCATCATCTCCTACCAACAAAAACTCACCTTTTTCTCACTCTTGTCTATTCAAACATCAAACTCAAAACACCCAAAATCCACACACATTCATTTCCTACCCAAAAATAAAAAATAAAAAATCATCACCGTTTCACTTTCATCTCATTCAAACATCAAACCCCAAAAGACCCAACTCCAAATCCATCAATTCCTACCAAAATATAACAAGAAAGGAAATCAAACTCACCGCCATTTCAATGCTCCCAGCTCAGAAATCCCTCTCCTTGCCTTCCTCTTCAACTCCTGACAATAAAGTTCAAAAAAGAAAAGAAAAAAATAAATCCCTCAAAACAGATTCAAACAAAGAAAAGAAAAATCAGAGCTCTTTCATAAACCCCTTCGAAGGTGCAAAGAAAAGAAGAGAGAGAAAAACCCATTACCCATTGACCGGCGCCACCGGTAATGTTTTAGACTTTTGAGAGTCTTTTGTGTCACTGTCCGTACATCGCTATACACAGTCGTCTCAGTGTATATCGACTTCTCTTCTGTTTTTGGATTATTTTTTTTCCGCTTTCTTTGAGCAGAGGAGAGCGGTTCCTGTACAAGTCATTGTAAAATGAATTCATTCTACAAGTGCTACCGTGGGGCCCACATCTGTGATTATATCATCCAACCTGTTGAGAAATATTTTATCTCCATAAAAAGTTGTATTTCAAAAAACAAGACAGATCCAACCATTATGTGGGCCACCACATGAATTTATATGTTTCTATACGGTTGTCCCTCCTTTTCTATGCTATGTGTCCTCCTATTAATTTAAAGTATTTATTTTTTATTAAAACCATAATCATGATATCAGTTAAATCACGGATTGGATTTTATAAAAAAAATAAAAACGTGGTCCTCGCTTAGAAAACAATAGACAACCATTCAGAAACTCTAAATTCACGTCGAGAATCATTTAACGGTTGGATCGTTCTGATTTCTTGGATTTCCAAATTTCATGATGATTATACACTTTTTAACAGTTTGGATGACATGAAAAACACATCCATGGGACCACATTTCAGGACTTGTAGACTATGCACATCCTACAATGACTTGTAGAAGAACGGGACTCTGGGAGCGTATTAATGACGGCTATTACTACCGCGTAACGGCCATCTGACAAAACCGCTGTATACCGTTATATTCGTTATCACGGTAACAGCTTGAATCCGTTTCGGTTAGCTAAGACCACACGCGTGCATAGCTCTTCCCATCTATCGCAATAACACGTGCCACTTTTGTATGTATGTAAGAGATCCGAACCTTCCATCTGGTGTAATATAGAGACTAGATCTTCTTTTTGAAAAAAAATACCGTTTTATTTCTTAAGTGGGCCACAATATAGGCTGGGATCCACACGTGTGTGGGCAGGGAACATCCTAGCCTTGCAAAAGACCCGCTGATATGTTGGGCCCACTGTGGATGGTGGTCCCAAAAACCTCCTCAGATAGGAAAGTCCTGATCTTTCAATTTGGGGCTTGCAAACAAACGGCTCAAAATTGAAATACAGCAAACGGTCCCAATTCAACTGAGAAAGGCTCATAAATTGGTGGCCAGGATCTTTGATCCCGGATGGTCCATCAAATCAATGGTCCCAGTACTGAACCATGCCACCAGTTGTGTAAAAAGCACAAAGCCGAAGGTGAGTAATTTTCTAGAACAGTTAAAGTCGTCCAACACAAACTGGTGGGTCCACCATGATAACTGAATGATCGGATAAAGCCTGAAAACTAAACTAGGTCCAAAATTCAAGTGGGCCCATCATAAACTTCAGCTGATCCAAAACTTGTGTGGGCCGCATGAAGATTTCAATGGCTGATGTCCCACGATGGATGGACCATGTACCAAAAACCACTCAGATTAACGGCCACTAATCGTTGTACTTTTCCAGTTCATCTGGATGGGCCGACAGTGAACAAGTAGAGGGCCAAAAGAGCAGACTTGTCTAAAAACAGGCGAGCCACATCAAAGGAAAATTGACGGTTGAAAAGAAAATGATCTACGGTGTATATTCAACTCATGAGTGGCCCATTTGATGAGTGGACAATCTTGATCTCGCAAGTTCAGAATGGTACTCACCTGATGAACGGCTGGATCTCACATTGGTGTGCCACGTGAACACGTGTCCCGAGATTCACCTCTTCAACTGCAACACCCGCGAATCGTCACCTGAAATTCTTTTGGCTAAAGCCGCACGTCCGTTGGACGGTTCCTCAATCACGAATAAATCCTCTATATTTGAAGAGTTCGATTTGCTTATTTCGCGACTCGCGACTCAGAATCCAGCGTGCGAAGCCGCCGATGGGGCCCACATGATAAGATGGCCCAATAATGAGAACCGTCCATACTCTCTTTACTACCATGAGTAATCCTTTTTTCATATAATCATGCTTCATCGATGATCCTAACCTTTGATGTTCACGGTTGAATCGGAACCATTGAATTTTTCTTTAATTCATCTATATCTAATGATGATCGAAACACCCTTCTTACATAGGCCTGAATAGCATACAATCCACAACATTGGATGGTTCAGATCATCGGACCATTTAGCATGTGGGCCCCCCAGTGGGCGATGACTCGCAGGGTTAGTGATTCGCGACGGAGGCAAGACAGACTCAGTTTTTTAATTGGTGCAGACCCGGTCTCGCACCGACTGCCGGGAACGGTGGGACCCACTTGAGTTCTGTTGGGGATCACACGCAATACACAGGTCGATCTCCACGAAGTGGGGCCCACATGGAGTAACTAGTTTGGATGAGTAGTTATATGGGGTTTTCATTCTACATGTGGGGCCCATGGTTCCTGATCGAGGGACGCAGCTTGCCTTGTATCTGAGGTTATACGGTTCTCCTGTAACCCAAGCTTTGTGGAGCCCACCACGATGTTTGTGTTGTATCCACACCGTTCATCTTTTTTGTCGGCTCATTTTAGGACATGAGCCCAAACAAGAAGGAGATCCAAAATTCAAATGAATCATAGCAGAGGAAACTGTCGGGATCGAGATATCCACCGTTGAAATCTTCCTGGGCCCACCGTGATGTTTAGATGCCATCCAATCCGTTCATAAGGTGAGAAATCCACCCTGTCCGTCTGTTTATACGACGTGGCCCCAAAAATGAGTCAGATCCAAAATTCAAGTGAGCTGCATGACAGGAAAAAATGGGTAAGGAAATGATCACCGTTGAAACTTCTCTGGTCCATGAGATGAACTGAAAACACAAAAGTATTAACCTGATTCAAAACCTTTTGTGATCCAACAAATGTTTCAACGGTGGACGTTCAATTCTCACCGTTTCCTGTCATGTGGCCCACTTGAGTATTGGATCTTCCTAAATTTTGAGACCATGTCGTATTATGGTCTGAAAAAATGGATGGACGGAGTGGATTTCTCACAAACATCATGGTGGGCCCTACCTAGCTTCCTGTATTAGGCAGTCCATGTCCACAGTGGGCCACCAACCTGAACCTGATCCTGATGCAACCTTTCTCCTTGATCAGGTCCAACTAGAGCATGCAACTCTCATAGACGCAATGTAATAGACTTTTACACGAAAGATGCTCACACCTAATTAGTTGAACCTTTAACAAGTTAGCGTATGGAGTGCCTATCCAGGAAAGTGTCCAACCATGAAAATGGTGCCCCAATATTCAAGTTAATATGCTCCCCCACATTAATGGGAGTTTCTTTTGTAATTGTTCATTATTTTCCATGGTGTGCCTCCACCTAGCAGATGAACCAGCCTTATTTTGGCAGGCATCTTATTCTCATGGCAGGATCATACAAATACTATGGTGGGCTCCACATGGCAACTAATTATGTGTGAGCATTTCTCCAGTTATATAGATGGTTACAATCAAGCCCTTCCATGATTCCAGTTAATGAGCCGTTTATATAATCTAATCAATGAATATCAATGGTGGGTCACTTAGGGCCCGTTTGGATTGTAAGTTACTTACGATAAGTTACTTATCAGATAAGCAACTTATCTTGGTTTCTACTTAATAAGCAAATAAGCTTGTTTGGTAAGTATGTTTTTAAAACACTTCACCAGAAAAAGTCTTACGTTGTCCTGGTGAAACACCAACCCCCAGTCCGGTAATGCCAGGCCCGCTTTAATGTATACGTTAGATATCCACCATTTGAACTTCTGTGGGGCCCATAGGGGTGGGTCCCACTGCAGTGCATTTTGATCCATGCAGTCCATTTGGACTGAGCAGAGGGTTGAGCCCACCATGATGTATTCGTTTCATGCACACCGTCTATTTATTTTTGCCAAAAAAAGTGGACCCCACCATAGGAAGCAATGATGATTGTACGACCACCATAAAACTTATGTGGGGCCCACTTTGAGGAGCCCACCTGATTTATGAATATACCACAGTCCATCCAAATTGCCAGCTCATTTCAGGGCATGGGGCCCACAAACACGGCAAATCTAGGGTTCTAGTGGACTGCACGCATGAAACAGTAGAGAGGAACACCCACCGTTGAAGCATCTGTGAGGCCCACCAATTGGTTTTTTTGTCATCCCAGCAGTCCCTAAGGTCAATCAAATCTGGACGTGGGGGCAGGACCCACAGATAAAGCTTATTCAAAGCTTGAGTGGACCCCACAGCAGTTAACAGTGGATTGTTGTCCACCATTGAAAGCTCTTTGGGGCCCATCAGGTAGTCTTTTTTACTTCCCACCTATTTATAAGGTCACATAAAAATGGAGGAAATGGATCACACCAACACCAACTTGACTGTTAAAAAAAGTGGAGATTGAATGCTCACCATTGAAAACTTCCAGGGGCCCATCATGATGTTGATCTGCCACCAAATCTATTAATAGGGTCTATAGAACTGGTAGTAGAGCCCACACGTGAGGCAGATGCAAAGCTCAAGAGGGCCCCACCACAGAAAACAATGGTGATTGAATGCCTAACGTTGAAAACTCCATGGGGCCCACAACGTCATCCATTATGTGGAGCCCACCTTTTATGTAGACTGCCTGTCGTGTAAGCCCCACCTTCCAAGTGGAAAGTTCGATGCGGCATCCTTTAACATGGACGGTATCGATGAGTCTCTTCTTTCAAAATGGCAGAAAAGCTTAAAAAGAAGAAGAAGAAGAAAGAAAACTGAAATGATTATTTACTTCTAAGTAAAAAAGTTACTTATGATTAATCATAAGCCAAACATACTTTTCTGAATGTCGGTCACTTATCTGTTGCTGTTAGCAGAAAAGTAACTTATTTGGTGGTATCCAAACAGGCCCTTAGGGGCGTTTGGATCGTAAGTTACTTTAAATAAGCTACTTATGCCATAAATAGCTTATCTTGGTTTTACTTATTAAGTTGATAAGTGTGTTTTGTAGATAACATGCTTATCAGCCAGAAAGTATGAAAGCATATTTCGTTCCAACATTATAAGTATCTATCCCTTTAAGTTTGTTTTAGTCTCCATCACATTCAACATCCATCATATGGGGCTAACCTTTAATGTGGACTGCTCATTGTGTAGGCCTCACCTTTGGTGTAGGTCATCCATCATGCAAGGCCAACCTTGGCTATGGGCTATTCATCATTAGGGGTTGACCTTTAATGTGCACTATCCATTATGTAGGGCTGGCCTATGATGTTGGTCATCCATCATATGAGGCCCACCATCAATGTTATTGTCCATCATGTAGGGCCTACCTTCAATATCCACTGCCAACATGTGGAGCCCACCTTTGATGTGGATCGTCCATCATGTGAGCCCCAACTCAAATGTGGGCCATCCATCATGTGGGGCCCACCTTGATGTGGATCAACTATCATGCGAGGCCCACCATTATTAATTGTCCATCTTGTGGAACCCACCTTTGAAGGGGATTTCCCATCATGTGGGCCCCACCATGAATATGGGTTGCCCACCATGCAAGGCTCGCCTTGGATGTGGGCCAATCAACAGTAGGGGCTGACCTTTAATGCGAACCGTCCATCTTGTGGGCCCGCCTCGATGTGAGCCATCCATCATGTGGGGTGTAACTCCAATGTCCACTACCATCATGTGGAGCCCACCTCTAAAGTGAGGTCGTCCATCATATTAGCTTTGGATGTGGGCTACTTATCATTGTGGGCAACCTTTGATGTTGACCATCCATTATGTGGGCCCACATTAATATAGGATCATCCATCATGTGGGGTCCACCTTTGATGTGAACCATCCATTGTATGGGCTCCATCTTTGATGATGTGGAAAGTCATCGTGTGGGGCCTCTAATAGGGGGGGGGGGGACAAAAAGCTAATTAAAAAAGTTTATTGGGATAAGTAATTTTTAAAACATAAGTTACTTTTACAATGATAATTACTATACTTAAGTAAAGAAAGTAAGTTTAATGACTTAACATAACTTAAAAAGTAACTTATTTGGTGGTATCTAAATAGGCCCTTATAATCTACGATCCACTTTTTTCACACAATGTACCCTGCCTGGTGGGCCCACCTGTTTAGTCTTATGCTAGTGCATGCTTCATGTGGTCCTCCTATGGAGGTCACACACGAATTATAGATTCGCACATTCATTATTAATCATTCATTCAATTTCTCATGTCTTCTCAAATATCATATACTAATTTAGAGCAATCTCAACTTGTTCAAGAAGATTGAGTCTTTTTATTTGCCTGAAATACTTAGATTCTCATCTTGTGTATAGACATGGCATATGCAATGCATATAGAGAGAAATGAACTGATTTACAAAATAGGGTAGGAAAGGAAATGACCACTTGTATCGGTGAACTGTTCACCATTGTTAAATCTTTAAAACTATATAAATAAGAAATCTTAACCATCTAATTGATGGCTATCAAATGAATGGTCAAAAGTAACATGAAACAGGCATCTATACTGTTATTTGCAGTAGAGACATTTTAGGCTACAAGATGCAAAGAACAATTATTTTTTCTTTATACATTTTGCATATTTGCGACAAAAACACTATGTACCACAAATGGCTACACAAGCACTTATAAGTGATCAATGTTTAAAATAAAGAGAATTAATGAGAACTAACCACCTACACGCACCTTGACTATTATTTGCATTATAAAACATTTTCAACTGTAAATTTTTTTAAAACTTTTATCTCTTCTTTTAAATTTATTTTTATATTGCAACTACAAATGCCTGTATTGAAAATAGCATTACAAGGTGTTGTTCTCTCAAAGAGAACTTATCACCTAAGTATGCATGTTTTGCTATATATATTACTTATATCTTCTTCTTTTTTAACATTTTGTGGTCGAAAATGTCATCACAAATGCCTAAAGGTAATTACTTCTCAAAGGGTAAAATAAATAGTTACTATCATCTTTTTAAGGTAAGTTCTTTGTTATGCTATATCCATGATTTTGGATGGTATTGATTGTCTTAAAATTGCATTATGTGTGGTAGAAGCATCGCTTCTTCTTTTTTAAACGTTAGTCAACGTTAATAGTATAGCCTTAAAGAATATGCTTGTTGGAAACAACTTACTCCTCAATCAGTTAAATCTATACTTATATCTATCTATACTATGTATAATGCAAGAAATTGGTGGGCTTTTGCTCCTGCAATTAATTTATGTTGGAATGTATTCCTTTTTAGTTTAATGAATTATGTATTTTTTTATCAATATTTTTGTTTATTGCTTACTAGTAATTTATATACACGAAATGGATGTCTCTGACATATTCGTTGGAAGATTTTATTAAAATCTATGCATCCTATGAAATGAAGTAGGATAGGTTTAAAGTGAAATATATTGTGAGGTTTGTTCAGTTATTCATAAACCTAAATTATTGTCATAACTAGCAATTAGGTCAAGATAAGTTAATCCATTACCCACAATACATGGTAATAATTGTTACATGTATGATAAATCTCTATCATGATACATTGTTCCCACACATGTGTAGGTATGTGCATATGTATGCGTTAACTAGATTTAGGAAGTCAAGATAGATTTAATTGTCTGATATTAGCTTGTAATTCTTGTACTTCTTATGCTTATCTTATACTTGAGATGACCTACGATCCTAATGAGAACTACGATCTTAATGAAAATTTGATTTATTCTTTTAATTCACTAATATGTGAGCTTTTAAGGCTTGTTTGGTTTTTTAATTTCTTGTGTAATGCTAGCAAATGAGTTATCATTATCATTCGTAAGTGTTTGTTTGAAAGGAATTATGGCTTGTGAATTGAAAGTCAAATACAATTATAAAAATAGTTTAAGCACATTGTAATCATTACATTTTCATATCATAAAATTACCATCATTATAGCTATTTGTGAGTGAAACAAATGATGTAGCAAAATCATCATTATAGTTAAATGTATGTGATGTCACTACATAATTACAAAAATAAATAATCATTACCCATTTGCACCCAGTTACATATGTAATTGGAAAAGCTAATGAGCCTTTAGGTGAATTGTGGTGAGTCGGTTGGTCGACTATGTTCTCGTTAGGGGTTAAGATTCTCAGGAAATGATCTAAGACTTTATAAGTGTAACCTTGTATCAGGAATCAAAATAATTGATCTGCATAGCTGACCAAAATAATTTTGTAAATCTTTTTTTATTAAGCAATTGATTTTGAAATCATCATATACATCATTTGTAAAATTAGCAGTTCAAATTCATTTTTCGATGATCAATCATAGCCATGGGAAGTGGTGCACCTTAAAGCGAATATTTATATAATAACATGAGATAAAGGTAATTATGTACATCTATACAGTGTTCAAGTGGAAACTTTGAAACTTTGCGAGGTTTAACTAGATAAAAGTTCTTGTGGTTAGAAAAATATATTGTAAGTTGATCTTTCTAAAAAATGCCTATTTTCATTCTCCAAAGGATTTTGCTGTAGTACAGCGACATCTTACTATAGTATGGTAAGTTGAGTGGAAAGTTTACACCCAAGATTACATCCACATATTGATCTAAACCATTAATATTTTCCATACAACCACATAAAATGTAGTCATATCATCATGCTTCATTGATTAAGATTTAGATTTGCTTATGAACCATTGAATATTCATCTTTATACACAACGACCTATTACACAAACTTTTTTACCACAGCTTGGGTAACATAGGATCCATAACTTAAATGGTTAGATCATCTTTTAAAATGTAATCAAGGGGTTGAAATAAGCCATCAGCAATACTATGATACGGGCACAAAACCTTAGCAAAATCCCTCTTTAGTGATTTTTTTCTCTCGCTTTTTCAAGTGCATTGCACATGCCTTGCCCCCTGGTACTACACATAATGAGTAGCATTTAACCAATTTTATCATTGCAATTACTCATGGGGAGAAATGCTAACAAGTAGTTTTCCAATGTGGCCAGTTCTTCAATCGAGGGGTGTTGTTGTCTTTTCAATTCATGGATGATCTCACTCCTCTTCCTCTTTTCACATGGACTGCATTTAAGCATAGCAGGAGGAGCTATGCAACAAAGGTTCTGTGAGGCCTATCAATGTGATGATGAACTAAGATTCATACCGTACATTTATTATATCAGTTTATGTTAGGATATCAGCTAAAAAACTACATCTAAAGCTTAAATGGGTTGCAACACCAGAAAAAGTAAGCACGGATCCACAATAGTTAAAACCCTTCTGTCTTTATTTATCCCTTTGCATACAGACTATAGTGTGATAGCCGCACCTTTCCCCTTGATTTCCCTTCACTTCTCTCTTATTTGCTCTTTCCACAAATGTACATGTGTTGCATGTCTCATGTACCGTACCTTTTGTGTCTTTTAACTTGATTTAAAACTCAATTCATGTCTTTCTCTTTCTCTATGTTAGTAATTTAAGAAACTAAATGCGTGAAATATAATTAAAAGAAAAACTTTGCCAAGTATTTTTCATCCACTCATTGGTTTCACGAGTTGTGGCCGACCTGAAAAGTGGACTCGCCAGATTTTTGAATTAAGGTATATCAACTATATGATGCACTTGATGAACGGCTTGGATCTTGAATCCCTATGCCATGATGGCACATTTAGTTGTGTGTAGATATGATGTCTTGCAAAGGCTTGTAGACAAGTCATGCATGCTGAATCTACCAATCGTAATGAATTATCACATGATGCTCGACCAATACAACAATGATGGAGGTATGGGGCCCACCATCTTCTATCCAATGATCCTACCCATTCAGTGAAGTGGACAACTACAACGAATGATCCCCAACTGATGGGGGACAAGACGGACGGTTAGGATGATCGATGATATGATGGGAGTGATTTTGGGGCATCTCCTGCCCACCATTGGATCACATGACACCTACTTAAGCTCAAGCAGAACTTTGACTTAGCATTCTTCATTTGCCCAATTGTAAATGGGAATGGTCCCATAAGTTCAAGCTATGTGGGGCCACTATGACTCAAACCACCATCTACAGGTGGGAATGGGCAGTGCAGTCACTAGCCAATGGCTAGTGGTCAGTACTTTGTAGGCCCCACCATGATGTATGTAGTTCATCCACGCCGTCCATCCATTTTTCCAGATTATTTTATGATATGAGCCAAAAAATGAGTTAGATTCAAATCTCAATTGGACGATACCACAGGAAATAGTGTTCATTGAATGTCCACCATCAAAAACTTCGTGGGGGCCACAAAAGTTTTGGATCAAGCTGATAATTGTTTTTTCCCTTCATCCCGGTCTATATGACTTAATCAATAGGTTGGATGTCAACTAAACATTACAGTGGGCCCTAGGAGGGTTTAATGGTGGACATTCAATCACTATTGCTTTCCTATGGTGCAGTCCACCTGAGATTTATATCTGCCTCATTTTTGGGATCCCATAAAATTATATGGAAAAATGAATAGACGAAGTGGATCAAACATATACATCATGGTGAGGCCCATAGAGCACTGACCACTAGCCACCTGGCTAGTGGCAGCGACACTAGCCACCTGGCTAGTGGCAGCGACACTAGCCACCTGGCTAACGCGTCGGCCCCTAAACTTGGCATGGGCAAGCCTGGCCAGGCTAAGCCAATGATGAATGGCCCAGCCGGGCCAACCACCAAGTGGGTCATCATTAAAAAATAAATAAATAGATAAGAAGAAGAGATGTTTTAAAGACATTTGTGAGCCGTTTCCCATCACCATAAATGTGCAGTTCAAAGATATGTCAAATCAAGTCAGGCATTAGTGATCCAAACCATTCATATGATAACGTTCATAGTAAAAAAATAATAATAAATAAATAAATAAATCTAAAATGTGTCCTTGATTAGACTATTTTACACCTTTGATCATTTAAATCTTTCCATTACACTTAGGGCCACAAAAATGACATGTCCCACCATGAAAGTCACCCTTCTCAAAAATCAAGCTGACGTGCCAACTAGGTGTGCTAGGATTATGTTGAGTGGGACCGTCGGTTGTCTATTGATTCCAACATGATGAGGTCCACCGTTTTCATACCACTGATGTCCTACATAACTGGCAAGTTGGCAGCAAGAATGCTATTGTACCACAAGTTGTGGTACATTGCCGGTAGGTGAACAGTTCTCAGATCATATAGAATTGCATTTGACCCCAAAAACCAGCTCACCAGTTTTCCTACATAACTGGCAAGGTGACTCTTTCATAGCTGGTTTTAGTTTTTATTTTAATAGTGGCAACATTCACTAAGGGTCACCATCAGCCTGATCCACATTCCAATAGTAAAATCAGATAGTTTCTCTCATCTGTTTTGGCCATCATCCATCTCCAATTAGGTCAGAAGTTTTGGGTTTTGGATGGTCTGGATTGTCGCACAATCATGCCACGTGTACATGAAAGAGTCACAATCATTTTAATGTCTTCAGTCCATCCCTAACACATGCAAAGGAAGTAATATCCCTTTCATTTGGAGGGATCAAGGGCCCACCAAAGGACAGTACAACTAAGATGTGTGGCCCACTTGCTGTGGTCCTACTCAACAAGCCATGAATTTAATATTGGGCAGGTAAGGCAAGCTGAATTGACCTACCAACCATTCATTCAAGTGTCCCATCACTATCTATAGACTATAAATAATGTGCATTTGCATTACTAAGATATGATTTTGGACGACTGGCTAATTAGTATATAGATAAGGCCCCCGATTTCTCCGGTCAAGCACCACGAGATGCTTGTTTAGCTTAATCACCCAAAATTTAGTCAATCAATGGATATAAATATGTTTGTCAACATAACAATCAAATAATTCTTTTTTAGGGGTGATGCATTGTGTGGGGCCTGCAGTGAAGTGTGCATGACATTCAATCGGTCCACCATGTGAGACCATTGTGACCTCCTTGGCACCCGAAAGCCTGGCCGATCTGATAAATCATGCTTAAAACCTCTAAAATCATGTGGTGTGGCCTACCTTAATTAATTTTGGAATGGACTGAATTCTGGTGCATCAATTCATCCTAGTGGGATGGCATGTTAAAAAAACAAAGGGGGCCCATACACAATCTAGAAGGTTTTCACTGTTGGGCATCTTCATCCAGACTGATCCCCATGGTGTGGCCCACTTGAGTTTTTGATCGGGCTCAATTTTAGGGGACGTGTGGTTTGGCTGATGACGCAAATACCAGCCAATACTGTTGTCAAAGTTCTGTGGGCCTCACCATGATGTATGTGTTTTGTCCACTCTGTTCATCCATTTTGCCCACTCATTTATGGCATGAGCTAAAAAATGAGGCATATTCAAAGCTCAAGTGGACCACACCACAGGAAAAAGGGGGAGATTGACCTCCGCCATTGAAACTTTCTTAGGGCCGACAGTGGCTTTTATTTATCAACAAACCTTTTCATAAGGTCACACAGACCTAAATGAAGGGAAAACACATATATTAGCTTGATCTAAAACTTTTATGACTCTAATTAGTTTTCCATGGTATGATTTCTGTGGTATGGCCCACTTGAACTTTAGATCTGCCTCATTTTTTGCTCATGCTCTAAAATTACGTGGACAAATGAATGGACGCCATGAATAAAACATATACATCATAGTGGGGCTCACAAAGCTTTGAGACTATCTAGCTGGTTGGTGTTGGGGTCACCAGCCAAACCCTGCATATCCACTTTTGGGTGCATGAAGATCATGCATGTGTTAGTGTATGGACACAACATTTTACTACTGGGAGACGGTGTCAAACAGTGTTAGCCCGAGTTCATCCGCGTACGTGACTGCTGCCCTTGAACGATATTAAAATCATTGATTGTACTTCCACTAACAGCTCAAGCTTTTAGCGTGAATGTTTAGCCAGTGGAGTGCTAAGGTGCACAGAGCAGGGACTTGCATTATGGACAAAATACATGTCTTGCATACATCACAATGAGCTCCACATATCGAATTATAAATCAAGCTTAGCCTACATGGTGGGCTCTAAAAGCTTGAGCAATTAGAGGATGATGTAACAATGTATATCGAGGGACTTTAACACTCCCCCACTAGGAATATATTCAGGTGGCATATCTACTGCTTTCAAGATCCAAACACTTAAACCTTCTGATCTGATGCCATATCAAACAACAACTCATTCTAAAAGCTTGAGCCTTTATAGGATGGTGTAACAACGTATATTGAGGGACTTTAACAAACATAATAGATCTTGCACAATGGAAGGCTTTCATTTAGTTTTTTCATCATGGTGGAGTCATGAGTGTAGTGGTCGATGGCCCTTTTCTTTTAATGGTAAGCTGGGCTTGAACCCAAGACTTCAATGTTGAAACACACCTTGCTTAGCACTGAGCCATGGCCCATGGGCATGAACCCCTCAATGGCATGGTTGCCTTCTCTTGATCAGTAAGAGAATCTGCATTCATTAGATCTTTTCAAGCACAGTTGGTTTCAACTTTAATTTATGGGCCACTTTTTAATAAGAATATATTCCTACTTTGGAAGGATTTTGCAGTGCTATATATTATATTGAATTGAAAAATAGGATTGATAAAGCTGACCTAAATAGCTGGCAATAATGTGGACGGTGATGATGATGATGACGACGGCATTAAAGGCGACGGTGACGATGATTTTAGCTTTTGTGAGAGGGAAAAAGCATGTGTGGGATGTCATGCTATTATTATATATTTAATGGAGAAAAGTAATGAGATATGCTCTTGTCCATCGGGTTGGACCGCTAATCAATCATCCAATCAATGGATAATTTTCATTAGTTTCTATATATGTAATGTCCAACTCATCTAAAAGGTTGGCCCCACCATGAGGATCTCCTCATGTAAAATTTAGTTCAGTCCACTCATTAAGTGGGGCACACTTGCATTTTTTAGTATGGGTTTTGCTAACGTTCTCATTAGCAACATCTCCAAGCCTTTTGAATGACAAGTGGGATGTCCAATCATCGATCAGGACGGTTCATTCATTCGATAGTACAAATGGGAGCAGGCTATAGTCCAAAATCATGCTCTCGACTTGATGATCCCAACCTTTGAATAGGGTGAATTTCTTACAACCATCCATAGTCTGTGAGATCACATGGTTAGAATCATCAAACCAAATTGCTAATTTGGAATTGTAACCATGCAAGGTAGGATCTATAGTAGATGTTTTAAAATGATGGTTGGAGATTTATTTGTTTTACTACTCAATCTTGGTTATCCATTTTACATGATATTGTTGAGACGCTTGGGATCATCTGATTTGCATGATTGTTACACCATGGCTGTCTCCTAGTTATATGAATGAATGAATGGTTCAGATTAATGATGAGTTATCCCATATGCCATTTAAAAGTTTCAGGATGTTGCTAATGTAGCACCTTCGTCCCGAAGGTGCATGCTACATGGGCGAATCCCGTTATTATTTTTTATGTTGTAGCCATCAAACGAGCAGATCGGATTCATTCTATCTTTAGGTTGTGCCCAGCCGATTGGCTAGGTTGGACATCACATGTGCATTACAAATTGATGCCATGGCTGTCAACAGGCCAAGCTTAGATTAGGTACTAGACCTACCAAGATGTACGAGGAGACGGACGGGTACGTGGCGCGTCATCATTGGCCGACGCAGTGGGCTCTGCACCTCAGGTCTGACGTAGAATTATCAGACGCGTCACATCCTACCAATACCAAAGTGCGGGGCCTACTGCGTCGGCCAATGGAGACACACCACATGCCCATCCGGCTCCTCGTGCGTCCTGGTGGGAGTAGTACCTAATCCAAGCTCCAATTGGCCGGGCTGGTCCGGGCCGGAAGTTGCCCTGATTTTGATCTGCTCGGGTCTAACCTGATGGCTGGGCTTAATCAAAATTATGATTTTGCCCGGCCTAACCGGGCCCATTAAAGAGAGGAGGTTTCACATGCAATTAGTAGGGCCACTAAGCATGGTCCAACAAGTACATAACTGCAAATGGTGTCATATATGAGTGGCACTCAAACAGTCCAAAAGGTTGGTCCCATCAGGGACTTCTCTTAGCTCAAAAATCAAGCTGGCCCACTCATCAGACGGGTGACATGTCTACTTTGTGCATCAGATCTGTGGCCGTCTATTGCTTTGAAGATAATGATCCACATGATGAGTGAGTGGGTCTGCCTAATTTTTGTATTAGGTTTTCTTCATGTAAAGGCCAACCTTTTGGACGGATTGGATGCTATGTGCTCTTGAACATTGCCACTTATCCAGTGGTTTGGATGTAACTCCAGCCAATTGCCACTGGAGAAAGGGTGTGCGCATGGTGTGCACTGACAATTGGTGTGCATATATCTCTTGCCGTTCAAAGATGGTTGGTTGCAGCAAGCGATCGCGTTAAAAGGCCAAATCTCAAAGTTCCATTTTGAAATGGATGGTTGGATTCTCACCTGCAGCATTAGATGGTAGGAAGTAAGTGCATGTTGGTTCACACAATCCATAGAATTTGCATTTCCTGCCTTTCTAAAAAAGTTTCAATAAGCTGGCATCAATCTAAGTAATTATCACTTCACTACTTTTGATTAGATTTTGTGGCCGCTCATGGCTAATTAGGGCTCAAAAATCAGCCCCATCCATGATTCAAGTGAACTACACAATTAGAAGCAGGTGTAGGGCAACACTCACCCTCCAAAATATTTCCCTTAATGTGGCTTACTTGAATCACAAACGGCATTGATTTTTAGCCGTCCTAAATTTTGGTGCGGCATTTAATGGTTTGAGTGGATTTCATATAATTATCATGGTGGGCCCTATGAAAATCATGGATGGATGTCTCTCTCCTCATTGTTTCCTTTGGTGCGGCCCATTGGAATATAAGTGAGCCGGTTATTTGGCCCTGGACCTAGCATGGGATTGTACTTCTAATAGTTAGATTAGATTTCACATACACATTATAGTGAGCTTTAACAAAAATAAGGGAGACAAATTTAGAGAAACTTAATTCAATTAGATGCCCATCCTTGATTTTTAATGAATTAGTGATGTGCGTGTGGGATCCGCTCCTACCATTAGATATATAATCTCATGTTAGCCCATATCCAAAATTTAGGTAGGCCACAGGAAGGAAAATAGTTGGAAGAGAGGGATCCACTATAATAATTATATAAAATTCAATCCAACCATTAGATGCCACACAAAAATTTAGGCCTTGGACCCAAAAATTAGGCCCGTCCGTGATTTAAGTGAGCCACAACAATGGAAACAGTTTGGAGTGTGAGTGTTGTCCTATAAACTGTTTCCGATCTTGTGGTCCCCTTGAATCATGGATGGGATTGATTTTTGGGCCTTAGGCATAACATGGGGTGGCCCACCTAGTTGTTAGGATGGATTTAACATAAACATCACAGTGGGACCCACCTAAGCCGCGGACCCGTGGCTGTTAAATAATTCTAACGGAAGGTAGTGGAATGTAAATTATATATTAATTAGATATCTTTTTGTGTAAAATCCCCCTAAAAGGATGATAATTAAAAATGCGCACTAGCAGGCTAACAACTGTGCTTCACAACTCAACGCTAAGCAGAGGTGTATAAGCCATACTTTCTGCTGGGGACCACATGTGCCAGCGTGGCAGCGTGTTGAGATCTAGGCCTATTATGTGGGTTTTCGACCGTATGGATTGCCTGGCTTAAAAATCAGGCCCGGATCGCTAATCACGTAGGCGACGGTGCTGGAAACAAATGGACGGTTTAAAAAGAAACTCTGATCAGTAGATGGGCCTGATTTTTGGGCCAGGGAATTTAGCTGGTGAGACCCATTAAATATTGAATTTCACATCCATAGGCCACGTTGGCACGTGGTGGGCTTGGCTGATGAACAGGCCTGGGATGGAAGTCTATGTGTAGGGCATCAAGGCAGGGCCAGGCTGGCCTTTTGGCCCTGTCCAATCATCAAATGGGCCATGTTATACAAAAAGAATTGATGGTTTGAAGATACTTCATTAGAGTTGTCAACGGCCTGATTGGATGTTGGCTTGGGCCTGGTTTTTGAACTCTTCGGGCCAGGCTTGATGAGCCGGTCCTTCTTACAATTTTGATTTTGCTAGGCCTGAGCCAGGCTTATTGACAGACTTACACTTCGTGGATCCATTTAATGCAAGTGTAGTTAAAAGCCATTTATATGACAGTACTTGGCACAGAATAAGAGGACAGTCTAAAAAATTCTATATTGTACTGTTTAAAGCCTTTGATCGTTTCACTATTTTCATTATAAGGTTGGCCCGGCCCAAGGCGTGACCTCTTAGTCAACTATATGTTGTACCCCTTTTTTTTTTTTATCATTCTTGGAGAACCAATAAGACATAGACAGGTGGAGTTACAGCAGAAATATGCAACCGGCATGCGATTTGCTAGGATATGTGAAGTGTGTTTTGCGGTAGTAACAATTGGTGCTGGTGTATCGGTATGTGTCATCCAAAGATGGTAGTGGCTGAGCAATCGAAAGACCAAGTGGAATGGGTCCCACAAGCAATTACCAAGACAGGTGTCAAGATGAGAAGTATTGAAGAGTTATCATAATTGCCGAACATGGGATGTATCCAAATGATTCTTTCTATTTAAGAAGCCTATAAATAACAGAGGAGATCAACGGAGTAAAGTGTCTCATACCAAACAAATCACCTAAACCTATCTTTCAATTATCCTTTATATTTCTTAACATAATTAGAAGTCTAACCATACATTAAGAGTAATAGTAATCCAATAGTCATAATCCTTAATTATAGTCCAGGTCTATGCTCATATGCTGGACAAGTTTTCCTTTCAATACAAGCAGTTCTCCTTTCAAAAAGGTACTTTGCAATTGTTCTCTACAATATTTTCTTTTGGTCTACTATTGTATTTAAGAAAGTCCTTTTTATTTGGAAGGCAATGTGCAACCCATTCGTGGAAGATAAACCCTACTTGATAATCACCTGATTATTTTAAACAACATCTTGCAAGTGACTAAATAGGCGGTTGATCTTTTCAAATCTTGGTCATATACAATCGAATTCGATGTATTTGCCTATCTTAATTATTGGGGTCAAAGTTATTCAGTTGGAATTAAGCCGTATAATCAATCATGGCACGCTCGCACACATAACACGTGGCCGAATTTGAAACCAAGAGACAACATTAGGGACTACTTAGGGTCATTTGGGAGCGTGTATTTGATATACATTGACAATTATCTTAAAAGCAATGTGATTTGGAATCACCTCTTATGCTTGAGATCACTTCCTATTTTACTTTTAACCATCTATTTGATAGCCATCAATAAAAAGGTTAGGATTGCTTCAGAGTGTGAGTTTCAAGATGCACTATCCACAACATGATTTTTGAAAGCCCTAGGGTGGCCTTGAATATTAAGCCTGGGCTACACTTAATCGGGCTGGATTTAGGCTTTCTATGATAACCTGTCAGCTCGGCCTGTCCAACTTATTTAGGGTTTCAAGGGCATTTTTGTTATACATCATGAATGGTGGGGCCCACTCATATCTTGAGCACAAATGGGTGGCTGGGCTCAGACTCTAACCGTGGATAAACATCATGGGCTGGGCACTATAACTTGGTCCAACCTCAGGCTTGGGCTGTGAATAATCATTGTGGGCTGGGCTCAGCCCTATTATTTTGGCCTATAAGAGGCCCAACAGAGATTGGGCCTAGATTTTACTATGAAGAGGTGATTGGACAGACCTTAGCCCGGCCCTAGCCCGGCCTGTTGACAGCCAAAGGATGGTATTAAAAGAGGTCTCAAAGTCTCAAGTCCAACCAGTTGTACCATAAGTTACTGTCCACCCAGAGGATAACCTCTAATCTATCATGTCCGTGCAAGATCCAAGCCGTCCAATAGGTTCGCCCAGTCCAATTGGACGGCTTGGATCTTGCACACACATGGCAGATTAGAAGTTATCCTCTGGAAAACAATGTCTATCAGTTGATAAATAACAAAATACATGTGGGGCATCTGATGAGTAGATGTGGCCGGTTTTTGTAGAAGGTGATCCTCATGGTGGGGTGGGACATCTGATGAGTGGATGTGGCTGGTTTTTGTATAAGGTGATCCTCATGATGGGACTAACCTATTGGAAGGATTGGATTTCATATGCACATGACGATTAAAAGTTGCGAACTGGATGGATGCTAAGCTATGGTCCAACCAGTTGGACTTGGGGCCATTTCGTATTAAAAAGACATGTAGATTAAGAGAGGCTAACAACAACATATGATGAATTGGTTGGAAAGTTGTGTTCTGCTTTTCCTTTTTGCTTTGCTTTAATCCAAAGAGAGGAACTTTTGATACTCCGGCAGAGCATGCTAGTTAATACAACGGCAGTAAGTAATTGTAAACATTACACATCCAATAATCAAAATCAACAGTCCAAATTATCAGACATATTTTAATGGATCATAAAAAAAATTACTGATATGACTACCTAACTAGCCGATTGATGAACGCCTGGAACGGTCCGAAAAAAGAGTGAATGGTCCTAATTTATATCCAAGAATCAGCTGTTAACAGTTAGTGTTGTTCAGCCAATTGTAGGATTTTGGCCTATCCATAGTTGGTTTCACTGGTTTAATGATCTAGTTTAAGTTAACATAAGCCACATGTACATCTTTTGAGTACCTGAGTATCAACCATCCCAGTCCACCAGAGTATCAAATAACTCCCTGGCCTAGACAATCGGGCCTGTCCATACATCAGATGGGCCACGGAGTACGAAGCAAATGATCCAATGGATTAGAATCATCCTCCATTGTTGTAAATGACCAAAATGACCTTCGCTTGCACATGGCTGCAACCATCGGCCGAGTACCGAAAAAGTGCAGCAATTTTCATTTTCTTGCTTCCTTCATTAGCAAGCAAGGCTAACTACCTTATCTTTCTCAACGAATGTCATGACCATGAGCTTTCACTACTATCTTAGTTCCTACCCATTTAAAAAAATGGTGGTGAGCTGTCATGCTCACATGTGGTATTGATGCAAAAGTACCCAGACCATCCAATTTGTGGGTCCCATTGTATTTGGAGCATGTCGTCTCCAGAATCAAACTGATCTTAGCCATCCAATTAATGATTATCAAGTGAATTGTCAAATGGAAAGGAAAAATAATGTGGTTGAATTATCTTCTTTGATTTTTTTTTTCCTTTGTAATACTCTATGTAGTTGTGCCAGTGATTTGGATGGTCTAAGCTGTCATACAACTATCTCATGTGTATATTTAAAGAGTCACCATCATTTTTGAACTAGTGTAAAATTAACATAGGACCCCATACATCTTATTAGGTAATAAAATGAATGTTTATATTAGAGAGATGTTCCTCTTCTTTCATAGCAATTAGAGGGATGTTCCTCTTCTTTCATAGGACTATCTATATTGCATAAAAAGCTAGTCCTTTAAATATCAATAGAATGAAAAAGATAGTTTAACTGAAATCAGCGCATGAAAAATGAAAGATGCGATCAATATTCAACATTCAATTCAGATGTCAATTGCAAAAATTATTGAACTATATTAGAGTGGGTTTGTTTTACCAATTTTTATAATAAATTAATGTAAATAAGCTGTTATATATTATTATTTGACGGTGTTAGTTTGAACAGATATTATATTATATAATTAAAGGGTTAAATGCAAATGTAATAGGAAACAGAAAAAAAAATTGTAATTATTATAACTTTACATTGAAAATTTGTCATCTTTATAATTTTATCTAAATAAAACAAACAATCAAAGCAATACCATTATTATAGTTAAATGCCCGAATGTAATTGGTAAAATAAACATGCTCTTAGATTTACCATGTAGTGAGGAAAAAGTTCACTATTACAGCTATTTTATATAGTTAGAATTAGGGGATATGAGAAGATTTTTTTTATGACAACAGGGTGTCCCCACCCTTTTAAGGTGAGATTAATCTTTACAAATGCAGGTAATCACCAACAAATCACATGCATTTGGTAATCCCAACAAGGAGAATCACCTGCAAACCACATGTAGTTTTTTTTTTTTAAAACAAAAAAAGGGAGCATTCTTTGCAAGAGGAATGCTACACCGGTCTGTGTGGTCGAAAATGCACGCTAATTGGGACATGTAATGAGTGTGTTGAAGTCCTTTGATATACATTGATACACCATTCTCTAACAGCTTAAACTTTTAGAGAAAGTGGTCATTTAACATCGTATCAAAGCTAAACGTGACATTCTAACAACTGGAGCTTTTAGAGATAGTGGTCATTTGACAAGCATGCATGGCACTCATGACAGGATACCCTATCAAATGAATAGCTAAAATAAGATAGTAGCAGAGTCTGAAAGGTAGCTCAATGCAACTTTTTATTTTTTATTTTTTTAATGTATCATGTGACGTTGCATCAGCACTTGAGCCGACATTCGCTACTGCCAATTTTAGTTAGTAGTAGCAGTTGTTGAAGTTTGGTAATTAGAAATGATACTAAAGGTTGCTGAAGTTAGGTAATTTTTGCTTTACTTTTAACCCAAGATCACTTGTAAACCCAAGTCCTGTGGGACCATAATGATGTTTGGATTATACCTACTCTATTCATTTGTTTTGTCGGTATATCTTTGAATGTGAACCCCAAATGGATGGATATAAAAAGCTAGAGTGGGCCACACAGGAAACAGTGAGGATGAAAATATCGACTGTTGAAATCTTCAGCGGACCTACGGCTGTGTACGTTTATATGCCATGTACCTGTTCATTAGGTGATTACTATCTGGATGAAGGAAATTATAAATATCAGCCTAATAAATACTTCTATGGCCCCAAGAAGGATTCCATGGTTGGTGTTCAATCCCCACTATTTCTTGGAGGGAGTGGATATAACACAAAAATCAGGACAGGCCTCACACAGCTTAGGGTTACAGCAAGTTGGGTCCTCCATTAGTACCTATGTGCTTGGATGTGTCTCAATGAGCATGCAAATTGTACTAAATTCGTTCAGAATAAATTGGGTAAATTGCTATCAGGAGATGGATACCTGAGTTTGTAGGACCCATCATGATGTTTGTGCTTTATCTATGCCGTCCATATTATTTTTCAAATCATTTTAGGGAATGGGCTAAAACATGAGACATATCTAGAGCACAAGTCGACCACACTACTGAAAATAGTGGGGATAATGACACCCACCATCGAAACCTTCTTAAGGCCCACTGCGATTTTTATTTTCCATCCAACACGTTCATAAGGTCACACAGACTGAGATGAAGGAAAAAAGACAAATATCAGCTTGATCTAAAACTTCTGTGGCCCCAAGAAGTTTTCAGTGGTAAGGGTTCGATACCCACTGTTGTATTATGTGGTGTGGTCCACTTGAGCTTTGGATCTGCCTATTTTTTGGGTTCATGCCCTAAAATAATTGACAAGATGGATGGACGGGATGGATAGAATACGTACATCATGATGGTCCCCACGGAATCTGGTCACCAAGATACCCCTAGCAACGGGTCCTCAGGCAATCCGCCTCCAGCACGAACTCTACTCTTGCCAGGCGCCGATTTCCTGTGCCCCCGGCTACATGGAGTTCTTGTAGGAAGCTATGTGGGGCCCATTTACTTTCACAACCCACGATAGCACAGGACTCAAAAAAAAACAGGCAGATTCAAAACTCACGTGGGGCACCCGCAGGAAAAAGTGAGAACGGAAATGTCAACCGTTAGAAAATTTCTGGAGCTCACCATGATGTTTATATTCCATCCAAACCGTTCATAATATTTTTAAGACTAGGATAAGCCGTAATCACAAATTTTAGCCTATGTGGCCCCACAAAATTTCCAATGGTATGTATTCAATTCATTTTTTTCTTATCGTGTGGTCCACATGAATGTTGACAAATCTCTGAGTTTTGGATTCCTGTCCTATTGTGAGGTTGAGGAGCTAATGGGCGGAGAGGATTTCCCATGGCCATCTCTGTGGGCCCTACATAGCTTCCGATCAAAGGAACTTCATGTGTCCAGGGGACATGCAATCCGCGTCCAGCATATACCCCTCTTTCGTTTTTTCAAAAGATCATCCAAGGTCCAACTGAAGATTGGGTGAGGAGGTGTAACAACTAAGCAGTAGAGGCCCTGACCCCAAGGCCGACCTTGGTATATGCGTTGGCATGTGTGTTGTATATCCAAGCCGTTCATTACTTTCTCCGGCTAGCTCATTTACATGGTTCTAAAAAAATAAACAATCCAAAGCTCAAGTGGAGCATACCAGGAAACAGTGGTGATTAAATGAACACCATTAAAAAATTGCTACACACCGTGGTGTTTATTGGCCATCCAATCTATTCGAAAGGTCACAAAGACGTGGTGTTAGGGTTGTCTTCTGGACACTGTTAGATTTGAGATCGGAGTCGATTGACGGGCTTGGCTCGATCGCTCGAAAATATTTAGGATGAGACAGATACTCTTTGGATAGATTTGGCCATGTTTGGTCGCCCAAAGGTTCAAGTTGGTCGACTAATAGCCGGTGTATTATGTTAGTGTGATTTTGCACGATTTGTTTCTAGTTTCAGTTTATTACTATATGATAGATTGTAATTGCAGGATTAGGGTATCTGAGATTGCTAAAACATGTTTAAGGGTTGAGAGAGCTCCAGGAAGAGAAAAAGTTAGCTTTTTTTTTCTTTTCTTTTCTTTTTTCTTTTTCTTGTAGGGCTTTGATCCGAGTAAGTTGTTCTTCGTCTCTTATAACTTTGTTTTCATAGTAATTTACTTTATGCTGTGGTTTTTTCCACATTAAATTCAAATTATCTCTTGTGTTTTGATTTGCATGTTGTCATTGTGATTGCCTCGTTTAATTTCGCTATAAATTCTCGCTTCCGCGGGTTCCCAACAAATTGTATTTGTTGGGAAGCAGATTAAATCTAATATGAAAGGGGGCACTCGTGGTATGAAAGTATGAAGGCGCGACAATCTTTACAAGTTGATTAGGAGAACTTTATCTGGTGGAACTGCAGCTTTTATAGCGGATTCCATGTCTGCACGTATGTGGCACGCACGTCTAGGCCACATTGGTATGCATGGCGTGAAGGTGCTGGAGTGAAGTTGGTGTGTGCACGAGAAGCAGTTAAGCTTTGATGGAGACGAAGTAGAGATATAGGATAAAGCTTTGGAGCAGTAGAGCTTGAAGATCGAAGCCACGGTGGATATTGTTAATGTTGTCTTCAATTTGAATACTGTTGGATATGAGATTTGGGGTCTTTAATCAATCGATGTGCTTGGCTTGATCATCCAAAAATACCATGGATGAGATGGATACTCTCTGGACAGATTTGCCCATGTTCGGTCGCCCAAACGTTCGGGTCGGTCAACTAATAGCTAGTGCGTTTTTAGTACGGTTTTGTGCGATTTGTTTCTAATTCCTGTTTATAACTATATAATGGGGTGTAATTGTGGGATTATGGTATTCTAGATTGTCAAAAACTTGTTTAAGAGAGACTTTTAGGGAGAGAAAAAGCTAGGGTTTTTCTCCTATGGAGCTTTGATCCGAATAAGTTATTCTTCATCTCTTGTAATTTTGTTTTCATAGTGATTCGCTCTATGCTATGATTTTTTCTCGTAAGAGTTTTTCCACATCAAATTTGGATAATCTTGTGTGTTGATTTGTTTGTTGCCATTATGATTGCCTCGTTTGATTCCGCTCTAAGTTTTTGTCCCCACAGGTTCCCAACATGTGGGTCTTTACTCATGCCTCAATAGTAGACTCACAAAAGTTTCAACATGAGGTTATGGGTTCGAGTACCCACCGTGGTATAAAAAAGCCACTTGGTGTGAGTGTGCATGTGTCTGGGTGTGAGTACGTGTGTAAGAAAAAAAAACTATCGCAAAGATGTGCATGAAGGGAACACACACACACATATCATCTTGATTCAAAACTTCCAAGGCCCTAAAGAAGTTTTTAATTGTAGGCATTTAATCTTTAATATGTGGTCTAGTTGAGACTTGGATCTACTTCACTGTTGGGACCAGGCACTAAAATGAGCCGAAAAAAGTGATGGATGGTGTGGATATACAACACATACACCAAGGTGGGTCCCATGGTCAAGGGAACACTCATTAACATGTTACATGGGTAAACCCCTAATCCACTCCCCATCCAAGTCTCACTTTTACCCATTAGGATACCATCAAATAAGTTACTTTTTCTACCTACAGCAGTAGGTAAGTAACTTATTTGAGATAAGTAAGTTTGGTTTATGATTACTTATAAGTAACTTCTTTTATTTAAAGTTACTTAACCACTTCAATTTAACAAGTAAATATTAAGTAAGCTATTTTTGTTTTGTTTTGTTTTTTTTTTTGTTTTTTTTTTTTTTTGGTACACACACTCAACCATTAGTGCACCTACCCCGATTGTCAGTCAAACTGCAATGTTAGCCACCCCCACTTCGGAATTGATACCAAGACTTCAATGTTGAAAAGGAGGTTATCTTCACTCAAGTCTACCACTTGAGACACCCATATCCATAGTTCGGATTGAAAATAGAAGAATTGGGTGAATAAAAATCAACATTGACGTCCTGGCATTGATTCCCAAGTAGGGGTGGCTAACATTGTAATGTAACTAATAGGGGGCAGGTGTACTAACACTGAGGTGTGTGTATTAATTAAAAAAAAGAAACAAAAAAAAAGTCCACCACTTGAGTTATGGATCAAGTTGTAATTAAGATAAGCTACTCAATGCATAAATAACTTACCTTAAGGGATTAGAGGTAAATGAAAGTAAGTTGTAGTAAAAGCATAATTTTTACCAAGTGTTTGAAAGAGCCATCTTTGAAACTATGCAAATTTCAACATCTTTTCAAAGTAGAACTCTATGGGTCCCACCATGATGTATATGTTATGTCCATACCGCCCATTCATCCTTTCAAATAATTTCAAAATATGAACAAAAAAATGAGACAGATCCAAAGATCAAGTGGACCACACCACATATAATAGTAGGTTTAAATGCGATTATTTTTATTGTGGGCCACTTGAGCTTTGGTTCTACCTCGTTTTTGGGCTCATGCCCTAAAATGATTTGAAAAAATTAATGGACTAAGCAGATATAATACATACATTATGGTAGGGCTACAAAATTTTGGTATATGGCATGTACCTATGAA
Source organism: Liriodendron chinense (assembly GCA_003013855.2). Classification (NCBI taxonomy): domain Eukaryota; kingdom Viridiplantae; phylum Streptophyta; class Magnoliopsida; order Magnoliales; family Magnoliaceae; genus Liriodendron; species Liriodendron chinense. The sequence continues at coordinate 575,352 of PVNU02001227.1, read as the reverse complement.
AGACTTTTCTCAACAACGTAGAAAATAAGTAATCATTCAATTACTTTCATATCTCAGCTACCGAATAGGCCCAAGGTCTCCCTGGACGAATTTGGACCATTCATTAGGTCTGACACACGTTTCATGTGTTACTGTTTAAACTGATCAAGGCAATCTGATCACTGGCCTTTTAATATGGAGGGCCAAGATTGTTTACATGAAAATAGGTCCAATCAATAATTCCATCATCTATTAGCTGGAAGCATCACGGATTACTTATGATTACTCACTTTAGAGCAACCCTGACCGTAGGATACATGGATTGAAAAAAAGGATGGCTGCAAAAATTAAGACCAAATCAAGGATGAATTGGATCATCTCATTAGTTTAATTTTTTGCATGGTATCCCTAAAATGTGTTCTGCACTCAACGGGCGACCCACATGTTTAGTCACAATATGCCTTGACATTTCGAACATGAGACGTCCAGCTGGGGTAGCAGGCCAGACACGTGGATCTTGAACTGTCCATTAGATCCAAAGCACATTTCACCAAACCACCGTTTTAAATTGCACTGATTGGACGGTTAGGATCATTTGCAAGCTGCTTTTTTTTTTTTTTTTTAGCCATCCATTTTCCAAGACCATTGTTTTACACTTCAGTGGGCCACCACAAACAAACTGATGGCCAGATTTAATTATTCTAAGTTTTGACCGATGTGGATCCCATGCTGACACTACTTGCTCTGTGGGCCCCACCATGATGTGTGTTTTATATCCACACTGTCCATCCATTTTTCCATCTCATTTTGGTGTCTGAGTTCAAAAGTCTGGCACACGAAAATTTCAGGTGGACCACACCACGGGAAACAGTGGTGATTGAATGCCACCATTAAAATTTTTTGGAACCACGAAAGTTTTGGATCAAGCTGATGTGTTTATTTTCCCTTCATCCAGGTCTGTGTGACCTTATCAACAGGTTGGATGTAAATTAAATAATACAGTGGGCTCTAGGAAGTTTCTAATGGCTGGCGTTCAATCATTACTGTTTTCCTGTGGTGTGGTCCACATGAGATTTGGATCTGCCTCGGTTTTTGGTTAACGCCCTAAAATAATGGTCCAAAATGGATAGACGGTAGGCAATCGGCATCCAGTTTTGACCATTTGATTTTCATGACTTATCTCACGAAAGGAAGCGGATTGGGGTCCACCGTGATTTATGTATTTCATCCGATCCGTCATCCATTTTAACAGACAATTTTATGGCTTTATACAAAAAAAAAAAAATGAAGCATATAAAAGTCTTAAGTGGACCACATCAGAGGAAACAATGTGAATTGAACTTGCACCGTTGAAAAATTCTTGGGGGCCGCAGAATTTTTGGATCAAACTGATATTTGTTTTTTCCTTTCGTCGATGTCTGTGTGATCTTGTGAACAGGTTGACAATTCAACGGTGGGAATCATTATACCCACTGTTTCTTATGGCATGGTCTACCTGAGTTTTGGATATGCTTTAATTTTTGTTTCAACCCCTTAAATGATCTGGAAAAGCAGATGAACGGTGTAGATAAACTACATACATTTACAGTAGGCCCAGCTGAGTTTACTCAGTACGATAAGAGCCTACTGAGTAACCAATCCGATTTCCTCGAGAAAAGCTCCACGATCTATCACACACGTGTGAGATACTGGCACGTGCTTTTGGGCGTGGTTTGCTCGAGCTCTACACGCTTGTGGGGCTGAATCTCTTTCCATATCTCCATTTCCACTTTCGAGCAGGCAAAGAAAGCAAACCCCACCAAATCTCGCACCCGAAAAAGCCCACATCCCGACAAGAGAACGTCAGATACATGGCTAGCATTTTTTGCAAACTGTACACGTGTTTTCACTTATGAAAATTGAGACTATAATACTGTAATCTAGACCATAGGTATTTTCAGCCCCACCTCTGATGGAGTATGTACAAAAAATATCTTATATCAGAAGAATTCAAAGACCAATATCAAGACCTTTATCAATTGAATTTGAACCGTTGTTTTGTCACTCTTCTTAACCATTTTTCTTTAGGCCAGAAAACGGAAGGTTAGGATCTTCTTATAAATTTCAATTTCTATTCTGATTCCATAGACGGTATGAAAAAACAGACCAATGGTTTGGATTGAGGAACCGTAGGCCCCATCTCTCAGAACCTAAAAGTTGTGTATATGTACAAAGACGCGGGCCACGTATCATCATTCATTATATAAAGTCCAAACCACTCAGTATCGACCTGATGCGACATTATATCTGATGGGCCCATTTTTTATGTAATCCCAACCGTTGAGAATATAATCCGTACTGTGGATGGATGGTGTTCTAAAAAAGTTAATCCTACACGTCTATATTCCTTTTGTCCATGGCCTAAAAGTGTACGGTTAAGAATAAAGCATACCAAAAGATAAAGAAAGAAGGCCGAGTATTTGATAGATAGGATATTTTAATTACAATTTGAATCACCAACCATCTGTAGTGGACCTCAGAATATCAACGGTCAGGATCAATGAAACATATCCATTCATGACAGCGAGGTCCATGCGCATGTAAGAGCCCTGGCCATTCACGGCAGGCACGCATGCAAATATGGAGTACGTGTATGATATCCCAGCTTTCTATCATGAGGACTATACTGTCTAAATCCTATGGCCTGGAATAGTGGTACCTGAATACACCCCCGCACAAAAAAAAAAGAAAAGAAAAAAGGACGGCCAGCAAAACGTTATTTCAACCATCGCGATACACCGAGGTGGGTGGATCCCTGACTGTGGGGATCACCCGTGATGTATGTACCTTACATCCATGCCGTCCATACTTTTTTAAAGATCATTTTAGTTCATGATTCAAAAAATACAGAAGATCCAAATCCCATGTGGACCACGCCACAGGAAACAGTGGTGATTAACCATTAAAAATTCCTGTGGGCTACAAAAGTTTTGGATCAAGCTGATATTTGTTTGGTCCCTTCATCCAGGTATTTTTTGAACTTATCAACAATTTGGATGGAAAATAAACATTCCAGTGGCCTCACGAAGTTTTTAATGGTGGGTATTCAATCACCACTGTTTCCTGTAGTTTAGTCCACCTAACATCTGGATCACCTTCATTTTTTAAATCATCTCCTAAAATAAGCTTTCAAAACGGATGGACGGCGTGGATGTAAGGCACATACATCAAGGTGGGCTCCACAGGGATCCACCCACCTCGGAGGATCAGAGGATCCACCGAAGCCGCGCCCTTTAATATGTACACTAGGGCCCACCTGAGGAGTTAACGTGGCAATTTTTTTCTCTTGATAAGATGGAAAACTCAGATCTCTTTCACGTGTTCTATATCCGCACATGTGCTGCGTATGGACGGGCATGTCTGCACAAACTCTCACCCCGATTTTTTTTATATCTATTTAATTTTCTGGGGAGTTATTAGATACTCTGACAAAGTAAGACGCTTAATACACAGGCACTCAGAAATGACACAAAAGGCATACATTTACTCAAATCAAACGATTAGATTGTGGAACTAACTGCTATTTAATCACAGACCCCAAGTCAAGTTTGGTTGAACAATCCCAATCTCAGATACATGGACAATTTTTGTTGAAAAAGACCATTCAATATGGACGCGGATTAGCTACTAAAAGGTTGAGAGGCAAACCTCACTGCAAGTGACGTCACCATGCTATGTGGGCCTTTGTATCCATACCGTCCATCCATTTGGAGAGACCATTTTAGGGCATGAATCAAAGAATGAAGTAGATACAAAGCTCAAGTGGACCCACTGCAGAAAACAGTGGGGATAGACATGGAGGAAGGGAAAACACAAATATCAACTTGATCTACTAAGTTTTCAACTGTGAATGTCACTGTTTCCGCTGTTTTCTGTGATGGGGTCTGAGCTTTGTATCTGCCTCAGTCTTTGATTCATGCCTAAAATGATCTGTCCAAATGAATGGACATGGACGGTATGGATACAACACATAGATCATGCTTTAGGCCCAAGTAAAATGGTGACTTCACTTGAGATTCGCAACTCAAGACTGTCAGTAGCTAATCCGCGTCCATTCAATATCTTTCATTTTCAGCTCTCGAATAAATGTCCACCAAGCCAAAGAGTCAGGTAACAAAATAGTCTTTGAACTTTTGTTCATAATACATCTAAACTGGACCCACCTTTTAGACAGCCTAAATTGAATTATTTCTTAATACCTGAATATCGTCCATCACTCTCTGTCAGACTATCAAAGTCTCTCTCTCGGTCGGTGCAGCAGCAGTAGCTTTTTTCTTTCTTTTGCACCCTCTTAGCTGTTTTTCTTTTGTTGGAAACCCCGGTTTCCTCGCAGAGCTTTGGAAGCGGATTTTCATTTTATTTTTTCCATTTTACCCCTGTTTGCTGGATTTTGTTTCATTTTCCTCCCTGTCAACCATTTCTTGGAGATCCTTTTGGGAACTGGGAATTGGTGGTTTTCTTTCATTTTACCTCATTCTCAGTGGTGTTTATTACTTTTTACCTCCTGGTTTTGTATCTTTCAAATCTATGCCCATTAACTCCATTTATAGGGAAGTGGGTTTTCTTTCATTTTAACCCCTGTTATTGCATCTTTCAAATACATGGGCATTTGTCTCCATTTCTAGGATTATATTTTAATTTTAAGGAAGTGGGTTTTCTTTCTTTTACACCCTTGTTGCTGGGTTTTCTTGCCATTTACCCCCTGTTGTTATATCCTTAAAAAACATGGGCATTTGTCTCCATTTCTAGATCCTTTTTTTTTTTTTTTTTTTGAATTTTAAGGAAGTGAGGTTTTTGGGTAAGGAGAGATGATTCCTCTGTTATTTCTGGTTCTTTTCGCCGAGGGCGTGGTGGCCTTGCTTCTGATGGTGAAAATCGGGCCGTTGAGGGAGCTTGCAATGAGGGGATTGGATCAGCTGAAGACCGGAAAGGGTCCGGCGACTGTGAAGACGCTGGCTTGCACGTTGTCGGTGATCCTGGCGTCTAGTGTCATGAGCATTTTGAAAATACAAGACCGGGGTGCGAAGATCGGGACTGTTACGCCAATGGATCAGGTCCTCTGGAGGACCCATCTTCTCGAGGCATCACTCATGGGTACGGCCCACCTTTTCTGTTTTTTTATTTTCCTCTTTTTTAATTAAATTTTGTGTTGGTTTTATACCATCCGTTCTAATCACATGTGATTATGGTTTCCACATTATTTGATTGGGGTATGGTGAATTACCACCTCAGCTGATCTTTTAGTGAGCCGAATCGTTCATGTGGTGGGCCGTTCCTATGAATTGGGGATGCTATAAAGATCTCCACCATTGGACAAGCTTAGACATCTTATAACTAGTCTGCAAATGGATGACGGTTAAGAAGAAAAAAAACTGAAAGTTCCAATGATCAGATGGCTGGGACTGTTAGATAGAGGAGATTTGTCCATTGCTAATAGAAGAATGGTCTGGATTACTGAAATATGAGGCCCACCTGCAAAGAATGCTAACCTAAATGGAAAGACGGGTGGTTCGGGCCAAACCAAAATCGAAAAGTATCCTCTGAATGTTTGTTATTGGGTGGTAAATGCATTTAAAAAAAAAGACTGAGGCTGTGACTAAGGAAATTGTAAGCTTGAATTATATTGGTTGATACTTGGAAAATTGTCTGTTCTTGGATGGAATATGATGACACCATTGACCCAAAAGAAACTATTATGGGTAGAGATGTTGATTGTGATTAGAGTTGGCAATGGGTCTGGTTCGGGTCGGGTCGGGTCGGGTCAGGTCGGGTCAGGGTTAGCCTGAGCCCAAACTGTTTATTTAACAGGCTAAGAATTTTACCCAACCTAACCCGCTTAAAATTCACCGAGCCCGAGCTCAATCTGATCCAAGCCACTGAATTGTAATTGGTTTGGACTCGACCCTACCTAATGTTGTCATGTGCGATTATGCAATCACACAGTCGCAAATATGGGCTCAGATTGCATGTGTGATGGTCGCATATGCCATGCAGGAAGTATGCCAGGGCAAACTAAAGTATGCGATGGTTATGCAATTGCATAATTGCATAACCATGCCATACTCTAGTATGCGATAGCATAATGGCCAATGGTCATATTTCTTGTAGATTGTAATACGTTGCAAGTTGTAAATTGTAATATGTAGAGTTGTACTTGTAACTTGTATTGTTTGCATCAACTCATCAAGATTCAAGTTATAAACAAAATTTCTATGTTTGTAGTTTTTAATAATTAATTCTCTTTTGGTGTAACTTGATGATTGTTTAAATTTGTTTTGTTGTATATAATATAGTAAATGGTCTAATAGTCAAACTAAAATGAAATAAGTAACAAATACCCAATCCAATCACTTGTAGTAGTTAGACATAATTTTTCTTCTTCTTCTTCTTTTTTTTTTTATAGATTTTTAATGATTTTTTTCCACTTTCCCTTTTTTCGATTTGTTTTAATTTTTTTTAAAAAAAAAAAGAAGAATAAGAAGAAGAAAAAAGAAAAGAGAAGCCATCAGCCTGAACGATTGCTTATGCGATTTTGCAATTGTATATGCGATCAGCACAGGCTGATTGCTTATGCAATTATACGTGATTTGACAACATTGACCCTTCCTGACTGTACCTGTCCCAAATTAGACTAAGCGCTTGCAATAGCTGCTGTGTTACAAGTAATAAGTGTTACAACCATTGAGGGGTAAGGATCAAAACACTACTAATGTTTTGTTTCTAGCAGGATCTAACAGTATACCCATGACAAAGTTTGGATGCTGCAAAGGCCTTCATCTATACATACATACAAATATGTATGTTTGTACATGTGTATGTATGTACTTTGTGATATATTGCGAAACCTGTGATTACATTTGCATGTTATATATGTGTATTGTGGGCTGTGTCTAGGTGCATGCTGTAGATAACCCAGATGCTTTAGTATTGACATGACACAATTTGATATTGGTACTGGATACTTCATAGGTACTGGTAGAGAAACAATTTGAACGTATCCTATACTAGGTTCATACAACTAATGATGGTATACCTCTCTTTCCTCAAAAAATAAAAATTATCATGGTGTAAATATGAATACCTTGTATTTGTGTGACGGTCTTACTTATCCCACTCAAAGTATTCATGTCCATGTCCAAACATCCATATCTAGGCTAACCATAGGCTGGCTTGTGTACCTGGAAATCGTCCAAAGAAAGTGTGTGGAAATGCACTTGATTGGAACTTAATGGCACACTATTTGGTAAAAACAACTTGTTCAAATGGGTCATATTGGAGAAGTTGTGTGAATGTAAGTAAACAACCCAAGAATTTCCTAATGGCAAGGGTTGGTAGTAAGATCCTAGTTGTTCTTAGTTGTTAACTGTGATAAAGTTCGGATGTTTTTGATTGGTAATCATTTGCCCTTTTGTTTTGATTCGTGGATGTGCTTCTACTGTGGCAAACTGTGATTGAGGTCTCATTTGCTAGGACACAGATAAGTATATTATGCTTAGCCATCAGTTTTGGATTCTAAATGGGCACTTTTAAGATGCGGTTCAATGAGTATCCTTTTTGTATTTGTTCCAGTTTTTCTCTTAGAAGCCCTAGAACTTCTCATGGCATCATAGGATGTATGTTCTACGAATTTTTTCTGATATGGGAACTCTGTGAAACTATGTTGTTACGATCCCAAGGGTTTAAGAGTCTAACTTTACACGTTGCATCAGTCCTGGGGCTTTTGGCGCATTGGTTAGGTTCTTTACAATTGGTATCGAAGCCAACATCACGTCTCGTGTTCGAGTCACGGAAGGGGCGACCTGTGGAAAGGGCAACTTGGACTAGAGTGAAAGCCGCCACGGCGTGGAAAGGGCTACCTGAGCAACCAGAGTGAAGCCGCCAAGTGGAAAGGGCTACCTGGATAAGCAGAGTGCAGCCGCCATGCCCTGGAAAGGGCTACTTGGAATAGAGGCCAGAGTGAGTGCCACCACAGAGTGGGTCGCTGTGGACGTCGGCTGCGGAGCGTGGTGGAACGTTACGATCCCAAGGGTTTAAGAGTTTCATCAGTCCTGAGGCTTTTGGCGCATTGGTTAGGTTCTTAACAGTATGGTTTTGGAAGCTTGGTCTGCACAACGTCTCTTGCTGTTATGGATTATTAGCCATAAGAGAGCGAACCACACTTGGTCCAACAATCAAAGCCTGGGGAATAAATCTTCAAAAGCTCTGACGGTCCCCCCCCCCCCCCCCCCCCCCCCCCCCCTTCCCCCCGCCCCGAGATGGGAGTCTCTTGGTCCTTAGGAGGCCATTTGGAAGATTTTTTTTTTCTTCCATAAGTTATGTGAGAGTCAAATATTAACAGATTACAAGAACGGGCATGCTTTTCCTAGTTAGGGAAGGTCTAAGGACCTTACGAGCTTATAGGTTTGCCTTTGAATTCATATTTCCTAGTCCTCTTGTGGTGCAATCCAGTTATCGAATCAATGAGATATTGATACCTAATCACAAAGAAATGGAAAAGAGTACACCCACAAGAATATTAGAGTAGAGAGGGAGAAATAACTTTATTGATATCAAACTTCTCTTACATACTTAAGAAAAAGTCACACTTAAAAGAATATTAGAATTAACTACTTGCTACACCACCCTCTCTTTTTATAGACTCTTAAGTGAATCTCTCATGAGAATCCTCCCGACTAAGAGATTGATTTCAAATCAATTATAGTTGCCTTCAAATCAATCTAATCTACCTAAGATGGTAAGAGCCTAACGATGGTAAGAGCAAACATAGAAAATCTTAATTACATCTCTAAATCAGTCCCATATCTTCAATTAAATCCTCCTCACATCTTCAATCACATCTTTAAATTAGCCCCCATATCTTCCAGAAATAGTAACTTGCAATCCTTGATTTAAGCTCCCAAATTTATAAATAAATAGTCCAAAAAGTAGCACATGTTGGGCCCTGCGATAGGCTCCCAAATATATAAATAAATAGTCCAAAAAGTAGCACATGTTGGGCCCTATGATAGGCTATAGGCCTACATTATTATTGGGCCCTAAAGTAAACCTAGGTGGGCCACAGACTTGCATCAATTCTCCTCGGATTTGAAAGAATTCGTCCTCGAGTTGCAAAATCAATCTTAACCTTTGGACTTGTACTACCTTTATGATGAATCTTCTTCTTCTTTGGGGGAAGCTGGTGGTGCAACCCTAAGCGTTGGCTCGGAATAACCTTTGTTGGAGTCCATTGTAGATGATCTTTCTTTTGCTTGCGCTTTTGTGGGTGCCAAGTGCCAACTTGTATGTTGTAACTTTAACGTTCCTCATGGATCTTGTAACATTTGTCCCGTTTTTTGTGCCATTTCCGTCTTTTGCAACCAAGACAAATTATGCCAGTTTCCTTGCTTTTCTCTTCAAACTTCTGCACATCGAGTGATTTTTGACCCGCTTCTTTACTAGATTTGGGTGTTGGAAGATGTTTCATTGGGTGCGATGTGATATTAACATCATCACTGACAACGGAATAGGTGTTGGCCGCATGGGGTTTGGGTGAATGACAAACGTTGTGGGTGTGCTACCCACAGACGTGAGTTCGATTCCCCTCCTCGAGACCCGATGCACATGGTTTGCCGGTGATTGCGTGCATCCGCAGGGAATAATTTCGCCTTAAAATAGCGAGGGGACACCTTGACGTCGTAAAAGAAAAGGAATAGGTGTTGGCCCAAGTCAAATGCATCATATCTCGGTCTCACAACTACTGTCTCCCTAATAAAATGCGTCATGCATCCATGGGGACCACATCACACTACACCTCATCCTTGTACTTTGATTCAATAAAGAACGAAACTAAGCACCTGAAGTTAACAAAAATTTCTCCCTCTTTCTTGAATAAACAAATCTGATATGGTCGCAGACGCTGGCATGAGAAAAACCTACCTCACCACTCGTTGATCTCCTTGAATCAATATGCTAGATCCAATAAGTGGAGACCCAAGGATCTTGCCCATTTGATAACCGCAATGTATAAATTATCTCTGATATTTTTGCCCATTTGATAACGGCAGTGTTTAAATTATCTCTGATATTATCAAAATATCCCCAATATTATCTCTATTTCTAGCTCAGCGATACCGATAACATTGATAGTATAAAAATTCTAGGTATCAGCGATGTATCACTAAATATCGCTAATGTATCGATATTGTCAATATTTTCAATTGTGTAAATTTCAAGCGTCGTTTGTATTTTCAATACATTGTACCGCCAATGTATCGTCCATACTTTTTACTATGTAAATTCCAAGTGTCGCTTGTATCGTTAATGTATCTGCAATATTTCGATAATATTGCTAATGTATCGATATGCCAAAAGTCTATTTATTAAAAACAAATCACATTTCATATTTTTTATGGGCGCATGTTTGCATGCCACGTTCAATTTGTCGACGATAATATTGATAATATCACGATATTATCATTATCGCAACATGGCAATAACGAGACCACAATCTTTAGTTTCTTTTCCAGTCGTTAAAGATTTGTTTGGAAATATCATGTGTTGCCAATATTCTGAATATCAATGGATGTTTGGATGGAAGGTTATATATTGGATGGATAGTTGGGATGGATGAGATTGTTGGACTGATTTCTAACAGAAGCACATGCGTTAAGGCCCCCATTAAATAAAATCCTATTATGCATGCATTCTTTTTGCATTTGTTTATTCCTAAATATGCAAATATGTGTATTTTATCATCTCCTGAGGTTTCACTAAAAAATTCCATCGTCTTTTCCACTTTCTCCGCATTTCCGGTTATCAGCGATATTATCGGCGATATTGATATTGTTTCCGTATCCCCAACTAGCGAAACTTTTAGCGATACCGAAACTTCGAACACTGGATAATGGTAGCCAAATCTCCCTCGATTGTTACCGCAACCAATGAGATCTTCACTCCTATCCAAAGGGCTCTATTAGTCTAGTCTCTGTCTCATATGAGTCACGTGTTCTTGCCGGTCCGGAAAACACCTTCCTCGCTGGTGCACCCACTTCATTCCGAATAATGTCCCCAACTCATCATAATATCTTGGATGGTTTTGTAGGGCCCTTGATGATGGTGTGATCGGTCCGTGAGTAGTATGTGTATGGTTGATCAATCTATGCCTGACATGAGTGGTCTAGTCGGTCTATGAGTCCACTAGCACATATGGTTGGTTTATTTTTTATTGCATCAATTAGTTCTTAGGTGAATTGTTGAGCAAGTCTCTTATAATAGTACTTTATTAGCACTTTTGTTACTTGTTTTGTGGGTCACTTCCTAAAATAGGATGAAAGGAGACTTGGATCAAGGTGGTAGGGTATGAGCTTTGATGGCTTGTTCACTTACCAAGGGTAAGGCCTTAGGAATGGTGCGAAAAAAAAAAAGAAAATGATTTGTAAAGCAGATACTAAATAATTGGAACAAGGCTATGATGACGATGGAAATTTTCCCATATGAAAGCAAGGCAATTTTTGATAAGAAATTTTCCAGTTTGAAAGCATGCAATTCTGATATCTATTGTGGAAATTCATTATTACTATTATTAGATAAAATGGTTGGGAAGAGAATTAAGGAATTGTTGATCAGATTAGAATTCCTTTTTCTTGGGGAAAAAATATGTATACATATGTAAAAGACTCTTTTATGCATAGATGAACGAAAATAAAAGTATGTTCACTAAAATATAATTGACAAATTTCCAATCAACATGATCATAAGCTTTCTCTGGATCAAGCTTACAAATGATGCTAGCTCTACCTGACCTAAGTTCGTAGTCAATGTGGGCTATAAGAGCACCATCTAGAATCTGCCTCCTAATAACGAAAGCCCCTTGCATCTTCCAAATGATCCCCCAGCAAGAACTTTCTGAATCCTGCCTGCCGCAATCTCAGTTAGTTTTTTGTAATGACCTATGAGACTGATTGGCTGGTAATCCTACTGATTTTTTGCACCTACGTTTTAGGGACCAAGACAATGAAAGCTGCACCTAAATCCATTAATAACCTCCCTTCTGCAAAAAAGAATAAGAAGAAAAGATGAAGAAAAAAGAGAAACAAAAATAAATCTGAAAAGATGTCAGATCTCGAAGAATGCTAATGGAAAACCATTGGAACTATGGGCTCTGTCTTTGCCCAGGCAATTCAGTGTCCGTTACCTGCTCCTGAAAGGGTCCAAGCAGCTTTTGTGCATCAATTTGAGTGAGATCTAGATTCTCAAGCCTTGGGCGAATCCAACGACCATCTACTAAGAGCCCACCATAGTAGTTCACAATTGCCTCACAAATAGTTTCCTTCTCCTCTATTCTGTCCTATTAACCACAAGGCTATGGATGTGGTTACTATATGCAATAGGGAGAAAAAAAATTGTATTCTTATCACCCTCTTCTAACCAAACTGGCCATTTAATTTCTTCTTGCCTCATGATATTTTCCAGCTCTAGCTTCAGAACATGGCACTTGAAAAAATCCTCATCTGTTAAGGGATCCTCTTCTTTCTTCCAATCTTAGATATTTTTCCACCTCTTTATCTTACCTTTTAGGAGCTTGAGCTTCATCACAAGTCTATGCCCGACTCATCCCTCTAAATTAAAAGAAGCCCATAAATCCTTTTAATTTTGGGAATAAAATTTCTTTCTTCAGGCCGTGCAAGCTCAAATTGAAAAGGAATCAGGTCCCATGATTCCTCGCATGACACCAACAGAATCGGATGGTGATAAGAAATGGACAGAGGCAAGCCAAGTTGAAATACCAGGAAAAGTTCTTCCCAATCTGGAGGCACCAAAAATCTTTCAGTCCTTGATTTAACAGTTTTATCTTGAGATTGGACCCAGTAAATTGGCACCAGTGAGGGGAAACTGATGAGCTTAGGAGGCTCGACCCATTCTGAGAACTCACGCATACTTGTAGCGATATAACTGTTCAGCTTCTCATAAGGGAATGTGACCAGATTGAAATCACCACCAAGGCACCAACCATCTTCTATGGGTTCCATCCAACTCTTCCCATAGATGAGACCTAATACTTGGGTTGTTAGGGCTGTAAACTTCCATAAATGGCCATTGAAAGTAAGAGCTCGTACTCTGGAACAAAACCAAAATGGAAAACGAGTTGGCACACCAATCCCTTTTAATGTACCACTTCAAGTCCCACATCACCAAGATACTGACTGAAGCCCCATTGGAACTCCATGAAACCCAATCACAGTCCTTGCCAGCCCAAATGGAAGAGGCAAGGTACCTATCCCGAACTTGTTTTTCAGTTTTCTTGTAAGCAAGTGGAAATTCCTTTAACTTATAGATTGATGAAGTAGCAATTAATGCAAAAACAGCCAATTGGAAAGCAATAGTCATGCTTGTAATCCTCCAAACTACCAACAAATGAAACTATACCATTTGATCCCTCAATTTAATGAATCCTCCACTTATTTGATGGGATGGTTAAGAGATTATCTATGGTTAAACTCTTCACAACTTACCAATGGATATAACCCTTTTGGTACTGCATCCCTTATTTCCATGATATTAATCTTTGTTAAGAAACTATGATCTTTTTGAGGATCTTCTTTTTTTTTTTGAGAGAATCTTGGTTTACTAGGATTTAGTATTTGCATGCTGATGTGTAGGAACATAAGAGTTTGGTGGTTCAAAGATTCAACATGGCCCCTTGATAACAACTTATGAGTCCTATGGTGGTCCAAAAAACAAGTCCAATCATTTTTGCATGCACATAACACCACTTATAGTTTTATCTACGGTACACGATAGATGAGGTCTACAAGTTGGTGGGTTCCCCATCAAGACCAGCCCATCTGGGCTCCACTTGTGTACAAGCATCCACCCTTGGGCCAACATCCTAATATCAAAATTTGGGAGATGGGGATGGAATCTTAGTGCACCTCCCTATCTCGACATCAAAAGTCCAAAGTTCCCTTTTCAAGCACAATTCCTTAACTTATAGACTTGATCTAGTTGCATTGTCCCATGATTAATGGCAAGCATGCCCCATAAAAAAAGACTTGAAGGAATGCATGGTCAGAGAAACCAAATCTTACCACTCTAATGTCGAATGTTGTGGGGGTGAGGAAGGTGGGACTAAAAAAGACACCCCATATTTGGTAGCACCAACCGAAGAGCCCAAACGGGATGAACATCTGTGGGCCTGCCAATGTAAGTCTTGTGTCATATTGGGAGCTAAGAATAAGAAGCATTTTAAGTAGGTGGGAAATAAAGTGGCATGGTTTGCAATTTGGAGTTTGCAAAGGTGGATGGTTCACAAAGGGCATGTTTGGATACGTGGAATCCAATGAAAAAGAAAGGAAAATACAATAATTATGTAATGGTGATTTCCATTTGCACTATCAAGACATGGATTCTTGTATTAGATTCATGTTTGGATAGCAAGTGGAAATCTTATATTACTGATATAGGATGAGTGAAACTAGCCTAGGATGAATGAGGTGAGATTAAAATATACACTAACTAGTCAATCAACAAATAAATTCAAGCAAATTCAAGCAAATCCACACCATAAAATAAGAAATTTAGATTAACAACTAAATGATCCTAGGTTAATCATATACATGGTGCATGAAAATGTGAAATATCTCAAGAATGGCCCCTTGAAAGTTAGGACTTCCAATCTAGCATAAGTAATGTCATATCCACATGAAGAAATAATGGTGCCAATAAAATTCAGATTTAGGGAAAATGGATTTGTTTGAAATCAGATTTTTTTTAAGGAGTTTTGGGATTTAGGAATTTAAGGCCATGGGAAAGCTGAAAATTAGATTTGGGTGAAAATGGATGGTTAGATTTGAAAGTTGTGTGAGATTAGGTTAGGTTTAAAGGATTTGGATGGGAAAAAGTTGGGGTTTTGGGGAAAAACGAAGTTTAAGGTTGCGTGGGCCTATGCCGAATAAAAAATGGTTCACGGATTGAGGGGTTTTGGGTTTGGATTCAAGAGAAGATCAAAGGGCCTCCAATCGAATGAAGAATAACAATCATAAATACCCGAATTTGTAGAGAAGAAGAGGAGAAGATGTCCTTGGAGGAGTCCACCACCAAGGTAAGTTTCTAACTCTTCTACAATTGGATTGGAAGGGAGGGTTTCCTCACAAACCCTAAAGAAGAATGAAGAAGGGACTTCTCAAGAGAGAATAAGCTTTCAAGCTCTTTTTTTTATTTTTTATTTTTATTTTCCAAAACCTAGTTTAGGTTGAATGTCCCTCACCCCTTTCTAGCTTTTATAATAAAACTTCAAAAAAATTACAAATATGCCCCAACTTAATGTTCCATCGGCTAAACTCAAAGTAAAATATTCAAAGCAAATAAAAGTGATCCAAACCAACCATCATGTCCTAAAAATAGTATAAAATAAAATAGAATAAAAATCAGGGTCCATACGGCCCAGATCTGGAAGATCTGACAGTCTGATGGCCCGATCAAGATGGTTCAACGGTCAGATGTACCCAAAACTAAAATCCTATGGCTAAAAACTCCTAAGCAACCCACATGCATCATCCTAAAGTGGGGTCTTCCTGATGCACATCCAATGCATGTGGGTTCTTTAAAATGGCCCCGTGGGCCCTGCCTGGAAGTTATTGTCCATCCATAAAAAAGACTGTGCAGATGCAGGTAGTCGCCTCCACCTCTGGTACACTCGAGTAGGTCCTCTGATGTCCCCATCAATTACTCTCACAACTTTCACCTAAATTTATGTCACAAGAATCCAAGTTAAGGAAAACTATAATGGTTGCTTTGCAAAATCCATCCCATTCTTTTCAAACCAAAACAACAGAAATTGTCACATCAAAGGAAAACCCTTATACAAGTTTATGCTTGTCTTTATGGGGGTGGCGAGGTATGAAGAAGCCTTGGTCTTCCGGTTCCTGTGGTCCAATGATTTTGAGGCTGGCTTTTCGAAGGGGCATGAGTGATGTTGAGATGGAGGACTTCCTTAGCCTCATGATGTAGTTGGAAAGTTGGAAACTAGTTGTGGGGGAGATGGATTGCTGGAAATGGAAACTAAGAGATAGGGGAAGTTCTCATTAAAATCATTATGTGCATTGGTACTAGGAAGGTGACTGTGATAGCCTTTTAATCGCTTGTGGAATAGGATAAGGTGCTCCACATTGACCACTTGAGGAATAGGAAGGTGATGGTCATAAATGTTTGCATTCTCCATCTTTGGTATGAGGAATCAGTTAGCCACTGCTTCATGCCCTGTAATTTCACAAGGACGTAGGGTGATCTTTTTGGGTTGGCTTGGATGATGTCTTGGACAACCGAACCCTAACTTGAGGTGAGGGGGTGGCTGGAATTTGAAAGGAAAACATTATGGGCACTTGCCATACTAGTACATGTGGGGTTTTGGACGTTATGGATGGAGCACAACAAAAAAGCATTTTGCAAAAAGCTATCCATGCTAATGAGGCCTTATATTATTTGGAGCCTGATATTGAATTAAGCGCTTTTGAAGGGTGTTGCAAATACTATTTTTAGGGTGGATAGGGAGCAAACTTTGTGTTGTAGTTCATAGCCTATTAGAAGTAGAAGGTGCTCTAGTGGGATCTTCATGGACAGAAAAATATTACAGTCAGTTCGATAACATACCGGACTAGACCAGAATAGGGTTATGTGCATTTTCATTATGAGAAGGGGTCATTCGAGCGTTTAGGTAGTGATGATCTTCTAATCCTCTTTGATCCCTTCAGTTGCCCATCCTTGTAGTGGGAGTTTGTCTTTATTGGCTTTTGTTGTTGATTTTGTTAATAAAATCAACTTATCATTGAAAAAAGTGCTAGAGTAATGAACCTATTTGAAGTGGCTCATTTTGTACCAGAGAAACCCATGTATGAACTAGGATTGATTTTACTTCCCTATCTAGCTACTCTAGCTTGGGGGGTAGGTTCGGGTGGGGAAGTTGTAGACACGTTTCCATACTTTGTATTTGGAGTACTTCATTTAATTAACTCTGTAGTTGGGTCTCAAGCTTAGAAGGAACTTGAAAGGCAAGGAAACTGGGGGTCTTCCAGAGTTGTTGGATTGGCTGAAATTATTATTATTATTATTATTATTATTATTATTTTTAATATTTCGTTGGCAACAATGTATATTTATTCATAAAAGGAAAAGGATACAACGATCCATTAGGAAAATGGATAGGCATTGTTGATACGCATCTTGGGTTTGGAGATCCCTTCTTTTATTGATGTGTCGGCAATAGTGCTACTCTCCTAGTAATGTAAGCAAAAGCAACCACCAAGGAAGAGGTTTGTATTTTAACCTTGTTTAGTGGAAAAGGCTAATTTCCAAGCAATTAGGCAAACACCAGATACCCATGCAATGGTTGTGTGAGTCCCCTTCTACAATCACTAGACCTATAAACTGGTCACACTAGATTTCCACCCCTACTTTGATTGCCAAAAGTTCCACTTTGCTAGAATCCCCACTGGCTAGGCATGACAAAGTCATTTTAGTTGAGCTAGATTCATCTCTTATAATTCCACAAATCCCTAAATCATTAGGATTGCCTATAGATCTTCCATTAACATTAATTTTCCACCAACCACTCCATTAACAAGAACAAACAACAGCCTTTTTGGATGTTCATGAAGAAGGTGCTCCCTTTTTTGAAGCTCCTCGATAATGAGCCGAACATACGAAGAAAGTCTTAATTCTCTCAATTACTTAAGAGATTTGGGAATGGAAGTAATTTCTTTTGCTATATTCACTCTAGATGCTCTGTGTAAGAACAAGGGGGAGCTTGTAACAAAGAATGTTTCCTCTAGGGCTTATATGGGCCCTTGGACCATCATCCCATAAGGTTTGGGAAAGATCTTTGGAGAACCCAAGAAAAATTTCTATAAGGCAGTAAAAATAACCCTAAATTTCCCAAGCCGCTTCACAATGTAGAAAAGGATGATGCTCGCATTTCGCATCCCACCAATGCATGAAGCAAATGGTTGGAATAACCACATTCCTCTTTTGGAGATAGACCCGTAGCTGTCCAAAAAAAAAAAAAAGCTTTGAGTAAGGGGGGATCCATAGAAGTGGGCTTCTAGTTGATGGTTGCACTAGGTGATAGGAAGAATTCTTCAGAGGATAAGTTACCATTAGTCGATGGAGCCCAAATTTATACATCACCTGTCTTGATTTAGGGGTAAGCTCCCTTCAAGATATTGATATGTTCCACCGCCATTTCTACTTAAAAAATCCCATTGATCTCATATCCAACCACCTTATCCCTTACAATTTTATAGGACTCTCTAAAAAGGATGTTAATACGTGAAAATGAATACAAGAACTTATAAGCAAGAGTAACACTATACACTCAAAGATCTTCCCATTGGTGAATTCTCTCCTTGCGTGTAAGTTTTAAATGAATCCACTTATTGAAGACTTCACCCACACCTTTACCAAATTCCCAAATTTTGAGATTGCTTTTCGAAATGGGCCCCTTTCCTCTCTCCAACCCATTCCGATCCAATCTCTTTCGTCCACACCTTATTTGTTTGTAACAGTGGTTCCCTAAAGGGGCGCTTAGTCTTTTGGGAAGCTCCATCACCATTCGGAGAAAAGTGTGCGATTCTTCTCTTGGATCTGACCTTCTTTGGTAGACTTTTGTTCCTCATTAATGTGGTGGAATTAATGACCTTGTCCTCGGCCTAATCAAAGGAAATCCTCCCCCGCCCCCCCAATTTTCTTAGCCACCTTGGCCAGGAGGTTGAAGTAGAATGTAGAAATATTTGCAAGGGTGGCTTGAAAAGAGTCGTATGGCAAAATGATAGATAAGATGATTTCCATGTTGTAGACTTTTGTTTTTTTAGAATGTTCATTGATATGATCCCAAGTTTGTACCATCCTCGGATTAGCTAACGAGCTGAAGGCCACGATAATTTAGAGGGAGCTTAGCTGACATGTAACTCGAGCAAGCAGCTAAATTCTCAACAATCTCATCTAACGGTACACCACTGATGGTGCTCTTGCTAAAATTTATCAAAGCTCTAAAATTGCTTCAAAACATCTTATGGTTGGTTTGAAGCCTTAGACATACGAGTGACCTTGTGAAATGTGATTTTATTACATGCAAATTGTATGCGAGAGACCAATTACTAGAGAACCCACCAAGACCATTTTGAAGAGAAACGGGCTTGAGACAACCAATGTTCGAGTTGTCGATATCGCTACAAGTTTCGCTGGCCAGAGATAAAGAAACGATATTGTTATCGACGATAATATCGCCGATAACCGGAAATGCAGGAAAAATAGGGGAAAATAGTGGAATTTTTCAATGAAACTTTAGGAGATGCTTAAATACACATTTATATATTTAGGAATAAAAAAAATTACAAAAGAATGCATACACAATAAATTTTCATTTAATGGAGCCTAAAAACATGTGCTACCATAAGATGGTGTGGTCCCCCTGAGATTTGAATGTGCTTCATTTTTTAGTCCATGCCATAAAATGATCTAGGAAAATGAGACAACATAGATATACAATGCATACATTGAGGTGGCCCCCATGGTCAAGATCTCGGCGTGAATTACCTATAACATTACCTAGATCCAGGCGTGAATTGCCTGTAGCAATAAAGGATGACTTCCCTGCGATCCGGGGATTAGCAATGTGGGCGGGACACTGACCTTAGGGCGCACCTTGATGTATGCCTTGTATATCCATTCCGTCCATCTGTTTTACCAACTTATTTTAGGGCATGATCTTAAAAATGAAGCAAATACAAAATTTAGGTGGACCACACCATAGGAAACAGTGGTAATTGAATGGCCACCATTAAAACCATCATAGGGTCCAGTAATGTTTATTGACTATCCAACCTGTTGATAAGAACACAAACCTAGATGAAAGGAAAAAAATATCAGACTGATCCTAAACTTTTGTGGCCCACAAAAGGCTTGTAATGGTCAATAATCATTATTTTGTGTAGTGTGGTCCATTTGAAATTTGTAGCTGCTTTATTTTTTAGACCATGCCCTAAAATAAGCGGGCAAAATAGATGGATGGCGTGGATATACTATGCATAAATTGAGGTGGGCTCTACGGTCATGGTCCCACCGACATCATTGGTTCTTGGGTAGCAGCCCAAGTCACGCTCGTGGCATCTGGATGTGCGGAGGACGCAGATTGCCTAGCAATGAACTTTATGATGGAGCCCACCGTCATGTTTGTGAGAAATCCACCCTGTCCATTTGTTTTGCCAGATCATTTTAGGACATGGCCCAAAAAATGAGGCAAATCCAAAACTCAAGTGGGCTAGATGGCAGGAAACAGTGAGAATTCAATGTCCACCGTTGAAACATTCATGGGGCTATAGAAGTTTTGGATCTAGGCCATCAACTAATATTTTTTTATTTTCAATTCATCCCCATAGGGAATGCCCTTATGAACCGTATTTATGGCATATAAACATTATGATGTGGGGCCCAGGGTGGTTTTAACGGTTGGCATTTCGCTACCCACTTTTTTCCTATCGTGCTGCCCACCGGAGTTTTGGATCTGCTTTATTTTTTTTGCCCAAGTCCTAACATGATCTGGAAAAACAAGTGGATGGGGTGGATTTTTGACAAACAGCATGGTGGCTCCACAGGCCCCTCCTACTTTTTGTCGCAGGAAGTTCCTGCAAAAGACTTTTGGGTTTCGTCCCTTACCAACATCATGGGTGGGATGACACCTGGTCTTGGGCCCACCACAATGTATGTGTTGTATATCTATGCCGTCCATCCATTTTGTCATCTCATTTTAGGGCATGGGCCCAAAAATTAAGCAGATCCAACTCTCTGAGGGACTGATTACCATACCACAAGAACAGTGGTCAGTGACCATTAACAAATTTTTGTAGGCCACAAGTTTTGGATCAAGTTGATATTTGTGTTTTCCCTTCGTCTAGGCCAGTGTGACCTTATCAACAGCTTGGATGGGAAATAAACATTACGGTGGGCCCTAAGAAGTTTTAATGGTGCATGTTTAATGACCAATATATCTTGTGGTGTGGTCCGCCTGAGATCTAGATATGCTTCGTTTTTTTGCCTATGCCCTAAAATAAGATGGCAAAGTGAATTGACAACGTAGATATACAACGCATATATTGAGGTGGCCCACAGAGTCGTTGCATCTCGCAGCTTAAGTTGCGTTTGTGCATCTGTATTGAAAAGGGGGAATTCGATTGTTTTAAAATCCTTCGTAAACAAAAGGAAACAAAACCACCTTTCCTCTTTGAACCCTAAAATCTCGTTCAGAACTATCTTCAATGCCATTCTTTCCGGAAAAGCAGGCAACGAGGAATTTTCGATGAAAAATCCCAGCAAGATAAACAAAACCTTGTCAAAATCCTTTGTTAATCTCCAATCCAACTATAGGGAAGGAAAAAGAAAGTATTTTCTACTTTCTATTTTTTTATTTTTTGCATTTTTCTGTCTTTACGCTGATTTCTGCTTGATTTTGTGGTCGATAGTCACCGAAATGTCAATAATTTTGTCTAAAATAAAAAAAATCAGTGATATCCAGTAGAGATTCGAAATTAGTGGGTTTCGGTGTCGCTGGCTTGGCGACACCGATATTATTGATATCTCGTCGACAATTTGAACACTGGAGACAACTGATATCAACATATAGAAGCTTTTTGCAACTAGTGACAAGAGAAAGGGGGATAAGTCATCTCCCTGATGGAGACGCCCTGAAAATTTCAAGCAATCTTTTGCCATTAATCAAATTGGAGAAGTGAGCCATCTATATGCATTACTCACTCCGTTTATTTCTAGTCAAGCTAAATCCCATTGTTCCTATAAACATATCAAGAATGACCAATCCACCAGATGGGATCATAACCTTTTTCCATGCCCACCTAGCAAATAATGCTTGGAAGATTGTCATGTTTGTAGTAAGGATGCCATTTGTAACTCGAGTCTTTAAAGAAGACGCCATAAAAAGGAGAGGCGACCATACGTCTGGCTTGACAAATTGACAAAGCGAGATTTTGAACAATTGTTTGGCTTGATGAGGTTCCTCCATTGGCAAGGGCTTTCCCTTATCTTCTCTTTCTATTAACCATAACTTGAAGGTGATAGAGTGCCATGATTGGTAGTTTGGGATGGGGTGCTTCATAGAAACTTTGATGAAGAGACAAGGGCCTATGGTGCGGTCATGGGTAAGCTTAATGAAGTGTGTGTTGATACCTTTATCTATGTTAGGAAAGTAAGGAGGTGATAAACAGTGACATGTTTACGTCAAACTCTTTATAGAGAATGAGTGTGGCCGTGTGGGTGATGGGATTGATGCACTATGCATGAAAATTTGGAAGGAAGACCTATCTAGGGTCCAAAGGAATAATCCCCCTGCGGGAGTATGCTACAAGAATGTGGAGGAACCAATGTCGGTTATAGTTTGTGTGGAATGCTATGGCTATTAAAACTCTTTCCACTTCAGTATAACATTGCGATTCTAATATGTCCATCATGTTTAGGGATGATGACAAGGAGTGGATCACGTTTTTATTCATTGTAAGGTCACACGAGCTGTATTACCCATTCTTCCAGTTTCTTTTAGGGTTCAAAATATCGTTTAATATGACATGGTATCAGTTGAATCGTATTGGTTTTGGGAATGCCATGTGATTAGAGCTGCACACGAGCCGAGCTTTACAAAGCTTGAGCTTGGATTGATCAGTGGCCCATTGAGCTTGAGCTTGGCTTGAGCATCGAGCTCAAAACAGCCGCTCGAGCTTGGCTTGCTGGTCGAGCCGATCGAGCTTTGTTCGAGCCAAGCCGATCAAGCTCATCAAGCCAAGCCGAGCTTTGTCTTCTTCTTCTTCTTCTTTTTTTAATTTTATTTTTTATATACAAGTGTATAAAAAAACCCGATGGCCTCCCCAATCCGACCCAAAAAAAAACTTTAACAAAACCCCATTGGCATTCTCTATTTCAAAAAAAAGAAAAAAGAAAAAAAAAAGAGCCTACCTTGTTAACGCTGGGGCCTGGGGCGGTTTGTCCGCATTCGCTGCTAGGTGGATCGTGGCGTTCTGTCCGCGTTCGCTGCTAGGTGAATCGTGGAGGAAGGAAGCCGGAGAGAGTGAGAGAGAGAGAGGTAGGGGCAGGGACAACCGGGCAGGGGGTGCAGCGGGCTGGGGTCGGGTAAGGTTTTGAGAGTGAGAGGGAAATGAGCGGGCGCAGTGGGGTCGGGTAGGTTTTTGACTTTTGAGTTTTTAATTTTATTTTATAACTTTATATATATATATATATATATATATATATATATATATATATATATATATATATATATATATATATATATATATACGAGCTTAAGCCGATCGAGCTTTTTTCGAGCTACAAGCTTCGAGCCAAGCCGAGCCAAGCTCACTCGTGCTTGAGCTTGGCTTGTTTTCAAACAAGCTTCCTAAATTGAGCTTGAGCTTGGTCGAACTGGCCTACGAGCCAAGCCAAGCTGAGCCTAAACGAGCTAAGCCAAGCGAGCTTGGCTTGTGTGCAGCTCTACATGTGATAGATGACATGAAGAAGAAGATGCAACTTGTTGTGGTTGTAGTGGATTGCAATGGGACGGTTTAAATATAATGACTTAAAAATGATATATCTACTTCAATACAACTCTGATTGAGGTGATTCAAAAGCCAAAATGAACCTTGAGTCTAGTTTTGGGGAAAATTTAAGAAAAATAAAATAAAACCAAGCTCAAATGAGGCTAATTTTAGGATGTTCAAAAACTGTCTAGAAAATTGTTACTTTCAGGACATTGACATTTTAGTATTTTCTGAAAATTGGAATGAATTGATATTTTGTAGGATGAAAGTAGATTTGGAGACAAAGGTCAAGAGTGGTGTGGTTAAAAGAAGGTGGCAATAATATTGCTTTCCTCCATGGCGTAGCAAGTGCTCGAGTAAGCACTAATCACATTAGCAACTTTCTGGTGAATGGACCCAGAATTGAAGATTTGGAGTCAGTCTGCCAAGCCGTAGTAGGTTTTTTTTTTTTTTTTTTTTTTGTCTAAATTACTGTCAAGGGAAGAGCACTCTTGTCCAACTTTGGACAATCTTCCTTTCTCAAAGATTTCAGATATGGACAAACTATCCCTAGTGAGGCTGATTTTGGAGGAGGAAGGCAAGGAAGTTGTTTTTTTTTTTTTTTGGGAGCAATAAGGCCTCGGGTCCAGATGGTTTTCCCATTATTTTCTTCCAGGCTAAAGTGTTGGCATCCAAATTTAGGAAGGTTCTACCTTAGGTCATCTCTGATAATCAAGGGGTGTTTGTGGTAGAAAGGCAAGTTCTAGATTGTGCAATGAATGTATTGATTCAAGACACAGGGAAAGGTAAAAAGGGGTCGTTTGTAAGCTCGATATCGAGAAGGCATATGATCATGTAGATTGGAACTTCTTCCCTAAGTCGAATATTAGATAAAGGCTAGCAACATGGTCTTATTTCGGGCTTTTGAAGTTCAACTACGGGCCCGCATTATCTCTCATTTGTAGTTTGTCGACGACACCCTTCTTTTTTGTGATGCGGACGCTATCATGATAGACAACCTTCGGAAAATTTCGGGCTGCTTCAAAGAGGTTTTGGGTTTAAAAATCAACATTTTTAAGAGTGAAATGCTTGGGATAGCGCTGTCCAATGAAGAGGTTATTTCTCTCGCATCTATCTTCGGATGTAATTGGAGTTCATTTCCATCTTCATACCTGGGCTTCCACTATGTTTGGGAAAACCTACAAAACAGCTTTGGGGCAAAGTGATTGAGAGGTTTGAATGGAAATTGTCAAGATGGAAAGGGAAACATTTTTCTTTAGCCAGGCACATCATTCTCATTAAAGTAGCTCTGTCCAATCTTCCTCTTTACTTCATGTCTCTCTTCAAGTGCCTGAAATCCGTTCTAGCCAGACTCGAAAAGTTGAGAAGAGATTTCTATGGCAAGTGCGGAGGACTCTAATAAGGGCCCGTTTGGGATCTTGGATTTGGAATGCATTGGAATCCAAATCACAATTACATTGGAATCAAGGTGATTCTGAATCCTCATTTGTGTTGGGTTGAAATGCACTGGAATCCAAATCTTCTATTTGGGAGCTTGTATTTGGAGGGCATTAGTATCCTTCCGTATATTCATAGGACTTAAATTTGATTAACTAAATCAGATTTCACATCCCAAATTAGTGTGTATATATGTCGTATTTGATAGAATGATTATAATAAGCCCATTAAAATATATACTTTGGCAAAAAAAGAGGAAATTATGAGCCTTGGCTCAACCACAAATGCAAGGATCACAAACAGGTGACTCATTGACATTTTTTAACCATCCATTTAAATGTCCAACATTTGGATGGTTCAGATCATTCTATTGATTTGATTTTAGTGTTGCAGCTGGTGTTGCAACTGATAATTGGATTGTTTTGGGGTATCATCAGCGTGCCATGTGTCCAATGGATTAGTAGCCTAGAGACACCTTTGTTACATGTGCGGCTCTTCTATCCTTAAAAAGGAGGCAAAAAAGGCATTTCCTTTGGATTACAATGGAATCTCAACATTTTGCTGAGATTTCAAAACGCACTAAAAAGTTAGATTTGAAATACCTTTGATTCGATTTACCTCCAAATCCAAGGCCGCCAAACACAAAAAACATCTATTTGGATTTGAAATACACCCATTTACCACCAAATCCAAGGTGCCAAACGGGGTGTAAATTCCATCTTCTTCAATGGAACGAGGTGTGCTTACTTATAGTAGGAGGTGTGAGTCTTAGAGACCTCCATTATATGATCTTGGCGTTGCCTGGCAAATGGCAATGGAAGTTTGGGGTCAAAGAAGGAAAATTATGGAGAGAATTCATAGCTAAGAAATATATCACAGAAGAAAGAGGATGGACGATCAAGAATTCATCTCTGTATCGGTCTTCAGCCATTTGGAAAGCTATTCATTCAATTTCTCCTTCGTTCATTTCATTATCTTCATTCTCTCTTGGGGACGACGCTCACATTAATTTTTGAGAGGATACATGGTGTGGCCCTAGACCCTTGCTCAAGGATTTTCGGTTGTTAGCTACCATTTCGCCTGAGAAGAACATCACGGTAGACCGTTGTTTCTCTCAAGAAGGTTCGGGAGTTTGGTGTCCCCTAATGCAGGAGGGGCCTATCAGTTCGGGAGTTTGGTGTCCCCTAATGCAGGAGGGGCCTATCAGATTTGGAATGCGAAGAATACAACAGATTATTACTTCGTTTCCAACACTTTTCCCCCATTCTGGAGCTGGTAGATTCGCTTATGTGGTCAGCTCGCCCTCTGGCTCTTTTACGGTTAGATCCTATTACAACTTGGTTAGGCCTCATGGAGTCTCATCCAAGATTCCCATTCCTTTAGATTTTTGGTCCTATGGAGCTCCCCCCCAAGGTATCTTCGTTTCTGTGGCTCGCGGGTAGGAAGAGGATTCTAACCATAGACAACCTTAAAAAAAGAGGCATGATCCTCCCTAACATTTGTCTTATGTGCATGAGTGATGTGGAATTAGTGGACCACCTTCTTTTGCATTGCCCTTTTGCTTTTCAGATGTGGATCCACATTGTCAAGGTCTTCGAGGTGAATTGGATTATGCCGCAATCTATCTCGCGCATGATTTGGGCGACTATCAGTTTAGCGTCTTTTGCTTATGGCTGGTTATGGAACTTTTGGAAGGAGCGTAATGCTCGGTGCTTTGACAACAAACGCACATCTTTGGAGTAGATTATGAGGAGGGTGAAAAGGGATGTAGTAGAATGGGCTACTGGACACCCCGATCCATTGCTCAAGTGGTAGACTGAGTGAAGATAACCTCGTTTCAACATTGAGGTCTTGGTGTCGATTCCCAAGTGGGTGGTGGCTAACATTGTTGCGGCACCCCGGATGCCAAGTTCCGTGGTTGCCCTCGGCCCTCGGTATCCCGGGCTCCACATTATACGATGCATGAGTGCATTGCAGTTAATTGCAGAATTGTATATTTAGCCAAGCATAAGCAACTTAATCATGGGCAAAACATTTCCAAAAGAAAGAGGAACATGTGTATATATAATTCCAAAAAAAAAAAAAATGTATATAGACTGTATTCCTCACATTGGGGCCCATTAGGTCCCTCACTACAAGTTCAGAGTATATTGTCCCAAAAAGGCTGTACAAGAATGCCGTGTAGGCGCCAAACCCCAAAAGAATACTCCCGACGTCTCAACTCTAATAGTCCTGATCGCCTGCGTACTGATTACTGAAGGTACTCGTCGGTGTCCTTTCCGAGTTCTACGAACTCGGTCGCTTCGACCGCCTCCTGTATACCTGGGTCACATGCGTCATCTGGTTGGTGGTTTAAACCACCACCCCAGAAAGGGGAGTGAGTGACGAACTCAGTGGTTTCATTTCCTTAGGTTACACATTCACCAATACAAACAATATAGATAATAATTTCATTTTCCAAAGATAGAATCAAAGAATAACAAAGCATCACAAGCATGATTATTAAGTGAGATGAGTGCATGTAATGTAGATGCATGCCCGATCACCGATGATTGTCACAGCCGCCAGTAGGTGGCACCACCACCTCACCCGCACAGACCATGTATGCCATGCTTAACTATACATGATTAGCCAAGTAATTAATTAAATCCTTTTATCACACAGCCGGTTGGCGAAGCCCTTATACTAACATTCTATCAATTTGGCCGACTGGGACCACCTGACTCCCTGTGGGGCGAACGCAAGTCACAGCCAGTAGCCCCTCGATCCTATCTCTGGTCTGCAGCCCCGAGGTACCTGGTTTGGCCGCGGCTCGTCAGACGCGCCCAACACAGGCGGAATAGGGTTCATCGCCCTATCCCATAGTCGAGTAGCAGGTGTGTCACATTCACGGTGCTCAACGGACACTACAGGGAGGCATCACCCCAGCGTAGGCCGACAGCATGGGAATAGGGCCTATACCACCATCCCCGACTCATGAGTCTTGAGGGATCGGTACGCCGTATGCTTTCTAGTGTGCCCATCAAAGGGTGCACAGGTACATGGATTCTACAGAAGTGATAGAAACACATTCAAACATTTGATACATATTGCCACCCGACCCGGTGGTGGGCCAGGGTCCTCGGCCAGGGGAAGCAAGGGGAAGACCGGCCTTGAGCACGTACCGCCCGCGTGGGTCCTTGACCACAGCCGATCGCCCCGACTTCCACCATAGTCGACCACCCCGCTCCCGAGTCTACCGACCTGGTGTGGCCGCCTCAACTATTGTACTTGCCGAGTCGGAAGCTACTACCCGTCACCCCAAACACTTCCCGATTCCCTAGCTCATGCATAATTCAAGTTACAAAACATGTAATACTAGAATCTCAGCTATCGCATATTGGTATAACGTATAAGTTCTAAGAATCTTAGCATAGAAGATTTGCATAATGAGAGCATGTATAGGATGATATGAGCATGCCAATGGCCCTAGCACACACCTAGCATCCAAATCCCTAGACAACGAACTTCGACCAATCTCATACAACTTTCCTAGCTACAATCCAACTTCTTAAACTTGGAAATTGAAAGAATCAACTACAATTATAGGCATTGGTTGCAAGGCAACACATGTGTAAATGATACACACCTTGGTTTGGAGGAGGATTAGAAAAATCTTGCAAGGACGTGCTAGAAAATCAGGAAAAAAGGGAAAAACCTACGTAAGAAGCTAGAGAAGATGGATAATTTATCATGGACTTACTTCTACCGACGACTGGGAAGGTCTCCAATCGCGAGAGAAGCCGGCTAGAGTGATTTAGAGGCGGTTAGGTCTAGGTAGGGCAGCATGTAAGGGTTTCTCTTTGAGAATCCTTCTTCCACAACTCCCACTTTCTCTCCCACACACCCCTCTCTCAGAAAATTGGCTGAGAAAGTAGGTTATAAGGGTTGGGGGAATTGGGACATATAGCCCCCAATGATTTAAGTTGTATAAAAGTGGCTTTTTGTGCCCTGTTTTGATTATGTGGGGCCCACCTGACCCCTCTGGGCCAATCCAGCCCATAGGATGGCCTTACCATGTTGAGATCCTTGTTTGGGTATGATTTGGGACCGATTGGACATGGCGATTGCCGGATCTAAGGCGACATCAGTTCAACGGTCACTGATTGTTGATCGGGGCCCATGTTTGGGGATCATGTGCTGGTTTATGTTTGAAATCCATGGTTCACATTCCATGGCCATGCAAGGGTTCATGGGGCCCACACAAGAAAAGTGAATTGAGTAATGATTATTTACTAAAGGTACATTGCAAGTATACTTGCACTCCCATGTGCAACTGCAGGACACTACAATTTATGATTTCGGGTGCCAATTTCGATGAAATGCTCGCCTACGAGTGTCAAGCCCAGTACGTGGGTGGTCCTCGACAAGTTTCGGGCCCAACAGTCTCGGGACGGGCGGCGGAACGGACTTCTATGCGCGTATCTAAGTTCCTGATACCATGAGACTATGGTTCTCTAAGTCATGTGCGGCCAATTATTCGTCCAAAGGGTGATATGTGTCTAGCGGGTTCGAGCATGGGTTCGAGTCTTAAGGAAGGCGATTTTACGGGGTGTTACAATTGGGGTGTGACTAACAGTGGGGGTGGGGGTACTAACAGTGGGGTGTGTGTACTAACCAAAAAGAAAAAGAGAAAAAAGAATGGGCTACTGGGCGCCTTCAAGTAGATTTGAATGTAGTTTGTTCTATGCTGGAACTGTAGTTCCTTGTCAATTGTATTTTTTGTCTTGGCTTTTGCCAAGCTATTTTCAATAAAAAAGTTCATTCATAACCCTTAAAAAAAAAAAAAAAAAAAGAGTAGATTTGATGAAGAATTACCGAAGAAAATTATAAAAATAATTTACCAACTAGAAGTGACAAAAACTTTGCATGTAACATAGTTGTGAGAACTGAAATTTTTTGCAACCAGAAAATGGTGCGAATGAACCAGAAATCACTTAGACTGATGTAGGTTGGACTCACAAGTCACAACCAAGTTAGTATTGGAGCAAATCCGATTCATGATGAAAGAATTTATAAACAATCCAAGATTCGTTTCATCAAATATGGGACAACATGTCAACATCCTTGAATACCATAATGAAGAGGTAGAATTCTCATTCTCTTCCTCCACTATTGTGGTGGATAGCTTTGTTTATTGGAGCAAGCCACTACCTATTTTATGAAGAAGTTGACTATGATATTGGGTATGGAAAGAAAGTTAAAGAATATTTGGGCATGGTATTTCTGATGAAGAATATAAGGTTGAGAAGACATGATGACAACGCTATTAATTTTAATGATGAGAAAGTTTGGAATGATAAAGAATTCTTATGTATGTTAAAGAAGACGTCACAAGCTTCATCCTGATAAACTGCCTTAGTGAAGGTTTCTAAGATGCAAATGAAGAAGTATATGAAATTAAGGAAGCTAGAGATTTTGTTCAACAATGTGGTAGAAAATGGTCTGCATCCGATTGGAGATCTAAGGAAGACAAACCATGGGGAATGGTCGGATTACATTATCAACTACAAAATAAGAAGCTGATTGTAAAAGGCATCACATTTTGTTTCAAAGAAGGGGAGAATGATGCGTCCTACCTGAGCCCAATTTAAGTCTTATCCAAGTAATGAATCAGGTCCAAGCCTTGGTATCCTCTCCATTATTTCCAACCCACATGCATTCATTGAAGTGTATTTATGATGCATGGCTTTAGGACTCTGTTGCATGCATGGACAAAGGAAAAAATAAAAATAAAAAATTGAAACTCAATTACATGAGAAACTTGTATTTGCCTTGTATAGATGTAGCTTGCATTGGGAACTCACGATTATTATTAGATGTGTTTATTAGGGGCAGGTCTAATTGGTCTATATAAGAACCCATTTACAATGACAAATGTAGATCCATTTTGAGTTAAAATTATTTTCCTGCAAATTCCAACAGAAGAAAGAGCTTAGTGATTCCTATTTGGTTATAAGTGATTCCAACCTATACTGGTCGAGTGATTCTTGGTTTATTGATACCATCGTTTGGTTGTAGAAATTTTCAGTTCTTCCAAGTCTGTTTGTGATTCTTGGTTTATTGATACCATCGTTTGGTTGTAGAAATTTTCAGTTCTTCCAAGTCTGTTTTTTCAATATTTTTGGCACTTTTAGTTGGTGAATGATTTTTATAATATTTTTGGCAATTTTTGTCAAGTCTTGCGTTAATCCTACAAAATTTCAGTCTCTTCTTATTTCTAGAAAAGAAAATCTTGGAGTGCCAGCTACCTTTGAGACTGACAATTTTTTGTACAGTTTCTAAACATATTAAAATTTGTCCCCTTTGAGCTTCTTCTTCTTCTTCTTCTCCTCCTTTTAAATTTTCTCTTTATTTTTTTTCCCGAAACTAGATTCAAAGTTTTTTTTGGCTTTCGAATCACCTTAATCTGAGTTGTATTTAAGGAGATAATCGTTTTGAAGTCAGGGTGTGTAAGTTGGCCGTTGCAATCATTTTTGGCTGCATCATAGCCCAACCCATATTTACGTCTGTAGGCCTAGTAATGTTCAGGGCCATCAGCATAGCCCAGCCCATTAGCCCATTATTAGGCCCATAAGACCAGCTTATAGTTAGCATAGCCCATTTTAACTTAGTCTCCTGCTCGTTAGATGAGCTGGTAGAGACAGTGTAGTGTGTGTGAGTGATCCAGGGTTCAATCCCTGGTATTGTTGCCTTCATAAGATTATTCCTTGAAAATGTAGTTTTTGACTATCTTAGAAGTGTTAGTTTGCACAGAAATTGTTGTAGTAATAATTATTAGAGTCAAGTTCAATGTATCTCCTAAACTACCATATAACTCTATAAATGTCAATGAAAGATGAGTCCCATAAGGCCTTTTGATCTGAATTTTCTCTGCAAATTTCCTTTCCAAGTCTTCCTCAGGGGTTGGGTGATTCCTCGTACCCGGCGTGAGTGATTCTGCATAACTGGTTGAGTGATTCCTACTTCCTAGTTTTCAACCACCTTTACAGACCTAGCATGCGCAAGAAAAGGAGAGTTTTCGAGAGGAGGGTTTTGTTGATAATTGTTAAGGGCCTGTTTGGTTGCCATCTAGAAACGAGATTCTGGCCTAAAATCCCGATTATAGATTAGACCAGTGCGTTTGGCGCCAAAACTGGTTTCCGTATGGAAACCAAACCGGGATTAAACCAAACCGGGATTATTGGAAACGGCACCCAACTCCGTTTCTATTGTAATGGAAGTTGCCAAAAAACGAGGAAACTTCCACGGAAGTGTATGAGAGGAAGATTGACGCTGTTGCATTGTAGCAGAAACATGGACGTGACTGACTGCGGGACTAGGTGGGGTACACCATGATGCTTGTTAGAAAATCCATACCATCTATCAGTTTCTCCGGCTCTTGTTTGGACAGAGTCTCAAAGTGAGGCAGGTTCGGAGCATCGGGTGGGTTGCGATGCACGAAGTCATGATTTGACCTTTTTTGGGGCCCACAATCTGATTGGACCAGATTTTATATTTTTTTGGGCCCACATCCTATTTTGACCCAAATTTATTTTTGGAGCCCACATCTTGAATGGAACTTTGACCACATATTGATTGGACTAGAATATATTTTTGGGGCCACGTCCTGATTGGGACCATATTTGTTTTGGGGCCCACGTCCTTAAAAGAATATTGTGTTTTATTTTATTTTATTGTCCTCATTTTTTTTTCCTTTTTAAATTGTTGATGGATGATGAGATTGAAAATAATTTCAGTGGCTACGCTTTAATACAAGTGGCCCACTTATGGTCATGCTGGACCCCTGAAATGGAAGGGGAAGGAGATAGATAATAAATTGGATTGCACATGGTCCCACTGTCATCTTGGATTGTTGATTGGATACAGGATAGAGTCATGTCAAGAAGGGGTTGTGTACCAAACACCCAATTCTGGATGAAATTTGAATTCTGGATCAGCAACTGGATTACACAGTTTTCAACTAAACAGTAAATTTCAGATGGAATCTGGGTTTCTAATCCAGTTTCTGTAGTTTCAGGTTCCAAGCCTGGAATCTGGATTCTGCAACCAAACAGGCCCTAAGTCTCTCACACCTAATACTTTATTATAAAACCCTAAGCAACGTTAAAAAGTATGTCCTGAGGGAGCAACAAATACAACACAGACATAGACATAAAATACTTCACATGTACACTAAAATACCAAACGCACACATGCAGACTACATCACTACATCTTCTATAGTAATGGTAGGTATGCCCAAACTATTGATTGTAGTATCGATAATATTGGCCAACACTATCAATATCGCATCTCGCCGATACGAAACAGTCTAGAAGTTACCTTTCTTCCCAATGCTGTGCGATATTTCGCAAAATATTACGATGTATGTTGAAATATCGATACATTGCGATATTTGTAAATATCACAGTTATAAATTACAAAGTCTCGACGATATAGTCGATATGTATCATCAATACCGTTCCAGTATTAACCCCGTTCAAAAAATGAGAAAAAAATTGCCAAAAATCCTTTAAAATCATTATTTCTCTAAATTTTTCTGCTGCCATTTCCTTTCCAAGCTGATTTCAATTTTCAACAACTCTTTTTCGATTGTTTGGAGAGGAAGTGCGGAAATCGAGATCAGAGAGTGGGTGGGCCAGAAATGAAATCAGCGTGTTTTTTTATTATTATTTTTTAAAATCACTTGGTATCAGTATTACAAAAATGAGAATCCATGATTTGCACGGGCCCATACTTTCGTGATTAGGACCATAAATATTCTTGCTTTTTGCCTGTGGTATGATCGTAGACGTTGATCTGAGGACTTCTATCCATTTTATTTATGTTAATGAATGTGATATGATCCTAGCTGTTGTCGATCAATTTTTAACTGTAATTTCTTTCAGAATTTTATTCATGTCCACTACATTTACCTCATGTCCCAAAATGTTCTGGTTCAGTGGAGGAAGGGTGGTGTGGATGTTAAATATACATATAAAGGTGTGCCCAACATGAATGTCCTGACGGAACCCGGTCACTACATGACCTGACTGAATCTGCACCCGTTAGCAGCAACCTTGCTTCCAGATGGCACCCTGTGGTTGCCACGCTGATGTATATGCTTCTCATCCACGCCATCCATCGATTTGACCATTATGGACCAGGCCCGGAAACAAAAGAAAAAAGGCACTCTGATGTGCACTCTGACGTTTGGAAACAAAAGAAAAAAGGCAAATACAAATCTCTGGTGCACCACAATACACGAAAACAGTCACGATCAAACGTGCACTCTGACGTTTGGTTGCCATCCAATCTATCGATTGCGGCTAACAGATATGCATTAAGCAAAAACAAACACAGACTTCAGGTTCATCCAAATCTTACGTGGCCTCCGATAAGAATGTGACAGTTGGATGATTACACTCAGGTGTCTAAAACCATGAGAAGATCACACTTAGGTGTCTAATATCATGAGAACATAGTATCGAGTTTTACAATCATGATTAACTGTCATTCAAAATCTGATGAACTCCCGTCACGCTCGTTCGACATTTCTGATTCCAATGCAGACAGTGGATCAGTCATCCTTCCATCAACCCACACCATCACTACATTCCGTTTCATCCTACTGATCTCTCTTCTCAGCTTTGCCAACGCTATGTCCATTTCTCGTAGCATATCACTTCTCATGTTCAAGGAGTCTCGTTTGGGTATTGGAGTACTGTTCTTCATACAGATGGATATCCATTCTTCTGCCTTGTGCAGATGGCGATCCAACCCTCCTTGGCATAAAGGAGTCGTCGGTATTGCGGAGGCCCCGACATGTACCATTTGGAAATCTAGGTGGCGTGTGTGTGGATTGCCAGGCGAATGGTGTACATTGGTTGGGCTGCCAACATTCACGACGGTTCAATGGCATTTTTGGATGACTTCAGGTACTAAGGATGTGTTGCAAGTTCGTGGCAAACACACGTTATATATGCACAAGATATGTACGAAGAATGCTGGTAGCACGCTTAATATGGAGTATGGATTGACGAAAATGAGAGATCATTATCAGACAGTCTATGCAGCGAATGGTCAATTTGCTACAAAGTCTGATATGACTATACGTTTCGGACAACCCCTTTTATGTACAGGTTATTTCGGACAGATCAGCCCAGCTTTGATTAGTCATTCTTTGCAGTATGGGTGATCAACCCCTTTTGGAATTTTATTTTATTTCAATTTCCATCAATTTTTGCATATTTACAGATGTTTTCCTGGTATCAAAGATACTATTGCTGCTATCGGGGATATTGTCGATGGTATCACGGGTACCAAGGAACTTTCATAAGGGATTCTTCTCAAAGTATCGTTGATATCGATAATATCGCCAAGTATAACCGATATTATCGAAAATATCGGTGATATTTGATTTTTTTTTTTTTTTTATACATTCGAGCAGTTTTGGTATCTTTGACCTGGTGATATTGGTCATTTTTCGATAATATTGCCAATATTTGGGACAGTCTGACAGGAGGCTCCAAATCACAATGACGTAACTTTCAGGTTTGATTATGAAAGAAAATATTACTGCCGAGGGCTACACCTTTAAATGGCTGTTTCCTCTTTATTGTGCTGAATGTTTACAGTTCAGTTGAACTCAGTTGTACATCCAAATGCACGCAACTCCCATTTGTTGAAATTCCAAACATGAATATTTAGGGAAGGACTATGATATCACTCACAGCAAGCCCCTTTACCATGCGGCTAAGTTCAATGCTTGGCAAAGGCATTTAGCATTTACAAACAAAATTCTCAATCATTAGTAGGAATTTTTATAGGAGCTCGTTTGTTTATTTCAGCTAGCGTGTTACAGGAACAGTATGATCCTCAAACTGGTGGTTTGCATGTGTAGTCAGGTTATGTCCTGACAAATGGGGCCCCTTGTACTGTATTGCATTAAACCATGGATTGACCATACCTCAAAAATATCCCAAACTGCAAGATCCTAGCCACCAACATCTTGGTACTTTCTTCAGTTGATGTATTGTTTCCGTATTTCTTTCAACTGTTTATTTCTCAGCCATGAATCAAATGGTTATGATGCCTTGTTGAGGAGATTTTTGAGGCGTTGTCCATCCATCGTAGGATGACAGACCATTGGTCTGGATTTTTCCGTGCCACAGGAACTAGGACTGGAAACCAGAAGCTGGCCCAAAGCTCAAGGATATGGCCCTTCCACTCAGGCCTTGACAAAACCGGGGTTCACATTATCTGCCTTCTTTCAAGTGGAAATGTACCATTTCTTTCATGATGAGAAAAATGATGGCCTAAAACTGATTTGGGTTTTGTAGGTTACACCCTCTTTCTTGGATTTGTCATTGATCGCCTGCACCACTATCTTCGAAAGCTATTTGGTTTGAGGATGACAGTTGGAGCTTCCAAACAGGGAGTCGAGAAACTTCAGAAAGAGCACCAACGTCTCAAAGAAAAAGAAGAGAAAGCTTCCCAGGAAGTAAGGTTGCTCCAGGAGGAGGTCTCTAGCCTAACAGAGAAGCTTCAAAAAATGAGATCGGAATTGGAAGAGAAGGGGAAACAGGCTGCGTCTGCAGAAGCCCATGTCTCTGCACTTCAAAAACAAGCCGAGGACCTACTTCTCGAGTATGACCGTCTGTTGGAGGACAACCAAAACCTTCAGAGCCAGGCCCTGGCATACAGAGGTTGAGGGCCTTTGATGGAAATGGGTTTTGGAAGCTGAAAAGACTACTACCACCGCTTGGCTCGATCAGATTTCCCCATAGCTGGAAACTTGCCATGTTGAGATGGGTTTTGCCTAAGTTAAAATGGGGAGGTTCTGCCATTGAAAATTTTGTAATTGGCCGCCATTGTAGGAAGGTGTTTTTCTCTAATGTTTTCCACATTTGTATTTGCTCTGGTTTTGGTTTTGCCAAATTGAGATGATTTTGAATTTTGAAATAGAACAGAGTGACTGCGAAAGGAAAGGAAACAAAAGGATGATTACTGTTTTCACATGCTGATTAAACAAGGCAGCCATTAACATATAGGCCCTTGAAAGCTTCCTCTGATTTATATTTTCCTTGTATTG
Organism: Liriodendron chinense; assembly: GCA_003013855.2. NCBI lineage: Eukaryota > Viridiplantae > Streptophyta > Magnoliopsida > Magnoliales > Magnoliaceae > Liriodendron > Liriodendron chinense. Next base: position 538,213 of record PVNU02001227.1, on the reverse strand, counting down.
CTCAATGCCATTTTGTGTAGGTTTGCTTCTAAAGGATGCATGTGCAATTGTCAGCGCGAATTGCTGCAGTTTTTACAGTGGATCTCTGCTGTCAGTGATACAGACTGTTGATCTGGTGGGCTTGAGTGTGTTGGGTGCAGCTCGATGAAGATAGCTCGTGAGGCAATTTTAACCGTCAGACAGTTGGCCTAACAATAACGTTGAAGATGAACAAAACCAAAGATCCACATACAATGGAAAAGAAGTCCATGAATCGGATGATCGTATTTGTTTTGATGGAGATTTTTGGTCCATTGTCATACATGGTGGAGCCCACCAGTTGAACCGTCAGGATTGCATGTTCCAGTCTAGATTCAGGTGAAAATGCATCCATTCCGCTCTTGAGTTTCAGCTGCTGCTTTATCAGATTGAGCTTACTGAGGCTTTTCGGAGCTGATTAAGCTGTGGATTGAATCGATGGGCTGGTTATAGCTTGATGAGATTGGAGTGAGGAAACTGGAAGCCATCAGAGCCCAGGTTATGTAAGCTTATGCCGATATGCTGACCTTTGGGCTAGATTTCCAGCTGAGTAGGGCCCACTTTAATTTCTAGCAGGGTGTGGGCCCTAACCAATGAGAGGATGTAGTCCTTGATGCTTGCAATGGACCCACTAGGTCGGCTGTGGGTCCCATGATTCTCTAAATTGAGATGAAACACATCCAATGTGACCTGACCCGATAATTAATGGGCCGAAAAAAAAATGAAAAAATCCAAGAACCCGATAATAAATGGTCAGGTCTAAGTGAAGTTGACCCGCCACAGCGCACCCGAAACCTGACTTTTAATTGGGTTGGATCAGGGCTACTTAAAAAATAAACCTTAACTAGACCCATCCTATATTAAGGCAATAGACATGTGGAGAAATTTGCCTAAAGAAAATGGCGCCGTTGGGTGATGAAGTCTGCTAAACAGTGACGAATTAGCAGAGGTTTTGGAAGTTTCACAATATTTTGATAATATCTCAAGATTTTTCACAATATCAGCAGTTTTGAATTTTTCCAAAAAAAATTATCCTGATACCAACGTAAAAATCATTTATAAATTTAATTAATTAATTATATAATTATAGATGAAATTAGGAACCAAGACCAGCCAGGCAGCCAGCCCATGGTGGCTCAAGCCCTAGCCCTTCAGAGTCGGGTAGCTCAGCCCATTTCCACCCTTAATGAGAACTCCCTTGGACCCACCCTAACCCAACCCACCATGTAGTAATTGATTGGATTCTAGGGCTGTCAGTCTGTGTATAAAGAAAAAAAATGAATGGTTCTTTTAGTATAATGAATATCGTCCGTCCAATCTCTAATCCATTCATCACATGGTTAGGATCATTCGATCAAACTGATTTTGAGATGGTAAATGGTCCAGATCAATGAGTAGATATTTTAGTATAATCAACTTGGGCCATCCATTCTCGAAATAATAGAATGAATGGTTAAGATAATCCATCCAATGTGAAATTTCCTTGGGATAGGCCTTTGAAGGGGGTCCACACATGGGTCCAAATTAATGAAGGAACCTTTTATAGTATTATCATTATAGAACATCGGCCAGTCACGCCACTGATCATGAAATCGGATTGCCTACTGAGAAACTAGTAAGCTTCTATCGTACTGAGTAAACTCTGTTGGATCCAACTTGAATGTATGTGGTTTATCCACGCCGTCCATCCATTTTCCAGCTCATTTTAGAGATAGATCCCAAAAATGAATCATGTCCAAAGCTCAAGTGGACCACACCACAGGAAACAGTGGGAATAATGATTTCTACCGTTGAAACCTTCCTTAGGCCAACAGTGATGTTTATTTGTCATCCAACTTGCTCATAAGGAGGACACACAGACATGGATGAAGGGAAAAAAAACAAATATCAGCTTGATCCAAAACTTCTGTGGACCCCAAGAATTTTTCAACGATAGAAGTCTAATTCACAATGTTTCCTGTGGTGTGGTCCACTTGAGCTTTGGATATGCTTCATTTTTGGAATCAACCCTAAAATTATCTGTTAAAAATGGATGGATGGAGTGGATAAAATACATAAATCACAGTGGGCCCCACAGAATTTACTCAGTACGAAATCTGCTTCCTCTGATCATATGGTAGCATCCTATGGCTAGCATCATACAATCGAAGTGATTTTTGACAAGGATAGGCCATCAAAGACGACCGTAGATGATAGACAGTTCATATCAATCATCCGACCTTATTTTTATATAATCTATATGAGCCACCCATTCTCCAAGGCCAGGTGGCAAAGGAACGGTGGATTGGTAACATCTAAGTGGTCCACTAAGTGGGATCATTTATAAATATTTTATATTGGTCACTTTTTTAGATTCCAAGAAAATAACTACCCCGGGCGCAACTTGGATGAGACCCCGGAACCAGCGATGTGGGTGGGACCATGAACCTAAGGCCCACCTGGATGTATTCCTTGTATATCCATGCCGTTAATATGCTTTTTCACATTATTTTGTACTATGTTACCAAAATTGAAGAAGATTAAAATTTTGGGTGGATTATAACATAAGAAACACTGGTTAATGACAATTAAAAAACTTTTGTGAGCCACAAAAATTTTCATCTGTTTCATTTTTGGACTGCATTCTAAATTGATATGAAGAAACAGATGGACGGCATGGATCTACAAAGAATACATCCAGATGGGCCCTAGCCCCCCCCCCCCCCCCCCCCCCCCCAACGTTATAAAAGAGAAGTCGCTTTCACTCTTATTTTTAAAGCCTTTGCTGAGTGGAATTGATAAAAAAAAAAAAAAAAAAACCAGACTCCCATCACATAAAAACACTCCTATTTCATATATTATGCAATCCAGATCATCCCATTCAGAGCTCTCTCCTTACTAGTGTACACCAAAAATGTGTACTTCTGCAGGTATGCCACGTGGCCTCGCTAGTAAGGATTTTGGTGTGCCTAACCTCACCTTGATCGAGACCATTCATAATGTGGGCCCCATCATGAATGGGACTCATCCAAGAATAGCTTCATCAAAAGATCTTTGCCACACAATTGATTGATCTTTTCCTGTTAAATGGGGATCTCAGGTCAATCTGTCAATTTTTAATCCACTGAGTGCACGGCTAAGATGGGTCCATGGATATCTTCATCGCACCGTTCCTATAGAATGGGTTCACCCAAATGAACGGCCTGGATTGCCGAAAGGTGGACCCCACTTGAGTGAAACGGCCTAATTTTCAGGCCGGCAGATCTAAATAGAGTGACCCACTTGATAGAAAGTTCAAATTCCGTACACACTTGCCATATTGGCATGTGTGATTGTGTGTGGGTCGGCAGGATTCTTCCCGAATGTGGGCTTAGCAAACTGGGAATGATCACATGCGTCGCAACGCATGGAAATTACCATGAGTTCCAGCTGTGCGGGGCCCACCGATGATATGTATGGAGAATCCAAACCGTGCATCTGGTGACATTTCTCACGGGCACCATGCTACCAAAAATCATACATATAAAAAGTCCAGGGGGGACAGTACAGGGAGAAATGCACAATCATGCCCTCAGCCTTTATACTTAAATCTTGTGGCCGATCTAGATATTGGAAAGCCTTGAGTTTCGATCTATCCCTTAATCCTGATAGGATACGAATGATGAATGGGTTTGATGGAATATACACAACTCTGTGGACCCCACATTCCATGTGGAAGTTTCTATGGTGGGTGTCCCCTCCTAATGTTCCCCATTTTTCTCTCTGGCGTGGCCCACCTGAGTTACAGATAGGTCTGTATTTGGAGATCTAATCCTAACATTGATTTTCACTCACAATGGATTTTTGGTTGGTACTCACACATCACAGTGGGCCCCACACAGCTGGAATGTATGGTGTGTGATCATTCCCAACAAAGATAAGCATGTCCAAGCCTAGTAAAGAGGCATCCTCGTCAACAGCACATTGGCTATGTTTACTGGGGAATCCATGATGAAATCCATACGTGGCATGAATTGACGAGGTGGCCCACCATCATGATGGGAATTCTATTTTGATAATAGAGAATCCATACCAGAGAAAAGGTGAACCATACATACTAATTTAATCAATCTAGAGATTAACGGTTGAAGCAACAGAGCTTCTTGGTTGGTGACCCCAACACCAGTCAGCTAGTCCGTATCAAAAGCTCATCCACGCCGTCCATCCATTTTTTCAACTTATTTTAGTACATCCTTCCCAAGATGAGGTGGATCGAAAGCCCAAGTAGACCACACCACAGAAAACAATGGTACAATGACGTTCACCGTTTAAAGCTTCCTAGGGTCCACAATGATGCTTATTTGTCATCTAACCTGTTCATGAGTTCACACAGACCTGGATGAAGGAAAGACACAAATATCAACTTGATCTTGAACTTCTGTGGCCCTCAAGAAGTTTTCAACGGTAAGATTTCAATCTTGACTGTTTCATTGTGGGCCCTAAAATGAGCTTGGAAAAGGGATGGACGGTATGGATAAAGCCCATACATCATGGTGGGGCCAATGGCGGGTATTGGGGTCACTAGCCAAACCACGTCCATCGCGCCTATATCAGGCTGTTTCGGCCCGGTACAGCCGTATCGCTCATAACCTATCATCTGTCAATATATCACACGTGTATAACATCTGAGCCGTGAAAAAGACGGGCCCTGCCTGATGAGTGAACTGGTATGATTATTCGACTAATATTCTTCATGGTGGGCCCACATATTGTGGCATGTTTGCATGTGAAGTTCGCATGGAATTGGTTGTAAGGTTATTGTAGGTTGGCTGCCCCACGTGCCAACTAGGAACGTGTAGGGCAGCGATCAGGTGCCACTGACGGCTTAGATCATCTGGACAAAAAGTCGGTGTACATAACTATCAGTTGGGCTACACGTGCACGAAAAGATTGGCGGCCCTAGAAAAAATTGCAACTTTTCCTAGCCGTCCATTTATTTTCTGCTTTTGCGGCGTGCATGATAGTTAAATAGACTAAGTTTTCAGTCGGATTATCCATATGGCGTGTCCCAGCTGATGCACGGATCAGATGTGCTAAAAAATTTGTAGGTGTGGCATTCATGCACACCAATCCAGGCCGTCCAAATCATGTGTTGCATGGATGTAACATAACTCGACTATGGACGGTTAAAAGCAACAATAGCAGAATCAAATGGTTAGGATCATCCGACCATCTACAGTGGGGCCTATGATTTGGATGGCTTGCCATATCAACACGTGTCCACATAAAAAAAAAAAATTCTATAATGAGAAGATTATGAAGACAAATCTCAACTAAGATTATGTCCACGTTAGCAAACAAAGAGATTGATGGGCCCCACAGCCGATATGGCTTTTCTTTTATTTCACAGGAAGAGCAAAGAAGAGCAAACGGGGGACTGCAGTGGCCAAAAAGGACCTCAAAATAAAAGTGCACACACACACATATATATACACGCAACCATATTAGATGCGACATGCACTTAATCCAAACCGTCCAAATTATAAGCCTGACTTTGCATGTGGCCTAGGTTGGATTTTGGCCTGTGGGTCCCACTCATCTGCAACCAATAAAGATAAGCCTTACCTAATCCAAACTCCTCCATCGGTTGATCATTCTTTGGATGTATCTTGTTAATGGATCTAAAAAAATCCTAACATACTAAAGTTTCCATTTGGGCCGTCCATAAACTATTTAAATCATTGATAGTAACTAAGAGCCATCTTAACTGTAGATTTAAAAAGGTGATAAGTTAATTCTGCTCTTGTAGTGGTTAGGTAGCTCTTTGGCATTCACCGTACATCTTCAGCTTTGTGTTGGTCCTTAAATTGTATAGATCGTTAGATGCCATGGGCCCACCCATCGGAGCCAACTTTTAGTCTAGACCTAAAATCACAATGAATAACTGATTTTATCAGCCTTTCCCATGACTGCCATCAAAAGAGGTTAAACATAAAAGAAATAATGAATGGCTCAAAATTCAACAACCAAATAAACATGAGTCACATACTTTGGTGGTTTTCACACTATGGATGAGTGGATGTGCGCATGAGCTAGACCAGCATCGGTTAGTCATATGATGCACCCACCCACCGGTGGGGTTAGCGTCTCCTTAGCATGTCGAACATGAGACCTGCTGTTGAAACACCCAATGTCTTCCGGCTGGGCTAGCTGCCCAAGGCATCTACGTGGCTGATTGAGGCAATAAAGGAACACAAACGTAGGTTTGTCTGATATGCAGCTGTTGTTTTGTCACCATCCATGATGGTGGGGCCTGCTAGACATGGGTGCAGCGGGTGCGGGTTGTCTCTGGAAGCTTTTCGCAGGAACTTCCTGTCATGGGAAGCTATCTGTCTATTTTGCTAGATCAATTTAGGAGATGGGTGAAAAAATGAGACAAATCCAAAACTCATGTGATCTCCTGAACAAGAAAAGTTGAGTATGAAAATGCCTACCATTGAAATTTATAAATAAGGGAGGTATCTCTTTAGTAGATCTCTAATTTTTTCTTTTTAACGTACCTTGCTTTTCATAGACAAAATAAAGAGGGAGGAAAGGTGCGGTCTCAATAAGAGGGGTGATAAAATCCTTGCAGCTTTGTACCAAATCTTGAAATTATGTAGACTGTGTGATCCTGTGGGCTAAAATGTCCATTAGTCATGTGGTTGGGATCATCCCCGCCTTGGCCTATGATGTCCACACTATGGATTAGTGGGTGTGTGCATGTACAAGGAATTCCATAATCTGGCAGAGCATGGATTAAAATCCTCAAAATGATCTAAGTGGTGGGCCACGCACCAATCTCCCATGAACCGTGTCATCTGATGGCTGATTGAGGCAAAAAAGGAACACACATCAAGGTTTGTCTCATATGCATCCGTTGTTGTTTTGTCACCATTCATGGTTGTGGGGCCCACTAAACATGGGAGCAATGCACTTTTTACCCATGCATGCACGCCGGCTGCATGTGATAAAGGCAAAATCTATTTAAGATGAAGATGACAAGAAAAAGCAATGGACATAGATTGGTGGATGTGATATCTACTTTGTTGGATGAGTGGTCGCGTACTTTGTTGGATGAGGGGTTTGCAACCACACATTTATAAATAGTCTCTCTCTCCGTCTCTCTCCCTCTCTCTCTCTCTCAAAGTAAATTATGTCATACACCTGTTTTCAAGTTCCATGCAACAATTGTAGGGAGCTGTGAGCTCTGTGGAGCCCACCGTGATGTATGTTGACATCCACTCCATCTATCATCTGTGGCTGCTTGTCTTATTACGTGAGTTAAAAAAAAGGCCGACCAAAGACTCAAGTGGGCCACACCACAGGGAAAAGTAAGGATAAGGGAGAATAAGATTGAAATCTTCTTTTGGCCCACCGTTGGATCAGGTTGATCTTTGATTTTTCTCTTCATCATTGTGTAGGACTCATTGTACGTACGGCGTGGATCTAAAAGGTTTCAAAATGGTTTGCTGTCCGTTATGGTGTGGCCCACTTGAGTTTTGGATAGGTCTGATTTTTGAGCTCGTGTCCTAACATGTCCTGAAGCAAATGAATGATGGAGTGGATGTCACACACACACATCACAGTGGGCCTGATACAGCTTTTTGTTGCATGGGCTCCGTTGTTGTAGGAAATTCCTTCCGGTTGCAATGCGGAAACCGTTACGAAACTCTTTAAAAAACTGTTAGGAGACGTTTATCGGAAGCTGATAACTGCGCTTTAGCTTTTACTCCTACAAACGTAGTTTCTGCCCAGATGCCACGTGTGCAGGACATTCATACGACCGTACCATATAAATGGTAGAGGACCACGTGGCACCAGAAACATGTTGGCAGGCACATCAGATGGGCCCCACTGATGGTCTGACTCAGCATACAGTTAGGCCCACCTGATGAGTAGGGAAGCGGTTTGGGCGGTGATCTCAACACCGCCGATGTAAGTGGTTTTGGGTGCTGTGGGGCCCACCGTGCGGTTACTACCCCATCAGGAACTAGGTAGAGACGGACGGTCCTGTCAGGAGCTCTGTGGGCCCTACCGTGATGTATGTGTTTTATCCATGCCGTTCATTCATTTTGAAAAATCATTTTAAATGTTGAACAAAAAAAATAGGCAAATCCAATACTCAAGTGGGCCACACCATAGGAGGTAGTGGAGATTGAATGCCTACCGTTGAAAACCTCTTAGAATCCACAAGTTTTGGATCAAGCTGATATTTATGTTTTCCCTTCATCCAGATCTATGTAACCTTATGACCAGGTTGGATGGCAAATAAATACCATGTAGGCTCTTGGAAAGTTTCAACGGGGTCAATGTCACCATTGCTTGCTGTTGTGTGGTCCACTCGAACCTTAGATCTGCCTCCTTTTTGTGATCATGTCCTAAAATGATTGTTCAAGATGAATGCACAGATTGGATAAAGCACATATATCACAGTGGGCCCACAAGAGCCCCTGATAGGACCGTCCCTTTCAGCTAGACCAACCAGAAACAGTGATTAATGACTACTAAAAAAACTTTGTGGGCCACAAAAGTTCTGGATCAAGCTGATCTTTGTATTTTCGCTTAATCCAGATGGTCTTGACATTATCAAAAGGTTGGATTGCAAGTAAACGTTATGAGAACCGTACGATGGATCATTTGGAATTTTTAACGGTGAGGCACTCAATCATCACTGTTTCCTGTGGTTTGGTCCACCTGAGATTTGAAACTGTATATTTTTTTGGGGTCCCATACTAAAATGGGCTGTAGAAACAGATGGACGGCGTGGATATACAACAAATCATCGAGGTGGACGGGTAACACACACTAAGGTCTATATTTCGATCCACTGTGCTCTCTCCCCATAGGGTCCACATGATTAGATGGTAAAATGATCAGAACCGACCATTTTATTATTATAAGAAATATGTGCCATCTTATTATGGTAAAAGGATGCTTCAGATAATTAATATATGCATATAAAATTACAACATTAAAAAGAAAATTTTAAACGGTCCAAATTCAACTTTAGAAATCGAAGGTCAGGATTATTAAAAAACCTTGGTATTGATATTGTTTTTTTTTTTAATTATTATCTATTATGATAATAATAATATGGATGGTTCAAATCATCTCTGACCATCTCCTAATGTGGGCCCAGTGGGGAGGCACACGCAAGACTTATAATCTCAGGCGGGATTGTTACTACAATAGCCCCGAGTTGTGGCTATTTTTACTAAAAGTTCAATTTCACGTCTGGTTTATCTTTTTTAACCTTTTGAAGAGAAATTGAAAATTAACGGTCGAAAATGCCCTCCGACCGATTCCTGATGGGCACTATGGATCCCCCCTGAGGCACGGTGGATTCCCCCTGAGCACATGGTGGTGAGAGGCATTCTTGACAGTTAAATTTTCAATTTCTCGTCAAAAGGCCAAAAGATATGAACCGGACGAGAAATTGGACTTTTAGTAAAAATAACACAACTCAGGGCTATCACAGTAAATATCCCAGCATGGCCGAGTTCTTTTTTACTCCGTCGCGACTGAGAGTACAGAGTGTGTAGCTACACATGGGCCAACATGCTGAGATGTTGTGATGATCCGAAATCCCATATCTTCTTTAGAACCTTGAGTAAGATATTACGCCGTATTTATAACTGAGAGATGATCCTAACCTTTGATTTTTTAGAATCAAATTTCAGCCATTGAAAATATCTTGTCATTGTTTTAAATCCATCCACATATAATCATGGTAAATGTCATCCATTCCTTGAAATTTTTTAAAATATTCCACTTCAGAATATAGAACACAAGATGGACAGTCTCGATTATAAAACGATTTATCATGTGGGCCCCAGTGTGGGACGAAACAAGGAATATAGTGGAGCTCGATTAATGAAAAACGAAATGATACAGGGGGAAGCAGGCTACCTATTGAAACAGCCAATAGGCCACCAACAAGTACGTGAAATAGACGGCACAATCTTCTCCTTAATGCGGTGGGACATCCCAGACACGTGTGCATGGTGGACCTCACGGCTGACAAGTGTTTCTTTCCATCACACACATTCATCACCCTTTTTCACCCATACACTCACCCCACTCAATTCTCATCATCAAAGGCTCTCTCTCTCTCTCTAACATTTCCTTTACAGTCTCAAATTCAACTGCTCTGGTATTGATACAGAAAGCCATGTAAGATCTCTGTCTCTATCTATCTATCTATCTATGTGTATAAACACAAACTGGATTTTCTGAATTCTGACAACTCAAAACCTTCTTTCTTTTTAAAAATATCTCTCCAAGAAATCCATGTTTTTTCATTATTAAACAAAACCCACATGCTAGAATCTCTCTCTCACTCTATAAACATTCATACAAATATAAAGAAGGCAAATCGCAACTTCTTATTAAACAAGACCCATCTCTCTCTCTCTCTCTCCAGTGACAGTCTTTATACCACAGCAATGGCTGGGAATGAATGGATCAACGGCTACTTGGAAGCAATCTTGGACAGTGGTGCGTCAGCAATCGACGACAGCAGGCCATCGCCTTCTGTGAATGTGCAGGACCAGGGCCATTTCAATCCCACCAAGTACTTTGTCGAGGAGGTGGTGACGGGCGTCAGCGAGACTGACCTCCACCGGACATGGATAAAGGTCGTCGCCACCCGCAACACCCGTGAGCGAAACAACCGCCTCGAGAACATGTGCTGGCGCATTTGGCACCTCGCCCGCCGCAAGAAGCAGGTCTGCTCATTTCTCCATTTAGAATTTCTATTAGGATGTTAATCTCAATTATCCTTTTGTGAATTTTAGCTTTTCTTGATACACTGTTCAGAATTCAGAAAGTATGGATTAAGCCCCCCCCCCCCCCCATATGGGACAAGTGAATCAGGGCCGTCCATTTCGTCGGCCCCACTGATCAATGGTGAAAATAATGGTGCAGAATTTATTAGGATATTTATTTCCACAAGTCATTTTCTTGTGAGTTTTCCCTTTCTTGATACATGAATGTTATTGTGGTAGAGGATGATTGTGTCAGGGATAAGGTAGAATCATCCTCTTCAGGGTGCTTGTTGATGGGATGTGGTTAAATCAGGACCATCCATGCGGTGGAACCTACCATGGATGGTCACGTGGTTCAAGAACCACAGTGAGTGGGCCATCCTATACATCTGATCGGCAGCATTCAAACTGACAGTTGGAAAAATGAAACATTACTTCTTGTGGTTAGCTTAAGTACATAAAATTGATGGATAGGATCATCCAATTAAGACTGGTTATTAAACTGTGAACCATCGATTGTGGGGTCCACTAGATGAACATCTCATTTTTAGATGGTATTAATGATGTATTGGAGATTATATAAATTGTTGGTTATTTGGATTAATTTTTAATCCCCACCCAAAAAAAAAAAAAACTCTCTAATACAAATTACGATTAACTAAAATGAGATGAACTCATTTTTGAGTGGCTACCAAACAGGCCTAGTAATTAAACACTTTAAATTCGAAATAATGGTTGATCTTTTTAGTGGGTTTTTTTTTTTTAATTTAATTTAATTTTCATGTTGAATTTCATTTCCTGTATTGGGATTGTTGTAGGAAAATTTTGATGGCCAGATCGATTCCGATTGGTTCAACCTGTTGATCTGGGATTTTTACTGGAAAGCACCCACCTCAGATGGTTGGACCAATTGTCCCTTACAGTTTGAACCGTTTCCTTCTGAAAAAAATGTAGTTTGAGTGACCTGACCTGTTTATTAGGTAGGTGGGTTGAACCATCTGGTCAGGTCTGGGTTTTAGACACTGTTGTTGGCTTTCAGGTGATAATTAGAAATGAGAGATTTACTAAGCCCACATGAGAAGCTCATTTACATGCCATCAAATGTGCCAGCGTGGCAAATAGGAGCGATATCTAATCCATCCATCAGAGGGGTCTAACTATGTAGATTCCCTGGTCCAAGAATCAGGTTGGTTGACTAGTCAAGGTGGGGCACAATTCACCTGTCCCCCAGTTCTAACGTCATAGCCAACCCGATGAGCATACCGGATTGATTTTTTTCTGGGTGAGAATATCTAGATGGTTGGACCCACCTGATGGACAGCTTGGCTATTGAACTTGTTTGCCACACACTGCACATGTACTAGCGTGTGGATGGTATGCCTTGCACACGCGTGTGGGCTCAGCAATACTTTGACAATGGTCATCTTAAATGCTAGAAAATAGTCATTTTAATTTCAAGAAGGATGGCTGATGGTCATTTGTAAATGAGCATTTTCCTAGTTTTACATTTTTATTTTTATCAATCTTTTTTATTCACATGGTTGTATGCAATGTTTGGGTTCTTTCGGATAATCCAACATGTTTTTTTTCTGTCCATGATGGGACTCACCTGAGGAACGGTCCAGATCATGGGTCTAATTTAAGGAAATTGGTGCACTTGGGTCAGGTTGCATTTAGTTTGCTGGAAAAAAAAAATGAGAGTCTGAATTGCAAAAGCAATTCTCAGTTTGAAAAGCTCCCTTTTTTGTTGATGAATGAGTAGCTGGAATTGGAAGATCTTCAAAGGATCACAAACCGGAGGTGGGAGCGGGAGCAAGGGCGGAGAGATGCAACTGAAGACTTGTCGGAGGACTTGTCAGAGGGTGAGAAGGGGGACACAGTGGGGGAGATGATGCAGAGCGAGACCCCGGCAAAAAAGTTCCAAAGGAACCTCTCAGATGTTCCAGTCTGGTCTGATGATAACAAGGGGAGGAAACTCTACATCATCCTCATCAGGTACGGCACTTCCGAGTAATCCATGAAATTTTGGAGGGCGTTAGATGTTTTAATTCTCCATCGATTCGAATGGCACATTGTTGGGTAATGCAATGACATACCATATTAGAATCCGTTTCCACTAACTTTCATAATTCAAAATTTCAAATATAGAAGGTTAGAGAGCTTTGCTAATCCCATACACCCGTATAACAAAGAGCATTCAAAATTTCAAATATCAAAGGTTAGAGATATTTGCTAATCCCACACACATGTACAATAGAAGCCATTGAAAATTTCAAATATCAGAGGTTAGAGAGTTTTGCTAATCCACACCCCTGTACAACAGAACCCATATACACACCGACCCCGTGTGTTGGAGCAGCATAGGTGTGCGAGATGCAAGCTATCCAACAGATGGTTCCGACCAAGCAGATGCCTTGACCAAAAATCAGGCTTGTCCATTGATTAGTTGGGCCAGATTTTACAGAACCAATGAACGGTTCAAAATTTTAGCCAAGTATTTTGAAGCCATCATTTTATTTCTAGCATATTGCACTGTTTGATGAGGGGACTGGCCCGATTTTTGGGCAGGGGCATCTGCATGGTGGGACCCATCTGTTGGATGGCTTGGACTCAAATATGTGTAAAATGTGGAAGGGACATCTAAATGGGCCCCCTTTATAATTTTTATAATTCAAATATCAGATGTTATTAAAGCATGCGTTTTCCTTCATTTCAGTCTAATCAGCCTCCCATTATTATTTTCTTGTATGAACTTGTTGATTTGCAAGCCTGTATTTGCATTTCACCACTTGATTCTCAACAATAAATAGAGACTACTGTAGGCCCCAGAGTTCTAAAACTCGTCGAGTCGACTCAAATCTTGGCCAAGTTGACTAGACTCGGTTGAATTTCGGGTCAATTCACCTTCTTAATTCAGTTCAATTTAAACCAGAAAAAAGGATTGTTCTGGATTTCTATTTCAATTTTGTTTCGCTTCGTGATGCAGTAGTTTAACTATGCATGACATTTATTTCCATTTTCGTAACACTCACATGTTTATTATGTGGAGTATTTTGAAATATTATTTAAGTCCCGAGTCACATCGTCGAGTCGACTCAATCCTGTTGTCCATTGAGTCAAGCTGGTTTCCGGATTGTGATTAGTCTGCTGACAAACCTGACCTCACTTACCAGTTTGCATGGCTTAGTTCGCGGAGAAAACATGGAGTTGGGCCGAGATTCTGATACAGGCGGTCAGGTAATCCATCATCCATATCCGACCATCGACGAGAACATGCATTATTGGATATTGGTTAATGGATCTCTTGGATGTGTGCAGGTCAAATACGTGGTCGAACTTTCTCGAGCTCTTGCTATGATGCCAGGGGTGTATCGGGTCGACCTCTTCACACGACAGATATCATCCCCTGATGTGGACTGGAGCTATGGAGAGCCTGCAGAGATGTTAACCTCGGGCTCGTATGATGCAGATGGTAATGATGTGGGTGAGAGCAGCGGGGCTTATATCATACGGATACCATTCGGTCCAAGGGATAAATATCTTCGAAAAGAGTTACTATGGCCCCATATTCAAGAATTCGTTGATGGAGCTCTGGCCCACATTCTCAACATGTCAAGGGTGTTAGGCGACCAGATCGGTGGTGGCCAGCCAGTTTGGCCGTACGTGATCCATGGCCATTATGCAGATGCGGGGGATAGCGCAGCCCTTCTTTCAGGTGCGCTAAATGTCCCGATGGTCCTGACAGGCCACTCACTTGGGAGGAATAAGTTGGAGCAGCTTCTTAAGCAGGGCCGCCAATCGAAGGAGGATATTGACGCGACTTACAAGATCATGCGGCGGATAGAAGCTGAGGAGCTGTCACTGGACGCTGCAGAGCTTGTCATCACAAGCACCAAGCAAGAGATTGAGGAACAGTGGGGCCTGTATGATGGTTTTGATGTGAAGCTCGAAAAGGTGTTGAGGGCACGAGCCAGACGTGGGGTCAATTGCCACGGTCGGTACATGCCGAGGATGGTGGTATGTGCAATTTCCAGCCATGGTTCCACTTTTAACATTGAAATTTGGACAGTTAAGATTGAACTTTTGTAATGTGGCCTGCCATACCAATGGTTCAGTTCTGCAAAAAGTGGTCCCCACATGCATAGAAACTCTATAAAAAACCATGAGCATTCACATTCACACGAAATGAGAAACCATGCCGATAGGCCTGCATGAGCGATAATACACAAGCTACAAGCACATGAACATGAACATTTAATAGCTGCTAGCAATCGACTACTACGTGTGATTACATTTTTCATAAAATTTTCAGGTTATCCCTCCTGGTATGGACTTCAGCAACGTCGTAGTTCAGGAAGACACGGCGGAAGCAGATGGAGAACTTGCAGCGCTTATCGGCGGTGCCGATGGGAGCTCTCCAAAGGTGGTCCCACCCATATGGGCCGAGGTGAGTGTCCCATTACTGTGATCGGCTCATCTTGCTTTTTCCATCGTCGAAATCATTTGCCTGATAAAATGAGACCTGTTGTCACAGGTGATGCGCTTCTTCACGAATCCTCACAAGCCGATGATCTTGGCCTTATCTAGACCGGACCCGAAAAAGAATATAACTACTCTCCTGAAAGCCTTTGGTGAATGCCGTCCGTTGAGGGAGCTTGCAAATCTTGTAAGAAGTGATCCCTGGTAGTCCAGCTTCAAGGATTTATGTGATCCTCTGTCTTTAATTTGTTTGAGTGGGGTTTCCTTGGTTCAGTGATCCAAGCCATTGATCTGATGGATGATCCAACCCTGGGGGATCGTGCTTGAAATCTCCTGGATTGAAAGATCCAAACCATCCAATGTTTGGCCTTTCTTTTGGTTGATTTTGGGCCATTCTGTATTTCTTTCCTCAACTGTTTTTTTAAGGCTAGGAAGTGAAGGTTTGGGATTGTCTCACTGGGAAGAATATTAAGGCATGGGTCATCAATGGCCTGGATCAATGAATCATGGGCCGCACTGGTACAGATTACACGGTGGACCCCACTAGCACAATGTTATTGCTTGAATAAGAAAATGCATGCATGATTACAGACATTGATAATGGGAAACCGAGACGACATTGACGAGATGTCATCAGGGAATGCGAGTGTCCTCCTGACAGTCTTGAAGCTGATCGACAAGTATGACCTCTACGGGCTCGTGGCCTACCCAAAGCATCACAAGCAGTCTGACGTTCCAGAAATCTATCGCCTCGCTGCGAACACAAAGGTTTGTGTCATGTTTTGGTTTTTCCCGTAACAATGTTTCTTGAATTTCAGACTGTGATTGAAGTTTGAAACCATTGCAGGGAGTCTTCATAAATCCGGCTTTAGTAGAGCCTTTCGGTCTTACCTTAATCGAGGTTAGTTTCAGTTAGCTGTATTTGAAGTTCCAACATGTGCCAATGTGGCCCATTTACAAGATCCATGCCGTTCATAAGTGGGGCTACAGTGTGCCATGGCCTGAAAATCAAGATGGTCTGTGTCCGTCGAATGTGGATCGGATGAAATCCATCTCTTTTCTACATATGTGGCCTGTCCAATAACCACCCTGATTTTCAGGCCATGCTGCACCCATGTTTGGCCCACCTGCTGAACAGCCCACATGTTGCACACACCAGCATTTGTCGCTAGGAGTCATCACAGGTCTCAGAATCTAATTCACTGGTCTGGAATTGTGTAGGCAGCTGCACATGGGCTTCCAATGGTGGCTACCCAAAATGGCGGTCCAGTTGACATTCATCGGGTAAAAATAGCCCAACCTAATTTGTAGATGATCCCATCTGCTCGTCTTACATTCGTTCTGGACTGTCTGGATGATATTTTACACTGTCGCTGGAATGATTTTAGGCACTGAACAATGGACTGCTTGTGGACCCACATGACCAGCAAGTGATCGCCAGCGCTCTTTTAAAATTAGTTGCAGACAAGAATTTCTGGCATGAATGCAGGAACAATGGGTGGCGGAACATACACCTGTTCTCCTGGCCTGAGCACTGCCGGTCATACCTGACAAGGGTGGCAGCTTGCCGGATGAGGCACCCACAATGGAATACGGACATGCCATCTGACGACGTGGCTGTGGAGGAGTCGTTGGGAGACTCACTCAAGGACATGCAGGATATGTCCCTCCGGCTCTCTGTCGACATCGACAAACCTTCCCTCAATGGATTAATGGAGCACAGCCCAGCTGAATTGGAGAAAGCGGCTGCAGCAAAGGGTGGGCCTGAGCTGCAAGACCAAGTGAAACAGATTCTGAACAAGATGAAGAAGCCAATGCTAGAAACCCAAGACTCAGAAGCGGGAAAGATGCAGCCAGAGAACACCGGAAACACGGCAAATAAGTATCCCATCTTGAGGCGCCGGCGGAGGCTATTCGTGATAGCGGTTGACTGCTACGATGAGAAAGGACACCCCAGTAAGAAGATGCTGCAGGTCATACAGGAGACTTTCAAGGCCGTCCGGTCTGATCCTCAAACCTCGAGATTCTCAGGATTCGCGCTGTCGACGGCAATGCCTGTCTCCGAGACACTAGAATTCTTGAAATCAGGAAAGACCCAAGTGAAGGATTTTGATGTTCTGATCTGCAGCAGTGGAAGTGAGGTGTATTATCCGGGCACTTGCGTGGAAGATGGCGGGAAGCTCTGCCCGGACCTGGACTATGCCTCGCATATTGATTATCGTTGGGGGTGCGATGGCTTGAAAAGAACTATCTTGAAATTAATGAGCTCACAGGATGGCACGGACACTAAGAAGTCCGAGCATTCTTCGACCGGAATTGAGGAAGACGCGAAATCAAGCAATGCTCACTGCATTTCGTATTTCATTAGAGATTCCACTAAGGTATATGTATCTGTTGGAAAATTGATGGCCTGATGTGGGGCCCCGGCATTTGGATACCAATATTTTGTATGGTGGGGCCTACTTGATCAATGGATCAAATTACTGAAGTTGCTGGGTCAAACAAAAAAATGCTGTTTCATTTACTCTAATCTCATAAAGAATTTATTTGGATTGTCGGGTTTTTTCTTACATGTAGATTGGCTGATTTCTTTCAGGTGAAAAGAGTGGATGATTTGAGGCAGAAGCTACGAATGCGGGGCCTACGGTGCCATCTAATGTACTGCAGGAATTCTACCAGATTGCAGGTCATCCCACTCCTTGCATCAAGATCACAGGCACTCAGGTATGATCTACATGATATTGGAATAATCATATACTTTCCCAGTTCCATGTGTGAGGCCCATAGTTCGACAATCCAGACTTTTAATCTGATGCTTCCCACCATGGATGATGCCCCAAAATTCTCAGTTCCATGTGTGGGGCCCATAGTTTGGCAATGCAGACTATTAATCTGATGCTTCCCACCATGGATGGAGGATGCCCCAAAATTCTCCTCGATCAGATGATCCTACTGCATCAAACTTTGGCCTTTCCTATTGAATGTGGACCACAGCTGTCTGGGGTACTTTTGGGTCATCCACCAAGAGGATCCACATAATTCCTGAATGTCTAGCTCTTGTGAAGTAGATAGCTGAAGTTTCATTTTTCCTTTTCCTGTGATTATTAGGTACCTGTTTGTTAGGTGGGGTTTGAATGTTGCGAAAATGTATGTAATCCTCGGCGAGACGGGTGACACCGATCATGAAGAACTGATCTCTGGGTCCCACAAGACTGTGATCATGAAAGGGGTGGTGGAGAAAGGTTCGGAAGAGTTCCTTAGAACCGCAGGGAGCTATCAGAAGGATGATATCGTTCCTAAGGAAAGCCCACTCATCGCATACACAGACGGACCAGCAGCTGATGGAATCTCGAATGCTCTGAAGGAGGTCTCTAAATCATCTGTTGGGATGTGATGATGGTACAGGCAGATCTGAACAATGTGAAAAGGGAAAAGAAAACCCTCTGTAGGTCTGTGTTTTCATTCTTTAAATTACAGTGGAACGGCAGTTATATGTTTTGCTGGCATGTTCTGTATTAGTATCACGGAAATCATTGCCGGATCTGATGAATTGAGTTAAATGTAAAATATGTAGTTGAATGTGGTAAATGTAGCAGAATCACTACTAGCTGCAATCTCATACACAAGTATAAGAAATCTATCTTGTTCTGAAAATACTTCTTATATGTAACAGAAACTGCTGTCAGTAAATACACCACCTGCCAGCATGTAGGAAAACTCTTAAAGTTTGAATGGATATTGCCGGAGAAATCATTGCTGGATTTCATAAATTGAGATTGAAATGTAAAATCATGTGCATAAACGTTGCAGAATTACTAGTACCTGCAATCTCATACACAGAAGCAAGTACTCTTTATCTTCTTCTGAGAAGCCTCAGTAGGTAAAAGAGACTGCTGTCTTGCGAGTACATAAAACTTGTCTACTTGAGAATGACGCTGAGTTAGGAGGAAGAAAGATAAATCCTCAACCTGTCTACTTGAGCGGACGAAGAAGAAAAAAAATCCTAAACCCATCTACTCGAGCAGAATAAGAAGAACAAATCCTCAACCCTTGTCTACTCGAGCGGAAGAAGAAAAAAATCCTCAACTCGTCTACTCAAGACTTGAGAGGAAGAAGAAAAAAAATACTCAACCCGTCTACTCGAGTGGAAGTCTACTCGAGTGGAAGAAGAAAAACATATTAGAAATCTAACCAATGTACCAAAAGCCCCACAACACTCGCTCTAGCCTCTATTTCAGGTAGCCCTTTCCACAGCGTGGTGGCTGCGCTTTGGTTGTTTAGGTAGCCCTTTCCACGGCGTGGTGGCTGCACTTTGGTTGTTTAGGTAGCCCTTTCCACGCCGTGGCGGCTTTCACTTTGGTGCAGGTCGCCCTCTCCGCAGGTCATCCCTTCCGTGACTTGAACACATGACATGGTGTTGGCTCTAATACCAATTGTTAAGAACTTAACTAATGTGCCAAAAGCCCTAGGACTGATGGAACCTGTAAAGTTGGCTCTTAAACCCTTGGGATCATAACAAAATCCTCAACCCGTCTACTCAAGCTTCTGCAACCATTGGGAGCAAGAGAAATATCCCTTTGATGTCGCAGAAAAACACTCGTACACAACCGAAGCAACCAAAGCAAAACAAAAAATGAAAATAGCAAAATATTAACAAGAGACAAGTGGTACTCAGATTTACATGAAGAGAGCTTTCTTCTTCACTAAAATAAGAAAAACCAAAAGAATATTAAAACAACAAAAATCAAAGAATACATGGTTGGCCTATCTCCAACCTTCATGCTATACACAAGGTCTCTCAAAAAGAAAAAGAAAACAACAAATTTCTCCACTTACGTCTCTATGTAGACAATACACAACCCTTCTCCACCTACATCTTTCTCTGTAGACAATACACAACCCAAGAAAAGACACTTGCGCATGAGAGAGAGAGAGTTCTCCACCTACATCTTTCTCTGTAGACAATACACAACCCAAGAAAAGACACTTGCGCATGAGAGAGAGAGAGCCAAGAAAAGACACTTGCGCATGAGAGAGAGAGAGAGAGAGAGAGAGAGAGAGAGAGAGAGAGAGACGGGTGAGGGGTGGGGTGGGGTGGGTTTCCTCTTAGGAAACCTCTTGCACGTAAGTGAATGAGGATATGGTCCATGATAGAGTCAATGGCACAACGGGATTTGTGTAGCCCACTGCACTTAGTTGGGATGAGGCTTCGATGATGATGATGATGCTACTTTACCACCGACCATCTTTGTGTCCAACGGACAACCTATCAACCCCAGACTCCCTACTCCATTTCGTCCCACTACATATAAAAATATGAGGTTAGAATAATGTTATCTTAAACAAATTTAAAACATAAAAAATCTAATGTATGGTGTCAGTCATCTCACTAATGCATGGACATCTAGATGGGCTCTCTGATACCAATTGTTCCGCCCGCATGTTCTGTATGGGTACTGCAGAAATCATGGCCGGATCTCATAATCAGAGATTAAGATGTTAGATGATATTCACGAGCATTAGAATTACTACTACCTGCAATCTCATACATAGAAGTAAGCAATCCATCTTGTTCCAAAAAGCCTCCTTGCAGGTAAAAGAGACTGTTGTTCTGCAAATGCATAAACTTGCCGGATCTCATAAACAGTGATTAAGATGTTAGATGATGTTCACGAGCATTGCAGAATTACTACTACCTGCAATCTCATACATAGAAGAAAGCAATCCATCTTGTTCCAAAAAGCCTCTTTACAGGTAAAAGAGACTGTTGTTCTGCAAATGCTTAAACTAGCGAGAATGTTGGAAAACTCTTTAACATTTAAGAGTTTCCTTCCACTACCAAATAGCCAAGAAAAGAAAATTTCCTCACCCAATCTCTAATTGCAGCTTCTGCAACCAATGGGACTTAGAAAAATTCATTTAGATATCCCTGTTATCGTCTCTAAGGACTCCTCCAATGTGGAAATAACTGAAGAACTCATTTTTCTGCTGTCACGACCAAAGGTGTCTTGTCTTCTACCCTTTCGTTCAAAAACTCACAAAAAGTAGGGAGGGCTAGAACCATAGTTCAAAACCCAAAAACTCAACTCAACGTCCATTTGGGTCAGGTCAACTCAAAAGACTCGAATGGGTCTTCAGTTGACTCGAGTCAATGTAAATAAATAAATAATATGAAGAATGTTTCAAGTTGTTAAAACCGATACACATGTTAAATAACCAAAGAAAATGCTTGTAGCCTGCTGGTATTAAATAAATAATATGAAGCATGTTTCAAGTTGTTAAAACCGATACAAATGTTAAATAACCAAAGCAAATGCTTGCAGCCTGCTGATAATGCGTTTGCTCCTGTCTCAATGAGGCTGTGTCCAGCTCTCGTAGGTATTTTTTTGCGCTTTAACAGCACTTGGTAGTTGACAGGGCACTTGATTCGGTTTGAATCACACCGAGTTATATCGAGTAAGCCGAGTTATCAATCCAACTCAGTGAGTCTCGGCGAATCTGGACTGAGACATGATCGGTACTGAGTTTCTTATAGACTCAGCTCAAAATTTCACTGAATCAAGTTGACTCAGCCGAGTTTCAAGTTGAGTCAGCAAGTTATAAAACTATGGTTGAACCTGTTATCCGGCCATCATTAGCTCCGCATTGTTTTCCTCCTACTTGTATGTCAGCATCTCATCATCTCACAGAAGCAAAACGTCTTCTGCATCCTTTGTCAGATATCACACATTGCCAATTTTCACTCTTTGCTAATCTTTTACCAAGAAAGGGACCATAATCCTTTCGGCGAAATGTAGGGTGGGGGAGAAGTTATCAATGTGTCATTACACGTGTTTCAATCGCCAAAATGCCTCATGTTTAGTTATGGATTCAATCATTTTTACTCTCATAATTCTCCGAGATGGTTTTTTTTCCTTATAATTTGAACCCACCGAGAAGCCCTCTGACTTACTTCATTTTGGCTGTTGTGGGGACTTGCAAAGTAGTGTTGAAGTTGAGCTACAAGTTCGATTCAAATGCCATATCTTTTTTTACCTTCTTTCGAACGCTTGTAAGAATTTCGCTGGCCCACACATGCACCTTTAAACACTGATACATCTGCCAACCAGACCTGGCACATGTTTTGGACATCTGAGCCATGTATTAGTGGGACCCATACAGTAGTCCAGTGAGATGCATCACTACCCAAAGACACATTCCAATCTAACCAGGCACATGTGCATGGCAACTGAGCCGCATGTCAATTGGGACTTGTCATGTGGTAGTCTCACTGCCAAGCGAAAACCCAGATGCGCTCGGTCTTCTCTAGCCTGGTAGTCTCACTGCCAAGCTTATTGCCCTTGGCTTCTTTCACCAGTAATCTCCACATGAGCAAACGCCATCCTTGAAATGATGAAACCGCTTTGCATCCCTCACAATGATCTCTCTATCGACGATCTTCGAAATGAACTTGGTAGCATTATGGCAGTCCCCGCATACCCTAAGGTTCTTAGTAATGAGGATCCGAGTTCCTGGGCCTGTATTCAACAATGCAAAAGCAATGGCCAGTCTCTCACTGTGATTACACAACATTGTCTTCTTCACTTCTTCTTCAAGATCATGCAACACGAATTCAGTGTTTGGAACATAACCCATCTCCTGCATTTCGAAATCCAACCTCTCCAGCATTGCCATTATCTTCTCGTGTTGAGGGTGGCTCTTATCCTCCATTAGAAATGCATGGAGCTCTCCATTCACTTCAACTACACTATAACCAGGTATCTTCTTCATTCCCATCTTCTTCATCACCTTCCTCACATGAGCAACTTCATCCCATTTTCTTGCAGTGGCAAAAACATTCGAAACCAATGCATAAATCCCTGGATCATCGGGTTTCAGCTCAAGAACCTTCTTCGCCACCGTCTCTCCGATACTCGAGTTCCCATGATTTCGGCATCCTGAAAGGAGTGCAACCCAAACTGCGATCCCTGGTTCAATTGCCATAGATTTTATTAGCTCATAAGCTTCGTTGATTTGTCCTGCACGAGCCAAAAGATCCACCATGCAAGCATAATGCTTCTCGCTTGGTTGGATATTGAATTCTCTAACCATGAGATCAAACCAATACCGGCCTTCTTTGACTAGACCTGAATGGCTAAATGCTGATAGAAGTGAAGCGAAGGTCGCATCATCGGGTTTCGTCAGCGACTTCATTTGAATGAAAAGCAAAAGAGCTTCATTTCCATGGCCATGGACTCCATAGCTAGAGATCATCGCATTCCATGAGATTGAGTCTCTTGAACTCACCCGATCAAAAAGGGCACGTGCACTTGACAAGCTCCCACATTTTGAGTACATGTCGATGACCGCGGTACCTGAAATCCGATCAAGTTCGTACCGTCTCACGATGAACCCATGTATGGATCTACCAAATTTCAAATACCCAATTTGGGAACACGCCAAGAGCGCACTCACAAGTGCTACCAAATCCGGTTCGAATCCACAATCCTGCATCTCAATCAACAACCTAAGTGCATCCCCTGCGAACCCATTTTGAGCAAAGCCCGAAATCAATGCACTCCACGAAACCACGTTCCTAGTAGACATCCTCTCAAAGACTCGACAAGCAAGCTTCAACAGCCCGTTCTTCGCATACATATCAACAATGCTCGTTTCGACAACAACATCCATTGGATATTCCTGTCTTATTATATACCCATGAACAGAAAGAGCCATCTTCAAATCCCCAAGACTAGCGCATGCTTGTATCAAACCCACCATCACAATCCCGTCTCCTTCAATACCCTCCAACTGCATCCTCCGATAAACCCCCACTGCCTCAATCACCCGCCCACTCTGAGCAAAACCCGTAATCATTGTCGTCCAAGAAACAAGATCTCTCCGAGGCATTTCATTGAACACTCTCATTGCTTCGTCCATTTTCCCACACTTCACGTACAGATTCAAAACCGAAGACCCAACAAAGACATCATCCTTGTATCCACAATCAGCTGCTTGACGTCGAATTTCTTCACCTGCTTTCAGATTGAACAGAGTGGCGCATGCCTTGAGGGCAAGTGTGAAAGTCGAGCTGTCGGGCCGGGGTCCTGCTAGAAGCATACGCCGATAGAGGGCGAGGACTTCGGAAGGGAAATTCCGACGGGAATATGCAATTATCATGGCATTGCATGTGGGTGTAGCTCTTTGAGGCGTTTCATCGAACACCTGCCGGGCGGAGGGGATATCACCTGATCTTGCATAGGACGAAATGAGATGACCGTTGGAGTCTATGTGATTAAGAATTCCAGTTATGAGCATGAGGGCGTGGATTTGGGAGACGGATTTTGGATCTGTGCAGGCCGAGAGGAGCGGCTTCAACCACGGCGCATGATAGAGAGTACGCATGTGTTTGAAGGAGTGTTTCCTTTCCCTCTTTTT
Source organism: Liriodendron chinense (assembly GCA_003013855.2). NCBI lineage: Eukaryota > Viridiplantae > Streptophyta > Magnoliopsida > Magnoliales > Magnoliaceae > Liriodendron > Liriodendron chinense. The sequence goes on along the minus strand of PVNU02001227.1, from coordinate 513,533 downwards.
TTTTCATAAAGCCGTTGGAGTTAAAGAATCAAAAGATTTACTCTTTTAAAAGGCTCGACCTTTCTGGTCCACCATGTGTTGATCTCAACCGTTCATCTAGTGAATTTGATTTTGGATAGTCTACAAGCAAAAAAAGAACCCAACTGATCAGAGGCGTCCATCGCCTGTGGCACGTTCTTCATAAATCACCTTTGTATGGACGGGCAGGATCTTAGATGAGTGAGATGTTTAGTGTCAATGATATTTTCATGGTGTAGCCAATGGATGGTGCCCAAATCGAATTAAGGAGATATTGGAGTGGGACACAACAGATCAATGGTCTGGATTTACCGAAGGTAGGCCCCCCTGTCAGAGATCGTGTTGATCATGTGCACAGATGTGGACCATGTATCACAACTCCTAGTTCATACCCTTCAAACAGATAGAAGTACAACAAATGGCCCACTCCAGATTAAATGGGAGGAACGAGCAGTTATTATTACCCCTGGCATTGTTTTTTATGGCTTTCCATAACTTGTGGGGCCCACTCACTGGATGGTGCTCATTGCTAGAGCTGTACATGAGCCACGCTAGCTCGGTTAGCACGCTTGACTCAAGCTCAAACCAGCTCAATTTGAAGGTTGGGTCTAAACCAATCTGAGTCATTTTTCCAAGCTCAAAATGATTTTCAAGCCGAGCTCAAACTTAGCTCGGCTCAAAGTTCAACTAGATAGAAGCTCGATTCGAACAGGCTAACTTAATTGGAAAAAGTATATTTTTTAGTCCCACATCTGTAGTGAGCAAAGAAATGAGAATTGAAACTTCCTATAATAGTAAGTGGGAGTTGTCAATGGGTTTTGGGCCTCTTTGGGCTTAATTTTAAAAAGTTTTAGGTTGGACTTTGGCTTGGGCTTAATTGAAAATTTGTCTTTTCTAGGCTCGAACTCAGCTCGAATTGGGCTCAAACTCGGCTCAAAAGCTTGGCCGAGCCAACTCAAAATTATAAGTCCAGCTCGAAGGTCGAACCGAGCTGAACACGAGCCAGGGATGTCATTGAAGGCCCAAGCTTGGCTGGACTCGGCTCGTGTACAACTCTACTCATTGCCAAAGAGACCATAGCAACCTGGGCACATGAGGGATGGGTACTGCCATTGCCTGCATCCACGTTAATACAGGCATCCACGTTAATACCTGGGCTCACGATGGATGGTGTTTGATTTGATGACAAACGTCAGAGATGGGATCTGCGCAACATATGGCCAATCTCTTTAGCTGCCCTAAATTTCACCTTATTGTGCCTGTGAGACGTGGTGTGATTTGATTGGATGACATTCCATGGATAGAGACGAGGCCCACGCAATGTATATTCAGTCAAGCATAAACTTAACCATCTGGATCCATTTTCAACAACAGCCTACTGTTTAATTAAATCTCACCTTATTGTGCAGGTGCCAATGTGGGCACAGGTAGGAGTGGTACCCAATCTGCATCTATTGCCGGTGCCAACATCGTACAAGCCTGATGTGATAAAATTTGATTGGACAGCAGGTTACTGTCAGAAATGAGTGTGTGGCATGTTCACCTGAGCGGCATACTGTTTAGATGGGGATAAATAGCTGATCTGTAACTCTGTAAGTGCCAAAAAAACCTGCAGTCCAATGGTTAGATATCTTGGTGATCTGTGGAGCAATGCACATGCATTAGACACATGGTGTGGAATTTCAACTAGTGGATCCCACTATACGTGGGCCACTCTACCTAAGTGGTTCATCTGCAACCCCTGAATAAAATCACTAGAATTATTTGATTACAAGTGATTTGAGTGGCTGAATGCAAGGTCCAATCAATGATATAGACTGCTCCAGCGAGAGTAGTCGGCACGCTCTAGTCCACCCATTGGCACGGCCACCTGTACTAACCATTCTTTAGTGGGCCATGGATTAAAGGGTGAGGATCCTCTATTCTTAAATATTTTCCGTGGGAACCCATCAAGATCGACACGCTCTAGTCCAACCATTAATGGCATGGCCACCTCTACTAACTATTCTTTAAAGGGCCATGGATTAAAGGGTGAGGATCCTCTATTCTTAAAGATTGTCCATGGAACCCATCAAGTTCGCACAATTAACAGTGAAATTCATCCTTCGGTGTAATTTAATATATTATGGAGGCATATTTGCAACTCTCAGGATTCAACCTTCTGCTTTAATTCTATGTCAAATTATCATTTGCTCTAAAAACTCGAACTGCCAGAAGATAGACTCTAACAATTTTCAACCTAAACCCAACCCAACCTCACCTTGACCTGACCTTAATCCAACCTTGCATGAAGTTGAGACAAGTTTGGGCTGATCCAAACCAACTTGCATACTAGTGCAGTAGTGCCCAATATACGGACATTTCTGATCATCTGACCAACGATACATTTAGACACAAACCAAGGTCACACATGATGAAGATCATGAGTGTTGGACAACTGGGGAAGCAAACTAAGGCTGGATCCTTCGCAAGTTCTTACAGAACAAGCTTATTCTACAAGGGTTTCTTGTGGGCACGGGCATAGTATGTATGTTATTCAAGAAAATAGGACATGCCAAAACTCAGGCAGATCTAACCATCATGTGGGCCACTATATGAATTTGAAGATTTTAAGTGTTTGTCATTATTTTCTATGGTGTGGCCCACCTAATAATTGTATATTCCTTATGTTGTAGTGTAACCTACCAAATGTTTTGACATGCTTTATTTATACATCAGCCCACCATGTATATGGGGGTAATTCCAAATCTACAGCACTGCCGTGGCCACAAGATGTGATATCATAGAGAGAGAAATGGTGGATTCGTCCAAGTGACAAAATAATGTGTCAATTTGAACCTTGCATCTAGTACACCTCATTATAAATGGCACTTGTTTCAAAAATCAAATCTATCAGACAATTCTAACCCCATTTTTCTTTGTGTTTCTGCTCACTGCAGCCATTAATTAATGTTATTTGCTATTTTTGTTCTAAACGTGGCCATTCAATTCACAAAAAAATGATTGATCAATGTATGTTCAAAATAATCTTTTATCACAATAGGTACGAAAGGATTAACCGTACGTCTTGATTTATATATCAACCTGCTACATGTATTCTAGAGAGATGATTTTACCTACTAAGATTCTTGTTTTTGCAAGTCCTTGTGATGTATTAGAACTAAAAAATATCAAGAAAAGAGGGAACGGTCTTCCAAGGATATTGTAAATAATCATATTTTTTATTTATAAAAAACTATAATATTAAACACATTCCAATATAAAATACTTGCATTGATATTTAAGCTTTTTATAATATGCCATACACAATTTAAGATCTTCCATAATAATTGAATGATTTCAAACATAACTTTGGTGGGCCTCTAATGCAGTTTGATGTGACTGCAATGAACAACTTAAATATATTGACTTCAAAATAGTGAATCCTTCTTGATATATATAATTCTAATTGAGTTTATTCAAAAGCTAAAACGAACCTTGATGAGTCTACTTTTAGAAAAAAAATAAAAATCAAAAGTTGAATGAGGTTGACTTTAAAATATTTTGAAACTATCTAGAAAATTGTCAATTTCATGCAACAGGTACTTCAAAAATTTTAATAAATTTTTTCGGAACTCAAATGAATTGAAATTTTAGAGGATAAAAATAAACTTGATGATGAATTACTGGAAAAATTATAATCATTCATTTACTAGAAGTAACAAAAATGTTACAAGCAACAAATGTTAATCTAAATACTGAATCCGGAATAATCGGATCGTCTATGCATCAATAATAGAGATTCCATACTTAAATCTTAAAGCCATACCTGATTGGGAAGACATTCCCGATGCCGCCGTGATGCCGAGAAGAACTCTTGGTCTTCCGCACCTTACACCTTTAGGAGAACCTCTCAATGGGGACTAGGGTTTTCTCTTATGTGTTGGTGAGGGGACCAAGACGTATATTTATAGGAAAGAGGGCCAGAGAAGCTTACCCATCACACTTCTCTCCTCTAGGGTCTCCACACCGTAGGTTTCCATATCTGGCTTAATAACCGCGCATAGGAACCACGGTTCAAGCGTTCCGCCCCAAACCTATTTACAATGATCACAACTATAGTGGGGCCCACTGAATCGCTCAATCTGAATAATCCAACGGTCATGATCTAAACCGATGATCATGTGTGGCCCACTTAATGGAGTCTTACATTCTCCCACTTGGGCTACACTGATCTCAGAAAGAAAACAAAACATTTATTTTATTTTTGTGAAAAACATTTCATAAAACATGTTTGTTTCAAAAATTCCTAATGGGCGCCCTACTGATTTCATAACAATACCGTTGGATAATTATGAGCAACGCTTGTCAGATCCGGTCCATCAAGACCATTGATATTAAATCATGGTAGTCAACACAATATTTCATATTTTCGAAGTGTGACGAATCACGATCACAAATACCAATAGCCTTAACGACATGGATCAATGATATGGGGTGTGGTATGAAGATTACACGTCTCATGTGATCATACGTGTTTATCTTCAAGTGGTCCTACTGAACGTGTCTCCAAGACACAAACCAAAGTCTCGCTTACTCAAAACTAAATGTGCACACTGAAGGAGAAGCAAGATATAAACTGAAAAACAGAATCATCAATGCATAATAGATATCTCAAAAAAAAATGTCTGGACATAATCGATCATACATGAAAACTCCCACTACTGAAATACATCCTTGGGATCAACAACTCCCATAGATGTCACATGCTCCTTAAAGAGCGTGATAGGAAGGCCTTTAGTGAGAGGATCCGCTATCATCTGCCTTGTGCCGATGAGTTCCACAGACACTTGACGATTCTGAACTCTCTCCTTCACAACAAGATATTTGATGTCAATGTGCTTTGACCTCGATGAATGCTTGTTGTTGTTGGAGAAGTTAACTGCAGCTGAACTATCACAATAGATTTTCAATGGTTTCGGGATCATCTGCACAACCTGTAAACCAGAGAAAAAGCTCTGAAGCCAGACCGCCTGATTCGTGGCTTCATGACAAGCTACATACTCTGCTTCCATGGTAGATGATGCCGTAATTGACTGTTTCACGCTTTTCCATGATACGGCTCCACCAACCATCATGAATACATAGCCCGAGGTGGACTTCTTGCTGTCGAGACAACCAGCAAAATCTGCATCTGTATATCCTACCAACTCCAAATGGTCGGATCTCCTGTATGTGAGTTCGAAGTCCTTTGTCCTTTATAGGTAGCGCAACACTTTCTTTACAGCTATCCAATGATTCATTCCTGGATTGCTAAGGTACCTGCCCAACATTCTAACCATAAAAGCAATATCTGGACGCGTACAGACCTGAGCATACATGATGCTCCCTACTGCTGACGCATATGGAATAGCTTTCATCTTGTCCTTCTCTAGGTCATTCTTAGGACACTGAAATTGACCAAACTTGTCACCTTTTACAATAGGTGCTTGGCCAGGAGCACAACCTTGCATGCTAAACCTTTCGAGAACCCTATCAATATAGGCCCTCTGCGACAAGTCAAGTAATCCACGTGATCTGTCCCGGCTAATCTGAATGCCGATGACAAAGGAGGCATCACCAAGATCTTTCATCTCAAAATTTTGAGATAGAAATTTCTTAGTCTCACGCAACAATCCAATATCACTACTGGCCAATAAAATGTCGTCAACATACAAGACCAAAATGATAAACTTACTCCCACTGATTTTCACATATATGCACTCATCCGCAGTGTTTTCAATGAAACCATATGAGGAAACAACTTCATGAAACTTTAGGTACCACTGTCGTGATGCCTGTTTCAACCCATAAATGGACTTCTTAAGTTTGCAGACCAGATGGTCTGAGCCTTTGGCTTTAAAACCTTCTGGCTGCAACATATATACGTTCTCCATTAGATCTTCATTGAGAAACGCGGTTTTCATGTCCATTTGATGTAGCTCCAAATCCATATGAGCCACAAGAGCCATAATGATCCTAAAGGAGTCTTTCTTAGATACAGGTGAGAAAGTCTCCTTAAAGTCAATGCCCTCACGCTGAGTGAAACCCTTTGCAACTAGCCTGGCTTTATACCTTTCGATATTGCCCTTAGAGTCCCGTTTGGTTTTAAATACCCATTTACAACCAATCGGCCTAATCCCTTCAGGCAATTCAACAAGGTCCCAAACTTTGTTGTCCTTCATGGATTTCAATTCATCCTTCATGGCATCGAACCAATGAGAAGAATCCGCACTTTGTTCGACCCAGGATCCTTTTCAACCCCAATGTCAAACTCATGCTCCTGCAAATAGACGACGTAATCGTCTGGTATTGCAGATCTTCTCTCCCTGTGTGATCGTCTTAATGGCTCATTATTTTGAATTAGGTTTTCCATTTCCTCATCAGTGGGTTGTATTTGAGGTTGTACATGGTCGTCCATAGGGATCTCAGGGTCCACTGCTGGACGGACAACCATGCTACTCTGAATGATTGTGGTGGGAATCACAATCCGCTCTTCCTCAAATACAATATCTCTTATATTTGTGCTCCCACTATCTTTAGTGTTCTCAATAAACCTAGCATTCCCAGTCTCAATGACTCTCATGGAATATGATGGACAATAAAATCTGAATCCTTTTGATCTTTCTGGGTATCCAATAAAGAAGCAACTAACAGTTCTAGGGTCAAGTTTTCTTTCATACGGGTTATACGGTTTGGCTTCTGCAGGACAACCCCATACATGAAAATATCGGAGACTAGGCTTTCGCCCTGTCCACAATTCATATGGAGTTTTCATTACAGCCTTACTTGGGACCCTATTAAGGATATGCACAGCTGTTTTCAACGCATCACCCCACAAAGATTCTGGCAACGTAGAATTACTAATCATAGATCGGACCATGTCCTTTAGGGTGCGATTACGCCTTTCCGCTACACCATTCTGCTCTGGAGTACCAGGCATGGTGTACTGGGCGACGATGCCACAATCTTGTAGGTATCTAGCGAATGGACCTGGATTACGCCCAGATTCGTCATACCTTCCATAGTACTCACCACCACGGTCGGATCTAACGACTTTGATCTTCCTGTCGAGTTGATTCTCGACTTCAGCCTTATAGATCTTAAATGTATCCAGGGCGTCTGATTTTTCGTTAATAAGGTATAAGTACCCATAACGAGAATAGTCATCTATAAAAGTGATAAAATACTTCTGCCCATTCCAAGATGCTGTAGGGAATGGTCCGCAGATGTCTGTATGAATCACTTCTAAGAGTCCTACGCTCCTAGTGGCACCCTTTTTCCTTATTCTAGTCTGTTTACCTTTAATGTAATCAATACAAACTCCAAAGTCTGAGAAGTCTAGGGAGTGAAGAATTCCTTCACGTACAAGCCTTTCCAATCTCTCACGAGAGATATGGCCTAATCGCCTGTGCCATAGCATGGAGGAATTCTCACAATCTAAACTTCGTTTGATGCCTTTAGTGTTTCCATGTGATGAGTTAACGCTGTATACATGTGAAACATCCAAATCTAGCTGATAAAGGTTATTAACTAAAGTGCCAGAACCAATCACAACTAAATCATAGTAAATGCTTAATTTTCCATTTGCAAATTTAAACTCATAACCAAATTTGTCCAAACGAGAAATAGAAACCAAATTGCGCCTTATAGAAGGCACACAAACAGTATCTACTAGATCAAGAAAGTGTCCTGACGATAACCTAAGCCTACAGACTCCACTAGCTTCCACGTTTGCTCTAATGCCGTTCCCCATATAGACTGATCTCTCTGCATCAGTTGGCGTCCGGCTTTGGAGCATATCCTACATGGAATTACAAATGTGAATAGTAGCACCAGAATCTATCCACCAGGAGTCTGTGGACATATCAGCTAAATTTGATTCAAAACAAACTAAAATATGGTCTTTACCCTTAGAAACGAGCCATGCTTTAAAATCTTCACAATCCTTCTTCTGATGACCAGGCTTCTTGCAGAAGAAGCAGCCATCATTAAGACCCTTCTTTTTCTTCTTAAATGTCTTTCCGGACTTAGGCTGATTGCCACCCGCAGTACCCGTAGAACCTTTTCCTGAAGTGTGCTTTCTTTTCTTATTTCCTTTTCGTCCTTGACTAGATGTCACTAGGTGTGCACTTTGTGTCTTGCTCGACCTTCTGAGTCTCTCTTCCTCCTGAACGCACTGAGATATCAGCTCGTTCAATGTCCACTTTTCCTTTTGAGTATTGTAGCTGATTTGGAATTGACTGAATTGTGGAGGGAGGGAGTTCAGAACCAAGAAAATCAGGAGTTCATCCTCAATCTTAAGGTCTAATGCGCGGATTTTAGCCACCACATCAGACAATCCACCAATGTACTCCCTGATATTTCCTTGACCGTTATAGGTGGCTTGAGTCAATTTATGTAAAAGTGAACTCAGCTCAGCTTTATCCGATTTCTGAAATCGTTTTCCTATTTCAGTCAAGAAATCTTTAGCTTTCTCAGTGTCGGGCATGACACCCTGCATGGTCTCAGAAATCGAGTTCTTTATGATCTTGAGACACATCTTATTTGACTTGGTCCAGGCCTTGTAGTGAGCCTTTGCTGAATCCGTACTAGAATCAGTTGGAGTAGGAGGCTCTACTTCCTCCAGGGCCAAGTCCAAGTCCATGCAACCTAGGACTATTTCAACGGACGACTTCCATTTGGAATAGTTGGACCCAGTAAGCAAAGGTATGGAATTGAATTGTGTTGGAATATTGGAAACAGTCATAGCTGGACATTCAAAGCATAAAACTCACATTAATAATCAAGTCCCTTATAACAATGCATGAACATAAACCACAAATATCATGCATGTATGAACATTCGATTGATTTGGGCCTTCAATCAAATGACCTAGAATGATGATGGGCCATAATCATCAAAATCTGGCAAGAGCCCTACGTATCATCACGGTTCCTCCTTTGGGCGAAATTGTAACATACAGAAGGCTCTACTGAAGCATGAAGCTGACCAATGTTGGTGAAATAAATCTAAGACGCCCATCACCTTTGGGTGAAATGAATCTCTCAGACCTATATCACCATCACCAACCACTTCATCCCGCTCACATCCAGCCAAAACGATGATACTTCTTTGTTCTGACCACCGCTCGCCTGAATATGAACGCAACTGAATGCAATCCTACAATGGAGTGTTACTGAATTCCATATACAGAAGTCTAGAAGTAGAAATCTTTGCCAATTGAGGTCACTTTGGTGGCTAACACAACCAGCTCCAATCCCACTTCCAAACTCAAGGATTGCTTAATGGTTCTGCCCACAACGAACCATACTGCAGAAGTTCTAATTCGGCCCAAAAATACGGCTGATGTTGACCGCTTATATGTACAAACATATTCTAAAGAATGGTTGGATTAAATTCTTAATGGTCAACAAATAAATATCAGCCTTAAACACATGGGTAAAACGGCCCTATTTTTAGGCCAAATTCGAATTCAAAAGTTAATAACCATATTAATATCTTTATGGTCCAAAAAAGGTCTTAGGTAGATGCAAAAACAAACTGAATTTGAACCAAAATTGTATTAAATCGGGCCTGAAATATGCTTATGGTCCGGGCCCACTGGACCGGGCCTGACCTAGTTAGACGGGCCGATCCGGGCCTGATCTACTGAACCATGCCGCTAGACCCAGGCCGGACTGAAGTGGGTCAAGCGCAGCTGGACTTGGGCCACTGGACTGGGCCTGGCCTACTGCATTGGGCCAGTCAGGCCTAGTCGTTGGACTGGGCCTCTGAATTATGGCCCCACTGGATCAGGGTCCAATCGTGGATGATTCCCAGTATGCAGCGGGCCTATCTCAGCCCTGATTATCACAAAAACAGCAATACGTTGTTAATCCCAAAACAGCAAGCATCTGCCTCATCTCTCCTCTCCAAAACCCTAGCCGCACGAGACCTCTTCAAACCCTAGCCGCCGCAAATGCCCGAAAATCCGGAAACCCTAGCCGCTGCAGATCCTCTCTGCTGCCCGGAATTGGGCATCAGCGCTATGCGACGCCGCTGCACAATCCCGGCCACCAAAATCACCGCCAACTCTTGCCCCTTCTGCCTTCTTCTTTAGCATCAGCGACAGGTGCGATTCCACCAATTTCTACAGGAATCCGGCGGCCGAGCACTGTAATGGCTGCCGCAGGGAGAGTTTCACTTCACGCCAACCACAACGGTCCTAATCATCAACTGTTGCTGCGGTCGCCTGAGAAGATGGCGGCACTAGGGAGGACAGATGGGTTTGCTGCATGAGCTGCGCCGCAAACCCCATTACATCGGACGTTTGCCGCTGATTGGGAAGACAGGTCTGGTTTGTTTCCCCTTTTTTTTTTTTTTTTTTAAATCTGAAGTGGCCACTGTTGATAGCGGCCGTCAATGGCGAGGATCGACTTGCAAGAGGATGCTGAAACAGGGTTTCCCCTTCAATTTTTTGTGTTCTGTATTGGCGTGAAGTCACTGCCGCCATGATCGTCGGAATCGGGCCAGGATGGTCGATGTTCGTCGATCACGGACCAAAAAAAAAAAAAAATTGCCACTGTCGGCCCTAAATCATGACACCGGAATCCATCCCTATCGCAATCATGGGCAGAGGATGCTATGACCGCCATCAATGACGGTCGGGGCAGCAGCAGATCTGTCAATGGCTAGCAGCCGTCGACAGTGATGGTGCGACGTCTGCCGGCTATGGCAAGCATGATGGGTTCCAACCATGGCCACAGGAAAAAAAAAAAACTGATTTCTGAATAGGGTTTGGTGGGCAGCCATCATGGGTCCCAGAGAAATCCGAAATCTGGAGACCGTACAAAAAAAAATCACCAAAATTGATGCATAGGTCGGCTCTGATACCAACTGTTAATCTAAATACTGAATGCGGAATAATCGGATCATCTATGCATCAATAATAGAGATTCCATACTTAAATCTTAAAGCCATACCTGATTGGGAAGACATTCCCGATGCCGCCGTGATGCCGAGAAGAACTCTTGGTCTTCCGCACCTTACACCTTTAGGAGAACCTCACAATGGGGACTAGGGTTTTCTCTTATGTGTTGGTGAGGGGACCAAGACGTATATTTATAGGAAAGAGTGCCAGAGAAGCTTACCCATCACACTTCTCTCCTCTAGGGTCTCCACACCGTAGGTTTCCATATCTGGCTTAATAACCGCGCATAGGAACCACGGTTCAAGCGTTCCGCCCCAAACCTATTTACAATGATCACAACTATAGTGGGGCCCACTGAATCGCTCAATCTGAATAATCCAACGGTCATGATCTAAACCGATGATCATGTGTGGCCCACTTAATGGAGTCTTACAACAAAACCATAAGAGTTGAAAATTTCTACTGCCGATAAACCGGGAATCACTTACCAGTATGGTTGGACTCACTCACAATTAAAGAGAAATCACTCAAATTCTTTCTTTTGCTGAAAATTTGTAGAAAATAATATTTATTTTTAGAACTTAAAAATAGATTCTATTTTTCATTACAAATGGATTATTATATAGACTAATTATAACAACGCCTTATAAATACAATAATAACAACTATGGGTTCCTGATACATGGAACATCTTTCTAACATAATAAAACAAATTTCAAAATCATGCAAAATAGTCCTAAGACAAGTAATTGAGTTCATTGTTTTCATTTTCTCCATGCATGCAACGGTCCCAAAGGCATGCCTCATAAAGACTCTTAAATATAGTTGGGTTGGAAATCATGGGCTGAATACCAAGGCTCATGCCTGGATGATGGACTGAGCTTTCCCTTTGAATCGGGCCTGCATTAGCCTAATTAAGATACCAAAATACATTGAAAAAAAAATGTTCCGACTATCATCTTACTTTGCGCATCGTGGCCCACTTGAAAAGTGAAACTAATTTATGCAGAAGATGTAAACAATATCACACTTCTACCATATAGGCACATGTGTCTATGGGGGTAGATGGATGTGGTGCAACATGAGTATGGAACTAATGAACGTTCAACACTAACCTCATGACTCATTTTCCTTAACATGTACATTGCATGGTAAGTTCATGAATGATTCATTTATAGTCTCTTTTTATATATATATATTTTCTCTTTTTTACTGTTACACTCAAATGCTCCAATGAACTTTGAAATGAAAATCTACATTACATAAAATAGAGTCATTGGAGGCAACTAAATAAGTAGGTTGGATGATCGTTTTATTTTATTTATGAAGAAATTTAACAATTATTAAAAACATTATCATATTTATATTAAAATTGTTATTTCATTTCATGATTTTATCATATATTTATTTAGAAAAATATATTTATACATATTTATTAATGAATATGTATATATTTATTTTAGTTAATTAGTTATCGACTTCTAAAGATGGTTAGATATTTAATGAACGATATTAAATTTTTTGAAATACATATGAATTCATTTCCGGAAATGAGAGAAAAACTTATGATGGATGGCTCCAATTGAATCACTAACATCTATCTTCTACCTTAACAATCTTAGAAGATTTGAGTAACATACTACATCTTTACCATGAAAACAATAGACCCTGACATGAAGATCACCTGGCAAAAGAAGTGAAGGCAGTCCACTTATCATATGAGACAGCATGCTGGAATCAGATGTAGCACACCTGGTGATTGGATCTCCTAAATTTCGAGAATCCTGATCTTCATGACTGGGCCTACTTTTTATGGTTCAGATATCCTACCCAAGTGGGTGTTATATGAGATGGTATGACATTAGGTAGGTAGCAAGCAAAGTTATTTGATACTCTAGTTGTGTATGATTTTTTTTTTTTTTACACATCCCCACACATGGGCACTCGATCCCTGGTCTCAATGTCGAAAAAGTCGGACCCCGTATGACACTTGATAAGCAGGCACTTGGAAAGGTCACACAAAATTAACTCAAATTAAACTGGATAAATTGTGGTACTGGATAAATTGTGGTGGTACACATCCTCCAAGTTACATGCAAAAATCGGGTTTTAGTCCTTGCTTTGTTGGTAGACTCTTTGGAGTTTCAACAAGAGGTTCGAAACCCATAGGCTGGGAAAACCCAGCAAGGGAGTGAGTGTGGGGTTTGTGTGCGTGTGTTTGTGTGAGGTGCGTGCGTAGGAAAAAAAAAAAAAAAAACGTTACATCCAAAAATCAGATTTTTTGCACGATACTATTCTCTGATTCCACCATTAGATATTTTTCATTATAAGTGGTCTAATAAATGTACATTAATCTGATAGTTACGTAATTAAATAAGTGTAGTTTTTAGTCCATGATTTTTTTGCATGCCATGTAAGCAATTTGTGGGTAATTTATAAGTGCACAAATATATGATCCAGTTTTCGTTCAGCTGTTGATGGGATGGCCTAGCTTGTTGGGCACTCGAGCTTGGGTTTTAACTTTTAAACCCATGCTGGTTAGGGCCTATTTTTGGCCCAAAATAAATGGGCTTAAAACTTAGGCCCAGTCCAGGCATAGCCATTTCCATGAAAATAATTCTATGAATTAGCTTACAGCATGTTTCCAGTTTTGATTCCACCCATCAACAATTTATAAAATGAAATGAATGTAATTTTTGGGTTAATAGCCATCTAAACATGATATAGATGGTTTATTTAAGTTGCAGGTGTATATATGAACCAAGATTGGCTATTAGTGATCCTACTGCAGGTGGCCCATGCTTCAAAACTCACATCAGGATGTTGGCCATAGTCAGTAGGTCCATTTAGATCATCGGCTCTAATTGATACATACCTGGCTACCTTAACCAAAACGTCTCCCTTGTAATGGCGTGCTAGCCCATGGATGGGCATAGCCCAAACACTAACATGAGTAGCAAATGGACAATATTTTATCACTCAATTAGTTTTAGGGGAGCTGGAGAATGGTAAACTATGAGATTTAATAGTACACTAGAAAGTTAGGTTAACATTAAGCATATTCAGAGAATTCACTTAGATTTTATTCATGCAGGTTTGGTAAAGAATTTCTACTATTTCAAAGAGGATGTAACTTCAACTCAACATCTGTTCCCCACAACACATTTCACATGGCTATTGTTTACTTAGCCAATTGGTTTTTGGCATGGGATATCAACAAAATTATCAACCAAATGCACCGTGTCTCACATGCTAGCCCAGCTGGAAGACCCCTAGGGGCTTCAAAGGCATTTCTCAGGTTTTAGTACTAAGGAGACACACTAACCCCACTTGTGGGTGGGTGCATCATGTGATTAACTGTGTGTTGGTGTACATGATTAACTGTGTGTTGGTGTGTTGCGCAGCTAACAAAATCCACAAATGTCCAATGTGAAATAGAGAGCATACCATGTTTGGATTCATGTACTCGGAAGGAAAAGAAAGAAAAAGCATAATGTTTATGATTATTATTAATAGAAAATGATACACTGCAATTCTAAAATATTTAAATTAATGTTTTTCACCGTTACTCATCCTATATGCATATTTTATAAGGTTTAAAATCTGTATTGCATGTGGCTGTGGGGTCCGTAGAGATTTCCATGACAAATCCACTCCATCCATCTGTTTTTAAAGACCAAAATAGGACAGAATTTAAAAAAAAACAGTAGAACTCATGTGGGTGACACCAACAAAACAGTGGTAACATTAACGTCCACAGTTGAAATCTTCCTGAAGCTGACCATGATGTTTATATGCCATCTAAACCGTTCATAGAGCTATGACCACTAAGATAAACTATTGGAACAAAAATCATACTGATACAAAACTTCTGTCACAGCCAAGCGTTTAATCACCCTGTTTCGTGTGTACGGCCCACATGAGTTTTGGATCTTCCTGATTTTTTAAAATCCTGTCCTCTTTTAAAACAAATGGACAGCAAATTTATCACGGACATCTCTATGCCCCCACACAAATCCGCTTCCGTTGAAGGCACACGGAATGCCGGTGCATCTCATTTGTCTATTTCGATTGCTACCAAAATGCATCGATTTTTACCGATTTTTTCCCACTAAACACAAGACTATTTTTAACGTGCATAACTTCTGTAACCCCACCATGATTTATGTGTTCGATCACTCTAGAGGATGAAACAAAAAATGAGGCACATCCAAAGCTCAAATGGATGACACCACAAAAACCAATGGGGAATGAACCACTATCATTGAAACCTTTCTAGGGTTCATGACAATGTTTATTTGCCATCTAACCTCTTCATAAGGTCACACAGGCCTGGATGAAAAGAAAATAAAAATATTAGCTTGATCATAGCCTTTTCTGGCCCCCAAAAGTTTTCAATAACAAACATCTAAATTCCCACTGTTTCCTGTAATGTGGCTCACTTGACACCAGGATTCACCTTATTTTTAGTCTCATACCGTAAAATGATATGGAAAAATGGATAGGCGGTGTGGATCTGAGACATACATCATGATAGGGCTCATGGAGGTTCCACCTGCCAATACTTCTGGTTCTCTTTCTTTCTTATAATTTGAATGTGCTCCTCGGCAAGAATGAAATTTCTTGACATGTGAAATTTACATGGCCCCACCATGATGTATTTCTCAAGTCACACCATTTATCCATTTTTATTGAATCATTTTAGGATATGAGCCCAAAAGCAAGGGAGATCCATATATCAAGTAGGCCACACCACATGAAACTGTTGAAAACTTCTTCGGCCAGGCTCTGGCCAAGCTGATATTTGTGTTTTACCTTAATCCAACTCTCTGCTACCTTATGAACAAGTTAGTTGGCAAGTAAACTTCATGGTTTCAATTGTAGTTTGTTCAATTCCCACAACTTTTAGTGGCATGAATCAATTGAGTTTTGGATTTGTCTCATTTGGACTCATGCTCTAAAATGACCCGAAAAAATTGATGGACATTGTGGATCTAATACACAAATCATGATGGGGCCTAGACAAGCTCACATCATAAAAGTTGTGTAGTACCCCATCTATTCGGGAGAGAGAAAATTTGTGTGTTTTGTGAGTTCTATTCATTATGTGTACCAATGAGATATGATGAACACAGATTTCCTACAAAGATGCTAGGTGTGGCCACCAAGATGTTTGTGAGAAATCCACCACGTCCATCCATTTTGCGAGCTCATTTTAGGACATGCAACAAAAATTAATGCAGATCTAAAACTCAAGTGGGCAACATGAGAGGAAACAATGGTCATTAAGTACACACCCAGTAAAAACTTCCCAAGGTCCACCAAGATGTTTATTTGTCATCCAACCTTATTCATAAGGTCACACAGAGCGCTGGATGAAGGGAAAACAAAAATATCAACTTAATCCAAAACTTTTGTTGGCCTCCAAGAAATTTACAATGGTAGGCATTCAATCACCACTTTTTTTTGTGTGGTAGGGTCCACATGTGATTCAAATCTGACTCATCTTTTGGGCTAATGGCTTAAAATGAATTGACAAAATAGATGGAAAATGTCGATCATACAAGTAGATAAACATGCCCCTATTAAATCTTCTCTTCACCCAGCACCTTATAATAGGGTATAACAGTAAATACCAAAGAGAGTGAGAGCAAAAGTGTTTTTTTACACCTTAACCATGTTTTCCCTATGCTATTTTTAATTTAAATATTTGAAAACCAGGTGATTTTAGGTCAATGGCCCTAAAGGTGGGCAGTTATATGAAAAAACCTCCAAAGAAATGAGAGGGACACATGGATGGATTGGGAAAAATCCTCATCCAATTATTTCATTACGTAAGACTATAGCCCACCTTTTTTTTTTTTTGGTTAGTCATGCAAAGCGCACAGCTTGTTAGATGCGCAACACACCCATCCGGTCAGTCACACACATGCCGCCACTCACTTGTGGGGTTAGTGGGTTTCGAACCTGAGACCAGCGGTTGAAACACCCAGGCATCTACTAGCCTGGCTAGTGGGCTTGATTAAGTAGGGAATCAATATAATGGGGCCATTTTGATTGATGGATTGGATGGTTTGATTTAAGTACTTGTCTGTCACATGTACAATTTTCAAGTGATTGCATGACATCTCCGATGCTCTGTGAAGTTTTTCTTATTTTGAAAAGTACGTCTTGCTTAGTTATGAGCATTTCCTATGGCATGAACGTGGCCCAAGTTCCATGGAGCCCACGTGATGTATGCGTTTTGTGCCTCCACACCGTCAATCCATTTTTCCAGCTTAGTTTAGGTATGAGCCCAAAAATGATGCAGACCCAAATCTCAATTAGACTACACCATATAAAATAGTGGGGATTGAATGCAAACCTTTGAAAACTTCTTGGGGGCAGAAAGTTTTGGATTAAGCTTACATTTTTATTGTCCCTTCATTCATGTCTTTGTAATCTTATTTATAGGCTGGAGGGTGCCTTAGGAAGTTTTGAATTGTCGGAGTTCAATCCCTACTTTTTTTTTTCTTTTTCCATTCCATGGTGTGGTCTACTTGTGTAGAACTGGACACAAGCCAAGCCAGCTTGATGGCTCAGCTTGACTCGACTCGTTTTCAAGCCCCTTTACAGTAGGCAACTTGATGCGATGGTCTGTATAAGACTTGATATTTTACAAGCTATGGGTGTTGTTAGCAGATTTATGTCTAGCCCTGGCAAGCAACATTGGGAAGTGAAATAACTACTTCGATACATTCGCAGTACGCATGACTAAATCTTGACATTTGAAAAGTCTAAGAACAAGTTGGTTGGATCTATTGATTCTGATTAAGCGAGTAGTGTGGACTGTAGGAGATCGACTTCCAGGTATTCATTTGTGCTAGCGGGTAAAGCAATTATTTGAATGTCCAAGCTTCAATCGGTGGTGACTCTTTCAACTACTGAAGCTGAGTATATAGCGGTAATAGAAGCATTCAAGGATGGTAGTTTGGCTTAGGGGCATGATAAATCAGTTGGAGCTTTAGCAGGAGGTCGTACCGGTTAATTGTAATAGATCTAGTGCTATAAATTTGTCTAAGAATTTTATTTATCACTCTTGTATTAAACACATTGATGCGCATCACCATTTTATCCGACATATGTTTGAGAAAGGAAATGTGACTCTGAAGAAGATTCACACTAGCACGAATCCAATGGATATGCTGACCAAGGTGGTCCCTATAGAGAAGTTTAAGTTCTGTGCAACTTCTCTGGGATTGGCGAAGACTAAATGAAGACACGGGGAGCATGAAAAGCGATAACACTATGTCGAAGATAAGATAAAACAAGGAGCAAGAAAGATGGGTATTTAACATTTGAAGCCTCGGTAGAGATTGTTGGTAGAGCCTTTAAAAGCGTGCTGAAACAGGGTCTCATGATCAGTCGGCCAAACTGGCCAATCGGTCCAATTTCAGATTGGGAAGCAATGAACTCCTTGTATGGTTTTTGGGTTTTGAGGACCGGTCGTAAGATGTACTGCGATTGATCCAAGACTGGTCAGCCATTGAGGCTGAACGGGTCGAATTTTGGCTGATCTCATTGAGCTCTTCATGGCCACCTGAGACTGGTCATGAGTGGGCCACGACCGGTTGTTAGTGGTGGCGATGATTTGCATGGTTACACAAATCTGCGTAAATTGTTTCTATTTTCGAGTTCTCTTCTATAAAAAGGATGCCAATTCAAATTTAGATGTATTCCAAAGTATCCCAATTAATATTAGGGTTTTGGGGAGAGAGATTTGGTGAGGGAGAGAGCTTTGTTTATCTCTTAGGGCTCTTTTATGAGTAGTTCATCTTTGTAATATTCTAATTCATAGTGTTGTTGTCGCTTTGTGTCATGATTTTTTCCTGCAAGGGTTTTCTACGTAAAAACAGATTGTTCTCTGTATGTGTTGATTGCATTAGTGAGTGTGGGATTCGTTTGATTCATACTCTGTGCTTTCACAAGGTTTTCCCAACAGCACTTCACATCTGTCTGTCGTCCAGCGACTCTAGGTCCAGGTTCTCTCTCTCTCTCTCTCTCTCTCTCTCTCTCTCTCTCTAGCCATGGATTCTGGTAACAGTGGGAGCATACAATTGTCCAGCGGCAGCGATGAAAAATATGATTCCCACTCCGAAAAGCTCGAGCTCGAATGTAGCTTGAACTTGGCTTGATAGCTCGATTAAGTCAAGTCAAGCATAAAAGTCTAGCTTGATTCAAGCCACACACAAGTCGGGGTTTCCTGGAACCAAGCTGCACACAAGCTAGGCTCAGCTTGATTCGACTCAACTTGTTGTCCAGCTCTATACTTGAGCTTTGTATTTTCATCATTGTTTACCTTATGCCCTAAAATAAGCTGGAAAAATGGATTAACTGTTAGTGTGCATGTTTGTAAGTGCACATATTTTGTCAAATTGCGTGATCATCGGGTTGTCAAGTCTGTAAGCCCCATTGGAGCTGAAGAGCAAAAGCCTTGAAGATCTTGTCAATCTAAACCATGAAGAAAAGGTAAATCGTTAGTGCCATGGTGAAACCCATCCTATAACCATCCAAGATCATGTAACCGTCTTGCCCTTGCTTTTAGTTGGCCTAAGCTTAATAAGTATTTATTTTAGTCTCATTCCTTAGAGGAGAGTCCGTTAAATTAGCGTGGACTTTGGCTAGCCTGTATAGAAATCCTCTGTAGAAAGAAATCAGAAAAAAAGTTAAAGTTTAGAAATATTCTACAAGAGGGGTTCGGGCGCCTGACTAGATTGTAACGGGTGCCTGACAATAGTGGATATTTGTCTAGAGGCTTTTCCTGAAATTCTAAGTGAATTTCGGGTGCCCTACAATGGCTTATCGGGCGCTCGACAAAAGACCAAATGGTCCAATAAGCCAATGATATAATTCACTTAAATTTCAGGCTCTCGACCTGGATCGGGCGCCCGACAGTGGCTCGAAAATAGTCGAGCAACCAAATTGCTATTTTGGCCTAAATTTTAGGCGCCCGATAAATGTTCATCGGGCGCCTAAACCCTGACTCCATCGGGCGCCCGATAGCTTCTAAAACTATTTTTAATATGTATTCTCGAGCACCCGAAAGTATTATCCAGGCACCCGATCTAGCCTTTTTTGCCCGTTATAATGATATCTATATTAGCATTTGTTAGGACTTTAAGGCATTTATGAAGAATAGAGTTGAGCTTTAAGAGTGTGAGTTCTTATAGCTAAAAACATTTCTTCCCAAAGCTTTATCCACTTAGTTCATTATTCAATCCTTGTTGTTGGTAGACATTAATGAGCATTCAAAGCTCAGATTAAAACATGAACTCAAGACTTCATTAATGTCCCTGACGTAATCCGAAATAGGCATATTCTTAGCCATTAAAGCCATTAATATAACCCTAGGTGAAACCTTCCATATCCAACAAAAGTCATATCCTATAGAAGGTTCACCCAACATATTATCCCTCACCTTGGCACTCTAAAGTTCATCTGAAGTAAGGTTGTTGATTGAAGTAAGGTTGCTGGTTGAGGGAGAAAAAGGAGGAGGAGTCCATGCAAGTTGAAACTTCTTCAACCAAGGCGCATCGAAGTGGCTCATCCAGCTAAGTATTTCTTAGTATTAGATTCCATGTTTATCTCTTGTGTAGGACGTGAGTTGTCCTTGGGTAGGACAAGTGGAATCTGTGTGTAGGATGAGTGTTGTTTATCTTATGTAGGACTTGTCCTTGTGTAGGATGTTATTAGACTTTATGTAGGTTGTAAAGGTTTGTGGTGAACCGAATTTAAAACCACCGTGATAGTGAAATTCAACCACTCAAGGGGTGAGTGGATCAGCCAGGAGTAGAGTAGGCACATAGCCGAACCACTATACATCGTGTGAAATGTGGTGAATGCTTATTGTTTTTATTTTCATTGATTGCTGAATTCTATAAATGTCTTGTTGAGTGCACACTACATGCTTGAGAAGATGCCTACAAAATATTATCTATCATATGCTTAACTGAATGTTTAGGATCAGTATGAATATCAACTGTTTGATTAAATGCTCTCATTATATCTTCTTATAGACTTTACTTAATTCATTTCGTATCTCATAGTGTACATTGTTATCATAAATTAGCTACCATATTAAGAGGATTTTTTGTTCTCTATGACCTGGGATGATATGCCTTGCATGTGCATAATTGGAAAATCATATTGTGAAGGCAATTGAGCTTCATTGGACAAAGAAATTTAAACAGTCCTATTCCCCCACCCCTCAGACATAATTATATCTTTAAGCTTATCTTGATAGTGGTAAAACTGCAATTTTACTAATGATGCGGATTAAACACATACATCCCGATGGCCATAGAGCTTGGGCCATGCTGTACCATAAGGATATCCCTTCCGTTGTGAACGCCCCTACACACAACCGCACATGCTAATATGCGACGTGAGGGATGATCCTAACCATGCATCATCAAGATTTCACTTTTTATATGAGTGAGGCCAAAAGATTCGGCCCATCCAATCATCAAAGGGAAACACTAGAACATTAAATGTGATCCATTGGCAAGTTTTGTAACAATCATGAGCATGGGCCTGTGAAAAAGGAGGCCATTGATGCACACGCTGCACATTTTCCGGCGTGGCATGATTGGTCAAACTAACCCAATGTATAGATAAGTTCTCACACATATACATCATGTTGGCACATGTGTGGCGTGAGCTTTATTGCACGAGCATGTGCGTCTATCAAGAGTCTATGGGTGTGTTTGGATTGTTGACCTCTACAGTATTGTATGATAAAATTTTCATTATTACTCCTTGTAGCTGATTGGATAAACAGGTTATCAAACCATAAGAATCCATCCGAATGCATGGGATGAAAGTGCTTTGATGTGGCACAGTTTTGTGGGCCCCACTATGATGTATGTATTATATCCACACCGTCCGTTCATTTTGCAAGAGCATTTTATAGAAATAGACAAAAATTGAGCCACATCCAAAATGAAAATTGATCATACCACAAAAGTAGTTGGTATTGAACGCTTGCCATTAAAAAGCTCCTAATACTCACAAAAGAATCGGATGAAGTTGATATTTAGGTTCAAGCTCTAAAATAATATTGCAAAATTGATGGAAGGTGTGGATATAACACATATTAGGCAAGTTATATCCATATGTGTCTATTTAGAAAAGTACATTATAAGCATGTAAAAAAAATTAAAGCCATTAGAATTACATCCAACTTTATATCTAACTACGCTAATAATTATAATCATTATCTTTTTACAATGGACCACGCTGTATTACCATGAAAGTTAACAATCCAAACACGCTTATATTTCTTCATCACAGTCTCATCATGTTTTCATCTCCTTTAAAAATAAGGTTAAATATGTCATTTTACCATTAGAGTTGGAGTCATGTTTCCATAGACATGAAATTTCACAGCATTTTTTCCCGCGATTGTGAGGAATTTTCCAGTAAAAATCCCATTATTATTTAAAAAATGATATTTCTATACGGTTGCTTGCCTTTAGGACTAAAGACCAAAAACGAAATCCACCCCATTCATCTGTTTTGCCCGCTCATTTTAGTGTATGGGCCCAAAGATGAGGTAGATTCAAATCTCAAAGTGGGCCTCGAGATGGCCCAAGATGTTTCAACAGTGGGCTTTCAATCCCACAGATTTTTTATCGTGTGCACTCGAGCTTAGGGTATGCATCATTTGTGGGCCAATGCAAAACAGATGGATAGAGTGATTTCTCAAAAACATTCTATGACCCCACGAATATTTTAATGGCATGTATTTAAGCCTGACTGTTTTCATTGATTTGGCCCACTTGAAATTTGGATCTGCCTCATTGGTGGGCCCCACCTCCAGCCGGGCATCCTTGCCCTTTCCACCCATCCTCTGACCCCACATTGATGGCATTGGTTCACGTGCCAACTTATCCTCGACCATAGTTGGAATCCATCTTGACCGCACATCATATACTAAATCTTTGCTCAAAGAGAAGATAATTAACAAAAATCATATTTTAACATAGAAAGATCTTTAATACAGTATCTAATGTGAGTTCCTTAATTAAATGGTCTAGTTTTAGCTACATAAATGAGACATGTACAAATGCGAATGTCTTCCAATCATCCACCAGTGTGAGTATATCATATGAATCCTACAATCATTTCATCTAATGAAAGAAACGCTTTTAATGGATGGCTCAGGTTGATGCATTACCAACATCTAAAAGACGGCTCTATTGCCAACTCCACAATTCATGAACATTCGAGTAACATATTGCATCACTTGGAAATAAATAAAAGCAGTCCACTAATCATATTGGAATCACTGGGCAACTGATGGTTTGACTCAACATATAGGTACACACCTAGTGATTGGATTGACTGAGCCTGATGATCTTTATGATGGAGCCTACCTTTTATATGGTTCAGATGTACTACACGAATGTGGCACGTTTGGCAAGAAAGATGGTATGACATGATGCTTTTGAAAGGGGAATTATTTGATACTCTGGTTTTTACCGAGGAAATTTTTCCTGGCTAAATGTCATAATTTCCTCGGTAAAAGTTATTCCCAACGAAAAAGGTTCTGATGAAATTAAATTTTGTCGGTAAATAGTTGACCATTTCCAACAAAAAATTTCCTCGGTAAAAGTCAACAATTTCGTGGCTATTGTTTAATTCGTCGGTAATTATGCGAATTTTACCGAGGAAAATTTTCCTTGCAAAAACTCTATGACCAAGGAAGCAGTAGAATTACCGTTTCATTGCCAACGAAATATTTCTTTGGAACATCCACCATCCCTGCCACCTAAGCATTCAATATTTTGGTGAAACATTCAATATCCCTACCACCCGAAAGCATTCAATATTCAATCTCTCTTTGGAACACTCAATATCCCAATCACCTAATAGAACATTCAATAGTTAATATCCCAATCACCTGATAGAACATTCAATATTCAATATCCCAATCACTTGATTGAACATTCAATCGTATACCAATCAAAATGACCATTCAACCGTAATAATGTTTTGAATAAAATCGAAATATCGATCCCACCGGTACATACAACCAATACAAAAAAAAAAAAAAAAATCAATCAGCACAAACATCCCCGCTATCACCAACAAACAATCTGCAAAATCAAACAACATACAATATTAGTAATTAAAACTTATAAATAAAATATGTAGCTAGGTGTTCATTTTTCTTTTTAAATCACTATAGATATAGTCTATGGCCAATCTCAGGTGTGAAAGAGGTAGCTAGCTTCTCACACAAGAAGATTTAAAATGTGTGGCCCACCTCATGGAAAAAGTCAATTTAAGCATGCCCATCTGATATTGGAATTTGTCCCTACGTGTGGGTGTGGTTGTGCAAGGTTTCTACACGCATGATGAATGGGTCATTGGCAAAGTTCGATATTTCCACAAATGGCGCTAGCCATTTGATGTGGGTCCCATGATCTGCGTTCTAGATTACTTGGTGATGGAAAACTGATCACAGTGTGTACACAGCTTGAAGATTTTTTTTTTTTTTTTTTTTTTTTTTTTTGGAATTTGAAAATGGCTATTTATGTGGATACCAGGTGCTGGAGCTGGCAGGAAATGCAGCACGGGATAACAAGAAGACGAGGATTGTTCCCAGACATATCCAGCTAGCTGTGAGGAACGATGAGGAGTTGAGCAAGCTTCTAGGTGCTGTGACCATAACCAATGGTGGTGTGATGCCGAACATCCACAACCTCCTGCTGCCAAAGAAGACTGGGGGTTCTGGATCGAAGCCATCCGGCGAGGACAGCTGATCAGAATCTGAAATCTCTGGCCAGCGTGCTCTCTACAATGTGTGTTCTCCTCATAATTTTCTTCAGCTTATTGTTTCCGTTGTGTTTTTGTTAGGTGGTATATTGTGAATACATAGATTTGGTAAAATGGAAAGGAATTTGTTTGGCATTGCTTCTAACTACATGGATTTCAACCTCCATTGTTTCTAACTGAGACTAAATACAACTTTTAGCCTCGGTTGCCCCCCAACAGAGGCTAAATCTATTTTTCGCTTCGGTTCTCAACAACTGAGGCTAAAGCCTTTAGCCACGGGAGTTGTAGCCTTGGTTTGGGTAACTGAGGCAAAACCGAGGCTAAAGATGGATTTAGCCTCTGTTTGCATCAACCAAGGCTAAATTTAGTTTTTAACCTTGGTTCTCAACAACTAAGGCTAAATCTAGTTTTTCGCCTCGGTTACAAACCACGGCTAAAAACATCTAATTTTTAAAATATTTGTTTAGATAATCCTATGTACACCACAAAACAATCATAACCTTCTATTTAAAGTTTCAAAACAAATTCCAAATGCATCATTTTCAACAGTGTGACGTACACCACAACACAGAAGATGAGAACCACAACAAAAGCCTCTACTAATTCTATAAAATTCAGCATTCCAAAGCAGACTTCAAAATGAATAACATGTAATAGAAATGCAGCTTGTTTATCACATAAAATGGGAATTTAAGTTACTTTGATTCAGAAGCTACCGCTGATGAAAGCATGCAGCTTCCAAAAGAACATTTTCTCTATAAACATAAAATGATTATGGCATGGTAAAAAAAAGGAAAAGGAAAAAAGATTCTGTAGAAGCAGCCAAAATAAAATAAATAAAAAAGATACTGTCACTAAATTCTCATGCTACACCTGAGTTAGCATCACAACCTCCGTTAAGCACTTCTCTCTACATTTTTGCATACTCCTCCAATGTACTACCTGGTTGTACTATCTTTACAGCCACACTTGATGCTTTGTACCTACAAAATATGATTACAGTGTGATGATCTTGTTTGGTTAAGATTTAAGGGTTCATTTGAATTGGAATGCAGTAAATCAAATCAATAAAGAGGAAATGACCAAAATTGGGATGGGACCGTGTTAATTGATAATGACGACCAAACCCTTTAGTGCAATTCCATGTATTTCAAGTGGAATTGAAGTCCTCCCCCACTTTAAATTTTATGCCTCAATGGTAAACTGAGTGCGTTTCAACAATCAGGTCTCGGATTTAAGCCCATACTTATCCAAAAAAAAAGTGGAACTGAAGAAACTGTAACGTTAATATGGGGACCAGTCCCTCGCTGTAAGTGGCATGGGTATGGCCCATCATTGCTCACTCCTCTTTATTGAATTGGGTTATTGCAATTTAATTTGATTGAGTAGCCAAATGCACCCTAAGCATCTACTTTGAAATATATACAGAAATTCATTCATTTCTGCTGGACACCAAATGACAATGTCCATGAATAAAAAATAATAATAATAAGTTAAAAGTTCAAGATAAAAAAAAACTGATAATCAACTCAACCAACTGAGAAAATAACTAAATGCACTCATTCTAACTAGCAAGAAAATACAAATGCAATGAACACTGAAAACCAACGTAAAGTACATCCAGGAATGCCATTGTTGCTCCCTTTTCCATGCTTCTACAACATTTTGTGTAAGCATTCAAATCGAACTGCCATTCACGTGAATGGAAACTGCTTAATCGAATTCTTGTATTTCAACATGAAACAGAAAAAGAAATGATACGGAACAAAAGCATTCAAGGTGTACCAATGAAGAAAGCGCCAACCACAAGTACCATCCTTGTGGATAGGCGACTATTGAGGAGCATTGAAGACCTTACACATGTAGTCCGAGACATTTGAAAAGACCCCACCTTGGGAAGACATGTGTAAGTTGCTTTGAGGAGATGATCAGACCGTTGGATCGTGATGATGATGTGATCGGACCGTTGGTTCATTGTGGCCCACTTTCATCACACCATCATTGGAGCGCATTGGACATCTTAGATTTGAGTTTATTTTACGCATGTTTTACTTATTTGAGTTTTGGGTTAGTGTGGGTACATTTTTTTCATGCAAATGTCTTTTTTTTGAAATTTTGTTAGTAGGGGTATTTTGGTAATTATGCTAATTCCGAATTTTATAAGGGTGTTGCCCTAAACCTTTTTGATTAGTTGTTGATTTATGAAAAAGAGCAAACCTTTGGTTGCCTCCTTCCTCTTTCCCTCTCTCATGGTGCTGCTTCTTCTTCCTTGATCTCCTTCTTCTCTATTCTTCTTGTGCCCCTCCGACTTCTTCCAGGTATTTCATCTTCTATTATTATCCTTCTAAACTTCTGTTTTGTTTATTCCCTACGATCTAAACCTTGAGAATCGATCTAAACCCTAAACCCCCAAATTCTCAAATCCCTAATCCGAGAAACTTTTTGATTCTTCGGACTAGTGATCATCATTGATCGATTGGGTATGACCATGCAAGATCGAGAGGTTCCATCCCTCGCCGGATCCAACCTATACGCTACTTGAATCCCATACTCCATGGTTGTGATGATGGCCCGTCCCATTACATGTTTCCTTTATGATTTTCTTAGTTTATGATGATTGATGCTAGATTTCATTATTATTATTGCTTTTATTTCCGCTGAATAATTGTGTTCATGAGCATGCATCATATTTAGGGCCGTCCTGCATCAAATTTGGTATCAGAGAATAGGCTTGCATGGTTTTGTTTAGATCGAGTTATCAAAAAAATTAAGGTTTTGATTTTTAGGTTTGTTTTAGGAAATGTCCAGATTTAGAAAGTTTCCTAATTTGGTGAATTTTCAGATTTAGGAACTTTCCAATTTTAGAAAGTTTCCTAATTTGGAAAATTTTCAGATTTAGAAAGTTTCCAATTTTAGAAACTTTCCAATTTTAGAAAGTTTCCTAATTTGGAAAATTTTCAGATTTGAGTCGCATCATCTAGAATTAATTAGTGTCAGTTCATTGTAGTTTAAATTCATTGCATCCATATTGTGAGTCACCTAGTCCGTAGAGTCTCCCCATAGTGAATGGAGTATAGGCGTTTGAGATCTTCAAGGCCATTAAGTGTTGTCGTGTGGCCGTCGAGACCCAATGGAAAGCCGAACTCCGATGACTTGGCCTACTTTAATGGTCACATGGACCCACAAACATTCCTTGATTGGCTTGAAGACTTGGACTATTTTTTTTATTGGTATGATATGCCGAATTATCGTCGAGTGAGGTTTGCCAAGTGGAAATTGGAGGGCCAAGCCAAGTCATTTTGGGCAGATTTGGAGCGAAGAATTGATAGAGTTGGGAGAGCCCCGATCTCACAATGGGACGAGATGAAAGAGCGTTTAAAAGAAAAATATCTTCTCATCTCTTATCGTCAAAAGCCCTTGGCTCAGAAGAGAGTTGCCCCACCTTCCCGTCCAAACACAGAACCAATATGGTCCCCTCCTTGTAAAGTGGTCCAACCCATCATTAAGGAAATCTCGGCTTATGAACAATTTG
Organism: Liriodendron chinense; assembly: GCA_003013855.2. Lineage (NCBI taxonomy): Eukaryota > Viridiplantae > Streptophyta > Magnoliopsida > Magnoliales > Magnoliaceae > Liriodendron > Liriodendron chinense. Next base: position 485,232 of record PVNU02001227.1, on the reverse strand, counting down.
AGTGTTTAACACCAATTATATTTCCTTGGAAGCGAGATAATACCTTGGTGAATGGCCGGTTGGAAGAATCCAATCAGGTTGTTTATGAAGTGGAAGAGTACGTGCCTAATGTTAGTAGTGAGGATATGATGGTAGACACCCACATGACTTGTGATATCCCACCAGATGATTTATGGGATAAATTTTCACCCATATGGGACATTCAACACACAATCGATCTTGTCCCTAGGTTAGCCCTGTCAAGCTTTCCTCCATACCAGGTGAACCCCGCAGAAAATATAGAAATGCAGTGTCAACTTGATAAATTTCTTGGGGAAGAATTCAATAAGGAAAGTTTGAGTTGGAGTTTTGTTCTGTGTGTCATGTCCGCTCTTTTCACTTCCAAGAACAATAGCATATGGCACACATGTGGGCATATCCTGACCGCCCATAAAGCTTCAATCAAGCGTCAAGCCATCATGCGACGTATTCACGTCATGGTGGATATGATGACCATAGTCCTTATTCCGTATCTTGGTGACATTTTGGACATAATGGTTGATGTCAAGATTTGCTTAAGACTTGGTATTACTAGTGTTTGTTCTCAAGTGTTGGGATACCTGAAAATCATCCTTGTTTATAATACTTATAATGAGAAATTATGTGTCATCCATGGGAAGTGTCCTTTTGTTTTAGTTTTTCAAATTTTAGGTCATAGGATTGTTTATTTCCATAGGATTGTTTATTCCAAGTTCGTGGATTTTTCAGAGTGTCCTTTAGTGTCACCCATGTTTGTCATCCAAAGGTCCTCAGAGTCAGCCAATGCATTCGCACGCCATATTCATGATTTGCATGCACATATTAGACAGCGGATAAATAAGAGCAATGATGATTCTAAAATCTCAGCTGATTCTCATCTTGCAAGAATTTCAAAAAGGAGACTATGTAATGGTGAGGATAAGGCCAGAGCGGTTCTCACAAGGTTCCGCTAAGAAATTACAAACGCGTAGTGCTGGACCATTCAAAATATTGCAGAAGGTTGGGTCTAGCGTGTATCGGATCGACCTTCCATCTGAAATGGGCATTAACCCAACTCTTAATGTGGAAGATCTAGTCCGTTCCCACCATCCCATCGTTGATCCATCATCCCTTTCATGGCCTTGTTCTGATTTTGCTATACAACCCCTTCCACCCCTTCCCCCACCCATTACCCATGAAGAAGAAATTGAGGAGATCTTGGGTGAAGAGATCATTTTTATGAGAGGCGGAGGTTTCCAAAGATACTTGGTCAAATGAAAGAACAAGCCACCGTCAGAATCTACATGGTTGATAGAACTGGAGTTACAGAGCGTTAATCCAGATTTACTAGAGCGCCACGAGAGTTTTAACTCGCCGGAGTCGAGTTCTTCTCAGACAAGGAGTATGATGCGGAACAAAAGCATTCAAGGTGTACCAACGAAGAAAGCGCCAACCACAAGTACCATCCTTGTGGATAGGCGACTATTGAGGAGCATTGAAGACCTTACACATGTAGTCCGAGACATTTGAAAAGACTCCACCTTGGGAAGACATGTGTAAGTTGCTTTGAGGAGATGATCAGACCGTTGGATCGTGATGATGATGTGATCGGACCGTTGGTTCATTGTGGCCCACTTTCATCACACCATCATTGGAGCGCATTGGACATCTTAGATTTGAGTTTATTTTATACATTTTTTACTTATTTGAGTTTTGGGTTAGTGTGGGTACATTTTTTTCATGCAAATGTCTTTTTTTTTGAAATTTTGTTAGTAGGGGTATTTTGGTAATTATTCTAATTCCGAATTTTATAAGGGTGTTGCCCTAAACCTTTTTTATTAGTTGTTGATTTATGAAAAAGAGCAAACCTTTGGTTGCCTCCTTCCTCTTTCCCCCTCTCATGGTGCTTCTTCTTCTTCCTTGATCTCCTTCTTCTCTATTCTTCTTGTGCCCCTCCAACTTCTTCCAGGTATTTCATCTTCTATTATTATCCTTCCAAACTTCTGTTTTGTTTATTCCCCACAATCTAAACCTTGAGAATCGATCTAAACCCTAAACCCCCAAATTCTCAAATCCCTAATCCGAGAAACTTTTTGATTCTTCGGACTAGTGATCATCATTGATCGATTGGGTATGACCATGCAAGATCGGGAGGTTCCATCCCTCGCCGGATCCAACCTATACGCTACTTGAATCCCATACTCCATGGTTGTGATGATGGCCCGTCCCATTGCATGTTTCCTTTATGATTTTCTTAGTTTATGATGATTGATGCTAGATTTCATTATTATTATTGCTTTTATTTCTGTTGAATAATTGTGTTCATGAGCATGCATCATATTTAGGGCTGTCCTGCATTAAGAAAATATGCTCTAGGGATAGATTTTGTTCAAAAAAATAAAATCCAGCAAAAATCATTCTCAATAAGTGATACAATAGATTGTAAAACTCGTAAGCTCAAAGGTCATTAGCAACACCTTTGAGCCACACCTCCATAACAATTTCTTACAATACTCCTATATATGCAGATGATTGTGGAGTCAATGTCCTAGCTTCAATACGAAGCTCACCGTTGTTAAGGGATGACTGATTCAATGTAGGTAGTTAATTCACATGCATAGAGTAGACCAATTTATTACCCTAATTAAGAAAGTTGAGAAATCATCATTTGAGACTAACCATTAATCACGTGGTTTCCTTAAACTACGGGCTCAAATATCTCAAAATAAATGTCATGCAAGCAAAATTTAAAGTTATCTTGAGAGAGCTAATCAAGCTGATTTGAAAATTTAAAAATTCCACGGTCTAAACCAAATCGAAAAGCATTTCCTTTTTGTGTTGGGTTTTCTAGGTAAGCGAAAAACCACTGAAAAGGACTTCTCCAGCAACCAAACATGCCCAAAATAAAAAGAAAAAGCAAGAGAGAGAAGAAAAAGAAAACAGTGCCTAGGCAATACAGAAGCACTAGGCTGCCATCTGTATTTCAAGTAGGGCACATCAGGTCTACCATACTTCTGGAAATTGAATTTAGAATCAATGTAAGGGCAGGATGAAGCATCCAATGAAAGTGATTTTATTTTTCATTTCTCTTGTTTGGTACCCCACAAATCTTTTGGGAATTACCTTGTGCATTTTTGCACTCCAAACTCACCCCATGCACCAAGCGAATGAAAGAGATTTCAGTCTGATTGAAGAGAGTAGCCTGCACCAGTCAATTTTACTATTAGCTAGATAGAGGTCAACTCAACATTTTATAGATCAATGTTCATAGATTCCAGCATATCTCTACTAATAAATTACACTATTGCAGAGGAGTTAAGAGTTACACGTGTTGTAAAGGAAAATATCATATGCAAGGACCAAACAAATCAATAACAAATTATGTAAACCTGAAACACTTGTTTGCTAAGCCCACACGCGTATAGAGCCATGCCCATCCACATGTAGCCGCACATGCCAATATGGAAGATGTGTATGAGATCTCAGCTTTCCATAATTCCAATAAATGAACTAGATTGATTGGATGTTTGTGCACAAATCAGAGAGTTTTACTTCTCAAGTCGGAAACACTATACAAAAGAAATGGATGGCTGATGCAGTTTTCTTCCAGACATCCATTTGTTTTGTACACCGGTCCAACAAATAGGTCATTTCCTAAAAAAGAATGGTAATATCACATGCAAGCATCACAAGCTCCATCATAAAATAATAATAATAATAATAATAATTAAAAATAAAATAAAATAAAATTTGGATCAATGAAAGATGACCTCCACTAAACTTTGAAGTAACTTAGATGGTGCTATGTTGGGGCCAGATGCATCACCTATAAGTTGTCAAACACTTAAAAAAAAAAGGGGGTGCCATAAATGTCATATCAACTGCCACAACCAAAGGATTTCACTTTGAGAAAAAGCATCAGCAAAATCAGGCTGCTTGAACTTACAAATATTCTTTCGGCCTCTTTCCTGACAAATGAAGTAAATAAATTAATAAAAGCAGGTGAAATGGCATGAATCCAACAGGTGCATTGTTGGATTCAAGTCCATTAATTTCAAACTCTTCAAATGACCATTATTGCATTCATTTGCATTTAAGTCTTAGGGAAAGCATCACAAACACAAAAACTTCCATCAAATTCTCATATCTGCACCTAAAAAAAAAATGAAAAAGAAAAACTTGATTCAACTTTCAAGTTATTTTCATTACAACAAGGAATTAGCAACATCAGGCTTTACCTCCATGGCCATCCATTTTCTTCGTATGTATTTTCTCAAAGCATGGCAATTGAAAGAGAAAGAAAGTCCCAAAATAATAATAATAATAATAATAATAATAATAATAATAATAATAATAATAATTGCTGACCTATTATGAAATTGGCCAATCAACCAACGCATGAGAAATTCTACAGATGCAATTTCATTTCATTTTAGTTAATGACAGAAAGTCACAATGACAATATTAATAACAGGTATACATACAGGAAATGCGATTTGGCATAACAGTATAGTTGAAACACCATATGCCTGTCGAGAAAGAAGCAGATTCATGTGCAAATAACAAAATCTGACAATCAATGGAGTTTTTAGAGCTTGGGAAAGTCTATCATTCTACTGATTGGAAGGTGAACATGAACTTCATGGACCTATCTATGGCATAACATACATATACTGTGTCGATTACGTTTTCTAGCACTTGAATGAAGTAACCCAGTACCACAAGGAGTAGCATCCATGCGAGAATAACAAAAAGAATACCTTATGATATTTTCAAAATTTTCTCTATTCCTCGTTCTTCCCATCTCAATTACTAGGGTTTCTAAGAAGAATCTTAACATAAACGACAAATCGAAAAAATAAACAGCGATTTAAACTATAAACCCTAGAAATTAGGGAAAAGCGAAAAGATTCAAACAAGCCCATGAAAAAAAAAGCATAAAAATTAATAAAGTAAATAGATTCAAAATGTACCAACGACGAAAACCCTAGAAATTAGGGGGAAACGAAAAGAATCAAACAAATCATCGAAAAATACATAAAAAATTAAGAAAGCGATTAAAATGCTGTTGAAGGAAAATTGTACTTACAGAGATTAAATTCGTGAACAGAGATTTGCAGAAAAACCCAAACCGCGCCCATCTAACATTCGTAGGCCCTTCTTCTTTCTTCTAGATAACGGGAGCTCTCTCTCTCTCTCTCTCTCTCTCTCTCTCTCTCTGAATCGGAAAAGAAACGAGAGAATGGAACCCTTTTCATTCTGACGCAGATTAGCTACTGAGCATAAGCATTTATTTTGAAAGATTTCTATATAGCTTTCTGCAGATCTAGGGCTTGGGATGAAGGAGATGAGTAGAGAAAGGAAGGGAGGAGGGGATTAGCCAGATGAGAGGAGAGAGAGAGAGAGAGAGTGTGTGCTTACCGGCAGATGAGGTAGGGGGTTGGCCTGGACTCTGTTTTTAGTTCGGGCTTTCTGTTTTTTTTTTTAGCGTTGATTGTTTTTTTTTTAGCGTTGATTGGGTAGCCTATCAGGAAGAGCTAGGGACGGACGGTCCTGTCAAGTGCTCTGTGGGGTCCACCGTGATGTATGCGGTTTATCTACACCGTCCATTTATTTTGAAAGATAATTTCAAGGCATGATCACAAAAAAGGAGGTAAATCGAAGTCCTAATTGGACCACACCACAGATCAACAGTAGGCACTTAATCTCCAATGTTTCTTATGGTGTGGTCCACTTGAGCCTTCAATTTGCCTCCTTTTTGGGGAAATCATACCCTAAAATGAGCAGTCAAAATGGATGAAAGGCATAGATAAAACACACATTCCAGTGAGCCTTATAGAGCCCTTAAAAGTACCATTAGCCTCTAGCTTCTTCGATGGTTTATTGTGCTCTATGGGCCCACTATGATGTATGTGTTTCATCCACGCCGTCCATTAATTTGTAATATTATTTTAGGACTTGGACAAAAACGAGATAGATCCAAATATCAGGTAGACCACAACAGGAGAATAGTAGTTATTGAAGGTTGTCCATTAAAAACGTCAAGTAGTCCATTGACATCCTTTTACCAAGTAAATTACCAATAAAATGTATGTTTCCGTAGTCTTTTATCGAGGAAGTTTTTCCTCGGTAAAAGTTTATGTTTTAGCCTAAAAAAACCACCCATGAAATTCGGATTTTGTAGGCATTTGTTACTTTTACCAAGGAAAATTTTCCTTGGTAACAGCAAAGCAGTTTTTACCCAAGAAATTTGAATTTCGTCGGGGAACGTATGCTATTCCCCAGGAAATTCGTTTCCTCGGTAAAACTTTCCTTAGTAAAGATCATTTTTCTTGTAGTGATATGATGCTTGATAAGCAGGCGCTTCAAAATGGCACAAGTGCAAATTAACTTAAATTAAACTAGCTAAATTGTGGGAAACAACCTCAAGTTACATCTAGAAATAAGATTGTTTGGGCGTTTGGCAAATCTATTTATAAGAACTTATTTGCTTATTCTAAAAAAAAAGCTCTCATTATGAAAATGGATCGTTTGGTAAAGCTTTCACTTTAAAGCTTATGTTTTTAAAAACTAGTAAAAAAAACTCTTAAATAATGAGTGATGGGGAGGGTACTTTTTTTTTTAAGAACTTATTTAGCTTAAGTGCGTAGACAATTTTAATTAATTTTTGGACAAGTTTGTCCTTAAACTTTTTATGTAATTCCCATCTTGCCCTCTTTACTTCTTTAGAATATCTCTAAGGTGGGCCCACATGATGACAAACCCATATTGAAGGTGGGTTTCCACATCAAGGTGGGCCCACATAATACATGGTCACATCAAAGGTGGGCCCCACATGATGAACATCCACATCAAAGGTGGGACCTACATGATGGATGGGGGACATTGAAGGTGGTATCACAAAGGTAGGCCCACATGATGAACAACCCATATTGAAGGTTGGGCCCCACATGATTGACAGTGAACACCAAAGGTGGGTCCCACATAATAGATGACCCACATTAAAATGTGGCCCCATATGATGGATGGACTATCCACATCAAGTGGGTCCCATATGATGGACGGTTCATAGCAAAGGTGGGACCCACATGATGGATGGTAGACATTGAATGTGGGACCACATGATGGAAGATTGACATTAAATGTGGGACCACATGATGAATGACCCATATTGAAGGTTGGGCCCCACATGATGGATGGTTCATAGCAAAGGTGGGACCTACATGATGGATGGTGGGCATCAAAGGTGGGTCCCACATGATGGATGGTGGACATCAAAGATGGGCCTCTCATAATGAATGACTTATATTGAATTGGGGCCTCACATCAAAGTGGGCTCACGTAATGAAAGGTTAACATAAAGGTAGGCCCCACATGATAGATGGCCCACATCAAAGTATGACCCAACATGACGAAACATGCACATCAAGTAGGTCCCATTTAAATGGCAGTCCATGTCAAAGGTGGGATCCACATGATGGATGATGGTCATTGAAGGTGGGCCCACATGATGGTCAGTTGATATTTAAGTTGTTGTAATATTTAAAAATGACATCAACTACCCTCTAAAAAGCTCTTACTTGAAAGTTTTACCAAACATGTTTATTTCAAATAAGAGTGCTTTTTTTTTTTTTTTTTTTTTGAGATTTTACCAAATGAGCTTATTTAAAACAAGAGTTACAACAAAAAGAGCTTATTGAAGTAGCTCTTATTCAAAAAGCTCTTATTGAATTAGAGTAGAGATGTCAAACGCCCCCTTGATATTTTTCATTATGAGAGGTGCAATAAATATCCACTAATTTGATAGTTAGATAATTAAATAAGTGTAGTTTTCGGTCCATGATGTACCTAAACTAGTATATGTAGTATGTGAGGATCTATTTGAATTTCTTATATGCCATATGAGCAATTTTTAGGTAATTTATAAGTGCACGTGTATCATCTATCACTTTATAATGATTTGGGCGTTGGTTTTAATTTTTAAACCCATGCTAGGACAGGGCCTATTTTTTAGCCCAAAATTAAACCAGCTTACAACTTAAGCCCAGCCCAAATGATAAATCGACCAGGATCAAACTGACCATGGCATATCTGAGTCGTTTATATGAAAATGATTCTACGAATTAGCTTTCTGTTGGGTTAGTCCCGCATCAGTTGGGGAAAATGAAAAGTAGCTTAATATACTCTGGGGTCACTCCACTTAATGGGTTAACCTTTTAGGTGTGACACAACACTGGTATTAGAGCAAGGTTATCCGTTCAGGTCCATGCCATGGTGGCGCCCACACCCTAGGGAGTAAGCCGAGACTAACTTCCAAGAGCCCCACATCCGTTGGGGATGGGTTGTTGGGTTAGTCCCACATTGACTGGGGGACGATGAAAAGTAGCTTCATATACTCTGGGGTCACTCCACCTAATAGGTTAACCTTTTGAGTGTGACACAATACTTGCAACAAGTTTTCAGTAATGATTGTACTAGAATTATTATTATTATTGTTATTATTATATATCAAGTGATTTTTTTTTAAAAGGAAAAAATCATTCCTATAAGTAGATGTTGACTCATCTACAGTTGGTCATGGAATTTAACGGTTTGATTTCAGTTAATTTATGTCAAGCTGCAGTGTATCAATCATCACATGCTGTCAGAGTATCTAATAGCTCCCCATGATACTGAATATGAATATTGACGGGTAAGTCTCCAGCTCATTACTGAAGCTTGTTAAGACAGTGGTACTTGTGGGTTATCCCAAATTACACCTCCTAAGACTCAATGGGCTCTAGTACTTGTGAGTTATCCCAAGTTACAACTCCTAAGACTCAATGGGCCCAGCCTGGGCCTATAAATTTAAAATTTTGGACAGGCCCAGCCTATACAACCATGCCAGAATAGTTCAAAATCCAGTAAGACAACCTGTTGACAGCCAGTAAAAGGTTACTAGAGACTCTTAAACTGTAATGGTTAATACCAAAGCACTCATACATTGGACACATGGCATTTGTTTGCGAACATTGATCAAGTGTCTATGTTGAAATTTTATCTCAATTAGATTTAGATTTGGTTAATTAAAATAATATAGTCTTACACATGTGCCTTTTTCAACTAATATTCAAAAAATGTTTTGTTAAAAAAAGAAATTCTTTGAAAATCTTTAGTTCCATTCTTACTCAGAAAATGAAGAGAGAATAAGGTTGGCTTGTATGTTCTAGTGCGAAGCACTACAACACATGCACGAACGTGCTCGCGCACATGCATCGTGGGTAGTAGACTCTTAACCGTTTTGCAGATCTGTTGACAGATAATGGCCATTACGCCGAATGGCCGGTGGATTTCAATTGTTGTGTCAATTATCCAGCAAATGTCAACCTTTACTACGTATATCAGCCGGCAGAAAATGACTATTTTGCCAATCGGCCGACAAATTTCGACCATTTTGATGTTTCAATCAGCCGGATATTACCCTTGTGCCTTCCGGTCATGAGAAACAGTTGTTTCCACCTTTTGAGTTAAGTCACACATAATCGTTGGGTTGTGCCTTTTCTTAAAGGACATTACCGTTTTAAACGGTTTAGATGCATATTTAAGGAGCACCTCTTTGCAAAAATGCATGACCCTTCATTTTCTATATAAACCCGTGTAAATTGAGGATTGTACACATCTATTCTCTTCCTTTTTCTCTTTGAAAGCACCCATTGTGGGTACTCTGTTTTTCTCAAAACACAAAAGTCTGCCAGAATTGCAACTGTATACCAAGTTCATGCTGTGGAATCTTCGTGATTGTAGCACACAAATCGATAAGGCTTGTCATATTTTGAAAATGATTTGCTAGAAACCCGGCAATGATCTCATGCCGGAGAGAGGGGGCGAATAACACTTTAATGAAAACATATCTAACACAAGTTTGAGTTTGGTTTGATTTTTCTATTTTATTTTATTTCGGTTTTCGCCAATACTAATTTTCTCAACAGTCCACCCATCAACAAATTATAAAATAGTGGAATTTTCGAGTTAAGAGCTATCTAAACATGATCTAGATCGTTTATTTAAGTTATAGGTGTATGTATGAACCAAGACAGGCCATTAGTGGATCCTACAACGGGTGGCCTATGCTTTGAAAATCACATCAGGATGCTGACCATGCCATCAGTGGCCTCTAAACTAACGATCCATTTGAAAAATATCCAACCGTTGACCTTCAGAACCACAACAAAATGATAGCTGAGATTGTCAATCAGTTTGCTCTAAGAAGATGGGCCATCTTCAGTAGGTCCACTTAGATCAAGTGTCAAGTGTTACAGTTGATAAATACCCCAAACACCTCTACCGTATCATCTCCCTTGTAATGGTGTGATACCCCATGGATGTAACATAGTCCAATTGGAGAGTTCTAAACTATGAGATTTAATAGTACACCAGAAGGTTAGGTCAGGGGTATTTAGGGAATTTACTCGGAGTGGTGTAGACTTTCTAGGTACAAAGCATTTTGCATGGCTATTTTCGACCTAATAGGTTGGTTTTTGAGCCACTACATCAACAAAATGATGGATCAAATACACAAATGTGTAATGTGAAATATAGATGCACCCTAAGGCCATGTTTGAATGCGTGTCTTCGAAAAGAAAAGAAAAGAAAATTTTAATGATTATGCTAAGATTATTTTCATGAGCATTATTAATACATGGAATCCACTTTTAAGAGTTGCATAATTATAAGAGAAGATTTTACATTTGTGAGACAACAATGATCCAGTTTTTGTGCCAGTGAAACCAAACTATCAAAATGTACAATAATTATTTTGTAGAATCTTATGTTTTGTTTGCCATCCAAACATCGAAACCATCAATGGAAAACCCTCTCCATTTCCATTGGTTTCCATAGAGTTGGTGATATCCAAATGTGCTCAAAGAATTACAATGTGTGAGGTCAACCCAGGGGCCAAGCTAAATGAGTAGTGGGTGGATAGAAATTAAGGCACATTTTAGTAAACCAGTCTGGCTTAAGTTAAACTCCTACTAGACCTGACTCATGTGTTGATTGCACTCTCATTTGCTTATGGCAGTTGTTGGAGTAGGCAATGTCACCCTTATAGGAGAAAAAGCAACACGGGTGAATTGTTCTGCGAGCTCATATAGGAAGACTGTCAGGATAAGTGGAGAACTACAGTTGAGGTCTATTTTAAAAGCCAGCATATTTGTAGTGAATCGAAAAAATTCAATTCTATTTTTACTACTTATGCGTTGAGTTTTTTTTATGATTGTTGGGAGTAGTGTTTGTATTTATCTAATGATCTCCTAGCGTAACTCCACATTTAGACAACATAAACTAACTTTTTTTAAACATACATGCTCAATAAATATCAAGCTTCCCTTGAATGTTGTTGTAGGCCATATCTACATCTTAGATGAATTTCTTTAAAAACTTTGTTGCCACAAGCTACACTCATGTACTCACGGACAATTTCAACTCGACAATTTCAACTCACTGATCACCTTATCAATGTCTTGAAAGTAGAAGAAAGGAATGCAAAATTTCAATTATGAACCAGGTGAAAAAATATCACCAGTTGGATGATCCTACCCGATGGCATGAAAAATGGGCAGTCAACATCAAGGAACATAGTCAGCCCAATCATTACCTTCAAACCTCTATTCAATATGTCTTACCATGAATTGCTTATAATATTTCCAAAGAAGCACTTGGGTTTTATGATACTTGTTAGTAATTGGGGAAGTGTGGGCCACCAGGATCCGACGGTCTACACGATGAGAACTTTCGCAAAGCCGAGGATATGTGGTGCGATCCAGCGATCCGCCTCTTTGCTACAGGAGCAAGTGGGTCTAATCACCCCTCTGATCCTACGGTGAAGATGGTCTCCGGATCAGATCTATGGCTCAGATCTGATGGATGGACCAGACAAACTCTAGAAGCCTATCCCTCTCTTTTCTCTCCATATATAACTTATAGCTTTCCTTTTACTTGTTGTGTTTGATTACGGAAAGAATCCTCTTATAAATAGAGGGAAAAGAGATAAGGGATGAGATGAGATAAGGTTGGTTTAACCTTATCTTATCCTATCTCATCTTCTTCCGAGGTTTAAATTTCTAATTAGAAATTCAAACTCTCGGAAGAAGGAGGATGCGGGAACATCCTTATGGGCCCCACCCACAAGTGGTTGTCCACAAGTGGGCCCCATGGGTTCACAACCAACATCTCCCACTCAATCACATTGTGGGGTAGGCACACCATGAGAGTTCATCTAGCTCATCACATAATAATCAAAACCAAAGAATCACGATCAAAAGAATCAGAAGTGTGGGACCAGCTGGAATACCGTTATCTTCTCACAGGTGTTTGAGTACTAAGAGACCACCTATCTAGCACTCAATAACCCAAGCTTTGCATTGCCTGTCCTAGTCCGCATGACCACACCGGATAGAGTTAACTCCCAATCTGGAGTACTCGGCCAACATACGCACTTATCCAACTTATCGAGTTTATTCTGAAAAACTTGGTTTTCTACAAACATCAATTTGAATTCTTTTTAAAGTAATATATATACATATATATTTTGAAAGAGAATATCATTTGTAAAAGTCTAAGAAAACTCGATACTGCCGGCGGATAAGTCTTCAAGTGCGTATTTATAGTTCTAGAAACTTGGTGTAGCTGTCATGGGATCTTCCCCACGCAGATGTGTAATTTGGAATTGATCAAGCCGCTTTCCTAGCATAACCGAGTCTGACCAATCAAGGGTCTTTCGTCATCGAATACTAAAGTAGCGACACTCAATCTCATCCTCCTGTACACAAGAGGAGGGTAGCTGAGGACACAAAGAGTCACCTACGGGACTGGCTACTCGCACGTTGCAATGATTAGATCGAATCAAAGCAATTTGTAGGTAATAGGTCCAAGCACGTGGCTACAATCCACGCTGTAAAGTAGACAATACTAGGTATCTGTCGGGTCTACATTACGCAAGTCATCTCACATGAGGTATGACTCATCTCATAACCTCACGACTTGGCTGTGATTCAGGCCATAATATTATTTGCATTATCAGTAATGGTGCGACTATGTTATTCGACTTTGTCAGTCTCATCTTTAATCTTATTGGACTGAAGGCGGATACAACTCATTCGCATCCTCATCCTTTATTATTTTCAATAAAGGGTGGTTCATACCTCAGTGTATGAACATCACCCCAAGTGTACCTCTCTTGTACATTTAGGGTTGGTCTACCCGTGCGAGTGAGTAACCGGCCTGCCGATAATAGTTAAAATCCTACTTGATCTCAAAGAAAATGCTGATGATCTACATACCTAGTTTAACAAGTGCTCAATACTGAATAAAATGGAATTTATTATTCAAAGATACATGATACAAGCATATCAATCAAGCTTTCCTCAATCCCATCTGCCTGACGTGAACCTGAAATAACTCTCTAGCTATAGGTTTCGTCATGGGATCAGCCATCATTTCCTTGGTAGGAATGTAGCTGAGGATAACCTTCTTATCTTTTACTTGATCACGAACGTAATGATACTTTATCTCAATGTGCTTCGATTTCTGGTGGTGTTTGGGATCCTTTGCCAAGTCAATGGCCGAGGTGTTGTCTATCCTCAACGATATAGGCTCATGTAAGCCTGGAACAACACCCAATCTTTGTAGGAATCTGCGAACCCATACACACTCTTAAACTGCAGCATAACATGCAATGTATTCGGCCTCCATAGATGAAAGTACCGTGGATGTCTGTTTCTTGCTCGACCAAGAGATAGCTCCCCCTCCGAGCAAGAAGACATATCCTGAAGTAGACTTTCCCTCGTCGGCGTCATTACCCCAGGCGGCATCTGAATATCCTTTGAGCTCGAGACTCGCGCCTTCATAACACAGTATCAAGTCCTTGGTTCCTCTGAGATAGCGGAATATTCGTTTCACGGCTTGCCAATGAGACTGTCCCGGGTTACTCTGGTAACGGCTGACTATGCCAACTGCATGGCTTATATCCGGTCTGGTGCAAAGCATAGCATACATTAAGCTGCCTACTGCGCTCGCATAAGGTACTGAGGACATTGCCGATTTCTCAGCTTCTGTCTGGGGACACGATTTCCTGTCTAACTTGGTAGCTTTATCCATAGGGGTTTCAACAGCTTTTGAATTTTTCATCCTAAACCGCTCTAAGATCTTCTGTATGTAAGTGGCTTGTGACAAGCCTAAGAATCTCCTAGAACGGTTCCTGATGATTTTAACCCCTAGAATAAAGTTGGCTTCACCAAGATCTTTCATCTCAAAGTTCGAGAAAAGCCAATCTTTAGACATCATCAACAGTTGCATGTCATTACCAGCTAATAGGATATCGTCTACATATAGAGATAGTATCAAAAAAGATCTTCCAGACCGTTTTACGTATACACAATGATCTTCTTCACTCATTGTGAATCCAAAAGTGGTGATGGCTAAGTGGAACCTCATGTACCACTGCCTTGAAGATTGCTTCAACCCATAAATAGATCGTAACAACTTGCAGACTTTCTTTGGATATTTTTTGTCCACATAACCTATGGGTTGTTACATGTAAATATCTTCATCCAAATCACCATTTAAGAAAGCAGTCTTTACATCCATCTGATATAACTCTAAGTCTAAACTTGCGACAATGGACAAGATCATGCGGATTGAGGAAAATTTTGCAACAGGTAAAAAAGTTTCCTCATAATCAACACCTTCTTTTTGTGTAAAACCTTTTGCGACTAATCTTGCTTTGTACTTGTCCACTGTACCATCTGCCTTTCTTTTGATCTTAAGTACCCACTTGTTACCAATTGCTTTGCGATTGGAAGGCAGATCTATAAGTTCCCAGACTTTGTTCTTCTCCATGGAGGCAATCTCCTCGTCCATGGCAGTTACCCAATCAGCCGAATTCGGAGATAATAACGCATCCTGATAAGAATCAGGTTCATCATCGTCAACCGCAACACAAGATAAAGATTGACCATCGATATCGAAATATCTTCTGGGAATCAAACCTCTTTCACTTCGACGTAACTCAGGAGTCTGCTGAGATGTACTCCCACTGTCCTGATGAACTATAGAAGTATCTCCATTTTCAGAAGCAGAACTCCCACTCTCCTGAGATACATCAGGAATTTCAAAAAGTTCGGTGGAAACCTTTTGTTTCTTTCGGCTGGGGTATCTGTCTTCGACGAAGGTTACGTCCCGAGATTCAATCTCAGTCCATCCTCCACGATCCTCATAAACTAGAACGTATCCCTTTGAGTGCATTGGGTACCTGATGAATACGCACTCAATAGTTTTACTATCAAGTTTACTTCTATGCTGAGTAGGCAATAAAATATATGCTAAAGATCCCCAAGGACGTAGGTCGGCTAGAGAAGGAATCCTCCCAGTCCACATCTCATATGGGGTCTTAGGAACGGATTTAGTTGGGACTCTATTTAGGACGTAGACGGCTGTAAGAAACGCGTCTCCCCAGAATGTGGTAGAGAGATTGGCATGTGCCATTATCGATCTGACCATGTCCAATAGTGTCCTGTTCCTTCTCTCTGCAACTCCATTTTGCTGTGGAGTATAAGCCATAGTATATTGCCTGATGATGCCAACGTTTGCACAGTATGATTTAAACATTTCAGATGTATACTCGCCACCTCTATCAGATCTAAGAATTTTAATCTTTTTCTCAAGCTGATTTTTAACTTCAGCTTTGAATTTGAGAAAACAATCAAAAGCCTCAGATTTATGTGAGATGAGATACACATATCCATAACGTGAGTAATCGTCAACAAATGTGACGAAGTATTGGCATCTATTTCTAGCATGTACATTTAAGGGTCCAAAGATATCCATATGAATTATCTCTAGTAAACCCTTTGACCTAGTCGCTTTAGGGAATGGTTTCTTAAAAGTCTTCCCGGACACACAATGTTCACAAAATGGCAAATCAACCTTGGATAATGAACCTAACAGACCAGATCTAGATAGTCATGTCATACGGTCCTTTCCAATGTGACCTAACCTCGCGTGCCATTTTAAAGATTCAGATACTACATGTTCATTCGATGTAACAGACAAAGCAAGAGGCGCATTATCATGTTCTACATCTAGAATAAATAAATCTGAAATCAAATTACCCCATGCAAAGATGAGGTTATTTAGTCTTAAAGAAACTCTTGTCCCGAAAAAATGAATGTCAAAACCATTAACTAACAATCTAGAAACAGAAATTAAATTCCGGCGCATGCCCGGTGCATAAAGAGTATCATGGAGGGTTATTGTGTGCCCTACGTGCGTACGGAGATGATAAACACCAATCCCTAGCACGTCTTCAGCAGCGTTATTCCCCATGTACACCCTGTAGCTCCCTGTGGCTATAGGTCGAAATTCCTCGAGTCTTCGACGATCTCGTGTCACGTGCTTTGTTGCGCCTGAATCCAAAATTCACTCGTTAGATAGGATGTCAACGGAAAGGATCTCAGAACAAACGCCTACAAACAAAGTATCTAGTGACTGAGGAATTACCGTCTTTTTCTGGGCACACTGACGGGCATAATGGCCGGGATTTTCGCAGACGAAACAGGTGATATTTGTCTTTTTAGGTTTCCTCTTTCCTTTCCCCTTCTTGGGATTTGGAGGAGGCGTTGCGGTCTTCTGTTCCTGATTGTTCTTCTTCGCCTTTTTGCGAGCTTTGAACTTTCTCTTGTTAGCTTTCTGCTTGTGGGTTTCTGCTGCAAAAGCCTTGGCCGAACCTGGCTGAATTGCATTCATTTCAACCTCTCGTACCAGATGGCCACAAAAGTCTCTGAACGTTGTGATAGAATCAGTATGGTTCAGAATCGTTTTGATTTGGGCCCATGATTTGGGTAAGGAACGGTGCATAGCTATAATATTTTGATTTTCAGTTAGTTTGCACCCTACATTCCTCAGGGCGCCTATCATCTGCTCCATCTTACGGATATGATCCTTGATGGGGCAACCTACAGGCATCCTGTATTCTTGGAACTCTAATTCCATAGCCCGAACCTTTGCATCTGACTTCTGCTTATAGGCATTAGCCAGTGCATCGCAGATCCCCTTAGCGGTTTCATGCACTTCATACGTGGGTATGAGTTCTTTGTGCATTGTGCTAATCAAAACATTACGGGCGGAGCGATTTTGTTTACGCCACTTGTTGTAGCGATTCATCGCGGCCCTATGTTCACCTAGATTTCCATTTTCAACCAATATGGGTTCCTCTTGAACCCCATCCAGAGGGTGTGAAATGTCATCTTCATCTAGAAGGCTTCGTACTGCGCGGGACCAGTCTTCGTAGTTGTTGCCGTCGAAATGTTGTCCTTTTAGTTGATCGGCGATCAATGCTTTAGAGGCCATCTCTATATCGCATCATGTATCACTACTTAGCTATGATCTAAAGTATTGGCACTAATCATCAGAATTTCTACTGGTTATTCAAACTTTTAAGTTTATAAAAGTATACAATCCATCTTATAAGGGATCTGAAAGCCTATATACTTGTATGGGTAGTGCAAATCAATCAAGTTCTCTAAATAAAATGAAATTGATGCTTTTACGACTATCTATTTGTATAACCTACAACCCACCATTATAGGTTTATGCATCGTTTAGGGAAGGAAAGAAACTCCCACTTAGGTTATGCACAACCTCGGGATAAGAGTTCTATATTCTAATGAAAGTAGGGATAAATTTTAATCATATGAAGATTAAAGCCAAATGAATAAATCATTAGATTAAAGAAAACTATCATGATTATTGATCATATATAAGAAGTTCTACGATTAAAGGACAATATAATCATTCCACTGATCGTGTCGATTCACGATGGATCCGATCATTACTATTAATGTTCACCATTGATGATGGATCCTCTCATCAATGTTGATCATCATAGTTGATGATGGTTCCGTTCATTTGTGGACCCGTGATCAATAGTGATCGTGTGGATATTTATCATGATCTTCATTCACTTTTACACATATTTAATAATGCATGCATATATACATTAAGTAATCAAAAGATATTTTGAGACAGAAAAAATTCATAATTTAAATCATATGATTTCATTTTAATACATACATCGATCATCAGATTAATTTAGATCTAGACCGCTAATCACAAAAGCGGACCACACCATCAGTTAGATTCTTGCCGAAAAGTCCCAAGTCGCTTCCCTTTACTTGGTCTAAATCAGTCCATAAATGGCTGATTAATGGCCCTTATACAAGATACACTTAATCTTGATATTAAGTGATTTGGGCTTCTTAGTCCGGCCCATCTCTATTTGGCTTAATATATGATGGTCATTTTAGGTTATCCATCTACATATGGATGTCCAATGATGGTCCTTTTTTGTTTTATTAGTCCTCACTAATATTAATTAGCCTTTTCTCTTATAGGGGATTAGCCCTTAATAACTTTAATTACTTTAATTAGCCTTTTCTTTTATAGGGGATTAGCCCTTATAGGGGGTTAGCCCTCACTAATATTAATTAGCCTTTTCTTTTATAGGGGACAGGCCCACAATTCTATGAATTAGGCCCACCAGCCCAATTCCAAAATTGGCCCATTTGTGATTAATAGCTTGAGTTTGCACTAATTAATAATCAAAAGTTGATTTAGTATTTAATCAACTTTAAGCCATCATTTATAAAAAAAAATGTGGGCTAACGATTGGTAATTCAAAATGAGCCCAATTTGCCAACTTATAGGCCCATATGTTTGGTCCAATTTTCTCGAGTGATAGCCCAAAAGGATAGGCTCTTCTTGATTTTCCAAAAGGCCTATTGCTAAGCCAAGCCAAAAGGCCCATTTTGAATCTCCAGTTCTGGCCCAAAGGGCCCATATCTCAGCTCCAACCCAGGCCCATAAAGGCCCAATCTCTCTTTCTTCTTCCATATTAGGGTTTTGAAGAAACCCATCAATGGCTGCTTCCATTAAAAATGAGAGATCCGGCTGGGGCAGCTGCTGCCATTCTCATCTTGGGTGGCTTCAATCGGCGGCTGATGTCGACGGCCAGATGCGGAAGCGGCGGCAGTGGCAGCATGCGCTGCTGCTGCTGTTGTTGCGGCGGCGGCTCGCGCTGTTGCTGTTGCTGCTGTTGCCGTGGCGGCGGCGGCGGCCGGTCCTGTTGTGGCTGCGGCCGCTTGCTTTGCTGCCGCTACAGGCCGAGAGAAAAAGGGAAATCGAGAGATTGAAAGAGAGAGGAGCTGCTGCTGCTGCTGCTACTGCAGGCAGCGGCCATGGGAAAACGGGAGAGAGAGAGAGATTTTTGGGCGGCCTTGGCTGCTACCGGCGGCAGCGGCGGTGGCCATGGCTGCCGCTGCTGTTGCTGCCAGCAGCGCTGACGTTATCCCCGGCCATAGTTGCAGAGAGAGTATGAGAGAAAAAAAACGGTGGCTGCTGTGGCCAAGTGAAATCATGGCTGCTGCCTGCTGCCAGCGGCGGCGGCCATGATTGCAGCGGCTTCGGCTGCTGTCCACTATACTTGCTCCCATCCAGCATGAATGATTTTCATATCACGTGTGTACATCATGTGAGGTGGGCCTTTTACAAAGTGAATCCAGCAAGTGATATTTGTTCACACCTGACCATTGATTTCTTATGGAATGTCAGGTTTGCACAAGTGTACATAAGCTGGTTGTGCACAATTGGGAGCAGATAGCAAACTGATTAAACTTTGTGGGCCCCATCGTGATTTATTGATATCATCTGCTCACCCATCACGTGGATTGGATCCCAGAAATCAACTCTATTCAAAATTAAGCTGGGCCACACCAAAAAATTATGATGGTATGTCAAACCATTAAAAATTCTCCCAACTTATAAGGTTAGAGATAAATAAATAAACGGCTGGGCCCACAAAAATATCTGACATGATGCCCTCACAAAAGTAAAAGTCCAACTGGACCACCACTTTTTATTTTAATTAGTTTTCTTATTTTATAATTTTTAATTTCCATACCTCAGAGAAAAAAATAGAATATATGCAGTAAATAAAAGGACAATAGTGGTGATAACTTGATGATCGCGTGTATTTATTAAATTGAATTTAATACAATTTTAATTTATAATCCTCAGATTAAGGCCACTTACCTCGATTGCGATTATTCCTTCTTTAAATCGGAGATCCGCCGTTCAATGCTCTGATACCACTGTTAGTAATTGCGGAAGTGTGGGTCACCAGGATCCGATGGTCTATACGATGAGAACCTTCGCAAAGCCGAGGATATGTTGTGCGATCCAGCGATCCGCCTCTTTGCTACAGGAGCAAGTGGGTCTAATCACCCCTCTGATCCTACGGTGAAGATGGTCCCCGGATCAGATCTATGACTCAGATCTGATGGATGGACCAGATAAACTCTAGAAGCCTATCCCTCTCTTTTCTCTCCGTATATAACTTATAGCTTTCCTTTTACTTATTGTGTTTGATTACGGAAAGAATCCTCTTATAAATAGAGGGAAAAGAGATAAGGGATGAGATGAGATAAGGTTGGTTTAACCTTATCTTATCCTATCTCATCTTCTTCCGAGGTTTAAATTTTTAATTAGAAATTCAAACTCTCGGAAGAAGGAGGATGCGGGAACATCCTTATGGGCCCCACCCACAAGTGGTTGTCCACAAGTGGGCCCCATGGGTCCACAACCAACAATACTAACCATCCAATCTATGGCTCTTATGAAACGGACAGTCATAATAAAATGGCCCATATTCATAGGATCATCCGTTCGGCCTGATTTTCTACACATGCCTTTCCCCTAGTGGTATGAATAAATGGACAGCTTAGATAATTCACCCCATCAAGATGTGATTTTTTTACACATGCCTTGCCCTTAGTTGTATGAATGAATGGACAATTCAGATAACATCACCCATGTAGATGGATGAATTGATGGACACATAATTTTAGTTTGCTGTCCGGATGGGGTTAAACAGCTAATCTATAAATGCCAAAAAAAAAGTGTAGTATGGTGGTTAGTCTGTGGGAAAAAGCCAGAGAGCAATGCATATGTACTAGACACAGGGCGTGAAAGTTCAACTAGTGAGTCCCATTGTATGTAGGCTATACTTTACCCAAGTGGTTTATTTGTAACATTTGATTAAAATCACTAGGATTATTTGATTGCAAGTGAATTGAGTAGGTGGATGCAAGGTCCAATCATTGATATAGACTGCTCCAAGAATGTGCTAGTCGATTGCTGCCTCTATTAACCATTCTTTAGTGGGCCATGGATCAAAGGGTGAGGATCCTCCATTCTCGAAGATTTTTCAGAGGGAACCCATCAAGATTGCATGCCGTGAGGTCATGACATGTTGGTTCGAATCATTGAACCATGCACCAACATGTCCGAAACCATGCGCCTCCGTGCTTGGTAATGGTAGGACCATGGTGGTCGAAAGCATAGCTCAAAAACCCAAAAACTCAACTTGACTCTGATGTCTGACCAGTCGAGTTGGCTCAAAGACTCGGCTGGATATTTAATTATTAAATTAATAAAAATATTTAAAGCAATAATACCCATGGCCAGCATAGGATGGTGAAATTCATCCATTCAGTGTAATTTTCTTCCATGGACAACATAGGATGGAGTCCACAGGCGCGATTTTGATCATCAGACGACTCAGCATGTGGTTCCTAGGTCAATCTAGTAATAAATCTTAGTTTCTATACATGGACGGTTCTAAGGTTCATGAGATGGCATGCAGGCCGTGATTTTGTATTTGTATCATGTACATTGGTCGTAACTAACTCATTTGTACATGTTGGTTGGGTTTGGATAGGGTCAACCTGCATGAGGCTTCAAACCCATCATCGCCCTTGTTATGGGATGTGATACAGTGGAGATAGAAGAACTAATAGATCCATCCATCCAAGTAACATAATAATGTGTCAATTTGGACCATTCATCTAATATACCCTTTCATAAATGGTCCATGTTTCAAAAATCAAATCTATAGACAATTCTAACCACCTCTTTTGTTCATGTTTCTCTAATTAACTTTGGCCATTAACTATGTATGTTCTAAATCATCTTCTATCCATAATAGGTATGAATGGATGAATGATCTTGATTTATACATCAACCTACCAAATTACTCTAGAGATGATTCTAATGGACTAACTAAGGCTCTTCTTGTCAGTCTTGTGATTTATTAAGACTTAAAAATATCAAGAAATAAGGGATCACTCTTCTAAGAATATTGTAAATAATCATATTTAGGACTTGTCATCTTTTATTTTCTTAATATAAGTTTGGTTTATCAAAAAATTATACAACATAATTAAACACATTCGAATATAACATACTTGCATGAGATTTAAGCTTTCCATGATGTGTTTTACAAAATTTGAGAGCTTCCATATGATAATTGGTCCATTTCAGAAATCAACTTTGGTGGGCCTTAAGATACTAAAACAAATTAATGGCTTGAAAAAAGATTATTGTAACTATTAGTTTACTTTGTGCATCATGGCTCACTTGAAAAGGAAAGTTAATTTAAGCAAAAAATGTAAACAATATAGCGCTTGCACCATATTGGCACATGCAGTTTGTGGTTGTAGATGGTTGTGGCATGGTAAGTCAAACATGAGTGTTGAACTGGTGAACATCTAATAGTCACATATTTATCATGACCAATTTTCCTTAGCATGTACGTCACATGGTAAGTTTACAAACAATTCATTTATAATCCCTTTTATATGTTTTTTATTTTTATTTTTTACTTTTATACTCAAATAGTTAAAAGAACTATGAAACAAGAATCTATATTATAAAAAATTGAGTTATTGGAGGATAACTAAGTAAGTAAGTTGATCAAAATTTTATTTGTGAATAAATTTTAAAAAAATAAAAATATAATCATATTTTATTAAATTTGCTATTTTATTTCATGATTTTGTTATATAATTTATTTGAATAATGAATTTATACATATTTATTGATGAACATGCATATTTTTATTTTAATGAATTAGTTATCAACTTATAAAGATGGTTAGGCATTTAATATATATATATATATATATATATATATATATATATATATATATATATATATATATATATATATATATAATTCCAAGATAAAGAAATGCGTCTTTACTTTTTCATAGCTTTTACGTAACATATGTTTTTATTAAACTTTAACTATTAAATTATTTAAATACTATAAGGGTGTGTTTGTTTTTCCAATTTCTTGTGTAATGCATGATAAATGAGTCATCGTTAACATTTCAATATGTTTATTTAAACAAGAATTAGAACTCGTAAATTAAGAGTCAAATACATTATAAAGTAAAAAGGATGAAATTAAGAAATTGTAACCATTACATTTTATATTGTAAAAGTATCATTTTTACAATGATGTCCGAGTAAAATAAATAAAGGTAGTAAACTCATCATTGCAATTAAATGTATGTGATGTCATCACACAATAATAGGAGTAAGCAATCATTACCCATTCTATTGTGGTAATTGGAAAAACAAACACACCTATTTTATATTTATGTTTAAGGATATTTATAGATTGATGTTAAAACCCATACCATACCTAACTTTCTCTCTCATTTGCCTATTGTGGCTGTTGAAGTATGCAGCGTCACCCTTGTGGGAGAAAAGAGAAGAACAGTAAATTTGAGGAGATATATATTTCAGAAGAATATTGATGATAAAATTCAAAACGGGTGGAAAAACAAGAGAGAGATTGAATAGTTATGAGAGATTAAATCGTTTGGTGAGCAATAGAAAGGATAAAAAATAAATAAATATTAATTGATGAAAGAGAGATAATTTACGAGATACAATCCATATGAATCTAACGTATCAATTCAAAATATTGGGCTTAAAAATATGAATTTTGTACTGTATTTCGAAATGTAGCAAGGGAAAAAGAAAATTGATGAACCCGCAGATATAGACAAAACCACAACTATTGTTAACTAAGGAAAATAACTCATGGTAAAGACAAAATAGACATTTGACCAGAAAAACTCACACTTGAGAAAATAAATTATTCCAAGTGCGGGTTTTTGTCAGTAAAGAAAAACCAAATGGATTTAAGTGAAATTTTGTGAAACGTACACTTGCTGATGGTTTATTTTAAAACCCAACAGAAATGTTGAATAGGCAAAATTCAATTCTTTTTTTACTAATTTTTTGTAGTGTCTTTCTGTGGTTGTTGGGTGTGGTGTTTGTATTTATTTAACGATCTCTCAACATAAGTCTAGCTTTTCCTCTTTTCTCTAATAAAATTTTCTTTGTGCAAAAAAAAAAAAAGCCCCTACTACATACAAAGAAATTTAGTTAGATCTATAGATAGGCCTACATTTAAACAATACAAACGAAGTATTTGTTAATTTTCAAACAGACATGCCTAATAAAGATCAAGCTTGCCTTTAATGTTCTTATAGGCCATATCTGTATCTTACATGAATTGCTCTAAAAAATTTGTTGATGCAAGTCACACTTGTATATTCACGGACAATTTTAACTGATTAATCTCCTTAGCAATCTCTTGAAAGTAAGAGAAAGCAATATATATTTTCAATCTTGACCAAGGTGAAAAATTACCACCAGTTGGGCGCCCGGCCTATTAATGGTATAAAAAGTGGACAGTTAACATCAAGCAAGAAAACAAAGTTGGTCCAATCATCATCTTGAAGCATCTATTCAATAAGTCCTACCATGGATTGCTTATAATTCCAAAGAAGCACTTGGATTTGATGATACTAACCATCCAATCGATGGCTAGTACGAAATGAATAGTTGCAATAAAACGGCCCATATTCACAGGATCACCCGGTCGGCATGCTTTTCTGCACATGCCTTGCCCCTAACGGTATGAATAAATGGACAACTCAGATAACTAATCCCATCAAGACATAGCCCCTAGTGGCATGAATGACTAGACAGTTAAGAAAATGTCACCCATAAAGATGGATGGATGGATAGACACATAACTTTAGTTTGCCGTCCAGATGGGGCTAAACAGCTGATCTATTAGTGCTAAAGAATTTGTAATAAGATGGTTAGTCTACGCAGAAAAGCCAGGGCAATGCGCATGTATTAGACACAGGGTGTGAAAATTCAACCAGTGGGTCCCACTATGTGGGCCACTCTACCTTAGTGGTTCATCTGCAACACTCGATTACAATCACTAGGATTATTTGATTACAAGTGAATTGAGCGGCTGGATGCAAGGTCCAATCATCAATATAGACTGCTCATTGAAAGTAGTTAGCAATGCCCGTCCACCTATTGGCATGGCCACCTCTATTAACCATTCTTTAGTGAGCCATGGATCAAAGGGTGAGGATCCTCAATTCTTAAAGATTTTTAAGAGGGAATCATCAAGATTGCATGCCATGAGGCCTATGACATGATGGTTGGAATCATTAAACCATGTGCCAAAATGTTCAGAACCATGCGCCTCCTGTGCTTAGTAAGACCATGGTGAAACTCATGCATTCAGCATAATTTTCTTGCCATGACTAGCATAGGATGCAGTCCACCGCATGCCCGAGATTGATTATTAGACAACTCGACATGTGGGTTCCAAATTAATCCAGGTTATAAATCCTTTTTTTTCCATACGTAGATGGTTTTGAGGTTCATGAGATGGCATGCAGGCCATGATTTTATATTTGTATTATATACATTAGTCGTAACTCATATGTACATGTCGGTTGGGTTTGAATAGGGTCAAGTTGCATGAGGCCTCAAACCCATTATCACTCTGTTACAGGATTTGATACAGTGGAAAGAGAATAATTGGTAGACCCATCCGTCCAAGTAACATAATAATGTGTCAATTTGAACCCTTCATCTAGTATACCCCATCATTTATTGACCATGTTTCCAGATGCAAGTTCGTTTCCCCTCCTCATACTTTACCTAATATGGGTGATTGCATGCATCCGCAGGGAACAGCCTCACCTTAAAAGGGGTGGGGACACACACACACACACACACACACACACAAAGAAATGAGGGAATGCTCTTCTAAGAATATTGTAAATAATTATATTTAGGACTTGTCATCATTTATTTCCTTATCAAGCACATTCCTATGCCTAATTCTTATTGTAAGTAAAATATTATTAATAGTAGTAGTAGTACCGTTGTTGTTGCTGCTGCAACAGCTACTATATTCCCAAGTTCATCACACATCTTATGCTAATTGTAATGTTTTCTATTAATAGTCTATTTACAGTATTAGATGTGGATTGTGATAGATGGTACACAATCACTCCAAAATTAATAGAATCGTCTAATTCAACAATTAATATCAATTCAACAAGCAAATTTTAATAAATTAAACATTACGATCATCTAATTAATATCAGTTTTGTTTGATATCGCACCCAGTTAATCGCGGAACACACCCACCCAGTCAGTCATGCAATGCACCCACTTAGCATTGGGAATTTCACCCTGGTGGGTTTCAAGACCTAGACCTCTTGTTGAAATTCCGCAGAGTCTACCAACGAGGTAAAGGCCCCGAACCCTACTAACATCTAAAGATGGCTCTATCTGACAACTCCACAATCAACAAACATTTAAGTAGCATACTACATATGCATCACGAAAACAGTAGACCAAAAAAAAGAAGGTAGGAAGGCAATCCACTTATCAGATGAGACACACCATTGGAATTAATGAATAGATGATGGTTTGACTCGCATACAGATGTAGCACACTCGGTAATTGGATCACTTAAATTTCGAGAAGCTTGGTCTTTATGGCGGGGACTACTTTTTATACGATTCAGATGTCCTACACAAGTGGCCTGTTAGCATGAAAGATGGTATGACATGACCCAGGTAGCAAAGTGTATGACGCTTGATAAGCAAGCGCTTCAAAATGGCATACAATTTAGCTCAAATTAAACTGGCTAAATTGTGAGACAGTCTACAAGTTATGTCCAGAAATTACATTGTTTGTAGAATCCTAAACTCTAATTAAAGGGATCTTGTCCCTTAAAATAAAACCATTCAATATTTTTCATTCCGAATGGTTCAATAAATGTCCACTAAGCTGATAGTCAAATAATTAAATAAGTGTAGTTTGGGTCCATGGTACATCTAAACTGGTATAAATGGTATGTGAAGTTCAAATTGATTTTCTTGTAGCCATGTAACTAATTTGTAGGTAATTTATTAGCATACCTATATCATCTATCACACTTATTTAGGTCCTGTTTGGATACTACCAAATAAGTTACTTTTCGACTGAACTTAAGACGTTAAGTTACTTTTGGCACTTAAGTTCGTTTGGTAAGTATAATTGAAAAGTAACTTGTCTCTTAAAAATTACTTATCTTAATAAGTATTTTTTTTTTTTTAGCTTTTTGACTTTTGACTTTTCTAATTATCTCTCTCATGTCACGCTTTTGCTTCCCTTTGTGTTTTTTTATTTTTTTTTAATGGGTTAGTACACTCACACACTGTTAGTCACCCTCCAATGTTAATTAACCACCCTCCAATTTGACTTTTTTACTTATCTCTCTCAGGTCACGCTACATATCAAAGTTCTCTCTCATGGTTTACTAAATTACTGCTCAGTCATACCCATCTATATCAAAGGAGGCCCCACATGATGGACTGTCCCAGCAAAGGTGGGGCTCATACAGTGGACAGCCCACATCAAAGATGGGCCCTACATTAATTAGGGCAAGGTCCAATCCACCAATCAGGTTGATCTGATCTTCTACATCTTTCCCAAAAATGGTTCTAGTCCACTCACCATGTGGACCGACTATTGGAAATAAGTGAATGGGTTAGAAACTTCAGCCAATTCTTCCAGACCCTCACGATTTGTTTTGCAGACTGCGGTCCACCTGACCAGTGGATCAACCTGATTCTTGTGCATGGCATGTACATGAGCTTTATTGCACGCAAGTGGGATTAGAAAAGCTCATTCTGTTAGGAAAATTGCCTCAAGGCTTAGCTTTTTCTTTTCATGTCAATATGTTGCTTATTATATGCAGATTTGAAATTTTCTTTCCAAAGGTTACTTATCATGTGTTATTACCAAACATACTAATTTACTTCTTGGCTGATAAGTATGTTGTTTACCAAACATACTTATCTGCTTAATAAGTAAAAACCATGATAAGTAACTTATCTGATAAGTAGCTTATTTTAAGCAACTTACAATCCAAACGGGCCCTTAGTATTAAAGTTTTCGTTCAGCTATCAATGGGTTGGGCTTGCCTGTCAAGCACTCAGATCAAGCCCATAATGGCTTGAGCTTGGGTTTTAATTGTTAAACCCATTAACATGCCCACATTTAAATTAAGCCCAGCCCAAATGATAAATCGGTCAAGCTCAATCTGACCATGGCATATCTGAGTCATTTCCATGAAAATGATTCTATGAATTAGCCTACAGCACGTTTCCAGTAATGATTCTTCTGCAAGAAATATTAAAAAAAATCAAGTGATATGTTTTTCAATTTGTTAGGAAAAGATCATTCCTATGAGCTGTTGTTAACCTATCTACAGTTGGCCATGCAATTTAACTGTTTAACTTGAGTTGATTTAAGTCAAATGTAAAGTATCTAAATATGCTGGTGTCTCAACCATCACACGCTGTCAGAGTATCAAATAGCTCCCCATGATATTGAACATGAATAGTTTCCAGCTCGTTATTAGAGCTTGTAAAGACATCGCCGTGCTTGTGAGTTAGCTCAAGTTATACCTTCTAAGACTCGATGGGCCTGGACCTAGGCCTATAAATTTGAAATTGCCTGGGCCAGACAGCCCAGCTGGAACATTTCAAAATCCAGGCATGAGACAACGCTAAGCCTCGCCTGTTGACAGCCCTATAAGAGGTTACTTCATACTCTGGCAGTGTGTGATGGTTAATGCCAAAGGCACTCATACTTTGGACATGTGGCATTTGTTTATGAACATTGATCAAGTGTCCACCCATTAGCAAGTTATAAAATAAAAAGTGTAATTTTTGGGTTAATAGCCATCTAAATATGATCTAAACAGTTTATTTAAGTTGCTGATGTATGTATGAACCAAGACTAACCATTAGTGGATCCTGCCGCTGGTGGAGCATGCTTCAAGAATCACATGCCCTTAGTGGCCTCAAAACTAAAGATACATCAAAGAAATACCCAACCATTAACCTTCAGGGCATGATAGCTAGGGCTGTCAACGGCACGGATCTTGATCCGTATCCGATCCGATTTAATCAGATTCGGATCAATAATCGGATAATCGGGTCGGATACGGATATCCAAAGATGATCCGTTTAATATTCGGGTCGGATTCGGATCAACCTTGATCCGGCCCGTTAATGACCCGATTAAAAAAAAAAAAAAAAAAAAAAAAGAAAAGAAAAGAAAAGAAAAAACTCAGCCGTCTCCTTCATCTCTTGGGCGGTATCATATTCGGATATCGGGTCGGATCATATTCAGATCGGAAACGGATTTCAATATATTTAAACGGGTTAGGTTTGGATCATGTACCGAATCGGATTCAGGTCGGATTCGGGTTGGATATATCCTTAATCGGATCGGATACGAATCATCACTGATCCGGCCCGTATCCGACCCATTGACAGCCCTAATGATAGCTAAGATTGTTAGAAAGTTTGCTCTAGGAAGATGGGCTTATCTTCAGTAGGTCAACGGTTCTAATTGATAGATACCCAGGTCACAGCTATTGTAATCTCCCTTGTAATGGCATGCTACCCCATGGATAGTGAATGGACAGTTTGGACCACACAATTAGTTTTAGGAGAGTTGGAAAACTATGAGATTTAATAGCACACTTAGGTCAAGCCTATTTATGGAATTCA
The DNA here is from genome assembly GCA_003013855.2 of Liriodendron chinense. Lineage (NCBI taxonomy): Eukaryota > Viridiplantae > Streptophyta > Magnoliopsida > Magnoliales > Magnoliaceae > Liriodendron > Liriodendron chinense. Next base: position 455,393 of record PVNU02001227.1, on the reverse strand, counting down.
CGCCTTGAATTTTTCTCATTGCAGATGAGTGGTGCAGACTTTCTACTACTCGCAAATAAGTGTGGCAGACTTTCTACTACTTCAGATATGATGCAACCCCAACTTGACCCCTCTCTTTCACACAACACAACACAACACATTTCGCATCTGTTGTTGACCTAATTGGTTGGTTTCTGGACCATGAAAGACCAAACACACATGCGCAATGTGAAATAGAAATGCATCCTAATTAGGTTATGATTATTTTCATGAGCATTATTAGTGTACAGATTTCATTTTAAAGACCTTGTATGAATAATAAGTGAAAATTTTACATTTGTGAGGCAACAATCAATTAGTGTGCCAGTGAACCCAAACTGTGAAAAAGTACAATGATTGTTTTGTAGAATCTTCCGTTTGCTTTGGCATCCAAACATCTAAACTGTCAAGGGAAAAGCCTCTCCATTTCTTTTGGTTTACATGGAATTGACCATATTTCAAATATGCTCTAAGAACTGCAATGTTTTGGGTGAGCCCCGGCACCAAGCTACATGGGTAGTGGGTCAAGCTCAAGACAGAAATTAAAGCCCATTTTAATCAATGGGTAGTGGGTCCGGCTTTAGTTAAAACCCCCATCAGACTTCACCCACTCATATATTGATTGCTCTCTCATTTGCCCATAGTGACTGTTGGAGTAGGTGACAGTACCCTTATGGGGAAAAAAGGAAGACCGGTGAATTGCTTGCTGATGTATGGTCAATTTGGTATGAGAGTGCCAACAAGGCTTTTACACAAGCCTGGTATGAGAGTGCCAACAAGGCTTTTACACAAGCCAACAGGCTTGTGGTTGAATTGGCAAAATCCTATTCTATTTTTACTAATTCGTAGTAATCTTTCGATCGTTATTAGGATAGTGTGTGTTTTCATCTGATGATCTCTCAGCATGTCTTGTTTTTCCTCTTTTTCTCTAATAAAATTTTCTTAATGGAAAAAAAAAAAAAAAAAAAAAAAAAAGGCCCCTCCCAGATACAAAGAAATATTGGTTGGATCTACAAGCAAGCCTACATTTAGACAATACAAAGCTTTTTTTCTTTTCTTTTTTTTTTTCTTTTTTATCAAACACACATGGCCCAATAAAGATCAAGCTTCCCTTGGATATTGTTATAGGTCATATCTGCATCTTAGATGAATTGCTTCAAAAATTCCGTTGCAACAAGCCGCCCTCGTGTATTCACGGACAATTTCAACTCACTGATCTCCTTATCAATGTCCTGTTGAAAGCAGAAGTAATCAATGCAAATTTTCAATTATGAACAAGGTGAACCAAATGAAAACACTTCTAAATGCAAGAAATGGGACCAAGTAAAACAGGGATGGGTAAATATTTAAAAGCAAAGATTACTTGCCTCCATAAATTGCATGATAAAATCTATAAGCTTATGCTTGTGCATGTCCTCACAATGGTAGTTTGTGATTAGAAAGCTAATATCATAACCCTGGAAAGAGAACATAAAAGGATCAGTTGATAAGTCATGGGTGATCTGGTAATTCACACATCATAACCCTCGAAAGAGAACACAAAAAGGATCAGTTGAGTGTCGTTCATATGGGTCACACACACAGGGGAATGTTAATGTCGCCGCTTCACCCACCTTCATTGGGACGTTAGCAATGTCCCCGCTTGTAAGTCGCATGTGGTATGCTTATGTAGATTAACAATAGTAAAAAGAGAAGGAGATTTGAGAGAGAGAAGAAGAGTGATTAGGTTCTAACCCTAATCCTCCAAGTTTTATTAATAGGGCTTATTTGCCTTTTTACAACTTACTATCTTAGAATAGAAAAAGTAACATAAAGACTCCCCAATAGAACCCTTACACAAAGGCCCTTATGTTTCAACACTCCCCCTCAAGTTGGTACGTGAATATCTATCATGTCCAACTTGCCAGAAATCTCACGAAGAGCAGTGGAATTTAGAGCCTTTGTAAATATATCTGCCAACTGATCTGAAGAGCAAACGAAGGGTGTGGAAAGTTCTCCTGAAGCAATCTTCTCTCGAACGAAATGGATATCAACCTCAATACGTTTAGTCCTTTCATGAAAGACTGAGTCTGAAGCGATATGAATAGCTACTTGGTTGTCACAATAGAGAGGAGTGGTTGAGTCAAAGAATAAACCCAACTCTTTCATAATGGACTTTAACCATAACAGCTCGCATGCCCCATGAGCAATAGCTCTGTACTCTGCCTCTGCACTTGACCTGAAGACCACAGACTGTTTCTTGCTTCTCCAAGTCACCATGTTTCCTCCCACAAAAGTACAACACCCAGACGTAGATTTTCTATCTGTAGAGCAACCTACCCAATTCGCATCTGAGAAACCACATATATTCACATGCTCATGATTCTTGTACAAAATTCCTCGACTTGGACATGTCTTTAGGTATCTTAGGATATGATGAACCGCCTCCAAATGAGGCTTCCTGGGAGAATGCATGTATCGACTCACAATGCTCACTGCTTGAGTAATATCTGGCCTTGTGATTGTCAAATAAATCAATTTCCCAACTAGTCTTTGATACATGCCAGTGTCATCAAGCTTGTCACCTATGTCTGTATGCAGTGAGTGTTTCTGCTCCATAAGGAAAGGCATTGGTCGTGAACCTAACTTTCCTGTCTCTTTAAGAAGATCAATGGTGTATTTTCTCTAAGAGATGAAGATGCCCTTTGATGAGCGAACCACCTCAATTCCCAGAAAAGATCGCAGACAGCCCAAGTCCTTCATTTCAAACTCCTTGCTTAGTTGATATATTTGGTTTGTTGGATGAATTGCAAGTCATCACCAGTAAGGACAATGGCGTCCACATACACAAGTAGAATAGTTTTTCCCTCTGGGCGTGAATGAATAAACACTGTATGATCTGTTTGGCAGCGCTTGAATCCAAATGAAAGAATTGCAGAGCTAAATTTTGTAAACCAAGCTCTGGGAGACTGTTTTAAGCCATACAAATCTTTTTTTAGCTTACACACCTTTCCCGACTCCCCCTTAAGCTGAAAACCAGGAGGAAGATCCATATATACCTCCTCAGTCAAATCATCATTCAGAAAAGCATTCTTGACATATAATTGGAACATAGGCCAATCCAGGTTAGCCACCAGAGAAAGGATAAGACAAACATAATTGAGTTTCGCAACGGGAGAAAAAGTCTCAGTATAATCAACTCCGAAAAGTTGAGTGTGGCCCTTAGCCACCAGTAGAACCTTAAATCTTTCTACAGTACCATCTGCACGATATTTGACGGAGAAGACCCATTTACAACCAACTGTCTTCTTAACAGGAGGTAGAGAAATAACATCCCATGTACCACTCTTGTGTAGAGCCTCCATCTCGGCTTCCATAGCTTGTTTCCAGGCAGGTACTGCCAAAGCATCGCGAACAGATCTGAGAATACTATGAGAAGATATAGATGCTAAGAAGGAACAATAGGATGATAACAGGGACTCATAACATAGAAAATTAGATATAGGATGCAAAACGGGATGATGACTATGAGTGCGAGTTGCAACAGGAGAGGAAGAACTACCTGAGGTCAAAGTCGGATCCATTGCCACGGATTGAACTTGAGTTAGTCTTACCCGTTGACGAACATAGGTAATGAATTTCTTAAGTTCACTAGTAGCCGAAGGAGTGACCAATGCAGGTAATGGAAGAATGGGTGAGGAAGAACTAAGTTCAACATCAGCACTGTGGAAAGCAGGATTATCAAGAAAGGTAACATCCATGGAAACATAAAGCTTCCTGCATGTGGGATCATAGCACCTATACCCCTTATGTTGAATAGAGAATCCAATGAATATACATTTAATTGCTCTGGAGTCAAGTTTGTCCCTAGAATGACTAGAGTTATGGACAAAACAAACACACCCAAACACACAAGGGATAATATGGAATAATGGTGAGGACGGAAGAAGGATATGCATTGAGATTTTTCCTTGAAGGACACGAGTAGGAAACTGATTAATCAAGAAACAGGCTGTCAGAACTGCGGCAAACTAATATGACTTGGGAACATCCATCCCTAGTAATAGAGAACGTGTAACTTCTAATAAATTGCGATTCTTTCGTTCAGAAACCCCATTTTGTTGAGGAGTATACACGCAAGAAAATTGATGAATAATGTCATTATCTTGGAGATAGTTTGTAAAGGACTTGGATGAATATTCCCCTCCATTGTCAGACTGCAAGGTCTAAATGGAACAACCATATTGATTTGTCACCAACTTGTGAAATGTTTGAAACAATGAGAATAATTCATCTTGTCGACGCATAAGATATACCCATGTTACTTGTGAGAAATCATCAATGAAAGTTACAAAGTATTTGAACCCATCAAACGAGGCTATGAGACTGGGTCCCCATATGTATGAATGGACAAGTTCATTGGTACTTTTATGTTCGGCCACATGAAATGAATTACGAACGTGTTTGCCCAATTGACACACTTCACAACCAGTGTTGTTAAAATCGTACGATTCACGATTCAAATCGCAATTTTAAGTAAATCGTACGATTGAAATCGTGAATCGTACGACTCGACAACCGACGTTAAAAATTAGAAGAAAAAAAATCGATTTTTTTTTGTTTTTTTCATTTTTCTCTCAATTTTTTTTAGGTCTTTACTTACTTAAAAGCTATTTAGGGTCCACCTTCATTAGAATATATATTCTTTTACATCTTTTGAGAGAGATTGGAGAGATTCGAAGATTGTGGGGCCAAAAAATCTCGGAGAAAGAAGCTCTTATATCTTTTTCATCGTTCAAAGGAATCAAACACCGCTTGTTTCGTTGGTTTTCTACGTTAAAATAGGTATGAAAACATATAAATTACTTCTCTAATCTTTCATTTTTATTTTCTTCAAACTGTGCAATTTTACAATTGCGATTTTGCTCGATTTTATGCTTCGGGGGGCACCCCCCCGGCTCCGAATAGTACGGGGAGACCCCCCACACCCCCATCCCCTTTTGTAGGGGTTGCACTTAGAGGTCTAAGGAAACATAATACAAGACACAATCATACACCACCTACATTAGAATATCTCATCCATTTAATTATGCTAAATTGCTAATTGCTAAACTAATAAGCAATAAGTATAGTGCACTATTCGTAAATTGTTTTGTAGGTCCTAGAAAATTTGCAATAAGAAGTAAAGCGAAGGGAAAAGCAAAAGTGGTAGAAGAGGAGGAAGCAGAGTTTATTTCAACATCAAATTCTAAGGATGAAGATAATGTTGCTGATGTTGATGCCATTGGTGATGAGGATGATGATGATGATGGCGCCGCGGTCGACAAAGATTAGATTTGTTTAGACTTTTTTGTTTTCTTAATACAAACAAGTGATGAAGTGAACATATAATTATACTTGTAAATTGAGATGGGAAAAGGTTATTTTTTGAAATCATACAGAAAACTTACATGTACATGGGATGGGATATATGAAAAGGGTTTTTTTCTTTTAACTTAATTATGATATGATACAACACAATGATACATTTATACAAGGATACAGACATACAATTAATGACGAGAATCATGTTATGGTTAAATTGTTTTTTTTTTTAGCATATTCATGAGAAAATGGATGAGTAATATGTTTTTTAATTTTTCTGATTTATTTACAATTTTTTGTATTTTGTTATGATATGTTTATGAAAATCTGAAAAAAAAATCTTATGATTTAAGATACAATACGATTTAGACTCGATTACAATTCACGATTTGACAACATTGTTCACAACTAATAATATCATCACTTTTATTTAAATTTGAAATAATCAAGTTTAAGACATGACTTGGAACATGACCTAATCGAGCATGCCACAAGCTTACAGACTCATTATTTGAAACAGTAATCGTAGCAGCAGTATCAACAGAAAGACAGGAGTCACTACTACTATTAGTGAATGCCGCCAATAACTCCCCTTGTTGTAGAAAGTAAAGACCATCTCGTTCAAATCCCGTACCAATAATCCTCCTCGTACTCAAGTCCTGAAACTATAAGATTTAGGAGAAAAAGTTATACTGCAGTTCAAAGCACGGGTGAGACTATTGATAGAAATTAAATTCGCATGAAATTTAGGAATATACAGGACATTTGGAAAAGTGAGAGGAGGACACACGAACAGAACCAATAAATTGTACAGGAGTAGTGCTACCATCAGCAAGACGAACAAACCGAGAGCAGGATGTAAGGGTAGAAGGTGTATGGAAGTGACATATACCAGTCATATGGTCAGAACCCCAGAATCGATGATCCAAGTGGATGGGGCTGAGGAAGCATGCAACGCAATACCTGTGGTTGCAGCGAAGGAAGTAGATGAGGGCTGTAGACCATAGGAAGGCGTAGTAGATGTAGAAGGATGCAGGGATCTCAAGAGTTCCATAACTTCTGCTCTGGTCATCAATGTAGACTCAAGAGTGATTTTGATATTATCCATAGGTTGTTCTTCAACATCTATTGTGGTAGCATGTGCTGAGGGATAGCCATATATTTTGAAGCATCGTTCTACTGAATGCCCTAAGCAGTTGCAGTGAGTACAGAAGTAACGCGGACCTCCACGTCCACGTCCTCGACCACGAACGAAGGAACTGCCACGTGAATCAAAACGGCCACCCCTTCCATTAGGTGAAGCGGTGGAAGATGTAAAAGCCGCTCGCTCTTGTGCAGAAGATGATAAAGTAATAGGCATGATTATCACTTGATGACGAGCCTCCTCGGTATGAACAATGGAGTAAACTGTCTCAAGCGATGGAAATGGAATCGTAGCAACTAGCTGGGTACAAAGGGACTCGTAGTTTGCATTTAGTCCAGCGAGAAACTTGTAAGTTTTGGCTTTGTCTTCACGTTTGCGCACTATTTCAGCACTGCTACTATCCAGTAGTTCACTCAATGGCTGCAAGTAAGTCAATTCTTCCCATCTGCACTGTAAGGCCCCAAAGTACTCGGTGATGAACAAATTATTTTGAGCTAGTGAGTAAAGTTCTGTTGTTAACTGAAAAATGCGAGGTTCCATATGATTTTTGGAGTGCAGTCCATAAAGCCGCGGCACTTTCATAAAAGAAATAAGCAGATGCAATATGTTGTTCCATAGAATTTAATAACCAGCCCATTACAATGGCGTTTACAGACTCACATGCATCAACTTTTGTGGGATCTGTAGGTTTCTTGTTGGCACCTGTGAGATATTCGAATTTTTCTTTTCCAACAACATACATTCGGATTGCTCGGGACCACAACAGAAAAATTTTCCCATTGAATTTGGTGAAAGTAATGGAGAGTGGGCCCTCGGAAGATTTTGAGTCCATAGTTGCAACAATCTCTTGGGAAAGGGAAGAAAAAAAAACTTAATACCAGGTGGCCGAAGAGGCTTTAATCATCTCGAATGGCTTCAAATAGGCTTCATTGCACACAGACAAGCATCTGGAGACCCATGAAAAACAGCTCCGACATCAGATTATCGGTCCAACGCCCCTAATAGTGTTAGATCTTTACTCCGACAGCCCTGGGGGGGTCGGATCTTGCTTCCGGCGACCCTGCCAACGTCAAGCGTCGAGTCCGACGGCCCGGGGGGTGGGGGGGGGGGGGGGGGGGGGGGGGGGGGGGGGGGGGGGGGGGGGGGGTGTCGGATCTGGTTTCCAACAGCCCTGATGGCGTCGGATCTAGATTCCGACGGCCCTGGTGGCGTCAGATAGGGTTTCGACGGCCCTGCCGGCGTCGGTTTTGGGTCCGGCGAGCCTTATGGCTTCGAATCACCTCATGAGATGTTGCTGTCTCCTATAGGTGCGGCTGTGAGAAAGAAAGCTCCGACGGTTCCTAGGTGGTGTGATTGGGAGAAGAGGCACCTCAGGTGGGGTCCACGTGATCTAGGGAAGCAAGGAACTCCTTGTCTCTGATACCATGTAGATTAAGAACAGTAAAAAGAGAAGGAGATTTGAGAGAGAGAGAGAGAGAGAAGAAGAGTGATTAGGTTCTAACCCTAATCCTCCAAGTTTTATTAATAGGGCTTATTTGACTTTGTACAACTTACTACCTTCGAATAGAAAAAGTAACATAAAGACCCCCAATAGAACCCTTACACAAAAGCCCTTATGTTTCAATAACTTATTTGTCAAACAGGACGGTCCATTCATTTGTACCACTTTAGGCTAGCTATAGTGAAAAAATAACAGCAATTGGATAATCCTACCCATCCAATTCATGGCATGAAAAATGGACAGTCAACATCAAGCAAGGAAACAAAGTCGGTCCAATCATCATCTTCAAACATCCATTCAACTGGACCTGCCATGGATTGCTTAGAATTACAAAGAAGCACTTAGGTTTGATGATGCTAACCATCCAATCTAAGGCTCGTATGAAATGGACAGCTGTAATAAAATGGCCAATATTCATAGGATCATTTGATCGCCGTGGTTTTTACACATGCCTTGCCCCTAGTAGTGTGAATAAGTTGACATCTCAAATAATTCACCCCTCAAGGCGTGATTTACACATGCCTTGCCCCTATTGGTATGAATGAATGGACTGTTTAGATAACGTTGCCCATATGGATGGTGGATAGAATAAAAAATAAATATAAAAAACTTAAGTGTGCTACAGCTGACATAGCTAAAGGGAACAAAAGAAAAAAAGAAAGAAAAAGACCAGGTTAAAGGTTGTTTGTATGGGAATCAGGAACATGAATGATCTTGCTACTAAACTAAGCATTTCTGGGATTTTCTTCTTTTTTATGGATGTTAGGATAGCTAAAATGCAGATACATGATTTTGGTATGCTTCAATTGGCACAGTAAAATAAAGAACCACCTAATTAAAACCTTAAAAGCTCTCGTGCTTCATGGACTAAAAAATGATAATGCAGGCATGCTACCCAATGCGATTATATGGGGTGTGAGGAGTACAACTGAAGAAGCTTCAAGGATCTCACCTGCCTAGGATCAGTTAGAGCTGAAAACCACATCTTCTTTGTCAGTTTATCTATTATACATAACGCTAGAAATTTTGACATTTCGCCCTCACAATTAGACTTACGAACTTTGGTTAGTAGAAGGCTAAACCGTCACTAAAAATGTAGTTGTTTGGCAAGAGGAGGTTCACATTTAGCGCACAAGGCGCCATGAACCTGCTTCCTTTCACTTCTTTCAATGCATCTAGCCAATGCTCATAGTATTGGTATTGTTACATGTATCGCTGGCTGGGGATACGGAAACATGTATCGATATCGCCGATACCCGAAAATGTATCCTGACTAAGAGAAACATGGGGAAACATGGTGGAATTTCTCAATGAGACTTTAAGAGATGCTAAAATATACTTATTTGCACATTTAGGAATCAAATAATTACAAAACAAGAAGCGTACATAATAAGTTTTCCTTAATGAGGAACTAAAAGCATGTAACGCTAACTCAGGCAAGTATTGGGGAAACATGGAGAAAATGGTGGAATTTTTTTATGAAACTTCAGAGAAGCTAAAATATACATATTTACATATTAAGAATCAAACAATAGCAAAAAAGAAGCATATTTGCATATTTAGGAATCAAATAATAAGTTTCCCTTTAATGGGGGCCTAAAAGCATATATCGTTGACTCAAGGAAACATGGGAAAATGGTGGATCCATCCATATGTCCATCCATGCATGCGAATACAATATACAAACACACATGCATGATCCATCCATCCATCCTCCCAACCATCACACTGAAAGTCAGCTTGGAAGAGTGGGCCCGGGATCCGACAGTCTATTCAATTTGAAACCTTCGCAAAGCCGAAGATGAACGACGCACATCCAGTGGTCCGCCTAACCACTACAGGAACAGAGATATCTGATCGCCCCTCTAATTCTATGATTAAGATGGCCTTGGATTATGATCTACAACTTGGATCATATAAGGGCGAGCCAGATGAACATATAGGATATGGTAACCACCCTCTCTATTTTCTCTCTAGACCCTCGGAGTTATGGGGTGCATTTCACGAGAGAAGACCTCATTTTATAGGGAAGCGTTGGGGAATTTGGACAAGGCTGGAGGTTATTCGGTCTCATCCAATCTTACCCTTATCTAATCTAAATTCGAAGTTGAATATAAAGTTCAACTTCAACCACCGAGAAAAAACACAGATGAGGAAAGAGGGAAACTCTCGTGGGACCCACCCACTAGTGGTTGTCCACAAGTGGGCCCCATTTCCAACACATACATACATATAATGACAACCATCCACGCATGTATGCATACATCCATCCATCCAACCAACCATCCATGCATGCATGCATAGGTACAAACACATGCATGATCCATCCATCCATCCACGCATGCACACATATATACATCCATGCATACATACATATACATCCATGCATGCATGCATATATACACATACAAACATGCATTTCATCACACAACCATGCACCCATTGTTTGTACACATACAAACATGCATTTCATCGCACAAATTTTGAAATGAAACTTTTTAAATAAACATTTTTTTTTTTTTTTTTGCAATTCGATACATTGGCGATTTATTGAAATATCACCGATAAATTGGCAATACAAGCGACACCTAAAATTTACACAATCCAACACATTGGCAATATATCGCCAATACCTAGAATTTCTGATACTAGTGTTATCGGCATCACCAAGCTGGCAATACCAATAATATCGGCAATACTCGGAGCAATGCCGTAACAACCTCTTCTCTCTACTTGTAGCCCACACAAAGCATCTAATTAGGGAGACAATGTGATAAAGGTTTTGTAGGGCCCACATAATTACTGTGTGACATTCACTCTATGCATCTTTGCAGGCTCATTGTTAGGATGTCAGCCCAAAAATTAGGCAAATATGACTGGTGTGGACCACAGCAAGGGAAAGAGTGGGGATGGGTCGCCAACTGCTCTCTCTCTCTCTCTCTCTCTCTCTCTCTCTCTCTCTCTCTCTCTCTCACACACACACCCACACACCACCTCTCCTTTATCTCTCCCTTCCAAATCTCTCTCCCTTTTCTGTCTCTTCAAACCCTCCTCGTCCACATGTGTCACACGTGCATACCCCTATAGAAATGCAAAGAGAAGAAGAAAGCTTTATGAATTTATGAATGAAATGGTTCCTTAGGCGATTGGAAGCACTTCATCACTAGATTGTGCATGTTAGCTACTTCAGAAAAAGCCACGCCATCTAACATCGAGTTAAACTATTATTGATCACATTAGTACAAGAAAGCATTGTAAATGACACCATCAAGGCATCAAAATCCTCTACCAAGGAAGCATTTGCATTTTGCACATATGGAGTTTGGCTTCTATCTCCACTAACATTGTAAAGTTTCAAAGTTTGTAGCAGCATAAGTATGACATTTCTATGGACTTTTCTCAGATTATTTACAGATAAAAGTATTATACTATCAACAAACTGCCAATTAACACCACTAAGGATAAGTCGATAAAATTAGCAATTGCTTAGTGATAGAAGACTAATGGAAGAGCATCAAAGCTTGGAGAGAGAGAGAAGCAAAACATACCTGTACTGGCTTTCTCCTCAGAACTTGGAATGCCTCTGCCCTCATCGACAAAAATCTAAGAAATTTTTTAGTTAGTATGTTTTCAAGCTCATCTGCCTGCTTTACCTATACAAGACGAAACATATATGGATATAAGAAGAAATCAAAAACAAATGCAAAGGAAGAATACGCCTTCACATGCTAAAATACGAATAAAAGAATCATGTGTGCTGATGAAAATGTATGTTCTGGAGTATTTATGGTCTTTTCATAATTGTTACTGTTAGGGTCAGATGTCATGAAACTATTCTCCCAACATATGACAAATGTAATTATTCGCCTCGCCATTTTTCCTCATTCCATATTCCCAACATATGTCAAACGGAATCATTTGCCACATTATTGTTCCTCTTTCCTTATACAGCCCAGAGACACATACAGAGAAATACCTTAACTTAATTGGAAGACCCAAATGATGAAAAGATCAAGACAAGCATCCCATATGGATTTTGCTTCTCATCGTTGATGTGTTGAGATGATGAACTGTAGCCTTCTCCCTTTTGCACATGAACCACATGCTAGGGAGCTTAGTGTTGCACAATTTTGAGATGGCCTAAGGTGTGGATTTAGTCTGTTGTGGCTGCCCAGGCAAACAGCTCAACCTTGGGACCGACAAGACCATTTCCGTGGAAGAATGGTAGTCGAAGGCAAATCTTCCAATCTAATCTCACGGGATCCAACTCGGAAAATGAGCCTTGAATGCTATCTTTCATACGCAACGACTTTCAGGATATCACTTCAGGGTTTTTTGAATTTGTTGTATTCCAAGGGAAGCTAATGATATTGCTAATTCCCTAGCTAAATCAGGGGAGATCACAGGGAGTGCTTGTTAACAGGGGAATTTTCACCTTCATCAAATAAATAGAAAGCACAGATCACAGGGAGTGCTTTGTTAGCAGGGGAATTTTCACCTTCATCAAATAAATAGAAAGTGCATTGCCAAACGTAGATGACATTGACTACCATTCAGGTTCATCTCACTGTGAAACAGTAGTATAAATGCAATGAACTATTTTTTGGAGAGGTAACAGCAACTTTATCATAAGCCGACCAGCAGGAAAGAATACAGCAACAAAAGAAACAATTAACAAAAAGGATCAGCCGGGATGGCTTTAACATATACAGCCCAGTTTGAAACGAGCTCTTTGATTCTAGAGATAACCTCCTCTGCTAAAGCACTGCCTATTTCTCGATCCCCAAATGGCCGATAGAACTGCCATGGTAGACAGCCTCCAATAGGCTCTCCCAGCTTTGCCACTCCCAGCTCCATGCCAAGCCCATAGAAGGCCATCTATTGAAATTCATTTGCACATAGGATAGATGCCAATACTCATAACAACTTTGTAAGCTTGATAAGCAACAACCAATGACAGAAATAATAGATTAAATTCACCTTGATGCTAATGCGAATGGAATTGATAGATGTCTCTATCAAGCATTTTTCTGCTTCATTTCGACATATCAAAACCTGAAATAGCAATTGCAAAAGCAGTTTGACAATCAATAAGCAATCAAATGGTTGAATTCAATATATAGCAAAGTAACAAGTGCAGGCACAAAGTAGAACATTTTGAAATGCCAAGGATCCAAGAAACATCATGATTAGAGGGGGGGGGAGGAAGAAGAGAAGACGAAATCCATGGGAGAGGGAGAAAGGAAATCAGACAGTGAAGAGTAACATCAGATGAATGGTAATGACACTTTCAGAGAAGATGAAATCCATGGGAACGAACAGTATTCATCTATGAATGAGAGAATATGACGGCACCTACAACCACAATCAGCTTTTTGTTTGTAATTGCTGGGCATCAAGCGTCATGAATTCTTCCCACTTAAACTCTGCGTCTATCCTAAATAATTTTGGGGAGAGCAGAGGAAAAAGGACCATTATTCAAGAGGAAGAATGGATTCGACCTACACTTGATAACCTTCCATTTAGTCAAATTTCAGAAGCTGAAGTGGAGAATCTTGAAAAACAGATTGATGAGGAAACAAAAGTAATTGTTTCTTCTTTGGGGGGGGGGGGGGGGGGGGGGATAAGGCCCCTGAGCTAGATGGTTTCCCTATTGCATTTTTTTCAGATCTTCTGGGATGAGGTGGACGATTGATTTCATTGTGGAATTTTATGAGAGCAGTTAGCTAACTACATGAATTGGGAGCTTCTTTCATTGATTGTATCCCAAAGAAGGGATAGAGTCGCTGTACGATTTTAGGCCAATCAGTTTGATGAAGAGCTCGTATAAAATTCTCGCCAAAATCCTTGCTCCCACATTCTGGAAAGTATTAAGAAGTTTTCTAAGCCACAAGGGGCTTCAATTAATGGAAGGCAGATTCTCGACGGAGCACTCATTACTCATGAGCATATCAGTTTGAGAAATAGGGAGGGGGTAAAGGCATCGTCTGCGAACTCAACATGGAAAATGCTATGATCACGTTGATAGGAAATTCCTTGATTATATGTTGCCTAAATTGGAGTATAGTGAGAAGTGGAGGTGGATTCAGGTGCGCATCTGGACAGCCAGGTTCTCAGCTCCAGTGAATGGTTTGCCAAAAGGTTTTTTCAAGTCTTTGGGCCACGCATCTGTTGTTGTGATGGCAGAGGCCCTTAGCAGAATGGTGGTTAAAGAACCTTCAGCTGCTTTGGTTGGTATTAGGGTAAACAATGCCTCTTTTTAGATATCCCATCTTCATTTTACAAATGACAACATTATCTGTTGTGATGATGACGAAATCTGGGTGATAATGTGCAGAAATCATCTAATGTTTTGAAGTGGTGTCTCACCTTAAGATCAATATTCACAACGCATAATTTTGGGTATTAGGCTGCATTTGGAGAAACTGGAGCATGTGACGGAGGTGTTTTGATGTAAGGCAAGTGGTCTTTTGTCATCATATTGGGGCTCCCCCAAAGAATTTATGGGGATAAGGTGATCAAGAGAATTGAGAGGAAGTTGTCCAGTTGGAAAAGAAGGTACCTTTCTTTTGGGGGTCACATTGTGGTGATTAAAGCTATCATGTCTAGTATGTTGATCTATTTTATCTCTTTTTACTGCCTAGCGACCATGATCAATAGAATGGAAAGAATTAGGCGTGATTTCCTTTGGAAAGGGACGAAAATAAGCACAAATTTCATCTTATACAATGGAGTGAGGTGTGCAAGCCTATGAGGGTGCCAGGCTGCCAGCATCAAGGATATTAAATCAATGAATGATGCATTGATTGGTAAATGGTAGGGGAATTTAGAGCAGAAGAGGATAGCCTCTGGAGGCAAGTGATTGCATTCAGATTCTCCGAGAGGTCTTTCGTACATAAAGAGCCTCGGGGGTGTTCCACATCGTGAGATTAGAAGATAAGTTTAGTCAAGGCATAGCTTATGTAGTGGGGGATGGGGCCACACATTAGATATTTGGTGGACTCTGGTATTCATATAAGCCCCTAAGCACCTCATTCCCAAGATTTTCAAGTGGATCTAGAGACAGCAGCTGATAGTTGCTATTGGTGGTTGGAGCACAAGTCGCATGAGCTCCCCTTGTCACAAAAATCCTCATGAAGGAAGTGGAGGATATGATTCGATTGCCTACTTTTTCTTTAAAGGCAGCCCCAGTAATTTATAGAGGAAGACAGTTGGGTGTGGAGATACTCTGTCCAATCCTTTTATGAGGAGTTCACTTGCCCATTCCAGACTGATGCCAAGGATCCGACGGCCTGCATTTGTTCTTATAAAGGCCCGCCAAGAGTAATTCGCTTGTTAGTTGTAAAGGGTCAAGTGCTCATTGTGGATAATTGGCAAAGAAGGCACGTGATGATTCCCAATGTTTGCATCCTGCATCTTAGTGCCACAGAATTTGTGGACCATTTGTTCTTAAATTGCAGATTTTTTGGAGTAATGTGGGAGCTCTTCCTCGGCCTATCCAATGCAATTGGCTGATGCCGAGATCATTTAGGGAGTTCTTTCTTGCCTGGCTTGGGGTTGCCTTGGTTAGAAACAGTGTTTTAAATAGCGAATAGTGTGTAGCATAGCGTTCACCCCTTTGAAGCTTGAAGCTTGAGCTGCATAGCATGCAACATAAGTTACATGCTACTTCTAGATTTTTCAGATAACGTTGTGCTTGGTTGCGCCAAATATCATGAAATTTCATAATATTTTGCACCAAATTAGTCTGATTTATGATGAAACTTAACAAGATTTGGTGTGCAACCAAACACGAAATAAAATAATAGGAAAAATAGGCAAAAATTAAGTATAAAGGTAAAGAAAGAGCAATCTAACTGGTTTAATACTATTTTACTTCTATTATTTTAATAAAATCATAGAAAAGATTAACTAATTTTTATTAAAAAATGAAAAATGTAACAAATTGTTGAAAACATTAATTGATTTTAATGAGTTAGTGAGTAGTGAAAATAACTTGTAGCATAAAGCTACATATCTCGTATCATAGGCTATGTAGCAAGTAGCGTATGTAAAATTAGCATGAAGCGTAAGCTACACATAACTTATGCTATTTTCAGTATGAAGCGTATGCTAGACATAACAAGGAGTAATGAGACAACTAAAAAGGACTCTTTTTTTCCTCTCTTTTTTTTCTTTTCATTTTTTCCTTCTCCTTTTAATTTCTTTGCAGAGAAATATTGGTTTAAAAGCATTTCCGACCAAATCCATATCAGATTCGAAGATCGAAACTTGTTTTTTTGCATTAAATCAAAGAATTGAAGCTCTCAGGCCTTGTAAATCAAAAATTAAAAGGGGTGCGGGGGGGGGGGGGGGGGGGGGGGGGGGGGGCGATTGATCTGGAATTGGGGTGTTTCCTTCTTTTTTAATTTTTTATTTACGCAGTTATTTTCCAAAAATTATAGAAATATTGATTTTTGTTATGATGCTTAAGGAGTATTAGAAGACTATTGATCTATTGATTTGTTGAAGATTTGGGAATTTTTTTATTTACATAGGTATTTTCTGAAAATTTCAGGGAAAAAAAAAATTAAACTAGTTTTCCTCTCTAATTCTTGCTATAATGCTTGAGGAGTATTAAAGGACTATGGATTTATTGATTTATTGAAGATTTGGGGCTTTTTTCCTTTTTGTAGGTGCATTTCTGAAAATTTCAAAAAAAAAAAAAATTTAACTTAGTTTTTTCCGATTCTTGTTATGATTCTTAAAGAGTATTAGAAAATGGATCTATTAATTTGTTGAAGATTTGGGTTTTTATATTTCTTTTTTTATTTACATTGGTATTTTCTGAAAATTTCAGGGAAAAAAAAATTAAACTAGTTTTCCTCTCTAATTCTTGCTATAATGCTTGAGTATTAAAGGACTATGGATTTATTGATTTATTGAAGATTTGGGGCTTTTTTTTCTTTTTGTAGGTGTATTTCTGAAAATTTCAAAAAAACAAAATTTAACTTAGTTTTTTTCCGATTCTTGTTATGATTCTTAAAGAGTATTAGAAAATGGATCTATTAATTTGTTGAAGATTTGGGTTTTTATATTTCTTTTTTTATTTACGCGTGTATTTTCTAAAAATTTCATAAAAATGTTTTTAAATCGTTTTTTATTATTATTCTTGTTATGATGCTTGAAGAGTATTAGAAGACTATGGATCTAATGATTTTTCAAATGCTTTGATTAAAAAAATATCTTCTACAGTTTTTATATTTTCGAGTTAATTTTTGGGCATTTTCTATTTTTAAAATAATTTTAGAAAAATTATACTAGTTAATAGATAATCATATTAGCAATATATGATATCAATTTCTGACACATATCAACAATTTATATTAAAAAAAAAAAAAAAAAAAACACCACACCTTACAATAGGTCAACCTGTCAGGAGACTAGGACAACATTCTTACCAAAGAATGTCCGATACACCATTGAATACATGGTCAAAAAAAAAAAAAGAAGATAGATTCTTGAATATCTCATTTTTCTATTTTTCTAAAATATTTTTTCATTTTTTTTGCTTTAAAAAAAAAAATCTAACTAATATAGGCCAACATGGCCCGATACAGCACTAATATCGTTACGCGATGCTGTATCGAATCATTTTTCCACTAGGCCAATACGGTGACCAATACCGTCATTCAGAACCATGAAGCTACACTGTGAAATTAGAATATAACATAGGCTACACATGACTTAAGCTATTTTCATAAGCTGCGTAGCATTAAGGCTAAGCTACACGCTACATAGCAAAGCTATTTAAAACACTGGTGAGAAAGAGAGGATTCTCTAGAGGTAATCGCTTCTCGCTAGCTTGTAGTCAATTTGGGCCGAGAGCAATGAAAGGTGTTTTCTTGCTAGCTTGTAGTCAATTTGGGCCGAGAGGAATGAAAGGTGTTTCTGAAATCGGCAAAGCCTTCGAGATGGTCTTTAGAAGGGCAAGATTAGATGTCATAGGCTAGGCCTCAATTCTAAAGCCTTTCTTGCATTGCCCTATAGCTTTAGTTTGATTCGTTTTGGTTCCACTTGTTGTGGTTTACGAGGTCCTCGTGTCCTCCTTTTCAATGAAGTTTCTGGGACCTTAAAAAAACTGTAAAAATGGCATTTTTTTTCAGGTAAAGTTGTAAAATGGCACCAATAGAAATGATCATTATGTCCATGTCAAATATGGTCCTTACCGGATTCAGCAAAAGTTCCGGGCTGGTCCTGCAAAATATAAAGGGAATATCAGATCCTTACAGATGAAAAAGATAATAATAATAATAAATCTTAATACCTAGCATCTAAGAAGGAATCATAGATGCAGGTGTCCATTCAATAATCTCGTCACAGAATTTGATCAGTGGATCCTGATGGCTTGGATATAATCCAAGGTTGGTGTCATGATTCTGAAATGCTGTTACCAGATTCCAGTAATGAAACAATGAAAAAGATTATGCCTCATAGAATGGTGAAAAAGTAAATGTCGCAGTGGCACACATGCGGCAGCTTAATGGGGGGCATTAAATGGTTACATGGGAATTAAATGGACACCAGGTAAATGGGTACCTGTACTAATGTTTACAGTATCGATAATATCGGCTGATATTATCGATATCGTTGCTCGCCGATACATATCGGCTGAGTAATAACAAACAAACTGTCTGATTCCTTGGTATCGCACGATATATCGTGCGATATCGATAATATCGCAGTTTGTATCGATATCGCACGATATATCAACAAGATAATTGCGCTTTTTCCTTCACGCGATTCCAGATATCGTCGATACCTGGACGATATCGTCCAGGTATCGGTCAGAAACACTGGAATGTTTTTAAACTTGGTTTTTTTTTTGTTTTTTGGAGAAAAAACTTGGGGAGGCCTATTTTTTCTTAATTTTCTCCTATTTTACTATATCGGTCAGACACACAAGTCCTCCATTTTGTAGAAAAAATGATTTTTTGTTCGATTTTCTTCTAGTTTCTCCTTCCTAAAAAAAAAAAAAACTGTTGGGCTCATAGTTTGTTGAGCCTAATTAGCTATTTTCTAGATTTTATTGAGTCCTCATATAGATCTAGGCCATATTGGATAGCTTGCATTGTGTTAAACCAGGATAGTCAAAACTGCATTTGGAGGATACTCATTCAGTTGCATCATCCATAGGTATATTTCTCAATTCTCTTGCTTGTTTTACTTTGTCAATGCATTAGTTGTGTTTACATTAATGTCTTATTACATTTGTATATCTTATAGAATCAATTTAAACAATAGTTACATCAGTTCAATCAGATAGCGTATAGCTTAGGATCCTTTTACAAAGGAACTCCATTATGTGGACTTTTTTTTTACATATTATGATTTAAATGTGTGTATTGAGGTCCATTTTAACAATCCCTGAAGTTTCATTGAAAAATTCAATCAATTTCCCAATGTTTCCCCATGTTTCCCAAAAAGTGCGATACATTCCGCGATACAACCGATATTTCCCACCGATACGCAATATGTATCTATATCCCAAGGGTGCGAAACGTAACACGAAATCGATACTGCGAACACTAACCTGTACAACATGACAGATACTACTAGGTCCCTACTAATATAGACCAGAACAAAAATTACTGAGAATCATCATCTCAGGATACTCAAATAATTAGTAGTGACAGGACTCAAGATTTTCCTTTACCAGCAAGGATTTTTTTTTTTTTTTTTTTAACTCAGTTTCTTTCTCAACAAGTCCATGAGGAGTGTGAAAAAAGTCTCCCTAGTTGTGGAAGAATGAACTTAAGGCCCAAAGAGCTCAAACTGCTACAACTGAGGGAAATCAGGAAAAGATCATTAACCCAAATATAGAGGTCCATGGGCATCAATAAGCTAGTCCACTTGCATGAGGCCCATCAAACTATTGACTAAAAGAAAACATCGTAGGTTCAGAAAACAAAATTGAATGTTTAACTTAGAAATGTTGTAGACATGGTTTGACTATGATAGTGCCATGGAAGTAAACAATTAATATATTGTTGGAACATCTCAAAGATTCACCTACACCTCAATTGTATCTGCAAACATTCTAACACTCCTTGATTTACTATAAATGTTGTTATAGACAGCCACTCTCATTTTTGTTACGTTTTTATGTTTAGTGGATTTCTTGAAGAATCAGTTTCCTACAATGTGCAAGTCCAACATGGAAACAAAAGTCTCCTTCAAAAACCGATGTCAGGAAAAAAAACTTACTTCAGTTCAACCTCCGGCTTGTTATGTCTTTCAACTTCTTGACAAGGAAAATTCTACAGGAAGCAAGGAAGAACAAAATTAATAGCAGTGAAGAATAGACTACATGCATAGTCGTTCAAACAAATTGACTGCAATGCATACCTCTAAAGTAGAGTTTATTTTGACTTCAACCCAAAGTTGCTAAATCTCACATGGTGTAAAATATTTTGGAAGTGTTACCCTCCAAGGCATTAAAACAATTTCAACTATTAATGCCAATACAACAACCACGCCCTAGAAGCCAATTACAAAATAAATAAAAGCAAAGAAAAGAAAGCTAGGGCCTAGGAAGCAAACAAGTTAATTACAGCAACCATAATTCAATTTACTATATTGTTTTCATGTCCCAGGATATGCCAATCCTATTGCAGATACTCTCACAAAAGGAGGTGTCTCCCGGGCAGGTCTTGTTCTAAGTTCCCAATATCCACTGTCAAAATAGATTTCTGTATGGTCTCATCTTTGTAATTTTTTTTTTTTTTTTTTGAGGATTAAATCTTTTTAATAAAACTATTAGTTGCCAATCTAAAAAAAAACTATATGGATCTTCGTAAAAAACATGTATTGTTGTGTAATGTGACATGTGGAATAAGGAATGGTAGCATCAAGTATTACAATTCATTTTATTTCGAGAAAGTGGCTAATTTGACCTTTTTTCAAGCAAGTATGCCAGTTGGATCATTGACCGTTCGATATCGAGCATTCCTCTTCTTATCAATTAGCCACAATATCACTTCAAACATACTGGCAATAGAGGAACAGATTTAAAGCCTGGAATATCTTGGAAGTCGCCCTGCATTTATTCCTTGCTCAAAACCGTCCTCCACAGTATGGTCGTTTGTACTGAATTCACTTTTCATGCTAACCACTTTACACCCTCACTCAAAATCATCATTGAAAAAATAAATAATCCAAAAGAATCAAAAAAGGATTTTGCCATATCGTTTGCGTAAATTTTCTTTTCTTTTTCAAATTCGTTTTTACAACAAATTAGC
The DNA here is from genome assembly GCA_003013855.2 of Liriodendron chinense. Lineage (NCBI taxonomy): Eukaryota > Viridiplantae > Streptophyta > Magnoliopsida > Magnoliales > Magnoliaceae > Liriodendron > Liriodendron chinense. The sequence continues at coordinate 434,107 of PVNU02001227.1, read as the reverse complement.
AAGAAAAACAGTTGAAATCCATATATATGAAAGAAAAGAAGTTAAATTTGTTTTTTTTTCCATGCATTGACAAGGATTTTACACAAGAAATTTCAATTTTGAAGGTGAAATCGGAAGAAATTGGGGAAATCCAATTTATTCCATTTTCACCCTTTAAAAATGTAACTTACAGAAAAATGTGGATGAGTGTAGGTCAATCTACAAATTGGCCATACCCTGTCATTTTTTGGGGGAAAAAAAAAATTAACAATTAACGGCCGGCTGCTACACCATTACGTTGCAGCACCTAACTATCAAATTTTTTCTAAGAAAAAAAAAATGTGCAAAAAAATTCAGGGGAAAAAATGAGAGGATTCTAAATATGTATTCTTTTCTACTTTTGAACATATTTATGATTGTGTAATGGACTATTTTTTTATGCCCCCAAAATGGGCTGAAATACATGCAATCCATGGGATTCATCCTATTAATGCATGTCCCTAAACATTTGACGTTATTCCCCTAAAAAAATTTGAGGGAAAAAATGTCGCTATTCATCCTAAAAAATACCCGAAATTACCAGAGAGAGAGAGAGAGAGAGCACTAATTTTGTGCTTGCATGTGTAGAACTAAACTCCATACATGTTATTTGAACTATGTACACTCCAAATATTTTGACGATTTCTTTTTGAAAACTACTGAAAACCATATAAAAATCAGCAAAAATACAATAAAATTTGAAAAATTAGACAAACATGATCATATCAAACACTAACCTAGCAAGATTTGGTCGATTTGGTACTATAATGTTGAATCAATACATTTGCAACAAGGAAAAAAATCAACCTATTTTTTCGATTTTCTGTAAATTCGGTCCAAATCGTTGATTCTTTGAGAATAGATTAAATCTTGTGTTTAATATTCAAAATTACACAAATCTAGTCAAAAATAATCTCAAGAAGCAAATATATAAAAAAGAGAAGGAAAATGGGGGAAATGAAAAACAACCACCAAAAGGGTATATATGCATAATGGCCCTAAGTCATTAGCATAGTCATAAGTCATAACAAAGCATTATCAGCCCATTACGGTACGAAATTTTTCACACGGGCCATTATGACCCCGTATCACATAATAGCTAGTGTTATTATTGTTACATAATAGTTTTTTTTTTAATACCTTGATCAAAGACTCTTATCCTCAATGCCCACATCATATCCTCAAGGTGTGCCGTACCGGCCGATACGTAACCGTACCGGCCGATACGTACCGAAAACGGCCGGTACCGTTACGCGATACGGGGTCCAAATCGGGGACCCCAGAAATTTGGACCGTAACGGCCGGTACGGCCCAAAACGGCCGTTACGGCCCCCGTAACGGTCAAAAAACGGTCACTTTTTTTTTTTTTTTATAAATACTTGCTGTTTTGCATTTTCTTCCCACTTTTCTTCCCCCATTTCTTTTCTAATCTGTTCTTTTGCTAAAAACGACCACAATTAGTCTATTTTGGAGAATTAAAACGACCAATTTCTACGATTTGGATGAATCGAAGCTCCGTGGGCCATTTTTCGAAGAAATCCGAAAATAGGTATTTATACATTTTTCTTCCTCTAATCACTTTTTTTCCACCTTGATATGATGTTGTAGCCATTGTAAAATGTTAAAATGTGTATTTCAAGATTATGCAACTGATTTTTATATTTTTTTTATATTTTTTTTTAATTTCTGTCTATTTTCGGATTAATATTAAAAATTAGTAAAAATCATGTTTTTTTTTTCTGGTTTAATGGTTGGATAACATGTGTTACTTATAGTAGGACACAATCATGTGCATTTTACAGATTATGCACATGATTTGCTATTTTTTTTGTATTTTTTTTAATTTCGGAATAATTTCGGAATAAATTTAAAAATTAGGAAAAATCATTTTTTTCAAAAAAAATTCTGGTTTAAAGGTTGGATAATATGTGTTACTTATAATAGAACATAATCATGTGCATTTTACAGATTATGCACATGGTTTGCTATTTTTTTTGTATTTTTTTAATTTCGGAATAATTTTAAAAATTAGGGAAAATTAATATTTTCAAAACAAAATTCTGATTTAGAGGTTGGATGACATGTGTTACTTATAATAGAACATAATCATGTGCATTTTACAGATTATGCACATGGTTTGCTATTTTTTTTGTATTTTTGTAATTTCGGAATAATTTTTAAAATTAGGGAAAATTAATATTTTCAAAAAAAATTCTGATTTAAAGGTTGGATGACATGTGTTACTTATAATAGAACATAATCGTGTGCATTTTACAGATTATGCACATGGTTTGCTTTTTTTTTTTGTATTTTTTTAATTTCGGAATAATTTTAAAAATTAGAGAAAATTAATATTTTCAAAAAAAAATTCTGATGTAAAGGTTGGATGACATGTGTCACTTATAATAGAACATAATCATGTGCATTTTACAGATTATGCACATGGTTTGCTATTTTTTTTGTATTTTTATAATTTCGGAATAATTTTAAAAATTAGGGAAAATTAATATTTTCAAAAAAAAATTCTGATTTAAAGGTTGGATGACATGTGTTACTTATAATAGAACATAATCGTGTGCATTTTACAGATTATGCACATGGTTTGCTATTTTTTTTGTATTTTTTTAATTTCGGAATAATTTTAAAAATTAGGGAAAATTAATATTTTCAAAAAAAAATTCTAGTTTAAAGGTTGGATAACATGTGTTACTTATAATAGAACATAATCATGTGCATTTTACAGATTATGCATATGGTTTGTTATTTTTTTTGTATTTGTTTAAATTTCGGAATAATTTTAAAAATTAGAGAAAATCATTTTTTTTCAAAAACATGGAGAATCATATTTACAGATTAATGAGTAATGACTAATGTATGTTTATATTTTTATTTTTTCGACAGGTTTTGCCGTTTTGGACTTTGGAGCTTCGTAGTTGTACTTTGTAGGCTGTAGCCCATAGGGTTTAGTTACTTTAGTATTTGAATTTAGTAGTTAGTACTTGATTTCATTATCTGTATTTAAGATTTACAATTACGTTTATAAATTTTAAAATCTAAGTATTTCACTCTTAGACTCAGTATCTAAGTGACATAGCCACATCACATAAGCCATCTCTAATTAAAAAATGTCTAGGACTGGAACTGGAAGTGGAACTGCAAATGAGGATATTGGATGGGAACATTGTCAGAGGGTAGGTGGTGGAAGGCACCAAATAAAATGCAACTATTGTGATAGAGTAATAAATGGTGGAATTACGCGACTTAAACAACATTTGGCACATCGAAAGGGTCAAGTTGCAGGATGCACCAAAGTTCCCAAAGAGATAATGATACTGATGCAAGCCAATTTAGAAGAGTCAAAGGGGAAACGAGCTGCTGTGCAGAAAAAGAAAGATGATATCCTTGATGCGGCCTGACAAGAGGTGTTTGGTCCAGAATATATGGGCGTTCGTGGCGAAGACATCATTGATTCTGAGGAAGATTCTGATCGAGAAATGACTATAGCTAGGAGAGAAAGCGTGCGCTATGCTCGTGAAGAGGAAGAACGTCGATGCACGTTTGGTTCAAGTGCGAGTGGGAGTGGGAGTGGCCAGGGGAGTACAACTGCAGCCCCAACGGGAAGTACAGCTGGGGTTGGAGGGAGTATGTTTGGTGGATTAAGGCGTATGTTTAGCAGCCGGCGGGGCACATCTTCACATGTAGCTCGTCATCCTATAGATGTAGATGTGGAAGAAGAAGATGTGCCTAGGAGACCCTCTGTTGATCCGATCCTCTTTAGGAAAGAATCTAGTAAACAAAAGAAGATAAAACAAATGTGGAGTAGAACTTCTGTTGAGAAACTGGGTAGGGCAGCAGCAAAGTTATTTATACATGCCAACATACCCCCTAATGCGGCAAACTCTCCATATTGGCAGGTGGTAATTGATGCAGCAGTAGAAGCAGGTGAAGGAATTAAAGCTCCCACAGCCAAGGAGATTAGGGGAAAATGGACAGACGCAGAGTATGCAGATACAAAGGCATACGTAAATACCTTTAAACCCATATGGCAGGCCAGAGGATGCACGATCATGTGTGATGGTTGGACTGGCCCAACAAGACGCAGCATGATCAACTTCATGGTGTATTGCCACTTGGGAACAGTGTATTACAAGTCAATTGATGCCTCGGATGAAATAAAAAATGCTGAATATATTTTTAGCTTGATGGATGAAGTAGTGGATGAGATTGGGGAGGAGAATGTGGTGCAGATTGTGACAGATAATGAAGCAACATATAAGTCTGCAGGAAATTTGTTGATGCTAAAGAGAACACATATATTTTGATCACCGTGTGCTGCACATTGTATTGATCTTATATTGGAAGATATTGGAAAGAGAAAGAATGTCAAAGAAATGGTTGAAAAAGCAAAAGAAGTGACAACATTTATTTACAACCATAATCACCTAGTTGCAATAATGAGGAAGTTCACGAAGGGACGAGAGTTGCTTAGGCCAGCGGCGACTAGATTTGCAACAAACTTTATAGCTTTAGAGAGTTTGTATCAGCATAGGGGAGAGTTGAGTGAAATGTTTGCTTCCCAACAATGGCTCAACACAAAATATGGGAAGAAGACATCAGGGACGCCGGTTGATGTTGTAAACACCATAAGAGACAACAAATATTGGAAGAGGGTTAAGAAAATTTTAAAGGTGATGGAACCACTGATGAGGGTACTTCGTCTTGTTGAAACCGATGAAGCACCTACGATGGGCTTCCTCTACGACGCCATGGATAAAGCGAAGTTGGCAATTCAACGTGATTGTTCAAGCTGGCGAGCTTACTGGAATTTGATCAACAAAAGATGGACAAAGCAGCTCCACCACGATATTCATGCAGCAGGTTATTACCTAAATCCTAGGTATAGATATGCCCAATCATTTGTTATGGATGATGAGATTCGTATTGGATTAAAGAACGTGATAAAGAGATTAGAGCCTGACTTAGATGTACAAATAAAGGCTTTGAATGAATTGGATATATTTGGAACTCGCCAGGGTAGCTTTGGAGATACTCTTGCACAACATGCAGTACTTAAGTTGCACCCCGCCGACTGGTGGATAAATTTCGGAGAGACTACACCGGCTCTCCAAAAAATTGCAGTAAGGATTTTGAGCCAAACAACGTCTTCCTCTAGTTGCGAAAGAAATTGGAGTTGTTTTGCACTTATTCATACGAAGAATAGAAATAGAATTCAGACTAGGACGTTAGATAGACTTGTCTTTATGCATTACAACATGAGGCTAAGAATGCGCATGCATTCAAGGAGGCATATTAGTAATGCCGGTGATGGGGATTATTGTCCAATAAACTTGAAAAATATTTATGATGAGGATGACCCACTTCTACCTTGGTTGGAAGTAAGGGAAAAAGAAATAGAAGATGATAGTGAAGAAATAGAAGTTGAAGACCCAGAAATACGCAGGGCACAGCAAGAGAGTCGTGCATTTGTGTTGGACCCAGAAAGGGGGGCGGATTTTATGCAAACTCAGCAGAAGAGTGCGAGCTCTAGCGATACTGAAACAGATGATGATGATGATGATGATGATGATGATGATGCACCTAATGCTGGTCCTCCCACTTCTGGCATTGCTCAACCCACCGGGGCTACTGATACCATACAACCGTCTACGGATCGCGAGGCTGATGAACTTCGACGAAGCAGGCGGGGCCGAGGGGGTCGAACTTATGAGTGTACTGAGTCACGATACAGCCAGCAAGAGCCTGGCTCCAGTAGTGCACCTGCAGGTCCTGCACCTACAGGTCCTGCTCCTGCACCGCAATCTACACCGACAGATCTGGAACATCAGCATGCGTATGGCTATGATCCGAGGAATTATGGGTATTCTTACAACCAATGGGATTATAGGGAACCTGTTTCGCCACTTTCATGTTGGAGTAGTCCTCCTGACGCTGTTCCACATATACCATATGAACCAAATCCAAGTTATTCATCTCAATCTCAACAGCCTGGCCCTGAATACGAGTACCAGTATGGGCACGGCTATTCGACGGGCACTAGTAGATATCCTCACTCAGGGTCAGAATCTTTGCCTAGTCAGGATCAGTCATCATCAGGTTTCGTTGACCTGATCTTTCCCTCTGGCACTGAATATTATGGATATGCAACAACAAGACCGCAACAACCCGATGATGATGACGACGACGACATGGAGGTTGAGCAACCACAACAAAGCAGGTTTTCATTTTGGTGGTGAGTTCCGATTTGGTGAGTCTTTTCCATTACCCACATGGTCATACATTCACCAAAAAAACACACACTTTACATTGTTGAACTTGTGTTTAACATAACTCCCCTGACAAGTGACAACCAGTCAAGTAATCTTTAATCAACATGCTTGCAGGGGAGTATATCAGGTATTACTAATTTTTTTTTCTACTTTAGAATGTTCAATTGGCAGGACAAGAGTCGGTCATAGATTCAAGATAAGAGAAGTCTTAATACATTATTTTTTGCAAGTCCTCACTCCTCACTCCTCAGGTATGTAAATAAATTGTAAATAATATAAAGTAAATTATAAAAAAATAATAGTACATGTGAAAATTGAAATACTTTGATGTTACATTTATTCTAATATACATATTATTGGTATTAGACAGTTAGAAATTTGAATTTATAAGTTCTGCAGTTAATTCCAGGTTATTAGCTTCATAAATTCACCAGACAGCCCGATACAGCTTTTTCACCAAAGAGTAGACCGCTTCACCACCATAAACATGTTCAAAATTATAAATGAATGCATATTTGGGATGTTTGGAATTTTCTGGATTTAATCCATATTTTTTTAAAAAATTTTGGCAAAAAAAAAAAAGTTGACCGTTACGGGGGCCGTATCGGCCGATACGGGGCCGTATCGGCCGATACGGCCCGTATCCGTATCGGAAACGGTGGGCACCGTTACGCCCACCGAAACCGATACGGGACACCCTGCATATCCTCTGATCTTTTCTTTTACTCCACTCACATCCTTTTGGGCCTTTCCCTTCCCCTTTTAGAGCCTTCAAGTTGAATCGACGAACTCCTCACTGTTGCAGTTAGTGGTCTCCATCATGGTATTAAAAAATGGTTGTGTAATGATTGTTGCATAACAGTAATGGTGGGAGCCATTGCGTGGTATAGGGCTGCAACCCCCGTTCTAAAAAATGGCATGTAATGGCCTTATAACGGCTGTAGTGGGCCAATGAGGCCCATAAGGTCTAATAATAGGGCCAATATATTTTCTTCCTTCAAAAAAATGTCCATTACAAGGCCGGAATGGCCGTTAAGGGGTCTAAGGCCATTAGGATGGTCGTTACGGCCACCATTACCAATATTGAATACCTTGTTCTCCATTGTACATGGCCAAACCATACCTTCATCTTATTACCTATTGGTGCTAAACCTAAGTACCCCTCGAATGCATTTTCTTATCTCTCTCAACATCCTCATTTCTACTATGCTAATCCTATGAACTTGTACCTTGATTCCCAGCATTATGTCCCATAAAGCATGGCTAGTCTGATAGCAAAACTATCTTCAGTTTCAAGTATGCAGAATCACATGATACTCCAGAGGTACATCTCCACTTCATCCACCCAATTTAATTCTATGAGCAACATCCTTCTCAATTTATCCGCTCGCCTCAATTACTCATCCAAAATATCAAAAAATGGTCATTTTGTCGTACCTCTTGGTCACTCCTATTGTTATATACTTTGTTTTTGTTCGACTATTTTTAAGACCTTTAGATTCTAAAGCATCCCTTATAGTTGTAGCTTTGCATTTACCCCCTCCCTCATCTTGTCAATCAAAACTATGTAATCTGCAACAATATGCACCACAGGATCTCTTTCTATAAATGCCTTATTAACTTGTTCAAAACAAATGCACAAAGGTAAGGGGTCAATGCCAACCCCTAGTGCAAGCCAACAGTAATTGGAAACTCAATTGTATCTACACTAGTGGTTGTCACATCTGCAACTACTCCCTCATACACACATCCTTAATTATATCAATATATCCTCTTGCCTATACGTCTCCACCAGTTGTCAAAGTAGGAAAAATAGCCTCAATGGTTGACCTTCCTGGCATGAAACCAAAAAGATTTTCTGATATATTCATCTCATGCCTTAATCTTTGCCCAATCACTCTCTCGAAGTTTCATAGTTTGGCTCATAAATTTAATGCCTGTAGTCTTTACTCAAACATTGCCCTCTCAATGTTTCTAATGCCAAGATGGTTATTGCGTCTATATATGTCTCCTTCATTCTTAAATAGGTATCACGGTACTTTTCCTCTGTTTGTCAGGCATTTTCTTTGATCTTACAGTCTTGTTGAACAACTCTGTCAACCAAAATAAACCAACATCTCCCCATGCACTACAAAACCTCTACTAGTATACTATCTGGTCCAAGGGCCTTTCCTGACTTCCATCTTTCTCAAAGCTTCTTTCACTTCAGATATCCTACTTACAAAGGTATCTAAAAGATGCAGCCTCATTTGAGTTAAGGATTCCTTCTACCCCTAAGCTCTTAGAATAGTCTTCATTTAACAAGTTTCGAAAATAGCTCCATCTCTCATTGACCTTATTGTCCTTGGCCTCACTACTTTCATAGCATTCTTTTTAGCATTTTTATATTGTTCTAAATTTTCCTCGTTTTGAGCCCCCCTTATCAGGCTATGAAACATGAACATTTTTCACTAATAGCCTTTTGTACATCGGCATTCCATCACCAATTTTCTTATATGAGTGGGTTTTTCCGTCTAGATACTCCAAAACATCTTTTGTCACTTTCCTAATGCATTCAACCAATGAAGCTCTGAAAGCTCGTTTTCTTCTACTACAACATGAAGCTGTGATCCCTTGAACTTGATGGCCATCAGTAGAATTGAGTTTGTTGTTGAAGAGGGTGAGGACCCATTTTACAAGCAGATTAAGCCAGTAGACTTGGAAAAGGTAGATGAACACCCTAATCCCAAGACAGCCAGAGTTCAACAAACTGGGCATCAAAGTCAACAAACTTATGGCTAAAGACGTGGGTGATGGGGACATCAGAGGACTTGCTCGAGTGTACCAGAGGAGGAGACGGCTACCTGGATCAGCACAGTTTTCCTTATGGATGGATGACAACTTCTAAACGAGGCCCGTGGGGCCACTTTGAAGACCCCACATGCATTGGACGTGCATCGTTAAGACTCCTCACAAGGATGATGCATGTGGGTTCCTTTTTAAGAGTTTTTAGCCATAGGTTTTCAGTTTTAGGTCCATCGGACCGTTGGATCATTTTAATCGGGTCATTAGACCGTCAGATCTTCCAGATCTAGGCCCCTTGACCCTATTTTTTCTTTTATTTTATTTTATGTTATTTTTAAGATTTATTGGACGGTTTGGTTTACTTTTAGTTGATCTAGATGTCTAGTTTTGAGTGTAGCCCATCAAACTTTAAGTAAAGGCATACTTGTAATTTTTTTAAAGTTTTAATATAAAAGCCAGGGGGGGACGTCCAAGATTTATTGGACGGTTTGGTTTACTTTTAGTTGATCTAGATGTCTAGTTTTGAGTGTAGCCCATCAAACTTTAAGTAAAGGCATACTTGTAATTTTTTTAAAGTTTTAATATAAAAGCCAGGGGGGGACGTCCAACCCTATGGTGTATTTGAGCATAAAAAATAAAAAACCTTGGAGCTTTTTCTCTCACAAAAAGGGTTTCTCCCTCATCTTCCTTTAGGGTTTGTGTGAAAACCCTCCATTCCAATCAAATTGTAGAAGGGTAGAGCATAGCTTGGTGGTGAATTCCTCCAACAACTTCTCTTCTCTTCTCCTTCATTCAAGGTACACAAACCCCACTTTTTTTCTTTTTCTTCTTTCTTCTTCTACTAATCTTCTAAAACCTAGAATACTTCATCTTCTCTTCCTCTTCCCCATTCAACCCAACAAAACCTTCAATCCTTGAACCATTTTTCATTCGGCATAGGCCCACACGACCTTAAAATTCGTTTTTCCCCAAAACCCCAACCTTTTCTCTTATAAATCCATCAAACCTAACCTAATCCCACACCAATTTTCAAATCCGACTATCCCCTTTCACCCAAATCTGAATTTCAGCCTTCCCATGACCTTAAATTCCTAAAACCCTAACTTTAAATCCCTAACCCAAAACCCTAATTTCCAATTTCTTAAAACCCTAACCCTAAAGTACCAAAAACTCCAATTCAAAAATCCAAAACCCCCTTAGGAAATTCTAATTTGAACCAAGACCCTTTTACCCCCAAATCTGAATTTTAGTGGCACCATTGTTATTTGCGTAGATGTGGCATTACCTATGCTAGATTGGAAGTTCTATCTTCCAAGTGGGCCACTCTTGAGGTATTTCATATTTTTGTGCACCGTATTTGTAGATTCCCTAGGATTATCTAGTTGTTCATCTAAATTTCTTATTTTATGGTGTAGATGTGCTTGAATTAATTTGTTGAATGCCTAATTAGTGTACATTTCAATCTCACATCATTCATCCTAGGCTAGTTTCGCTCGTCCTACATCAAACTAGATAATCCTAAGTAATCTACAAACACGATGCATGAAAATATGAAATACCTTAAGAGTGGCCCACTTGGAAGATAGAACTTCCAATCTAGTATAGGTAATGCCACATCCACGCAAATAACAAAGGTGCCACTAAAATTCATCTTTGAGGGTAAAGGGTTTTGGTTCAAATCAGAATTTCTTAAGGGGGTTTTGGATTTTGGAATTGAGGTTTTGGGTATTTTAGGGTGAGGGTTTTAAGAAATTAGAAATTAGGATTTTGTGTATTAGGGTTAGGGATTTAAGGTTAGGGTTTTAGGATTTAAGGTCATGGGAAGGCTGGAATTCGGATTTGGGTGAAAGGGGATAGTTGGATTGGAAAATTGGCGTGGGATTAGGTTAGGTTTGATGGATTCGAATGAGAAAATGTTGCGGTTTTGGGGGAAAAAGAATTTTAAGGTTGCGTGGGCCTATGCCGAATGAAAAATGGTCAAGGATTGAAGGTTTTGTTGGATAGAATGGGGAAGAGGAAGAGAGGATGGGAGATTCTAGGTTTTAGAATATTGGTAGAAGAAGAAAGAAGACAAGTGGGGTTTGTGTACCTTGAATGAAGAAAAAGAGGAAAAATTGTTGGAGGAATCCACCACCAAGCTATGCTCTAACCTTCCACAATTTGATTGGAATGGAGGGTTTTCACACAAACCCTAAAGGAAGATGATGAAGAACTCTTTTTATAAGAGAACAAGCTCCAAGCTTCTTCTTTTTTAATTATTTTTTATGCTCATATACACCTGAAACTAGTACCAAGGTCGGGAAGCTAGTGAGGTATCCCAACTGCCAAGGTCTAGGTCACTTCGAATACTAATGTGCTACCCAAGAGCGAAGTGAAACCCTTATGGTTAGCGACGATGAAGAAAAAGAGGGAGAGCAGAGTGATCATGAAGGAGAAGAAAATCAACCCGAGGTGATTGGTGTTGGTGAGGAAGAAGTTGATCACGTTTAGACTACACCACTCATAGTTGTCCTGAGTGCTTTGGATCAACCCAAGGAGAGCCAAGATTGGTGCAAAGGCTCCAAGCCTCCAACTTCCACTCTCATGTTGAGTGTAGAGATAAAATTTGCATGGTGATTAATGATAATGGAAGTTGCACAAATGATATCTCCGCTAGCACTGTCAAGCGGTTTGATCTGAAACCAGTGATCCTTCCTCAACCCGATCGAGTGGCTTGGGTTGACAAGACTCGCATCCTTGTGTCACATGTGTTTCATTCCCATTCAGTTCTCTTCATATAAAGACACTTCGTGGCATGATGCTTATAGATGTAGGCCACATTATTTTGAGTTGTACTTGGCCATATGATTTTAATATGACACTATTCGATAGGACGAATGTGTTGATTTATCTTCGTGGGCAAGAAAAGTGCAAGTAGCAAAGAGTCACATCCTAAGTCTCTCCATGTTATCAATACATGGAAAAAAATTTGAAAACGAGGTTGAGGATGAAGTGAAAGAGTCAATCCCCAAGTTCATGTCACGTAGGCCATTTGAGTCCACAGAAGCATTTGCACGGCATATTCATGACTTGCATAGTGAGATCAAGGGGTGCATTCATGCCAATAATCAACATTATAAATTCTCTACAGATTCACATCGTAGGTTTAAGGAATTTCAGGTGGGCGACTACGTCATGGTCCGCATTAGGCCCGAATGATTCCCACAGAAAATCATGAGGAAATTGCATGCCTGCAGTGCAAGTCCATATAAAATTTTGACAAAAGTGGACCCTAATACATATGTGGTGGATCTTCCATCTGACATGGGCATTAGTGTCACATTCAACGTGGAGGACCTTGTGCCTTGTGACGAACCCACACTTCCATCTTCTAGACCTCCTACAAACATTTCCCCTACCCCAAATGACGGTGTACCTGACCCCGACCCAACCCCATACCCTACATCCCACCCATAGCCTTCTCTTCCATCACTAACTGGCCGGAAAGAAGAGATCGAGGAAGTTCTGGATCACCAAGCGGTCTCTACCCGCCATGGAGGATATCAGAAGTTCTTCGTGAAGTGGAAGAACAGGTCGGCGTTAGACAACACCTCGATTACAGAGGCAGAGTTCCAACGCATTGATCCCGATCTCCTTGAGCGCTACCATAGCTTTATTCAGTGGCGAATTCTTCTCAACCGGGGAGAGTTGATGGGGACATCAGAGGACTTACTCGAGTGTACCAGAGGAGGAGGTGGCTACCTGCATCAGCACAGCTTTCCTTATAGATGGATGACGACTTCCAGACGGGGCCCGCAGGGCCACTTTAAAGACCCCACATGCATTGGACGTGCATCAGGAAGACCCCTCACTGGGATGATGCATGTGGCTTACTTTTTAGGAGATTTTTGCCATAGATTTTCAGTTTTGGGTCCATCGGAGATTTGGATCATTTTGATCGGGCCATCAAACCGTCGGATCTTCTAGATCTAGGCCCTTTGGACCCTAATTTTTCTATTATTTTATTTTATGTTATTTTTAAAATTTATTTTACAGTTTGGTTTACTTTTAGTTGATTTGGATGTCTAGTTTTGAGTGTGGCCCATCGAACTTGAAGTAAGGGCATACTTGTAATTTTTTTTAAGTTTTAATATAAAAGTGGACGAGCGAAACTAGCCTAGGATGGATGAGGTGATATCAAAATACACACTAATTAGGCATTCAATAAAGTAATTTAAGCACATCCACACCATAAAATAAGAAATTCATATTACCCAAAGAAACAACCTCTACGACTGGTCGTCCACTACTCAAGACCAGTCGGTTGACCAGTCGAATTACATTGAAGGCTGTTGAACATTGTTCGAGCCTGCTAGATAGATTTTTGACCTTCTAGACCGGTCGTCCAACCCGTCGGTGGGAGCTCAGACCAGTCACCCAATCAGTCTAATATTCAACAGGAGAGGAAGTTTTCATAGATTGGTATCAGAGCGTAGGTCTAGTATATGTTAGTATTCCTCATTCGAGTCTAGCTTTATCAGGTGCATTTAAAGTCTACGAGCATCCCATTGCATGCATAGATTAGTATTGCATTGAGCATCATCAAATCTGTTTTTTTTTTTAAGTCACATTTAGGAGGCATCAAATCTGTATTTTTGCATTGCATTCATTATATAGTTCCATAGAGTCTAGGTCTAGTTCACTCCCACCCTGAGTATGGACAAGATAGCCGAGATGCTCAATTCTATTAACAATCTCCTAACGTCCATTGAGGACCAAAATAGGATCCAAACCAACTCAATTCACCAAATTAACGCGTCCCTCGGCCAATTAAAAGCCAAAATCCCAGCAAACCCTAACAAAAGGAACATTAGTTGGGCCTCAAGACTACTTGTTTGGTGAATTGATGAGGGGCCCGACATCTGGGGGTTGGGTATCATGGTTACATGGGAATCACATAGCATTAGATTGAGTGATTCAAAGAGTGACAATAAGACTTTGTCCCCATCTACCTGCACTTACAATGGAGATTACGGACACAACAAGGGCAATAACCACAACGATAGCAGCAACAACGGTGAGAACAGCAACAACCTTCAAAATCAGAAGCCTCTTAGCCCATTCAATGAGAAGGGGCGGTTTGATTATGCCACCTAGGACCGGTACCAAGGTGCTTGTCCCACAACCACACATCCATAGGGGCAAGACAAATTAGCATTTCTCGCATTGTAAGAAGGACCTAGAATTCAATGAGGAACTATTGCATGAAGCATTGCATCCATAGACATCAACAATAGGAAAGGAGCTCTAATTTCATGTTGCCTTATGGATATGGCCCATATGGCTATGGCATGAGTGATTCCAACAGCTATGAAACCCATTTGTGGTCACGCAACTATGGCATGGTCTTGAATACAAAAACAAATACGCACAAGGGTACAGTTATGAACAGATGTATCCAAAATACAGAAATGAGTATGGAGGTGCCCAGAAGCAGTAGTAGCCAATGCTACTGAGAGCTATGGCGACAGTTAAGGTGACTACTCGGTATCCACCACTGGGTATACCAGTGCACATTATTGAGGATGACTATCAATGATATGTTACATAGTAGGGTCTGACTCCATGGCTCAGTGGTAGACAGGCTCAGTTTCAATACTGATACCAGGGATCGAGTGCCCATGTGGTGTCAGTGGGTGTGTGAATGTGGGGTGTGGGTGTGTGTGTTAAAAAAAATGTTACTGAGTACATGTCCCAGTATCATAATATCATGAGCTGGCAACATTATACAATTATTTGGAGTAGCAGTATTATAGCCACTTGGGTACAAATGGGAACGATGACTTCAAGTTGGCTTATAACTCCATGTGGATCTAAGACCAAGGTATATCTTTTGTTCTTTTTAGTTTTTGGTTGTATTTTTTGTGTTTTATTGATTCAAGTGTATGGCATCCAAGTCATATGAACTCGCTTTAGATATAATTGCATCGCTTTTGGAAAATTACTGGTCTTCTTTTTGTAATATATTGAATTCAAAGTTTATAATCATATGTCTTTTAACATCTCCTGAAGCTTCACAAAAAAGCTCCACCATTTTCCTGAAGTTCTCCCGATGTTTCCCTCATATTGCAATACATTACGCGATGCATGCAATATAGCTGAATGTTTCCCAGGATATCTCCAAATCCATATTTGCTCCCATATTTCAATCGTCCAATGGGAAACCAAGGTTGACCAACCGTTGGTCATTGAACATTAAGCCCATCTAATTTCAGATGAGTCTCTCCATGCGTCCTAATTAAATATTGTGCCTACACAACCTTCGACATCAAAAAATTGGATCACCCAACCATCTAATTAAAGATCTTAGCCACACCGGTAGTTTTGATGAAGGATCAAGACCCGTATACCTATGTACAAGCCGTTATGATTCAGAACATATACAAAGTATCCAGGCAAATTTTGGACTCTGTAAGGTTATTTCCTATTTTCTAAAAAGGGCAACCAAGATTTTATTAGAACTCATAGGAGGAGAAAATACAAGAAAGGTGATGAGGAATCATCTAATGAGTACAAAGAAGAATTATCCCCCAGCTATCCTAGAAAACCTCAACAGGAGCCCACTCTATCACAAGCTAGTAAAGGCATCATTTGTTATTACTTTTATTTTTATTACAATTTTTTAGGATACATACTGATTGAGATTACCAATTGAATTTCTGGGCCAATAGGCTTCAAGCATTCATTGGCTTCCTTAACTTCAGTAGGAATTTTTTTTTATCTATAACCTCAATAACGCTTCAAGCCCTGGTTGACAAGCTACAAAGATCCATCAAGGCAATTGCCAAGAATCACAATATTAACAGAAGGGCAAAGTACCCCTTGTCCCCTTCTCCAGCCAGGGAATCGACTACACAGTTAACCTGTCTAAGAATCTAAAAAGCTGGTGGAAAAGCCACTCCTGACTCCCCCTTGGAAGTTTATCGCTTATTCTAGACATTTCTTTTATTGTTTATTTTGAACAATCTTAAAACGAGGCTTTGGTCTTTAAATATAAACTTTAGGAACATTCCAATGAAAATCAATTGGGTATGAGTTTGTGCATCAGTGGTAGACAGAGAGAGTTTCAACATTGAGGTCTCAAGTTCAAGCCCATACTTAACCAAAAAAAAAAAAAAAGGAAATCAATTGTATCGTCAACTCCCATGAGGAGTCCTTAGATCCTCTCTTTGGATAGAGCGCTCTTTTTTTTAGAGAGAGAGAGAGAGAGAGAGAGAGAGAGAGGGATGACGATTTTATTGAGAAGGTCGCAAAAGCAGCAAAGAATACAACCCACACTGGCCACACACCACCAACACAACTAAGAAGACCCAAAAGGATTATCAGCCAAATCGGCCTTAACCCAACTAGAAACGAGCCCTTTCACACGCCTAACAACCTCATTGGCCCCTACCATTTCAATTCGGAAACAAATGCCATTTGTAGCACCCCAAATTGCCAAAAAAAAAAAAAAAACAATCATGAGAGTCAACCTCCATACCGCCTTTCCCTATGCCTCCCTAATGCCATGCCCTCAAAAGATCTACAACAAAACTCGGTATAACCCAATCAACATCGAAGAAGGCGAAGAAATGCAACCAAACTTTGGCGGCAAAAGGGCAGTGGATAAAAAGATGATCGATTGATTTGCGCTCTCCTTGCACATGAAGCATATACTGGGGAGAATGAGCGCTCTCCTCTGAAAATTATCCACAATGAGAATCTTCTTGCCGCTCACCAACCAGACAAAAACCACAACCCTTAAGAGGGGTTCCATAAAACCAATGGTGGAAAGGGTGATGCACTGAAGATAAGTTAAGAGGATCATGAATACTTTCACTAGGGACCGGACTGAGAACTTCCCGAAAGAATGACCTTTCCAGATCATTGAATCTGAAGTGTCCGAGGTAGGGAAAACACAACACACTTAAGATGATCTAAAAGCTCCACAAACTCCCTAAACTCCTCATCCAACATATTCCTCCAGCAAGGACTCCACACCATCAAATCTCCAATTATAGAGAAGCAATCGGCCACAAAAATGAAGTGGTTAGGAGCAAGCCGCGCCACCCTGGAGAAAAGATCTTGCAAGGCACAATTAGCACAACATATGTCCACCCAAAAACGAATGTAGCAACCATCCCCTAATGCAAAAGCAATCAACCTACGAGCAAAATGATTGGATGCTGAAACCGCTTTCCAAATGTGAGGGGCTCTATATAGCGACGATCTCTTCACGAACCAACCTCCCTCCTAAACCCCATATTTCCTAGCTATGATGTCCCTCCATAACCTACCTTCTTCCGAGCCAAATCTACACGTCCATTTCCCTAGAAGAGCCGAATTCATATCTTCCAGCCTATTAATCCCTACTCCTCCCCAATGATCGGTTTACAAACCTCCGACCACTTTAGCAAATGGAACTTGTTAGAATCAGAGGCTCCGTTCCAAAAGAACTCTCTTCTAAGTCTATCAAGACTATACAGCACCTCCTTAGGACATTTGAATAGGCACAAGAAATACACTGGCATATTAGAAAAAGCAAACTTGATGAGTGTCAACTGGCCTCCCAAAGAAACATACCTACACTTCCACGACGCAAGTTTCCTCTCAATTCTTTAGATCACCTTGTCCCATAGATGCTTAGCAGGTTTTCCAATACATAAAGGGAGACCAAGATACATTGTGAGAAAAGACCATGTAAGTGCAATGTTCCGCCAGTTGCGCTAAAAGCTCGAGTTGGTAGTGAGGGACAAAACAATACCTATAGCCCAGAACCACGATCCCCCTTGTGCTTACAATTTTCCCGGGGTCCCTCTTGTTCCCATACCAACAATCTCCCCCTACCGAGTTCCCCTGCTGTGGTTTGAACCCTCGACCTAAAGCTCTGATACCACTTGTAAGTGCACTGTTCTGCGAGTTGCACTAAAAGCTCGAGCTGGTAGTGCACGGCAAAACAATACTTATAGCCCAGAACCACGATCCCCCTTGTGTCTTACAGTTTTCCCGGGGTCCCTCTTGAGGGTGAGGGGCTACACCGGCTTCACGGGGGGGAAGGATGTTGTCCCATACCAACAGACCTGACTTTGTAACCAAAAGTGGCCGCAAGCTGGCACAAGTGATCATCACCCACATGCACACCCAACATCTCAGACTCAGCAACATTAATCTTTAACCCCGACACCACCTCGTTACAGACAGTTAGCTGCAGCAAGTTATCCACCACAGACTTCTCCACATCACAAAATAATAGAGTGTCGTCGGCGTACTGTAGATGACTAATGAAAAACCCATCCGCGGATGTTTTGAAACCACATAATAAACCATTCGCTTCCCCTTTCCGAAGCATCGAGCTTAGCGCCTCTCCCACAATAATGAACAAATAAGGGGATAAAGGATCCCCTTGACTCATGCCCTTGGATGCTTTAAAAAATCCTTCCAGAGAACCATTGACCAAAATAGAGAGGGCGACTACACGCATGCTTTCATCCAATCTCTCCATTTCCAACGAAAACCCAATCTACCAAGCATGTAGTTGAGGAATTCCCAATCAACATGATTGTATGCCTTTTCCAAATCCAGCTTGCAAACAATACCACTCCGCTTTTCTCTGAACCTGGAATCAATGCACTCATGAGCTATTAGCGGACTTTCTATAATCTGCCTTCCTACCGCAAAAGCCCCTTGAAACTTTGACATAACCTTGGAGAGAACTCCCTTAACTCTGATAGCAAGAATCTTGGCCAACAATTTATACGGGCCTCCAATGAGGCTAATCAGTCCATAGTCTTTAAGTAGGGCAGCCCCTTCAACCTTAGGAATAAGGGGAATAAAAGTCGGCCCAAGCTCTTTGGATAGGCGGCTATGATCATGAAATTTGGTTAGAAGCTCCATAATAACGTATTTGAGGAGGTCTAAGAATCTTTGAAAGAAAAGCATAGGAAAGCCGTTGGGGCCTGGAGCCTTATCCCCACACATAGAACCCAAAGCCACTTTAACCTCTTCCTCAGAAAAAGGAGCTTCCAACCGCGAGACATCAGCACAATCCAACTGCAAGAAATCAAGTTTCTCTAATCTTAGCCTCTTCCAATTGTCCCTGAAGAGGAGATTTTAATAAGACTAAACTATAGAGTCACAGATCTCTCCTTTGTCCAAAATTGAAATCCCATTAACAATCAAACTAGAGATTTTGTTTCCTCGAGCCTGCGCACTAGCAATGCTATGGAAAAACCAGGTATCCTTATCCCCTTCCTTGAGCCGCATTGCCCTTGATCTCTACTGCCATTTGAGTTCTCCATTAAAAAAATGACAACTGATATCCAACTGATAAGAGCACAATCTATAAAGTCATACATAAGGATGAACAAGAATGCATGTCAATTGAATTTTAAAAAAATATAAACTTTCAGGAAGAAATTTTTGAAGGTTTTAGGAGTTAGATGCTTCCAAGAAGAAATTTTTGAAGCAAGATCTTCCAGAACCCTAAAGGTGAGACTCCTTAGGGTTGTTGCCATTGTGGTGGAACTCCACAACACTATCATGTTTAATTCCATGCTACTATATAGCTTTATTGGTGGATTGTGTAATTATTAAAGAGACTGAAATGAGGATATAATCTCTCCAAGCCATTACAACCTGGAAAAGGCGTATTCCTATAACCTTAGCTAAACTATTTTCTGGCTTCAATCCCAATCAGTACTTTTGAGAAATGGAGAGTCATATCGCTACTTCCGTATCCACATATGTATCAGCACCCCTAGTTGGGTACCACAGCTTTTCTTTCTTTTGCTAATAAGAAATCCCACTTACCTGCAGACACATTGCAGCCTCCAAAGTGTTTCTTATGCACGTCAAGTATGAGCGCAATGTGTTTGCCTGGAAATATTGACCAAAAAATATTTTTATACATACAAGCAACGGCAAACAATCTTGATTGGAAAGAAGAAGAAGAAGAAGAAGAAGAAGAACAATACATTTTTAAATAAACCTAGAAAGAAATCAGACATGGAAATCAGCTCATATCCACAATTTAACTGTCAATTTTTCACAAAAAAAATCCCTTACACAATCAGTACGAAAACTCTCCAATACAAATTCAAATTAAACAAAAGCAAAAGCCTGAATCCCAAAACTTCATCAATAATCAACCCGGTCAATCAAATCAAATGCCAAACTGTCTGGAATATCAATATGAAAGATCCAACCAGTAACCCAGATTTTGAGTTATGCCATGCTTTACAAAAAAAAAAAGGTAGTTAAGACCACAGGCATGCATCCAACATAAATGCAGCTCACCTCTACATCAATCCAAACTTTCCAAATCAAAGACCACAGTGGATGGGTAACCACCCAAAAAATCGCCCAGATTGGACAATGCTAACCATTCGATTCACCATTGAACTTGGACCAGTGGCATCTTCTTTTTCAATAATGCATTTCATGGTTACTAATCAGACAGCTATGATCATCCAATCATTGAGGACCATGTGGTGGAGGCCACAAATTGGGTGCACTAGTATATCCTTCCATTCCCTGCCGGAGAACAGTGTTTAGGTCCTCAAACAAAATACCTTAGAAAAGAAGAAGTAATGGCCAATTGGAACTTCTACTTGCACAATTACACCCCCTATTTTTCATACATAGGTTCCCTCTTGCTTCAGAAAAAAAAAAAAATACATAGGTTCTTGATAAAAGTGGCCCCTTATCGTCACAGCATGGACTCTTGGCCCAGTACCAATTCTCCATACCTTATTACCAAGCAAAAACCATTGGACAAAAGGTATCCATCATGGATCGCACATGACACAAAACTGACTATGATCAAATAATCACAGCCACAGAATTCATGCAAAATGGATGGTATGAGTGAAACCAGTCTTACGTTCCATTTTGCAAGCCTGATACAATCCCATCTAGTCATGCTAGCATGGAGAGGATCTTTGGGGATTTGGTTAGGATCCTCTTCGTAGGGAAATTAAGATCTTTTAAGATCACGCTACTTATTATAGAAAGCTGTTGAGAGAACGAGTGATTATAAAAGGGGGTGTATTTTGCAATGGATTTATCAAGCAATTTATGAGAAGTAACTCGGTAAGGAGCTTATAGGATGCCGTGCTCCCTCAAAGAACCTTTTGTATTTTATTTCAAGATTGCATGCATTGGGTTCGTATCACATGGTATGAAAGCATTGGTTTAATTCTAGTGCATGACTATCACAAGGGCTCAAAAAAAAACGGCTCTAAACATAGCAGTCCATGGCCCCTTTAACGTCACAAAACAACGGATGATCATGCTATCAATTAGCAACTGGAGGCAAGGTTTGCTTCTAGTGACCGGCAAATTGCTTAGGGAGTCGATTCAAGAAAAAACTTTGAAGACTCGGTTCAAATCTCATAACTAGCTTATCCCTTTTTTGTTATTTTGTTTTCCTCTTCTTTTTTTTTCTTTTTTTCTTTTTTTTTTTAGAGAGAGAGAGAGAGAGAGTTACAATCCAATTACATTTCGCAGGAACGATTATGGTCCAATAACAGGTCCAGGGAAATATTACGGTTTGATTACAGGTCTTGGGGACGATTAGGTTCCAAGTACGGGTCCGAGGAACGATTACGGTCCAATAACAGGTCCAGGGAACGATTATGGTCCAATTACAGGCCCTGGGGACGATTATGTTCCAAGTACAGGTCCCGGGAACGATTACGGTCCGATCACAGGTCTCAGGAATAAGTACGTTCCGTTACGGTCGGACAACAAGCATGGGGGACGATTACGGTCTGATTACAAGGATTGTCTCTAAGATCCTAATTTGGCTAACAGCATTATGGAATCATTAGAGTCAAATTTTCTTTGAGCAAACAAAGTGTTTAACCCATCGGACATGGCTCTAATATCCTTGAAAATATTAACAAGAATATTTGGAATATAATCCTCCCCCTTAACCGAGCTTAACCAAGACAGAGCCCAAATCTCAACATCAATTTGGGGAAAGTCCTTGAAATTTTCTTCGATATGACAAGTCCGGTGTATTTTCAACCAAGTCCTTTTACAAGGCCATCGCCAACGAGAATCGGGGTGGGAATGTTGCTAGTTCGTGTTTTGTTTGGTCCTACCCAGCTCCTCCTAAGTTTCAAGTGTTCGCGTGGTTGGTGGTTAGAAAGAGAGTCCTTACAGTGGACAATCTTCAAAAAAGAGGCATGTTGATTCCAAATATGTGTTCCTTATGTATGCCCATGAAGAGTCAGTAGATCATCTCTTCCTGCATTGTCCCTGGATTATGGAGATTTGGGCAGAATTTTTTGAGCATTTCCAGATTTTCTGGTGTCACCCCCAATCAGTGGAGCAGTGTTTGCGCGCCTAGCATGGGGTTACAATCAGCAACCAAAAGACTTCTCTTTGGAGGCTTTCGATTCTGGCAATTTGGTGGGCTGTTTGGGAGGAAAGGAACGGGAGGTGCTTCAATAACATTCAAAAATCTGCAGCGAGTATACACCAAAGAGCTAAACTCCTTGTCATAGAGTGGGCAGCTCTTGCGTCAAAACTTAAGGGTTGTAATCTGGAATTCCTAGGGAGGTAGTTGAGTCGCCATCTTGGTGTCTCTTCTTGTCTGTTTGTTTGTCTTCTTTCTCTTTAATAAAATCTTTGTTGCCTTTCACAAAAAAAAAAAAAAAAAAAATTGGACTGATATCTTATCGTGTTTCGAAGTGGTGTGGTCCTTCCCCTCAATGGCAGCAGATCTTCTTAGGGCTTGGCATGGAGTCAAATTGGGTAAGCAAAGAATCGTTCTTTGGAGAATGTCCCTTCTCATTGTCTGGTGGTGGGTTTGGGGAGAAAGAAATAGCAGATGTTTTCGAGAAGAAAGTAGAGCAGCGGAGGTGGTCTCTCAAAGGGTTCAAAAGCTAGTTATAGAGTGGGCAACCATCTTGGATGATTTGAAGGATTGTAGCTTGCTTTTTCTGAGTGTGTAGCGGTTTCGCTATTTCAGAGATTCCGGTCTAGTTTTGTTTTCTTGTAGTTTTCTTTCTTTTCTTTAATGAAATTGTGTTATCTTTCAAAAAAAAAAAAACATATTGAAAAAAAATAGTCTTGATTGTCTCCTTCAGGACCATCAATAATGAATGGGTAGCACACACTGCTGATACAGGCCCAGGGTCGTCGATAGCCGATCCTTCTTCTTACATTAACGTTGAAAAGGGACCCAATGATCTACCAAATCTAGCACCTAGATCAGCCCATCACAACAAAGATGGGCACAGTCGTGGTGCTAACCATTCTTACAACCATCATTGCAATGATGGTGAAACACACATATATGGATCACATGGTGATCAACATCAAATTTTCACAGCATGAAGGTAGAATTTCTACAATGGAAAGAAGGTGATCCAACTGGTTGGATATCAAAAGATTCACAACAGAATGATACTTCTGTTTCCACCGCACACCTGATGATCTGAAGGTTGAGATTGCTTCCATTAGCATCAATGGGGATATTATCAAGTGATACTATGAGTCAAGCATGAGGGTTCCCATTTGTGAGGCGTTTGTCAGAGGTTTGATGGTAAACTTTGGTCTTTCCAGGTATGAGGATGTCCATGGTGAGCTTGCAAAAAAATTGTCAAGCATTGACTGTATTGGAGTATCAAAGTTGCCTTCAATTACCCTCAAACCAAGTTTGTAATTGGTCAAAATGACAATTGGTGGGAACACTTGTAGAAGGCCTTCATTCGGACATCTATCATTAAGTCAAGATGCACAGGCCTTGCACTATGACATCAGCAATATAATTTGCTTGATTGCAAGAGTAGCGGCTTGAAAAGATAATAACCAAACAGACAAGGGGTTAACCAATCAATTGATCGAATCAACTAGAGGGCACTGTCAAACACAAGTACCATGGGCCATAATTTACACATGAGGTAGCTCACACAGTAAGAAGTCGATGAAAGATCTGCACGCAGACTTCAGGCTGGCATTACAAGAAAAGTCCAAGAAAAGTGGCAAAAGGGCCATTGTTGCAAATAGAAAAAGCTATTCCTTATTAAAGACATTAATAAAACAGCTGGATCACTTGGGCCGTTTGGGTATTAATGTAATGAGTTGATTCTCATAAAATGGTAAAAAAAAATTGAGAATTAACAAAAACGAATTTTTTTACCAATTTATGAGAATTGACTCTGTAGTGAGCTTCGAAAAGGTCGTTCTCCTACGAAGAAGAACCTTTTGCATTTTATTTCTAAGATCTATGCATAAGAAGCCAACAAGGCCCTTATTCCCAAGGTCGTGACCATGCATTCAGGGTATTGAATCCATCTGCAATCCACGGCGGACCCCAACAACCCACTTGAGCCCCACATATAAATTCGCAACAGAATAAGGTACGAAGAATGCGTACTGGATCGTAGTAGCTGTTACGAAGATACATTGTGAAAGATCGAAAAACAAGAACAAAGATTCTGCGACTAGTCATGATAAATCGAGCAAAAATAAAATTAAAAATATAAAAGAATAGGTCGAAATCGGATCTGAAAAAGTAGGGCTTTTCTGGTTTACCATTTGGAGATTTTCTTTGCAGCGTTACTGCTTGTGATTTTGCCGAAATGAGAGAGAGCAGCGTTTGGCTTCCGCGAATTGGAAGAATTTTTCGCCAGCAGCAAACACAGGTCGCTGTAAATGGAAGGAAAGAGAATGTCACGAGGTATTTGGGCGACGGAGAGACTGAAGAAAGGAACTGCGGCACACGTGCAGAGATCCTGGCCAATCATCAGGTGGGCCGACCGCTGGGAACCTAGGTGAGGCCCAACGTGATGTTTGTGAGAAATCCACCCCGTCCATCGGTTTTGTGAGCTCATTTCAGTACACCCGAACAAAAAGAAGCCGGATCCAAGATTCAAGTAGGCCGCACTAAAGGAAAAGGTGGGTAGGGAAATTCCTACCTTTGAAAACTCCCTGTGGTCCACAGAGATGTTTATAGGACATCCATACCGTTCATAACGTCATTCCTACTGGGATGAACTGAAAACAAAAATATTAGCCTGATTCGAAACTTATGTGGCCCCACGAATATTTCAACTGTGAACGTTCAATCCTCACGTTTTTGGCCCATTCGAGTCTACCATGTTATGACTTCCTTAGCCGCTCGTGGGGCCACAGAAGTTTTGAATCAGGCCCACTTGAGTCTCGGATCCAGTTCATTTTTGGTACCATGTCCTGAATTAATCTAAGAAAATAGATGGATGGAGTTGATTTCTTACAAACATCACGGTGGGCCCACCTAAGGTTCCCAGCGCAGGAACTTCCCTTGAAAGGCTTTCGGCGTCCGGGAAGACCTCATTTATGAGGTTAGCTCCTCCGTGTGTAACCTATTATTTATCTAGCCTCCTGGCAGTGTTGCCCTTTTTCCCTACCAGGGTGTACCTCTGCAAAGCCATTGACTCTATGGCTGCATTAGAGCGCGGAATTAATGGGGGCATTTTGCTCGGGGGCCATGGGCCCGAAAAAATCTACAATTTGACCATCCCTTGGGCGATCTAACCCATCCACTTTTTTTTGGACAGCCATGAATCCACACAAGAGGGTCATTTAAAAATTTTAAAAATTTTGGACCTATCTATGGCCCACAACCGTGTGTTAATTCAGACTTTTCCCACCGTTGTGATCCATCTACGATGAGTTCTACCTTCAAATTTAGTTTGACAGCTCAAATTATAACCCATTCCATGTGGATGGCTTGGATCACCTCCCAGACTGTATAGTGGGCCCCACAGAACAGGATGGGTGGGTGAGGAAACGTGGATTGGGTTCCCCAAGTAGGGCCATCAGCGAGAAAGGCCTTTTTGGCCTCTTTCTTCTTCTTCTCTCTCTCTCTCTCTCTTTCTCTCTCTCTCTTCTTTGTTGTTTCAGCATATAGAGACAAAGTTGAAGGGGACCAAAGTTGAAGGGGACCATGGTAAGAGGAGGAGACCACACAAAGCGTCTTGCAGAAAGTCATCTCTTTGACTATGTCTTCCATTATTGCTCATCGTGTCAGTACTTTGGTGACTTCTATTTTTTAGCTAGATTTGTTTTATCTCTGTCTTGCAAGAAGGGATGGAGAGATTATTGCACATCTCCATGAACTTCATCCCTTTGAGACGACAGACAATGCTACACAGGAAATGGACATTGTTTCACGACCGGTTCGAAGATATCTTCAAAATTTCGAGATGCCAAGCAAAATTATATCATAATGACACAATGACTTCATGATCATCAAGTTTTCCAGGAAGAGTTCACACAAATGTGAGAAGAGATAAACCGCGTTCAAGGCATCGTAAACGACTGCTGCACGGATCATCGTAATGCCCGGAAGTTTGTCTGACAGCTTTCTTTGCTCATACACAAAAGGAGACGTCAAATCAGAAGAGCAGGCTGCTATGAAGAACTAGTAGACGGACTGAATGAACTCAGATATTCGCTCTAAGGAGCCCGATGTGTAGACCTATTTTCGAGCGAATTAATGGAAACGTCCAAAGATCTCTTACATAGGGTACATGAGCTCTAAGTGAGTTTACGTGCCCGGTATGAACTAAAAGAAGTCAAAACAATTTCATGGAGGGAGGATGCATGGCTGACTAATACTGTCGACATGAGAGGGTGCGAAATTGGCCAAATTAATGTCTTTTGTTTGTACTCTTCTGACCATCTTTTCTATATGTATTATAGACTATTTGTATTTTGTTGTGTGGATCGCCAGTGCACAATGTCTATCACCGACACGCACTAACTATTGGTGTTACACAATGTTGATTGCAGATACACACTGACCATCGCCTATACACATAGTGGATATCGATGAAGCATAGTGCGCATCAACAATGGATAGTGTGTATCGGCGATGGACAATCCGTATCGACGATAGTGCGCACTTGCATATAATGCACCTTTGCGAATATCAATGCCAACCATGGGAAACGAAGACCTTTGAGAAAAGAAATGCATGCATGAAGAACCAAGACCCCTTCATGCAATGATTTAATGGGGATCGATTTACAGTGACAACCTCTGGGAAAGAAAAAATCATGCATGGAAAACCAAGACCCTTCAAGCATGTAATGAGTTAATGGGGATTGATTTTCGGTGACAACCTTCGGAAAAGAAAGAAAAATCATGCATGGAAAGCCAAGACCCTTTATGCAATGAGTTAATGCGGATCGATTTTCGATGTCTTCTATCCTTCTTAAATATGTATTGTGATCATAACCCTCCTTACTCCCATCCTTGTAGATCTATAAGCCTCTTGCAAAAAGACATCTCCCCTGTTATGACTTCCTTAGTCACTCGTCATGCCATTGCTTTCTTGACTTTTATATTACTATTAGGTTTATTGTCCCTGAGTCTTACAAGCGGGGATGGAAAGATCAATGCACATATCTTTGAAAATTCAGAAACTTCTGCATGGGAAGTGGCCACCCTATTACGAATGATTCGAGCCATTATTCCTTCATTTTGAGTGGCCAAATAGTTTTCATTCAGATGACAAAATGACTTTGTTCTCATCAAGCTCTCAAGGAGCAGCTTCGACAAGTGTAAGAAGACCTTCACGAACATGAAGTCACCATAGATGCCTTCCGCACTGCTTATCATATTGCCTTGCAATTTGTCCTACAGCTCTCTATGCTCAAAGATAGACTGAAGAGTGACATTAGAAGAGAAGGCCACCTTGTAGAATTGGAAGGCCCTCTTCATGAAGTCAGAATTTAGCTGTGGGGAGCCTAACAAGCAGCAGTATTAAGGATCGAATTATTGAAAGATGTGAACCATTTTTTAACGAGGGAACGAACCCTCATTGCGAGAATGCTTGCCCGCTATAAAAATGAAGAGGTCCAAACAGTTACCTAGAGGGAGAATTTATTAATTGCTACTGCGATTTTGGCCGATTGGGCTCTCGATACAAGTGGGTGAGAAATTGACAAATTTAAAACGTTATAAGGAACCTAAATAGTTACATTTCTCTTTTTATACCATCCACATCCCCCTTATATACTAAAGAACCTAAATAGTTATATTTGTCTTTTTATTCCGTGGATTGTGGACTGTAGATGTTTTTGTGTAAGTCGATGTAAACAATGGATGCATGCATATTGTTGTAATGGGGCAATGTTATTATCGACGATAGTTTTACTGTCAATCGATGATACTCGCTGTCCATCGTCAATCAATTCATCGTCCATCGTTGTTACTCATTGTTCATCGCCGTTAATCATCGTTACTCACTATATGTCCATCACCGATAGTTTCACTTTCCATCGCCGATACTCACTGTGAGTATTGGCGATGGACAGTGAGACTATTGGCGATGGCGAGTGTGTATTGGCGATCGACGGTGAGATTGCCGGCGATGGACACCGAGTATTAGCGATTACAACATCGCTCCCTTTTAACAACATGCCTCCATTATAATAACATTTATCCTTTTCAACAACATGCCTCTAGCATTCTTCAATCTCAGCATTCAAAACAATCATCCATGGTCTAAAGTCATACATTTCAACACAATACTCATGCATACAACATTAAAAAGTATTACACAACACCCATGCATACAATGCCTATGGATATTACACAACATTTCAAAAAGAATAATTATATTAAGAATGATTACATTTCAAAAAGAATAATTACACAACACCTATGCATACAACACCTATGGAGAAATTAAATGTATTATTCGTTGATGCTATTTTCACTTCCTCTATCGAAGTAAGTATCTATGTGTGGATGTGGTTGCCATGGGGGGTCTTGATTCTATAATTTCTACATCGTCTTCTTGCTCTCTTATCTTAGTCGGTTCTGCTGGTTCGGTTCATTGCCATTTAGTTTTTCTATATTGTTAAAGGTGGTCGAACGACAAGGTCTCTCTAAAATAGAAGACTTTTTTCTACAACTAAACTTACAAGCTATTTCATGGCATGACCACTAATGATTAACACATCAGGTTGACAATATATTTCATAAGAATCTTACCAGATTGAATGCAATCTTCCGATCGCTGCAAAGAACGTTGATGTATTTCATCATGAAGACCCCACACTCGGTTACACCTTCCTATTTTGTGAGACCTTGAACTGCTTCGAGGCGCCAGATTGTCTCCTAAAGTTGTTTGTTCCCTCGGTCATATAGATAAAATAAACTCCGTAATGCCTCCGTGTAGCCGTTGATGAATTCGATGAATTCTCCGTACCTCTAAATATGTTTTTCGTTAATGTTGTCGAACAATCGAACCCACATTCTTTTGGGGTACATTGCAAACAAAATCTAGTGATGGTTTCCCATATTTTTTTAAAAGTATATCTACACACACGTAGTACTATAAGTATATCTAAACCAAACATGACGTATAACAGTACGACAAATTAGTCACGTTTAGGTGCAATGACAAACTTACACAATTGTATGTCCACATCTCCCCTTGCCCCTCTAGCAATAGCCAAAACACTAGGATTAATTTCTCCCAGGATGTCATCTTTAGTTCCATAGTCATGCATTCTGACACCATATTCCTGGAGTAGCTGAACATTATTCCCAAAAAATTGCAGTCACGAATGAATTAGAATAGTATAAGTTACATTCGTTGCAATACCAGTTAAACGTAAATATCAACAAATGGACATTATCCAAAATAATGCAATTACAAACTTGCAACCTCGTAGAAATTGAAAAGAATATTGTAGACGTCGATCGTTCAAAAAATCTATTTTATCCGCACCATCTATCTATTTTGAAAATCATTTTAGATGATGATCCCCAAAATGAGGAAGATTGAATTCTCAAGTGGACATACCACAGGAGAGGAAACAGTGAGGATTGAATGCCTACTGTTGAAAACCTCTTGGGGGCCACAAGTTTTAGATCAAGTTTATGTTTTTTTTTTCCCTAGGGATGGGCGGCGTGGATGCACAACACATACATCAAGGTGGGCTCAACAGTAACCCCACGATCAGGACAACACGGTCTTACATGAGGCTGGGTCTCATCAATGTAGCAGACAGTGACAATTAATGTTCAGGGATCCGTCCACTACGGTGTTTGTGTGAAATCCACCTGTTCACATGTTTTGCCAAATCATTTTATGGCATAAGCCCAAAAACGAGGTAGATCCCAAGCTCAAGTGTGCCACACAATAGAAAATAGTGGGTCACTGTTGAAACATTTGTGGGCCCCCATAAGCTTTTGACCAAGCTAATATTTTTTATTCTTTCAATTCATTATAATGACCTTATGAACAGTTGGGCTACTTTATGAACTGCTTGGATTGCATGCAAACATCAATGTCCGGCCCAAAAAGTTTTGAATAGTAGGTAGCTCATTTTTATGGTTTCCATTCATGTGGCCTACTTCAGATTCAGATCTACATGATGTTTGGTCTCATGTCTTAACATGATTTGCCAAAACGGATGGACGAAGTGGATTTCTCCTAACCATCACGATGGGCCCTACATGCAGTGGGTTCAGATAGGTCATTCAAATGTCAAATCAGCCATCACGTGTAATTTGATGGTAGCCTATGTTAGGGATAGGAGACTGATAGCAGAAGTGTGAAGAACAAGCGAGTGACAATCACACAACGGCCACAATCAAGCAAAACGACACATACAAGAAGGCAATCTGAATTTTTATGTGGAAAAACCCCTCACTGGTAAAAAACCATGGCACAAAGCGACACCAATCTACTATGATATCAGAAATTACAAGAGATCGAAACCCAAAACCCAGATCACAAGCCCCACAAGAGAAATCCCAAGCTTTGCTAAGAAGAAACCATTTCTTCTCAAGCTCTCTCTCACCTAGAACCTCTCTCAATCCCTTTTCCAATCTAAGATACTCATAATCTCGTATTACACTCCCTAAATAATAAGGAAACTGAAATTAGAAACACCTTGCATAAAACCGCGCAAGAAATTGACTCGAAAAGGGAACCTGTCAACCAGTCGCATGACTGGTCACGGACCCCTGCCAATCGGTCGTCAATGCCCGAATTTGTCCAGAGAGTTCGTTGTCCTGATCTCCATCATGACCAACCGATCGGTCGCTAACAACAACCGGCCAGTGGCCCCTGTTGTAGAAGATATGAGGCGTCCGATTCCAACAATCTCCACCACGACTCCAATCTTCATGCAACACCTTGCCACGTACAATCCTCCACCTTCACTCCGTCATCATCATAGTCCTATCGCTTCTCGTGCCCCATCGACTTTATCCATGCACCTTCACGCGCCTTGTCGCTCTTCTCATGTGGCCCTTTGGCTCTTATCACATACCAGCAACCGTGGATCCCGCCGTCGATCCCGCAGCTCTACCATGAATAGTGCTCCCGATCACCTTGTAAAGATGGCCACACCTCCGTGCTTTCATCCACACGAGTGTCCCCTTCATCACTTTATAATATCGATCGCGGCCAATGAACATGCACCCTTTCACCTTGAGTGCACCAAGAGAGATCACATTCTTCTTCATCTCAGGGACATGCTTCACACCTTCAAGGATGCGTTCGATTCCATCGAACATCCTAATGCGTACCAAACCAATACCCACCACCTTGCGAGCATAGCCATCGCCCAAAAATACCGATCCACCATCATACTCTCCGTATGTCATGAATGAACTCCGGTTAGGACATACATGGCATGATGCACCTGAATCCAAGAGCCACTCTCCACCGAGAGACCCCTTGCTGGACACAGTTAGTACATCGCAAACATCACACTCATCGCAAACAAATTTCTTCTTAGCATCTCGAAGCAATATAAACAATAATATGTAGAAAAATTTACACTTTGTATTGATCAAACAGAAGAGAGTATGTGGTCGAGAAGTCAAGCAATACCTTTACCAATTCACCACCATCTCCATAGGATATTCTTGAATCCTTCAACTCTTCCATGTAGATTTTGTAAAGGTCTGGTGACTGAAAAAGGTAAAAGAAGAACTGAGACTGCCAAAGCAATTGGAATCATCATCATATAGGGAAAAAAAAAGGAGATCAATGCAAAAACGGTTTTCATTAAATTGGATCATATTCAAAGCTATAATTACCATTTCATTCAAAATAAAGAAAGATATCTCTTTGTATCATCATGAATGTTGTATTGCTTACTGTAGCATATATGATGCACTTTGATTATGTATGGCATAATCGAAGTGGCATACGTACACGTTTGCCATATGTACAGTCAGCAGTGACAAAAACCATAGTCTAGGCAGATATGTTTTTATCTCTTATGCATTTGTGCAGATTCGATTAATTTACAATTTATCGTTAATCCACAATAGTTTCTTCCATGCGCAGTGAAAGAAAGTGACAAACCATAGTGTAGGCAGATTTGCCTTTTCTTCACTTATGTATTCGTGTGAATTTGGTTTGACTTCTAAAGTTTATATGTAATTTGCACCATTTCATGTTGATTGCTTTATGTCAGTTCCCTTTTCAACCTATGGGTTAGACACCATTTGGTTTGACAAACCATAGTCTATACAGTCTTTTGATACAGAAAAGAAGAAAAAAATTACCATTAGCACAAGAAAGAAGCACTCCCCTAATATCTTTTGAAATTTCTGTTTCTAAAACTTGATGTTTACATTGTTATGTAACTATCCTCTATGATATGTTATGTTAGGTGCATATGAAGCAATGATTCATCATGAAGAAAAAGAAAAAGAAAAAGAAAAAGAAAAAGGGAAAAAGAATTGTAGGATTAGGATTGCTATTTGCCACATACTCTCATGAGTAAAATTACCAATGGAAATACATGGATCATGCTCAATTTGCAAATGAACAGACAAATAGCAACAAAGCAAGGCAAGTAACATTTAAAATGAGGTCCAGAATCATGGAAATTTACTCCTTTAGTTTCATATCAGCTATTACTTTCATTGAGTACGAACTTCCTGACTCCTAAAAGATTCACGCGCACACACAAGCACATGAACACACACAAGCGCGCGCACACACACAATGCACAAGCTATTAGTGCAGATGCATGAAATAAATGGAGCTATTATATTCCAAATCATGCATAATATTTAAACAATTCACGAACATACCGGGCAATCGAAGATATTGTTAACGTGTCGATCAACCTATGAGAAATGGCAGGTATACTTAAGAATGATTGAGTGCCATCCTCAAACGATTCTTCGATACGTCCTCTTCTCCTTACAAAGTCCATGTCGGCAATGGATGCAGCTACTGTACCTGGAAAATTGTTGTTGTAAACACAAGTTGGTAACTCTATCAGACTACAACCTACTAATGGAACTGGCATGAGCATGATGAAGGAGGCTCGCTACACAAGTGCTAAAATGGCCCACATGTGTGAGATGTTGGCAATTCGTCTGGTGGGGCACACGGTGACCATACCCTGCCAAAAACTAAGCTGGTCCTCTCTTATATGAGAAAAATGGACTGGTTGGGGAAAAATGGCCAAAGGTCCATTTTCAATGTACATGCATAGCTTACACTATGAGTGGACCGGCATGGGTTTGGGTCAGGTTGTGTTCATGGTGGGCACCTCCAGATGAGTGACCCAAATCTCATATACACGCGCTGTTGGTACAAATGTGCCAACGGCTAACCTCCATCACACTTGTGTGAGTTCCATTCAAATAAGCACTCCTCATTAGATAATGACAAAAGCAGATATCGTTGTATGTCTTCCTGAGTAACCTGGTAGCTTCTGTAGTGATGCATAGTGATGCATCATAGAATACATTTTCTCATAAGTCAGACAAATCATAAAGCTAGAAAAGAAACTTTGAACCATAAAAGAAGTTCATAGCGACTTAATTGCGAAGTAGAGCTTTAGGGTGTGCCGCAGAATGAGGCGATATTCGATTCCTGAGGCAATATTCAAAATTCGAATCTAGATTCCTCTAAAACGGAGAAAGCTGGCTTCAAATCAAGATTCCTCTAAAGCAGGTTCTTCAAACTCAAACCCTGAGGCAATATTCGAATCAAACTAGAAATATGAAAGTTTTGAGAGCACTAAACACTAGCTAACACTGCATAAAAAGAAAGATCATTTCAACTCTATATCCATCTTCTGAATTGTCCACTTGCAACACAGGAAAGTTGATCAGCCATGTTCCGTATACCATCCAGATTGCAGATCCTGGCGTCTAATTAAGGATTAAACCTAGTGACCAGACTTTAGAACCAGTTGCATCGATCATAGAGAACAAAAGATGCATTGTTGTTGTTGGGGCTCAAATTTGCATCCATTGTAAAACAACATCCTGTGGTCCATTGACAACGATTTGAATCAGTTTTGAAACCGGAAAAGTCCAAAAAACGCCAGTGCAGCCCTAATCGCTCGGTAACGACCAAAATCCGTAAACAACATTTCGGAGCATAACTGGACATGCGGATCACCGCCAAATGGTCCGGAATGTCCTAAAACCTTTAACCTGCAAGTTTCAAAGTCATTCGGTTCATCCCTACCCGGAGCTGACAAAAAATGGTCCTTAAGCCTACAGCTGCCATTTCAGAGCGGAACCGGACATCCGCACCACCGCCAAATGATCCGGAGCACCCCAAAACCCCTATATAGCAAGTTTGAAGTCCGTGCGGTGTGTATTTCCATATGCGCGCTCCCTGGAACAACATTCATATACGACAAGCCGACCCAGAGGCTCCAAATTAGGAAGGAAGTACCAAAATTTACAACATCTAGACTTTCACACCCCACCCCGTTTATTCAGGAGGTCGATCCTAGCCTAGAAGTGACTTGGCGATAGTGAGTGCATGTCTAGAAAATGTAGTTGTCCTTTGGATGTCTCCCGTTGGAGCCTGAAATCCTGAAATTTTCTAAGTGCTGGAATTCTGAAATTTGGCTAAGTAGTGGGAAAAGTGCCGAAAAAGACATGTGCCTGACTTTCCACTACATGCGCCCACACCCTATGTATGAAAGGAATCACTTCGAACACTTTTCCGGAAAGCGCCGGAAAATGCGCCGGAAAAGGACATGCGCCCGGACCCTGCACATGCGCCCGACTTTTTCTAGCCACATGCGCCGGCTTTCCCAGCACATGCGCCGGGAAATACCCGTCGGGTCAAACCCGAATCCGATTACCCCCTATAAATAGCAAGGTCACTTCATTCATCAGCACGCAATCATCTCCTTCCGACCTCAAAGCGACGCAAGAGGTACACGCGCTCGCTCCGTTATCCCTCTCCGGATGCCTTGACCGGAGTGGATTCCCTCGCCGAAATCCCTTGCCAGAAAGGGATTTCCTCGCCGGAATCCCAAGTGCAGAAGGAAATCCTGAAATTTTCTAAGTGTTGGGCCACATGCGCCGGCTTTTCCCCACATGCGTCGGCCTTACCAGCACATGCGCTGGCTTTTTCCTGCCAAAAAAACTCGAAATTCCACCAAGTTTGAAGTGACATGCGCCCACTATTTGGGGCCAGGCGCATGTGCACTACCACATGCGCCCGGAACTTTGTTTCCCCTCCATTTTTCATAAAAAAAGGGCACATGCGCCCGTGAGATGGGTACATGCGCCCAACTCCTCACCACATGCGCCCACCAGCTGATGGAAGACCACATGCGCCTGCACACACCCCCCCATGCGTCTGGATGCTGATGAGAGGCGTGGACCTTTCGCTGTGTGGCCCGCCTTCGATCGGAATCGGTTTTCGATCAAACCGCCTCTTTTAGATGCACACAGATGAAATCTATCCATCCCCCGGATCAGATTCGCCAACAGTCAATGATAAATGGCCCATTTCAGTATTTTAATCCAAAATGACCAACACTTAGCCAATTTGGCAGCTCTGAAAATCCCTCCGAAAGAGCCGAAAACGGCCGAAACCGAGAAGAATCGAGCGGAATTGGATCGAGCCCGAGAGGAAAACTTTTCTTCTACATGAATGATACACTATAATTATGCAACGCGACGAGGTTATCTAATCTCAGGACCCTCAAATACCCTAATTAAGCGGTCGACAAATCCGCGACTTAGTCATTTTCAGCCCTGGAAAGTGCCATGTTGGCTCAGAAATCGACCTACGCTAAGCAAATCGAAACGCAATCGCACCGCGATCCTCGTGGACATAATCCACCCTTGTTCAAAGATGGTCATCGATGATATTCACCGATTTCCCTGATCAGACCGCAAAGAGGTCCACTACTTAGTCGTTTTCAGCCTTGGGAAGTGCCCTATCGGCTCGAAAATCGACTTATGCTAAGTAAATCGAAACGCAATCGCACCGCAATCCTCGTGGACATAATCCACCGCTGTTCAAAGATGGTCATCGATGATATTCATCGATTTCCTTGATTAGACCGCAAACAGGTCCGTTACTCAGTCGTTTTCAGCCTTGGGAAGTGCCTTGTCGGCTCGAAAATCGACTTATGCTAAGCAAATCGAAATGTGATTGCATCGCGATCCTTGTGGACATAATCCACCCCTGTTAAAAGACGGTTATCGATAATATTTACCAAATACCCTGATTAGACCGCAGACAGGTCCATTACTTAGTCATTTTCAGGCCTGGTAAGTGCCCTATTGGCTCGAAATCGACTAATGCCAAATGAAGTCAACCGCGATCTCAAGGACGCTGAGGCAAAGCTAAAGCGCTCAGGCTATCAAACAGCCGAGTTAAACATTAACGGGGCACCGATCCCCATCATTCATCAAGAATTGGCATGAACGGGAACCCATCGGACCTGATACTTAGCCATTTGCGGGCATCGAAAACAGCCGATCCAGCCTATTAAATTTGAATCCCCAAAGGATCTTGGTTCGATAAAGCCTATTCGATCTCAAATAGATCATTGGAAAATACTCAAAAGAAAGAGTGTTCTCGAAGACGAGTCGCCCGACTCCAGAAGAAACACATTTACTTTATTGTACAAAGCTCCATTCATCCCGGATAAAGGTCTGAGGATAAACCTAAGGGGTTATGGTTACCACGAGAAACCACAAACAAAAGAGTTCTAACTAAGCTTAAAACATCCTGCTATGGATTGCCATCATGAAAAAGACAGTCGATGCCCTACCCATCGATAACGGGTCCGTCGGTTGAGCTGATGAGGCAGTTGCGGATTGCTTTCCTAAGGTCACCTATTCACAGTAACAGGCGCGGGCTTTAGGTTATGCCGACCAACATTTCGATGTTCGTGTATTCCAACGGTCACCTGTTCACAGTAACAGGCGCGGGCCCAGTGTCACGCCCTGAAATCCGAGACTCGAGTATAACAACCCAGGGCTCGAGTTTCAGAGTGTGAACTCAATCCAAATATAACATGTAGAGAGATTTCATTCCACATACCACAATAATACTAAACTGAAGTATTTTATTAACCATGAATTAAATCTCAAATAAAAGTTTAAATCAAACAACTACATCCATTCTGCAAAATATTCAAATCTACTAAAATCTGTTTTCAATCATCTTCTAAAGGAAATAAATTCAACACCTAAACTAATATAAGTCTTCTAATAAAAGTAATCGTCCAAATATTCTGCTTCAGCCGCTCCTCCTTCCTCTTGATATCCTGCAGGAACTGTGGTGATTTTGGTGAGCTAAAGCCCAGTGAGATCATTTTCATCACAAGTAATATTCCAGTTGATAAAACGTTAGACGTGAAATACTAACTGCTAGGATTATATGAATATATATAAGAACATGATGAAGATTTAAACATCTTATGTCTTATTAGAAGTGAAGCATGATTATCATGATGTCATGTATGTATGATACGTGTAAGAGCACAAACGTCTAGGAACTCGTTGCCACTGAACATTAGGAACTGTCGCAAATCAACCATGCTCACCTAACCGGTACAACGAGGCGGCAAATCAACCATGCACGCCAGTGGGCAAATCAACCATGCACCACTGATCCAACCGAGCAAATCAACCATGCTCAATAAGTGAAACGACCAGAACTCGCTGCCACTGAACATTAGGAACCTGTCGCAAATCAACCATGCTCACCTAACCGGTACAGCGAGGCGGCAAATCAACCATGCACGCCAGGAGTCAAATCAACCATGCTCCTGTTCTGTCGTTGTGTATAAGAATGTATATGAATGTCATGAATCATGGAAACATCTCCTCAAGCATACAATGCATATCAAAATCAAATTCCAATCATACCATTCATGCATTATTTTTATTCAAGTAATTCGTCATCTAACCCTAGTTGATGGTAAACTTGAAATTAAAGAAGGACAACATGTAAGATCTTAGTATCTCGATACTTACTAGTGTTATTCCAACTAGAAGTCTTGTACATGACCTAACCTAGGTTGAGTTTGCTTAACAATTTTACATTAGATAATAGGACAGAAAATTTGAGGAAAGAAAACATTAATAAGGAGGAAAAATCATGGAATGGATCTTAGAACAAACTTAAGTGATGGATCCCTTACCTAGAATGTGTACCATACACAAATACAAATCAAACTCCTAAACCTTATTAGAAAGATAGCTAAAGAAGGATCCTTACCTTAGATCCATAACATGAAACGACAAGAAAATTGGAATTTGAAGAAGGATGGGAACAAGCTAATAAGAGAAAGATCAATGGAAATTTCTTTAGAAGAATCACTCACCTGATGAATTGTAGGCTCAATACCAGCCTAAAAACGGAACACGGTTTGGTTCAACGAGTCGCTCAGCGAGTCGACTAGGTTTGGACGACCAGAAAAGAGATTTCTTCTTCTTTCTTCTTTCTTTCTCCTTTTTCTTCTTTCTTTCTTCTTCTCTCTTCTCTTCTTCTTCTTTTTCTCCCTTGCTGCCCCAGCAAGAGAAGCGACAGTAACCACAGCAGCAACAACGGCAACAGCTGCAACAGCGGCCTCTCACTCTCTCTCTACCGCTGCTCTCTTTCTCTCTCTATCGCTCCTCTCGTTTTCTTTCTCTCTCTCTCGCAACTTCTCTCTTTCTCTCTCTCACAGCTCACTTTCTCCAGTTTCTGTAAGGATCCAACGCAAGAAGAATGAGCTTTATTACCAGGCTCGCACGCCAGCGCGATCCGCACCCGTTTCCGAATCCAACTTGGATTCGGATATCCATTCTTGCAAACCGAGCCACCTTGAGCCATTGGAACTATAGGTGGGGTCCACACGACCCTAGGGTAGCCGATCTTGATCGTCCATGCAGAGTATAGACTTGGATCTTGCCCAATATCCGTTTTAAACGACGAGTTGAAGAGAGCTGGCTGATTGGCTGTTGGAACGAAAACTCATGAGAACCATATTATTTTGACGAGAGAAGTCAGATGGACGGTTTGGATTTTACGATGGGGCCCACCCCGACGGTCGCAAGGAGGCCCACACACGACAGCGTGCGGACGCTGTAACAGCGTCCGCTGTTTTCGCGGAGAGAAACCTGTGCGAGGTGGGAGTCTTCTTCCACCCACGCTACGTGCGGTGCACGTACACCCACCCCGGGGTTCCACATTCACGTGGGGCCCACCTGTTGTGATCACCGCCGAACGGTGTGGATGAAACCAGCGGCAAGCGTCCGCTCGCGGCACTGACAGCGGACGAAGAAGAAGAAGAATCCTCTTCCAAACACGCGGTCAACGCGGGTTGACCGCGCATTGATGGTGCACGGGATGCACGTGGGTCCCACCATGATGTATATGCAAAATCCACTCCACTCATCAGGTAGGCCACGTAATTTTAGGGTATGACGCCAAAAATGAGACAGTTCCGAAGTTAGATGGCCCACTTATGGCCTGATTTCTGATTAGGGCACTTGCAGAATGATCGGAGGGCTGAAATTTGACATGTATGGTTGGATCGTGTCCTAGAACTATTGTATAGAGTTTTGTACGGTAATGATCACTAGAAATCGTGATTCATGCAAATTGTCTTATAACTTGGTTCAATTAATAGCCTATTTATTTTATTTTATTTTATTTTTATTTATTTCATATGAAAGGTCATACCATAATCCTTATGGATTGTTTAATGTTAACTCATTCATTATTTAAATTATTTACTTACTTAATTATTAGATTAAACCCTTAAATTAATTTATCGCAACTAATGGAAAACCAGGGTTATTACACCCAGAGTTGCACCACTCGATTAAAAACCTCGTTCGGGAACATTGCGGAGTGCTCTCCTAAGGTCACCCGTCATAAAAATACGGGCGCGGGCCTTGGGTTATGCCGACCAACATTCAAGGATCGTGTATTCCAGCGGTCACCTGTTCACAGTAACAGGCGCGGGCCCAGAGTTGACCGCTCGAATCCTGACAGTCTCTCAACCCGGACAATCCGAAAGAAAATGGGACAGACATCCGGCTTGTCTAAGAAATGTGGTTCAGTCTATAACAAGAAAACAAAGGTCTATACGAACATGAACTCAAGACCATAATCCCCGGCGGATTAGTCTTTTGCGTTCCAATCAAAAGTGATCAACTGTTGATGTAATTAAAGGCTCGTGACCAGTATCACAACCTAGAATGTAAAAGATATCAGAATCTCTGAAATAAAATTCGCCTTGTGATATCTCTCTTGTGTACACTTTGTGATTGCTTGTGATTGTCTATGAATATCTCTATACTCAGAATTCCCCTAGAATAATAAAACATAGGAAAAAGACTGCTGACGAGCACGATTTTTTTAGTTCTAACAAACTGGCGAGTCTGCTGGGGAATTATTCAATACCAGGACCTCTGGTTATTTCTGAGTAAATAAACATTCTGTGATAGATCATTTGCAGACACTGATGTGTATATGAGAAAGGCTACCGCGAAGAGAAATGTTCGGCGCCTTCATGGGAGCCAAACTGGCAACTCTCAACGGGAACATTCTTCCCTTCATCTTTAAGGCAAAAAAATTTCGAAGCCTCACATAGCATGCATGTAGTTTGTACTTAAATGTTTTTGTCTATCCACTGTCGAGCCGTATCGCAATTGGTAAGGTCGCGTCCCCTCTCTTTTACAAATGCGCGGAATATTCTAATGTGTGTATGAATGTGCAGAGAGAAAGAAAGAGAAAGAAACAGAAAGACAGGAAAGAATCAACCAAAATGGCATCTACCATGATCTTCCTAGCATCCGGAGGATTCTACTTCCCCCATCTTGCAACAACCTCTGAAGCCGGA
Source organism: Liriodendron chinense (assembly GCA_003013855.2). NCBI lineage: Eukaryota > Viridiplantae > Streptophyta > Magnoliopsida > Magnoliales > Magnoliaceae > Liriodendron > Liriodendron chinense. Next base: position 392,898 of record PVNU02001227.1, on the reverse strand, counting down.
TGGCAGGTTGTGCAGAAGCGCAGGACAGTCAAGAAGACCAAGAACAAGAAGGTTATTCCAGCTGAAATAGAGATGATAGCAAGGGTACAGGGCAGAACAAGGAAACAGTGGAAGCCAATCTACAGGAGCGAAGCCCGTGACGCAAGCAGAACCACCGTGCCAGCCAGGCCAGTGTTCTCCTTCACCGCTATCGACTTCCCAGCAATACCGAAGACAGCACTATCAGCCAAGATATCGAACAGATCTGCTGTCTGACAGTTGGCTAAGGCGACGATGAAGACAACCCCTACTGAAGCCACTGTGACCAAGACAAGGCAGCAGCGAGCACAAGTAATGATGGTGCAGGTCGCCGAAGGAGAGACGAGTGAGAGATATCCAGAGCTGCCTCCAATCCAAGAACAGATAGATGAGATTATCCAGGTCCAAGAGGACACGGCCAGAGAGATGAGAGAGATGAAAGAAGCACTATTGGCTCTAGTTGCCTAGGGGGCAAACAGAAGCCCGGTTGTCCCTACTTGACAGTCTGTGGAAGAGTGCCAGGGAGCAGCAGGGGAACCAGCTGCCGTCGAACCACAGGTTCGCCGGAGAAACGTCGCATTCGAGCGTGTACCGCCATTGCCATCTCAAGCCACGAGAGAAGAACTGTCTCAGACAGTTGCAGACCTGATGCGTCAGGAAAGAGAAAAGGAGAAGAGAGGAAAGTATGTATATCGGGTGTCGTACTTACCCGAGGTCGACGACCTCCCATTTCCTAACAATTAAAAGCGTCCGGATTTCCCCCGATTCGATGGCAGAGGATCGTCGGAGGAACACATGGAACAAATTGTGACAATGATGGGCAACCTGTTGACAATTCCCCAATATTGCCTCAAATTGTTTGGCTCGACGCTCATGAGCAAGGCATTCCAGTGGTACATGACACTGCCCGTAGGGTCAGTCAAGTCCTGGGATAAGATGCAGGATCTGTTCATCTCCAAATTCTTTTCTACTGAGCGAGAAGTCTCGCTGACAGATTTAGCCTTGGTTCGTCAGAGGTAGTGAGAGTCAGTCGAGAAGTTCATTGACAGATGGGGAACTATAGCAGCACAGTGCCGAGAACTGCCCAGCGAATATGAGCAGGTCAAGATGTGCATGCAGGCCATGGATGCGATGATTTCATTTGGCCTATCTGGACACAACTTCTCGATGTTTCGAGACCTGGCTATGAAAGCTCACCTGGTGGAAGGAGCCGTGTTCAGAGCGCATTTCAAGGTAGAGAAGCCCAGAAGAGAAGCCGGAAGGATGATAACATCTAACTACATCGACAAAGGAAAGGGTTCGAATGACAGGAAATGCCCAAACACCGAGCGTAGAGTCGAGGCCAGGCCAGTAACCACGACTCAAGACAAAGGCAAGAGTTTTCAGAGGCCGCGACATCTTACGGTAGAAGATCGTAATCATGCAAACAGACCTTATACCTTCGACATGAAAGATCTGGTTCCGATCATGGAACAACTGATAGAAGAAAGGTTGATAAGACTGCCAGAATGCACGCGCCCGGAGGAAGCGAAGATGGTCGATCATCCCAGCTACTGCAGGTATCATTGTGTGACCAGCCACGAGATTGAAGACTGCTTCGTCCTAAAAGGCAAGATCCAGCGGATGATCAACGACGGCACCATCAATATGAAGGCGGAAGAGGCGAGCCAGAACACTGTGATAATGTTGTCCGCCATCCCTATAACAGTTCAAATTCGAATGGCGAATCCGTTCCTAGAATCAGAAGAGCCATGGACACTTATGAGTAGCAAGAAGAGGCTATAGAACAAAAGAAGACTCTTAGAGAAAGAGAGGAAGGTGAAGAACAGAATGAGAAGAAGTAATGTTGGATAGAAACAGCCACGTGCACATCCCGTTCAGTGCGTCATGGTCTCGGTGATCGCCCAGCCAGGGGCCAGTGACAAGGACCAAGTCCTAGAGAGAGGAGAAGTCAATGTAGTGGCTCTGTGGTCCGGAAAGCAGGTTGTGCAGAGAGAATTTTTGAGGCGACCAGACCCTAGAAGAACAAATGTGGTCATAGGTGAGCAATTAGGGACACCTCGAGAAAAAGAACCGACAGAAGCAGTCAACGAGCCAGCAGCTGACTAGCGAGATCACACCCGAGATAAGGCACCGGTGATTTATGATGTGGTGTCTCATCTGAAGAAGGTCCCGGTCCGACTCAGCATCTACAATGCCCTATGCCTTTCGAAGAAATATCGAGAAATGTTGCTCAATGCATTGCTCGATCAAGAAGCTCGCGAGGTCATTATGGTAGAGATCGAGTCAGAGATAAAAGAAATGAAGATAACAGGAACTGAGGATCGACCCGCATAACAAGTCATGCAGATCAACCGATCGTTCATGATCACATTCTCTGGAGAAGACAGAACGATCAGCTTGACGGACCACAACCACCCGTTGATGGTGACAGGTCTCATCCGAGACATAGAGGTCCGAAGATGCATGCTAGACGACGGATCCGCTATGAATATTGTGTCTCTGAAGACATTGCAGTAGTTGGGTTTCAGACAGACAGCACTTCACCCAAGCGCCATGGTTATACAAGGGTTCAATCAGGACGGCCAGCGTGTCCTAGAGTCCATTACTGTCATGCAGGAGATAGAAGAATTGAGCACTAAAGTCACCTGTCAGGTAATCAATGCGATGACGACATACAATTTCTTATTAGGATGACCAGGGCTTCTTCAATACAGTATCATTCCCTCGACATACCACCAATGCTTCAAGTACAATAGGGATGGCGTCCGGTATAGAGTGGCGGCGGACCCGAGGCCGTACTCCATCACTGAATCCTTCCTAGCAGATGCACAATACTATCAGGAGAGCGATGGAACCAAGACGGCCAGAAAAGCCAGCGAACCGACAGAGGTGGCACAGGGGGCAGAACCCCAGGGTGAGAATCTAAGATAAGCGAACGAAGCTCCGCAAGTGGTTGCTGAAGCGACAAGGGCTCATGGAGAGAATCCGTTGCAAAGGAAGAAGTTCTACCTGATCCCGAAGCACCTCCGGAAGGTATGGCAGTCAGTGTTGAAGCAGATGACAAGCTAACAGATGAGTGTGTTACAGTCCAGCTTCAATATGCTGGTACCAAAGGTTGAGAGGATTCGTCCTTTCCTTAAAGCTCCGAGCCAATTCTGCGTACCGCCGACAATGGGAGCCAGCCACGAGATAAGGTTTCATGATGGACCCCGCAACCCGTTGTAGATCGAAGAGAACGCGAAGAGAACACCGGTAGAGACACCGCCCATTGAAGAAGAAAGATATAGCAAAGCCAGTAGACACATCATGAGAAACATAGGGTTCATTTGTTCAGAACCACCAGCTCGAAAAGGCATGCTAGCACCCTCTGAAGTAAAAACGAAGGTATACAGAGGAAAAGAAGCCTTGGGGGCAAGATGTGAAATCAGGCACATTAATATGGTGGCGATCAGTCCCGTGGAAGAGGTGGGGCAAGATGTGAAATCAAGCACATTAATATGGTGACGATCAGTCCCGTGGAAGAGGTGAGGCCCGTCGGACCAAATGAAGTCATACAACCGAGTGCTGCACTAGAGCAGATTGAAGATGGAGGTCAGTCCACGATAGATGAGCTACAAGAAGTCAATCTGGGGACTCCTGAAGAGCCGAGGAATACTTATATCAGCAAGAACATTTCAGAAGAAGAGAGGGAGAACTACATTCAACTCCTGAAAGAGAATAGAGACGTGTTCGCATGGACCTACTCTGAAATGCCAGGACTGAACCCGGCAATCGCGATGCACAGGTTGAATATCGTGAGGGAGAAGAGGTCAGTCAAACAGCCACAGAGGCGCTTCCATCCTGACATTGTCCGGAAGATAAAAGAAGAGGTGAAGAAGCTGCTTTAGGCCAGGTTTATCAGGGAAGTTCAGTATCCCAAATGGATCTCGAACATAGTACCTGTGAAGAAGAAAAGCGGCCAGATCCGGGTGTGCGTTGATTTCCGCAATCTGAATGAGGCTTGTCCCAAAGATGACTTTCCTCTACCCATCCCGGAACTCCTGATCGACAGCACGTCAGCATATACGATGATGTCCTTTATGGACGGCTACTCAGGGTATAATCAGATCCAAATGGCTCCAGAAGACGAAGAGTCCATTGTCTTCCACACATCTCTCGGGATATTCTGCTACCGAGTAATGCCTTTTGGGCTAAAGAATGCAGGCGCCACGTATCAGAGAGCGATGCAGGTAATCTTCCAAGACATGATGCACAAGCATCTGGAATGCTACATCAATGACCTGGTAGTGAGGTCCGACGGACATCAACAACATTGCGAACATTTGAAATTAGTATTTCAGAGGTTGAGGAAGAAAAGCCTCCGCATGAACCCATTGAAGTGTGCCTTTGGGGTGTCCTCCGAAAAATTCATTGGCTTTGTGATCAAGCATTGGGGAATTGAGATTGACCCCGCAAAGATCAAGGCGATCCGAGAGATGCCTCCTCCGAAGAACTTGAAAGAGTTGAAGAGTTTCTAAGGGAGAGTCGCTTACCTGCGGCGGTTCATCTCGAACCTGTTAGGTCGCTGCCAGCCTTTCTCTCGGCTGAACAAGAAAGACGTCCGCTTTGAGTGGGACGAAGTGTGCCAGAAAGCCTTCGATTCCCTCAAAGAGCTACTCGGGAAAGCTCCGGTTCTCGAAACGCCGATCGAGGGAAAGCCTCTGATATTATACGTAGCAGTGGGAGAGAACTCACTGGGGGCACTGTCGCCAAGAAGAATGAAGAAGGAAAGGAAAATGCTCTGTACTACTTGAGCCGCACGCTCGTCGGCGCTGAGTTTAATTACTCACCGATAAAGAAGATATGTCTGGCCTTGATATTTGCTGTGAAGAAGCTGAGGCATTACTGCTTGTCATACCAGATAGCGTTGATCTCCAGAGCAGATCCTATCAAATTCCTGATGAATCGGCCTATGTTGTCTAGGCGATTAGCCAAATGGGCCTAACTACTATCCAAATTCGACATCACGTACTTGCCGTCTCGAGCTATTAAAGGGCAAGCAATAGCCGATTTTTCTAGCAGCTCACCCGATACCGGATAACATGGAAATGGAATGTGATCTTCCTGACGACCAAGCCATGACGGTAAGGATCGCGAGACTGTGGCAGGTGTATTTCGACGGAGCCTCTAGAGCTGCAGGATCAGGGGCTAGTGTGATCTTCATCAGTCCTCAAGGCGACTTATTGCCTTACTCATTCACAATAGTGCCGTCGTGCACAAACAACAAGGCAGAGTATCAAGCCCTCATCGTTGGGTTACAGTTCGCACGAGACATGCAAATCCGATCACTACAAGTCTACGGTGATTCTCGGTTAGTTGTGGGACAACTCACGACGGAATATGAAGTCTGCAAGCCAGAGCTGTCATCTCTTTGCCATCAGGCCCGAGCCCTGTTCGATCATTTCTGGGACAGGACAGTGTTGCACGTCCCAAGAGCTGAAAATTCTCAAGCTGACTCATTGGCTAACCTGGCCGCGGCTCTCGCGCACCTAGGGGGCAGCCCACTTCAAGTTACCATAGAGGAAAGGAGGATATTGCCGTCCCTCACAGTGGTCGAGAATGTCACGAGTGCAAGCCCCGTACATTGCTTTGAGATCACAAAAGAAGAAGATTGGAGAAGACCATTCTCTGATTACTTGAAATACGGGTTCTTACCCGAGGATCCGCAGATGCTCACTCAAGTCAGAAGGCGCGCTAGCTTGTTCGTCCTCTTAGAAGAAGTACTGTATCGACGCTCCAGCGATGGAACGCTGTTAAGATGCCTGGCTCCGGAAGAAGTTCATGATACGCTAGAGAGGCGCACGGGGGAGAATGTGGTGCCCATCAAGGCGGCCGAAACCTGGATCATCGAGTACGGTACATGGGCTATTATTAGTCCACCATGGTGAAAGACGCGATGGACTACGTTAGGAAATGCCATCAGTGTCAAATACATGCCGACATTATACACATACCTCCAGAAGAATTGCATCAATCAGTGATGTCTTGGCCTTTTGCAGCCCGGGGTATGGATGTGATAGGCCCCATTAGCCCCTCTTCCTCTCAAGGGCACCAGTACATACTGGCAGCGACAGATTACTTCTCTAAATGGGCTGAGGCTGTGGCCCTGAAGAACGTGAAAGCTAAACAAGTGGAGTGTTTCATTCGAAACGCCATCATCTACAGACATGGCATTCCTGACCGGATTGTCACGGATAATGGCACACCCTTCCGAAATGCTATGATCGACAAGCTGTGTGCTAAGTTCAAGATCAAGCATTGCTACTCAACACCCTATTGTCCTCCTGCAAACGGGCTTGCTGAGGCAATCAACAAAACCATCGTGAAGATTTTAAAGAAAAAGGTGGCAAAGAATAAGAAAGATTGGGACAAACAGTTGCTCGAAGCGCTCTGGGCATATCGTACTACGCACCGCACAGCAACGCGGGCTACTCCCTATTCACTAGTATACGGCATGGAGGCCATCGTCCCAATGGAAGTTCAGGTCGAATCCCTGCGAGTCGCACTTCGGAACTCCTTGATAGATGAACGTAATGCTAAGCTCAGGATGGTCGAGCTCGACGCCTTAGACAAGAAGTGGCTCACGGCACAACAACGGCTAGAGATGTACCAGAAGCATATCTCAACAGCGTATGACAAGCGAGTCAGGGGTAGATCCTTCAAGAAGGGTGACTTCGTACTCGTAATGAAGCAACTAACAGCCGCGCACACTACAAAGAGCAAGTTCCACCCTAAGTGGGACCTGATATGCATCATAGAAGAAGTCTACTCTAACGGGGCCTACCGTTTAGTAAATTTTGATGGTGGAGGAGCTGGTTTTGCAATTAATGGCCAGTTTTTGAAGAGATATTACCCCTAATAGTCAACCTGTTACTTCCTTTTAAATATGAGAAATGTAAACTCCCCAAGAGAGGGAATGTAATAAGTAAGGATAGAAATGGAGAATGAAATGGAGTAGAATACAGTAGATAAGCCTGTAGTTACAAAAGCTAATCAGTTGCTCCGTATTCTTGTAGGTCTTCCTTACCCTTGCTATGGAGAAGTAACCAAGAAAGATCATTCGCCTACGACACGAGTGTATCCCGAGTTTAGAAAACCAGGACACTCCCGAAATCGACGACAAATGTAACACCCGTACCCTAATTAGCCCTTCGTACACCTCTTTTCTGAACTCGGCATACTTGGAATAGTCTAAACTGGTGAGTTTCGATCAGACATCCTATTTTAGTACCGCAACGACCCAAGACTTGTACCCCGGCGACCGCGCGGACGCTACGACTCCAACGCCGCGCGGCACGTTCCGTTTCGATACTTAGTTTAAAAGATGCATATATGTGCGCAAATCAAGGCGGGCCACGCTACACATGCATGGTGTGGGCCCCACTTGCACAAATCCTTAAGTTGTCCCATCAATCAATCAACATCCTATCAATCAATCAAGCATCAATCAATCAAGTGTCTCATCAAGTACATATCTCTCTCTCCTCACAAGTCAACTAAGTCCATATCTAAGCCATCCACTCTCATAAATGCCCCATCCCCTCGCTATCATCATTTCCTTTTTCAAATACTACTTATGTCCCAAGCCCCTACCACCACAAGAAGGCCATACGTAGCCATTTTCATTTGAGAGAGAAAGAGAGAGAGAGAAAGGAGAGAGAAAGAGAAAGAGAGAGAGAAGAGACTAAGAAGAGAGAGAAAGAGAGAGATTAGATGGAGGAACCAAGCTTGGAGGGCCCCAACTATCATCCGAATTGTCCAATCGTCAACCCGACCTAATCCAACCGTCCAACCATCAAGGTGAGTGCAAGGGGGACATAAACTCCCAATTTTTCCTTATTTATCTTTCATTTTTTTTGGGCCCACATGGGCAATCAGATGGATGACCTGGATCATCCATGAATGGGCCCTACATACTTGGAACAATAATAATAAAAAAAAAGAAAAAAAATTGGCCGTTGGACAGACAACGTCCAGAGGACGCTGCTGCCCAGCAGCGCATGGGCGTAGCCCTCTTGGGCGTTGACCATGGGTCCCCACTCATGGGACCCACCTTGATGTATGGACTTAATCCACACCGTCCATCTGTTTCTCCAGCCCATTTTAGGGCTGGAAACAAAAAATGAAGCAGATTCAGATCTCAGGTGGACCACACCATCGAAAATAGTGGAGATAATGAAGCCCATTGTCGAAACTTCTTGGGCCTACCGTAATGTTTGTAGACCCCGTAACCTATCCAATATTAGACTCTAAGCATTCCTCATGAGCTGGGGAACATGATGAATGGCGGGGATCATACTAATGTGGGCCCCACTTGAAATAAACAAAAGAAAAGAAAAAAAAATGAAGTCCAACGCTGGACGGTTCCAGCGTCTGAGACGCTGTGAACGTCCAGCGTCTGGACGCTTAAGCTTGGAGAGGGTCCCCACTCGTGGGACCCACCTTGATGTTTATGTTGCATCCACACCGTCCATTTGTTTTCCCAAATTATTTTAGGGCCAGGGCCCGAATATGAACCAAATCCAAATCTTAAGCGGACCACACCACAGGAAACAGTGGAGAATATGATGTCCACTGTAGAAAGTTTCTCGGTCCACCTTGCTGTTTGTAGACCAATTCACTTACCCAATATTGGGCTCGTTGGGTCCCCCATGAGCTGGGGAACCTGATAGACGGAGTGGATCATCCTTATGTGGGCCCCGTGGGACGAAAACCAATGAAAAAACAAAAAAAAAAAAAAGAAAAGAAAAACGGTGGCAAGGCTACCAACGTCTCAAACGCTAGGAGCACTGTCAGGTTGAGTAGCTATCTCGCAACAGACGTGACGTCACCAACTTCTATGGGCCCCACCATGAGGCGTGTGTTATATCCACACCATCCATCCATTTGGAGAGATCATTTTAGGGCATGATCTGAAGGATGAGACAGATCCAATTCTCAAGTGGACCCCACTTAAAAGAAAATAGTGAGGACAGTGACCCTACCGTTGAAACCTTTCTACGGCCCCACCATGATGTTTACTTGAGATCCAACCTCTTCATAAGTTCACACACGCATGAGAGAAGGGAAAACAAAAATATTAGCTTGATCGAAAACTTCTGTGGGCCCCACTTGTTGAGAGAAAAAAATATAAAAAAAGAAAAAAGGAGGAGGGCGCTGGCAGCAACCAGCGCCGTAAGCTGGTTGGGCTACCCAGCGAGTGGCCCACTCGTGGGACCCACCTAGAATGTATTTGCTTTATCTATTCTGTCCACATGTTTTTCCAGCTCATTTTAGTGGCTGAGCCCAAAATTTAAGCGTATCCAAATGTCAAGTGGACCATGCCACGGGAAACAGTGGAATAATGATTTTCACCGTTGAAACCTTCCCAGGCCCTGCAGTGATGTTTATTTGTCATCCGACCTGTTTATAATATCACATGGATATGGATGGAGGGGAAAACACAAATATTAGCTTAATCCCAAAAAAAACTAATGCAACCCGGGGGGGGGGGGGGTCTCACGCTGCAGACAGCGTGCGTGCGTGCACTGCCCAACTGGTGGCCCACCCTATGGGTCCCACCATGATGTATTTGTTTTATTCATGCTGGCCTTCTTTTTTTCTATGCCACTTTAAGATATGGCCCCCATAATGGGGCAGATCCAAATGTTAAATGGACCACACCCACAGGGAATAGTGGTCATTGATGCCCACCATTAAAAACTTCATTGGGGCCACTATGATGGTTATTTTCCATCCAACCAAAGGCTTTGGGCCCATCTTTGGGATCCTCCTTGATGGATGCATTGTGTAGCATGCCAACCGTCTGACCGATTGTTGAACCTCCAATTTATACATGAGATTGCCCATTACATCACATCTTATGCATGGTTTGCATGCTTAAAAGACCAATCTAATGCATGTTTATGATTGTAGGAATGAGAGAGAGAATTCACCTATTTAATGGCTAAAAGAATGCTTTTAAACCCACTTGATGATGAAAGAAGATAAGCCAAATGAATGGAAGAAAGAAGCAAGAAGAAGAGAGAGATGATATAGATTTAATGCCAATTTGAAGGATTTGGAATCACTAGAAGACCAAGCTTTAAAGAGCTAAAAAGTGGAAAAAAGCCTTGAAGGAATCAAGTTGAAGACCTGGAATAGCCAGAAAAGTCATATTGCAGAGCTGCAGGGCCAGAAAAGTCAAATGCAGAAAATTCAGCAGATGACCCTGTAAACCAAAAAAACTGTAGAAATTGACCTTTGGGCGCCCGACCACCATTTGGCCGGGTACCCGAAATTGACAAAAAAATTCAGATTTTGCTGGAACTTTTCTGGACTTGGCCGGGCGCTAGACCACAACTGGTCGAGCGCCCGATGACCCGCCGGGCGCCCGATTAAGAGGAGCCGGGCGCCCGAAATTCAAAGAAACTTTATTAAAATACGCTGGACTGTTTTGCAGTATGGTCGGGCGCCCGACCAAAACATGACCGGGCGCCCGACCAACGTCCGACGACCGACATAAGTGCGTAAATCTTTACGCAATGCGAGGTGGTGGGTGGTTTTTCTTATAAAAGGACACCTTGGCATCCTTGCTAAGGTATCCTAGAAGAGTTCTAAGTTCGTGGGGAGCAAGGGAGATCATCGTGGAGCGATCGCAACTACTCCAACTAGGGTTTTCTCTAGTTTTTCATGTTTTTCTTAGTTTTTCTTTGAATTCCAGTTGAAGCATGATAATGCTCGGCTAGAACCTCTTAGCTAAGGCTAAGAGGTGAAGCTTGTGAGTAGTTATCATGTTGGATTCATTCTAATTCAAGTACTTTGTTTTGAAGTTTGATTTTTAGGTTCTACTTTGAATAAAAGTGAAATTTTTGGATGTTTTATGAGAGTTCATATGCTTCGGACATGAGTTCCTTGCAATTCTCTGAGATTATCATGTTTGGATTGATTAGATTCGAATTGTAGTAACCCTAGAGCGTACCATAGTCCATTGGCATGGTCGTTACTTCGAAGGCTACATATTCGACTTCTATGGGCTTCATTAGAACTAGAACCTTGTTCTTCAACTTGAGTAGAGATTGTTTGTGTTGAATGCCATATCTTCCAACTAGAAGAGAGATAGAAATTCAATTCTAGTTGTGTTATGCTTGGATGAATGAATCCACATGAGGGCTATCACAAGTGGATCCTCAAAAGCCTTAGTTCCCTTTTAATTACAGATTTTACAATTACTGTTTTAAGTTAGTTTTTAAACCTGAAATCCTTAATTCATTGAATTGAAGTTGCTGGAACAACTTGAATTGGTTTACCTTATTCCCTGTAGATCGACTTCGGTCTTACCGAGAATTATTACTACAACGCAGCCTTGCACTTGAGGCAAGCGAACAAGTTTTTGGCGCCGTTGCCGGAGAATTTAAATAACGGTTCTAAATTGTTTTAGTGGCTATAGAGTAGAAGTAGTTAGGATTTATTGTTTTCTTATGATTAGTTTTTATCAATTCTAGAACTAACAAGGTTTATTTTCTTTTGTAGGAAGTTCTTCTAGTTCAAGTAAATCGGTACTATCCTTCCAACTTGAACTCTTTTAGTTTTTTGTTTTTATTTTTCAGATTTTAGGGTTTAGGTTTAGTCAAATTTTGGATTTTATGGTTTATGTACCGTTGGGAACGAGACCACAACAATCGTCTTCAATCCAAAGGTGGTTTAGTTGGACCATTATCTGTTCATAGACGAATCCGAAAATCTATAGAACATTGTGATAATTTGGGGAGTATGGATCAAACACCTTTAAGGAATCCCCCCCTACTCCAACTACAAACGCAAATCAAGAGGGAGTAGGAGAGAATGAGGTACATAACGTTCCTCCAATGTGATCACTATGGGACTACCTACAACCAGCCCGTGCAACTACACCCTCTTGCGTGGTTCTATCATCAACCGGGGGAAACATTGACATAAAGCCGGGTGTAATTCAACTTATACCAAAGTTCCATGGGCTAGACTCTGACAGCCCATATTTGCACTTAAAAGAATTTGAAGAAGTGGTGGCTACCTTGCAATACACCAATGTTTCGGAAGATACCATTAAACTTAAACTCTTTCGCTTTTTATTGAAAGAAAGGGCCAAGAATTGGCTTCACTCTCTTAGACCACACTCGATAGGGTCATGAACGAGATGACTCGGGAATTCTTGAAAAATTTCTTCCCGGATCATAAAACGAACACCCTTCGACGAGCCATAATGAGTTTTTCGGCTAAAGAGGGTGAATCTTTCTTCCAATGTTGAGAGGGATTTAAAGACCTCCTACTTGCTTGCCCACATCATGGCTATGAGAGTTGGCGAATTATAAACTTCTTCAACGATGGATTAAGTTCCAATATGTGCCAATTAGTAGAGATGATGTGCAACGACGAGTTTATGAGCAAAAATCCAGATGAGGCTTAGAGTTATTTGGACATGTTGGCCGAGAATGCCCAATCTTGGGATACCTTAGATAAACTCAATAACCCAAGCCTATTCAAGAGAAAGAGAAATGAGGAATCTATATCCTCAAGGAGGAAGACGACGTGAATGCAAGGATAGCTAACCTCACAAGGAAGATCAAGGCCATGGAACTTAGTAAGAGTGGAGTTCCAAAGTCCAATGAAGCTATTGAGACCATATGTGAGATTTGTCTCACCAATTTACACGCTACGTAAGATTGTCCTACAATTCCTTCATTTCAAGAGGTGTTACATGAACATGCAAATGCCACATATGGGTATCAACGGCCTTTCAATGGACCAGTGGGTAATACATACAATACTAGTTGGAAGAACCACCCAAATTTCAGTTGGAAGAATGCTCCCACGGGCAATCCTACCAACTCTCAAGGAGGGCAACCCATGCAAAATATGGCCCCACCTCAATTCTTAATGGAGGATACTTTGAAAGCATTTATACAAGGGCAAACGCAAATTAACCAAACGAATCAGCAAATATTCCAAGAGCTCAAAGTCTCGGTTGATGAGATTAAGGGACGCTTGAATGCTAGGGAAGGGACCTTTCCGTACCAACCTCAGCCCAATCCAAAACAAGTACATGAAGAAAGCATTCCTTATCCCTTCAACCAACATATTGAGCAAGCCAAATTCGTCACCACTCTTAGAAGTGGTAAACAAATCGACAAATCTATTCCGGTGAAGGCCGACAAGCCTAATGATCCGGTAAATTATGAGGATGAGGACGGAACCAACTTAGCCCCACAAGAAACGGAACGCGTTTACAAGCCCGTAACACCATTCCCTTCGAGATTGGTTGCCCCAAAATCTCTCCCAAACTCTCAGGATATTCTAGAGATTTTTAGGCAAATCAAGATCAACATTCCCTTGCTTAATGCCATCAAACAAGTCCCCTCCTATGCCAAGTTTCTAAAGGACTTATGCACAACTAAACGCAAACATAATGTGCAGCAAAAGGCCTTCTTTAATGAGCAAGTGAGTGCCATTCTCACTCAAAAGACCCCCCCAAAATTCAAAGATCCCGGTAGTCCCACAATTTCATGTATCATTGGAGACTACCAGATTGAGCGTGCATTACTAGACTTGGGGGCAAGTGTGAATTTGATCCCATAATTGGTATACGAGCAATTGGGTCTTTGTGAATTAAAACCCACCAAAACCACATTGTAACTCGCTGATAGATCCATCCGTGTACTAAGAGGGATAGTTGAGGATGTGCTAGTCCAAGTTGATAAATTCTACTACCCGGTAGATTTCATCGTCTTAGACACACAACCGGTCATGGATGCTAGCACCCAAATACCGATGATTCTAGGTCGCCCATTCCTTGCTACATCAAACGCAATCATAAATTGCCAGAATGGAGTGATGCAAATGTCCTTTAGGAACATGACATTGGAGGTGAATGTGTTCCACTTGGGCAAAAGGCATAGGGATGATGATGATGTCCACAAAGTTGATATGATTGATTCAATCGTGGAAGAGGAGTTCACTTTAAGGCAAAATTTTGATCCTCTAGATGTTGTTAGCTTTGATCCCTTTGAGGATTGGGACGACAATGATGGCCCCCATGAGGTAAACATGATAGAATCTATGGAAGATGGGGGGTTTTTCCAACATGATCCACCTGAAAGCTTGGGGACATGTTTGGCACATTTTAAGGATGAATCTAATTCTAATTTTAATAAGACCTTGGAAGTGTCGATTTCTGAAAATTTATTTGACAAGTCACTAATTTCTGATTTACACAAATTTGTTATGCAGGATTTGGAAGAATTAATGCTTGACTTGCCTATAGAGAGGCTAATTTCTGAAAGTGTAGAGGTTGAGGACCCACTCCAACCTACACAAAATTCTGAGAAGGAGGAAGACGTAAAGGGTCCAAATCTGAAAACTTCCTCTCCTGAGGTTTCCTACACACTCGAGGAGTGTTTAACGTATTTTGAAGATTGGGATGATCCCATGATTCAGGATATAGTAAATGCTTTGAGAGAGAGAGACCTCATGCACCTAAAAAGCTTCCTTCCACAGAGTGCTGAATTGAAGAATCAACTGTGGAAGCACAAGCGACAAATGATTATTTGGAGACCATCCTAATGTTTGAGGATGAAGCGATTGAAGTCTCCACATCTCTTTGGTTTGTTCAAACCGAAGAACACTTCTGAGATGACCCATATTTGACATACTTGAATGATTTTTGCCCAGACAAGAAGGAAAGGAGATCTATATTCAATGATTTCCAACCAATGCAATTCTCCTTTCCTAGTACATGTGACAATTTTCTTGAGGAACCCGCTGAAATTTTTCAGCTGGATTTTCAATGGGTTAGAATGATCGATGTCACCAATGTACTTTCCAAAGCAGGATGGTGCATAGTTCTTCTGAATAATTTGTTACACCACTTGATGATCTTGCTCAACTTTGTCCTTTTGGATGTTTTACTGATAATCGATCTCCTAGTCTGATAGAGATCCTCTTTTTAAAAGGATGGGTTATGTATCTTTATTGCTTTTCGTAGATTAGGTTTAGTTTTATTTAGTTTTATGTTTTAGTAGGTTTTAGTTGTTGGAGTTGCAGACTTTCATGATCGACTCTCTAAGGTATTATTGTTCTCACTCTCTTATATTTCACCATTGCACTTATGTTCATGCTCATTACATATCTTTTTACATTGAGGACAATGCAAGATTTGGTTGGGGGGTGAGATGAGATTCCTCATCTAGCAGTTTGCAACATTTCGAGCCTCATATGCACAAATTTTTTCAAATTTTCTAAAATTTCAAAACTCCTTTAGAAAACCTTATTTCCATGCATTCGAGATGATACGAGTATAAGACGAGGAGATACGAAGTCTGTGATATTGCAAGTCTTGAACTTCTCTCAATATAATGGTTTTATATGTGAATTCCCCTATTTATGTGATTGATAGAAAATTTGAACACTCTTACACCTAGTTCACATTACACGATTTTCATGGGCTGAAAGGATTAGGTGATTTGTGGATTAGCTAGACTTAGATTTGAGGTGTTGAGGAACTAAGCCGGGGTACTTTGTCCATCCTTGTCCATGGAAAAATAACGAAAGATATGGATTTCTAAAAATCCTATCTAATTTAAAAGAAAAAGGAAAAGGAAGGATGAAATTAGGAATGATGAAAAAATGGTGGAAAATTTCAAAAAAGGCTACCTATTACCAACCGGGGGATGGTCTACCCATAACCAAAGCCAGAAATGGAACGTAGTGTGAAAGCCGTTAGAAGGACGGTAAGGCAAATTCCTGTCATTGGCTTGTTGTTGCTCTGTGCACCTTGAGATCCATAGTTCAGTTGATCTATGAAGAAGATAATCCTAGAAACTCATGAGATGAACTTTCATTATGCACACTAGGTTGAATTTTGTTCGAGTTTTTCTATTTATCAATCAATCAGCGGGAATTTCATATGGACACTTATTATGTTTTAAGAGTTTAAGGTTTCAACGTCTATCACCTAATTTTTCTGAATTTTATACTTGTATATCTTGGAATGGATAGAAACATAGTTTCTGAAGGAGAGTTGGTTTTGGAGGTTTGAACTTATTTCACGCATGTTTTGCTCGGACTAGCAAAAAGCTGGTTGGCGGGTGTGTTGAACCTCCAATTTATACATAAGATTGCCCATTACATCACATCTTATGCATGGTTTGCATGCTTAAAAGACCAATCTAATGCATGTTTGTGATTGTAGGAATGAAAGAGAGAATTCACCTATTTGATGGCTAAAAGAATGCTTTTAAACCCACTTAATGATGAAAGAAGATAAGCCAAAGGAATAGAAGAAAGAAGCAAGAAGAAGAAAGAGATGACATGGATATAATGCCAATTTGAAGGATTTGGAATCACTAGAAGACCAAGCTTTGAAGAACTAAAGAAGTGGAGAAAAAGCCTTGAAGGAATCAAGTTGAAGACCTGGAATGGCTAGAAAAGTCATATTGCAGAGCTGTAGGGCCAGAAAAGTCAAATGCAAAAAATTCAGCAGATGACCCTGTAAACCAAAAAAACTGTAGAAATTGACCTTTGGGCGCCCGACCACCATTTGGCCGGGTACCCGAAATTGACAAAAAAATTCAGATTTTGCTGGAACTTTTCTGGACTTGGCCGGGCGCTAGACCACAACTGGTCGAGCGCCCGATGACCCGCCGGGCGCCCGATTAAGAGGAGCCGGGCGCCCGAAATTCAAAGAAACTTTATTAAAATACGCTGGACTGTTTTGCAGTATGGTCGGGCGCCCGACCAAAACATGACCGGGCACCCGACCAACGTCCGACGACCGACATAAGTGCGTAAATCTTTACGCAATGCGAGGTGGTGGGTGGTTTTTCTTATAAAAGGACACCTTGGCATCCTTGCTAAGGTATCCTAGAAGAGTTCTAAGTTCGTGGGGAGCAAGGGAGATCATCGTGGAGCGATCGCAACTCCTCCAACTAGGGTTTTCTCTAGTTTTTCATGTTTTTCTTAGTTTTTCTTTGAATTCCAGTTGAAGCATGATAATGCTCGGCTAGAACCTCTTAGCTAAGGCTAAGAGGTGAAGCTTGTGAGTAGTTATCATGTTGGATTCATTCTAATTCAAGTACTTTGTTTTGAAGTTTGATTTTTAGGTTCTACTTTGAATAAAAGTGAAATTTTTGGATATTTTATGAGAGTTCATATGCTTCGGACATGAGTTCCTTGCAATTCTCTGAGATTATCATGTTTGGATTGATTAGATTCGAATTGTAGTAACCCTAGAGCGTACCATAGTCCATTGGCATGGTCGTTACTTCGAAGGCTACATATTCGACTTCTATGGGCTTCATTAGAACTAGAACCTTGTTCTTCAACTTAAGTAGAGATTGTTTGTGTTGAATGCCATATCTTCCAACTAGAAGAGAGATAGAACTTCAATTCTAGTTGTGTTATGCTTGGATGAATGAATCCACATGAGGGCTATCACAAGTGGATCCTCAAAAGCCTTAGTTCCCTTTTAATTACAGATTTTACAATTACTGTTTTAAGTTAGTTTTTAAACCTGAAATCCTTAATTCATTGAATTGAAGTTGCTGGAACAACTTGAATTGGTTTACCTTATTCCCTGTGGATCGACTTCGGTCTTACCGAGAATTATTACTACATCGCAGCCTTGCACTTGAGGCGAGCGAACACCGATGCGTGGGGCCCGATTTGAATGGGCTTCACTTAGGAAATTGTGGTGATTGAATACCTACCATTGAAATTTCCTAAGACCGATGATGTGTATTTGCTATCCGACCAGTGGGCGAGACCCACCATGGTCCTTTCTTTGATATATATGTTTTATCCATGCCGTACACTATTTTTGTCGGCCCATTTTGTATGTGTAGGCCCAAGTATGGGGCCAATGTGGTCTCAAGTGGGCTATGCCGCGAAGACCTTTACATTTCCAATGGGGCCCACAGTTCGGGTCCCACTCTCTGTATATATATTGGGTCATTTAAGGCCAACATTACATGATATGTCTTGTAACATGCTAGTATACTTAGCTTGATAGGTCACACTGATAATATGCTTAGTGTAATGAATATCATGCCCACTCATTTGTGCATACGCATCATATGTATGTCCGACTGTGGATGATGTTGAACATAGCAAATGCCTTACAGCTTGAGATACTTAGGGGACTCGTATGAGATAAGGTCACCCCACACGATCGCGCGGTATGCGCAGGTTTGGTGCATGGCTTTGACAGTATGACTCATGCATCTCGCATTATGCATGTCATGATCGGATTCTCACCCCAGCGGCATCGGGGTTGTGACCACCACAGCCACATCGTGAGTGGTAGAAATGGACACCAAAAATATGTTCTAGCACTTGGGCGCCAAAGATGTCTTTAGTTGAAAGTCCCTAAACCCTGTGGTACCAGTAGGATGCTCCAATGTCTAGACCGAGTGGATTTATGAGCGCATGAGGGCCAAATACCAGTAGGCCGCGTCTCCCACTGTGTCGAGGTCGATTGGAAGGGGTGCGACCTTACCCGCCCGGGTGCAGAGGGCTATATACTAGGTTGAGTCTGACCAGCTCGTGAATGGGTTCGCTATCGACGAGCCGGGTGGATTTCCTTATATTTCATTGACTAGGCGAATAGTGAGGTCTCTTCCACTCGCTTGGTTATGCGCACGATGGGCGGCAACCAATGTCTGGAGTGTACTAGACCCGGGTGATGTCCCAGTTGTAAACCGTATGATATATGGCAGTTGAGGATTGACATGCGCACATTGCATCATTAGCATATGACACTCGGCCATATAGGCCCCTTGCATTGCATAGCCTCGAGATGGTTAACGACATTCATAGACTTGGTAGTGTAGCCTGCCATCATTTCCGCTTACTCTGATATCTGTATACCTGCCATATGCATTGCGCACACACCACGCACTCTTTAAGCTTCATAGTAAGCTTATGCACGTTGTTTACATGCAGGACATACTATAGCGCGACAACAGTGAGACAGGGGCTCGCATTTGATCTTTCAGCTTTCAGTTATACATTGTATTTCCTTTTTCTGCAGCATTGTACTCAAAAGATTATCTTAGTGGATATGTGATGTGAAGTTTTTAGTTTGGTATGCTTGTGGTTATGCTCATCTATATAAAAAAAAGTTTTCCCTGAAAATCCTCCTTGTGGGATCCCAGGATCGGAACCTGGCGCATGGAAGCTAGGAGCCTAGAATGGGGTACTACGGAGGCTGTCGGCACCGGATTCGGCGGTCGCGAAGTCAGTGAGCCCGGTCCCCGAGTTTGGGGCGTGACAACAAAGGGAAGTATTACTCTTTTCATTTCATTCCATATTCATCACTTATTAGAATTGTGATTATAATTGTTATTATTGCAAACCATTCTAACACACATCACACAAACATCACACGATAAAAAAAGTAATTGCTATTGTCATTTCATTTAACAAAAGTATGGTTGACATCTTTTCGACGCCGTATACATGAATGGTCAGAAGGTAAGTATTTCTTACACCAATTACAAAAAATTTTTAGAGGTAAGATCCTATGATCATTTCTATACATTTGAAGTCAAGAAAGAGAGCATCGGGAGTGAAAGGTCAAAGCTTCTCCAAACATCCCGATATTAGCCTGTTCACGGCCACCCTGATGGTTTCCATCGCTGACTTCGCTGCAGATAACACCTTCGCAGGATCAGGAACATGTTGAAGTTCAGCAGTCAAATCTTCCAACTGCTTGCGCGCTGCTTCGCCCTCGCTTTCGAGCCGCATGACCGCTATCTGGCCTTGAGCAACTATTGACTCAAGACGGGGTAGCTTCGAAGCTTACGACGATCTTCTCCGCCTGCAGACGCTCAATCTCGACGTCAATCTCAGCTAGACGACCCAAGCACCCCTCATACTGTATCTTATTATTTTGTAGGGATTCTCGTGCGTTCGCCGTCGAATGCCCGTGGCGTTCTATTGCAGGTCCCAAAGACTCCGCAATTCTCCGCTTCTCCTCGATAACAGGATCGGGCTTGGCGCGCTCAGCAGCCGCTATGTTTGTGAGGGAGCTTTCGAACGCAAAGATGTGATCGATAACCAAGAGCACATCAGACCCAACTACTCCGACACAAGCTTCCAGCGCTTTCATGCTAGCGCCTAGCATATACCATTCTTGTGGATCGGCCAACCCCTTCGCGAGGCTAGACAACAGACCCTTCAACACGCTTTGACCAAAACAATTTAAATGCTGAAATGCAGGAATGTCCAGCATCATAACAATGGCGACGTCAGAATCGACGGCAGCTGCAAGAAACAATGCAAGATAAACAAATGACGCGTTAGTAAACATGAGAGCAGAAACTACAAGTCGTAATCTAATGTAAAGTGCGAAAGAGTCGTACCAGGAACAGCAGGAAGATCAATAGCAGGCTCCGAAGGTCCCGCAGTGCATGTCCCGGCATCAATGACTGTTTCCAATGCTTCGCCCAGCAGTTCAATAGTTACAACTGGAGACGATGCAACGGAAGTGGTAGAGGCAGATATCGGCTCAATAGGATCTGTAGAAATAAGATAATAATGACAAAATATGATTAGTATGATTATGGATGAAGATCGGATGGGAAAGCAATAAGATCGTTGCTGAGCGTGGCATCTGTATCACGAATCCGTACGATGGCGAAGTCATCTTGCACGAGAGGTCTCTCATGAGGTGTAAACCTTTTCTGAGCATCGATCCATCTGATGTTTGTAGACCAAGCCAATTCTATGGAGTGAAGAGATGGTCTTCAGTTCCTGAGAGATTACTCACTGCCACTCTGGGAAGCAACGTGAAGCAACAGAAGGTTGGTGAGATTAAGGAGATGACTTTCCTCATGCCTACGTACGATCCCCATGCACCTTATCCGACTCATTTCTTTGAGACGGTTAGTCAAAGGTTCCTTTCTATGAGCATGTCTGCAATGTAGGAGACTTCGAGCTTCTGTACATAAGGGTATCTGAGTCGTAACAGCTACATCCCATGGGCGAAGGAGATTCTGATCCGGCACGAGGCTGTGCTGAGGGAGGTCGGGCTCTACTATGCCATCGAGGCGACTGCCGGCTTCTTTCCGTGAGATCCGACGATTCTCAGGGGCTTCTTAAATAACTGGAGTTCCATTACCAATTCTTTCTATCTTCCTCAAGGAGAGATGAGTATAACTCTCTGGGATCTTAAGGTGATGGCGGGCTTGCCCATACGCAACAGGTATTATCATGAATATATCCCCTTTGATGAAGAATTGTCTAGCTTCAGACGCGAAGGTGATCGGAAGGCTTATCATTCCAAGGCGTGTTTGGAGTTGTTCCATGAATTGCAACAGTTCGACTGCATTACAAAGATACACTACGAAGATTTGTCAGTCTACTTCAGCCATGGCTTGAAGTAAGTCTTCACAAGACGTCTCTTTCTTTCTTCTCATGATGTATGCTCTTTTCTTTTGCGTGCTTCTTATGTGAAGTTCTCTCTCCTTTCTCTCTTTCAGGATCGACTACGAGAAATATAAAGTTGATGTTAAAAGAATAAGGGCCTTACGACAACGGTTCCAACGCAAATTTTCTTGCCCGAACGTATTGTCTCCCACTTGCGAGCTAGTAGGCTTCCTCGCTTACTAGTTATCTGCGGTCATGCTTCCCAGCTCGAAAAGTGTTGATGGCGTCAGGGTTTCTTGTTTCATCATGGCGGGTGCCCTTGCCAGTGGTCAACATCTTGCTATAGCGCCACCTGTACTCTGCAGCATATATATGGCGTTTGGTTACGTTGTCAGTAATCCGGACAAACCTGCTGATGGAATGGATGCGGCCTATTGCCCGTGGCATTATTTCTATGGCTGGTTAGGCATTTATTTCCCATGGGTATATGGCATAAAGCCTCACGCCTATTTCTTTCTAGATCGAGCGCCTCTTCTCAGATTCATGAAGGCCAAGATGGTGCTTAAGACGCTAGAATGGGTATCTTCGAGGATTTGTAGCGAGAATAAAGTTGACTTCTACAATTTTCCCACTTCTATTGCTGATGAAGATCTCGAAGTCGTCGATGATGAGGATTCGGTTGACTCTTCTGACAGGGAATTTCTAATATCGATCTGGACCGCTTCTCTCCCGTTTCGCGAAGGCATGGAGTTCTGGCGAGAGCCCTATTATCCGAGCAGGTTCACCAGATAGTTCGGCTACGATCAAGGTGTTTCGTCGACTCTTCCGAGCATGACGAGGATAGAACGAGCATATGACACGGGTCCTGTCCATTGGGAGTGGATGTGGGACCAGCATTTGCTGATGCGAACTAGCGCGAGGTTCGTGTTGCTTGGCGGTAGTCGACATCCTGCGACTTCTTATGGTTGGATGAGATGGTGGGGGCATCAGTACGCGCGCATCCGGGATGCCGAGGTTGTTGATTTCCCTCTCTATCTCTCTCCTCTGAGGTTGATTGACATTCCTGAGGATGGTCTTGGTTATCTTCGTGAGCAGCGTGAGGCTGTCAGAGTTCCTGGTACCAGCCATCTGACTTCCTTGAACGTGCCAATCACTCGTAGGAAAAAAGATGGAGCATTAGACGGATGGTATTGCTTTAGGGTCCCTATACAAAGGCATCAGCAAGAGGTTGGATCTTCGCGTCCTCCGGCAGAGACTGTTCGTCCATCTGTGGAAGAGGGTGAGCCTACAAAAGGCATGGCAGGAGTTAGACCTTCTGATGATTTCGTTGACGATCTTCCACCGGACCGCGCAAGAGATCAGCTAAGAGTCAAGATAAAACTCACACCAAGAGTTCACCCGTCAGCACCTGAGAAAAACTTAAGAAAGGCAGAAATGTTACATATCAAGAAGTGGGGGAGTTTGGACCCGTTGTTGTAGATCAATCCTCCAGAAGTAGTGGCAGGTGCGGCTGTTGCCGATAGCCGCGAAGAAGGTGAGCTTCCGTCTGGTGCTACAGAGGAGATTGCAGACGAAGAAGATATGATTGTCGATAATCGTGATGGAGGTGAGTCCAAGCCTGCAGATGTTGAGGGGGACAATGCCGAAGGCGGTTCTGAAGCCGGTGATGGCCAGGGAGTGGCATGCCTTGATGATTCGGGGTCGCAGCTTGAAGATGAACCTGTAGATTATTCTGGCGATGACTGGGGAGTGGATCATGCCAATGATCACAGCAACGATGATTCCCTCGCGAGCTATTATGATAACGATACTGGTATCGGGGGTGCAGGTGATCTTGATGATGTTGCCATAGCAACGATTGAAGCACAACTCTACGACAACGTCAGGGTCCAGCCTTCTTCCGAGCCCTTAGTCTTCGTTTCTCAGGCTGTCGCGGCACCGACTATGGGGTTGTCGACAGATGTTCATCCTCGTTCGCCTGTTCATGTTGATAACGCCAAGGAATCCGTTCCTTAGCTTGAGATACGTGAGGGGAACGTCGATCCTTCTTCGGTCTTTCCATCAGGCTTTTCATTGCAAGTGGACTGTCCTGTCGAGTTGGAGATCGTGGATATGTCACACTCTGCTGCGGTCGAAGTCGGACCCGACATTCCGCGAGCACAAGGTAAGAAATGCGATTGTGGTTCTGCTTTATACTTTTCTTCTTTGATTCCTGCCTCTGCCGCTTCCAACGCATCGTCTCCGGTTGTGACTATTGAACTGCTGGGCGAAGCTTTGAAAACAGTTGTTGATTCTGGGACATGCATTGCGGGACCTTCGGAGCCTGCTGTTGATCTTTCTGCCATTCCTGGTACGACTCCTTCGCACTTTACATTAGATTATGACTTGTTGTTTCTGCTTTCATTTTTGCTAACGCGTCATTTGTTTGTCTTGCATTCTTTCTTGCAGCTGCTGTCGATTCTGACGTCGCCATTGCTGTGATGCCGGACATTCCTGCATTTGAACATTTAGATTATTTTGGTCAGAGCGTGCTGAAGGGCCTGCTATCTAGCCTCGCGAAGGCGTTGGCCGATCCACGAGAATGGCATATGCTGGGCGCTGGCATGAAAGCGCTGGAAGCTTGTGTCAGAGTAGTTGGGTCTGATGCTCTTGTGGTTGTCGATCGCCTCTCTGCGTTTGAAAGCTCCCTCGCAAGCGTAGCGGCTGCTAAGCGCGTCGAGCCCGATCTTGCTATTGAGGAGAAACAGAGGATCGCGGAGTCTTTGGGACCTGCAGTGGAACGTCATGCGCATTCGACAGCGAACGCACGAGAATCCCTACAAAATAATAAAATTCAGTATGAAGGGTGCTTGGGTCATATAGCTGAAATCGAAGCTACCCGTCTCGAGTCAGTAGTTGCTAAGGGCCAGAGAGCGGTCACGCGGCTCGAAAGTGAGGGCGAAGCAGCGCGCAAGCAGTTGGAAGATTTGACTGTTGAACTTCAACATATTCTTGATCCTGTGGAGGTGTTATCTGCAGCAAAGTCAGCGATGGAAATTGCTAGGGTGGCCGTATCAGGCTGATATCGGGATGTTTGGAGAAGCTTTGATCTTTCGCTCCCGATGCTTTCTTTCTTGACTTCAAATGTATAGAAATGATCATAGGATCTTACCTTTAGAAATTTTTGTAATTGGTGTAAGAAATACTTACCTTCTGACCATTCATGTATACGGCGTCGAAAAGATGTCAACCAAACTTTTGTTAAATGAAATGATAATAGCAATTACTTTTCTATCGTGTTATGTTTGTATGATATGTGTTAGAATGGTTTGCAACAATAATAGTAATAATCACAATTCTAATAAGTGATGAATGTAGAATGAAATGAAAGAGTAATACTTCCCTTTGTCGTCGATTTTGGGAGTGTCCTGGATTTCTAAGCTCGGGATATGCTCGTGTCGTAGACGAATGGTCTTTCTTGGTTACTTCTCCATAGTAAGGGCAAGGAAGACTGTGTGGAAGCCCTGAACTTCGCGTGATCATCGAGCAGCGACCGGCAGCCATGGACAACGGTATTGGGGTCCCAAAAGGTAGGGGCCCTTAAAGCAAGCAAAATAGCCAAAGAAATCATGCAAAGCACCTTTCGGTGCACGTGAAACGAAGAATTACAAGGTTTCCTTACTTAGCCAATTCTCCAGTGGGCCTCGCGGATTACCATGATCAGAACCGTCCAGAATCGGACCCATAGCTTCTATATGATTTATGATGAATGGTGCAAGTGATTTCACGATCAAACGGGCCCCACAAACCCCCAAAAATTCAAAACCCAAATAGTGGGATCCCTATTTACGTGTCC
The DNA here is from genome assembly GCA_003013855.2 of Liriodendron chinense. Lineage (NCBI taxonomy): Eukaryota > Viridiplantae > Streptophyta > Magnoliopsida > Magnoliales > Magnoliaceae > Liriodendron > Liriodendron chinense. Next base: position 367,622 of record PVNU02001227.1, on the reverse strand, counting down.
ACTCACCCACAAATTCGGACACCCCACGCGCCCGAAAAATCAGCAAAAAAAATGGGAATTCTTTCTAGGGTGCTGGAGTCCCACGCACCCTGAAAATGGTCCCACGCACCCTTAAATTCGACATTTTGTTATTTTCATTTTTGAAGATGTTCTAGTGTCCCACGCACCCTGATAATGGCCCCACGAATCCAGTAATTCGACTACTCTTCAGACACTCAATTTTAGGTGCGTTGAGTCCCACGCACCCGTTTAATAAGTCCCACTCACCCAAAAAATCCAGTATTTCCAGATCATGTTTTCTGGGTGCGTTAGACCTCTGCACATCAATAAACAGGTGCGTGGAGGGTATTTTAAAGATACGTGACACGTGGCAACCCCTCATTGGTCGATCTCCGGATTCTTCGGCTATAAATAGCCCTCCCGACGATTCATTTCGACGGTTTTAGAGAGAGAGAGCTTCCGCCCTCTGAAAATCCGACATCTCCGCCGGAAATCCTCGTCGGAATACTTTCCCGACCGTCGGAAACCCTTCCCGATCGCCGGAATATTCCATCGTAGGTCTGAATCCTAAAAAATCATAAGTGTGGCCACGGGTCCATAAAAGGACCCCACGCACCTGAATAATTGCCCACGCGTCCATTTATCCGGCATAAGTCGAACCAGTGCATCGGACCCCCACGCACCCGAAAAATGCCCCACTCATCTCTAAATTCATAAAAAATCCAGCACTTAATTTTTTAGGTGCGTTGAGTCTCATGCACCCGTTTATTAAGTCCCATGTATCCAAAAAATCAGCCAATTACAGAACATGTTTGCAGGTGCGCCGGACTCAGTTTTAAGTGTTTTCAAGGTTCACTTGAGCTTATTTTGAGTATTTCGAGCATTCCAGACACAACGGAATGGTCAAATGGTCGTTCCGAAAACTTTAAATGAGTAGAATCACACATCCTTGAGGTTCGATTTGATTTGGCTCAATGAATGAAATGACTTCTCGGAAAGGAGCCGCCAGCATCCAGAATTATGTAAATATGTCATCATTTATATCTACTGTAAAGTTGTGATCCGATTTGGGTCAAAAGCTAGATAAACGGGACTGTGGTTATCACGATAAACCACATCAAAGAGTTTCGATTCTCTACAAAGCAATTGCTACGAACTGCCACCATACAACAGTCGATGCCCTACCCATTCAAACGGTATCCGTCAGTTGGGCTACGCAGGTACACACAACTGTAGAATGGACTTCCCGAGGTCACCTGTCCCTACATTGACAGGTGCGGGCCCAGAGTCGTCCTTCTCAGTAATAAACCCTGATAGTCTCAGCCCGGATCTTCGGCCAAAACACGGGTCATAGACATCTGACTAATATAAAGATTGTTCAGTACATAGCATAACAAACACAGGTCTCTACAACGACAAACTCTAAGACTATAGTCCCTGCTGACTAGTCTTTTGCCTTTTAATCAAGGGTCATCGATCATTTGATGTAATTAAGGGCTCGTGCCAGATCACGGCCTGGAATGTACAAGATCTCAGGATCTCTGGAATAAAATTCGCCTTGCGATACCTCTTCTTGTGTACTTTTGTGAATGCTTGTGATTGTATATGAATGTTTCTATTACTCAAAACCCCCAGAACGACAATACACCAGGAACGGTCCTTGCGTTTCATTTCCTAGTTCTAACAAGCGGCAACCCCACCACAATTAATCCTACTTCTCTTCCTCAGATTGATTCGGTAGCCGTGGGTTCTAAAGTCAGTGCACCCATTGAATCCAACGTCGATTTTGGCGTGCCGGCGCTGGATTCTAAGGGCTGAGTCAGTTTACAGAGAGATGGCAGAGACTATTGGCGACGGCAGAAGCATGGCGACGTGAAGGGATAGGGTTTCGACCTTTTCCCATTCGGACGCCAGCCGTTGGGACTGTTTCTAGGAAGGGTTACCAGACCAGCTTCACAGCCATGAGATCCAGCTTCGATCGAAGGTCAGATTCGACGGCTCCGGCTGCGTAGGGGTTAGGGCTTCATCCCTGCCTCTTTCTCTATTCGAATCAAAGAAGAAAAGTACAAAGCAGGATTACAATCGCATTCCTTACCTTGTACTTGCAGGATGTCGGGTTCGACTTCGACCGCAGCAGGATGTGACATATCCACGACCTCCAAGTTAACAGGACAGTCTACTTGCAATGAATAACCTGATGGAAGGACCGAAGAAGGATCGACGTTCCCCTCACATATCTCAAGCTCAAGAACGGATTCCTTGGCGTTATCAGCATGAACAGGCAAACAAGGATGAACATCCGTCGACAACCCCGTAGTCGGTGCCACGAAAGCCTGAGGAACGAAGACTAAAGGCTCGAAAGAAGGCCGGACCCTGACGTTGTCATAGAGTTGTGCTTCGATCGCTGCTATGACAACATCGTCAAGATCACCTGCGCCCCCGACACCGGCATTGTTATCATAATAATTCACAAGGGAGTCATCGTTGCTGTGATCATTGGCATGATCGACTTCCCGGTCATTGCCAGAATAATCTACAGGTTCATCTTCAAGTTGCGACCCCGAATCATCAAGGCATGCCACTCCATGACCATCACCGGCTTCATAATCACCTTCGGCATTGTCCCCCTCAACATCTGCAGGCCCGGACTCACCTTCGTCATGATTATCGACAACCCTATCTTCTTCGTCTGCAATCTCCTCTGTTGCACCAGACCGGAGCTCACCTTCTTCGCTACTATCGGCAACAGTCGCACCTGCGGCTACCTCTGGAGGATTAATCTGCAACGACGGATCCAAACTCCCCCACTTCTTGAAGTGTTATATTTTTGCCTGTTTCAAGTTTTTCGCAGGTGCTGACGGGCGAACCCTTGGCGTGAGTCTTATCTTGACTCTCAACTGATCTCTCCCACGGCCCGGTGGAAGCTCGTCAACGAAATCATCGGAAGGTCTAACTCCTGCCATGCCTTCCGTAGGCTCATCCTCATCCACAGACTGAGGAACAGTCTCTGCCGGAGGACGCGAAGATCCAACCTCTTGCTGACGCCTTTGTATAGGGACCCCGAAGTAATACCATCCGTCTAACGCTCCATCTTCTTTCCTACGAGTGATCGACACGTTCAAGGAAGTCAGATGGCTGGTACCAGGAACTCCGACAGCCTCACGCTGCTCACGAAGATAACCAAGATCATCCTCAGGAATGTCAGTCAACCTCAGAGGAGAGAGATAGAGAGGGAAATCAACAGGCTTGGCATCCCGGATGCACGCGTACTGATGCCCCCACCATCTCATCCAACCATAAGAAGTCGCGAGACGTCGACTACCGCCAGGCAACACGAACCTTGCGCCAGTTTGCGTCAGCAAAAGCTGGTCCCACATCCACTCCCAATGGACAGGACACGTTCCATATGCTCGTTTTATCCTCGTCACGCTCGGAAGAGTCAATGGAACACCCTGATCGTAGCCGAACTATCTGGTGAACCTACTCGGATAATAGGGCTCGTGCCAGAACTCCATGCCTTCGCAAAACGGGAGAGAAGCGGTCCGGATCGATATCAGGAATTCCCTGTCAGAAGAGTCAACCGAATCCTCATCATCGACGACTTCGAGTTCTTTATCAGCAATAGAAGCGGGAAAATGGTAGAAGTCAACTTTATTCTCGCTACAGATCCTCGAAGATACCCATTCTGGCGTCTTAAGCACCATCTTGGCCTTCATGAATCTGAGAAGAGGCGCTCGATTTGGAAAGAAATAGGCGTGAGACTTTATGCCATATCCCCATGGGAAATAAATGCCTAACCAGCCATAGAAATAATGCCACGGGCAATAGACCGCATCCATTCCATCAGCAGGTTTGTCCAGATTACTGGCAACGTAACCAAATGCCCTATATATGCTTCAGAATATAGGTGGTGCTATAGCAAGACGTTGACCACTGGCAAGGGCACCCGCCATGACGAAACAAGAAACCCTGACGCCATCAACACTTTTCGAGCTGGGAAGCATGACCACAGACAACTAGTAAGCGAGGAAGCCTGCTAGCTCGCAAGTGGGAGAAAATACGTTCGGGCAAGGAAATTTACGTTGGAACCGTTGTCGTAAGGCCCTTATTCTTTTAACATCAACTTTATATTTCTCGTAGTCGATCCTGAAAGAGAGAAAGGAGAGATAACTTCACATAAGAAGCTGCGCAAAAGAAAATAGCATACATCATGAGAAAAAAGAAAGAGACGTCCTGTGAAGACTTACTTCAAGCCGTGGCTAAAGTAGACTGACCAATCTTCGTAGTGTATCTTTATAATGCAGTCGAACTGTTGCAATTCATGGAACAACTCCAAACACACCTTGGAATGATAAGCCTTCTAATCACCTTCGTGTCTGAAGCCAGACAATTCTTCATCAGAGGGGATATATTCATGATAATACCTGTCACGTATGGGCAAGCCCGCCATCACCTTAAGATCCCAGAGGGTTATACTCATCTCTCCTTGAGGAAGATGGAAAGAATTGGTAATGGAACTCCAGTAATTTAAGAAGCCATTGAGAATCGTCGGATCTCATGGAAAGAAGCCGACAGTCGCCTCGATGGCACGGTAGAGCCCGACCTCCCTTAGCACAACCTCGTGCTGGATCAGAATCTCCTTCACCCATGGTATGTAGCCATCATGATGACTCAGATGCCCTTGTGTACGAAAGCTCGAAGTCTCCCACATTCCGGACGTGCTCATAGAAAGGAACCTTTTGACGAACCTTCTCAAAGAAATGAGTCGGATAAGGTGCATGGGGATCGCACGTAGGCATGAGGAAAGTCATCTCCTTAATCTCACCAACCTTCTGTTGCTTCACGTTGCTTCCTAGAGTGGCAGTGAGTAATCTCTCAGGAACTAAAGACCATCTCTTCACTCCATATAATTGGCTTGGTCTACGAACATCAGATGGCTCGATGCTCGGAAAAGGTTTACACCTTATGAGAGACCTCTCGTGCAAGATGACTTCGCCATTGTAGGGATTTGTGATACAGATGCCACACTCAGCAACGATCGTGTTGCTCTCCCATCCGATCTTCATCCATTCATATTTCAAGTCGAGGAGTCGTGTCAATCGCTCCGCTTGACTGAGCGCTTTGATCGGTTGTTTTCTGCGTCCTCCTTTCTTCTTACTTTTCTGACCTGTCAGATTTTCTTCCACATTTTGGACAGGTATATCTTGAGGACCTGCCTCGATGGCACTCACCACACCAGAAAGTTGGGCATACCAAAAGACCCACTCTTGTTTTATTCCCTGCTTTGGAGGTTCGGGCACTGCTTTGTTGACAAAGATGCGCACCAGAACTTCATGAGGAAGCTGCCCAATACGCTCCGAGAAATCCTTTATCTCGGGTTCGACCACAAGAAAGAAGTGAGAATTACGTCTTGGAGGAGGAGGGTTAGAAGGACCTTCAGCCGTTCTTTTTTTACCGCGTTTCATCGGCGTTGGACCAGAAGCATGCGACCCAGAAGTTTCACCAGAAGATTCCATTGTCGCTACTGCAATTCACTGCAATGCGCAAACAGAACAACATCAGAAAACAACTCGATGTACACAGGCAAATAGCCTAACGAAATCGTATCGCAAATACAAGCACAACACGTAGAGCACAAGCAACAAAGCACGGAAACGACAAAATCAAGAGCATAACATATCAGTCATCATACGCATTTCACAATAAAGCAATTGTCATCATACATACACACATACATGTGAGCGATGCACACACAAAATCACAGATTGAACCCACAATACATCCATGCATTTAGCCTAAAAGCAGCCTTGACAAGTCCAGGTGCTTATAAGCAGGTACTGGACAGAGTCAGGAAATAGTTTCAGCATCATATATATGCAACTGTTCACAGACAACAACTTCACAAGCAATCGGAACACTATAAGTGCACTCTAGCAGACATACTTTGAACTTGCCTAAAAATAGACAATTGTAAGCTGTGATAGGCCAAAGTAGGCAGCCTACTGCAGGCACAAGGCACTAAGCTCCAATCATGCTTGATTTTAAGCAATCTAGCCTCAAATAGCACTGAATTCGACTGAGAAACGGAGCTGAAAATGCCATTTCTTCATCGAGTGCAAAGTAGGGGTTAAAAATAAAAAATTCCGCCAAGTGTTGGGTTCACATGCGCCCAAGGTGAAGCCCCAGGCGCATGGGGCCCTTCACATGCGCCCAGTCCACAAAATTCGAAAGTGTAACTTCATCACTTAAGGCCTCAAGCGCATGTTCAGTCTGACATGCGCCTGTACCCTGAGGATAAGCTCTCTGACCTTGGGAAAATCAGATTTTCTGACTCGAAAAAATGTTGGAATGACTCAGTGAGTCAACTATTTATACTTGAGCCTAATGGACCAGTGCACTACACTAGCGTGACATAAGCATCCAGCGCAGCACACCTGGGGGGCACTTGTTGGGGCTCAAATTTGCACCCATTGTAAAAAAACATCCTGTGGTCTATCGACAACGATTTGAATAATTTTTTAGACGAGGAAAGCCCGAAAAATGCCAGTGCAACCCTAATCGCTTGGTAACGACCAAAATCCGTAAACAGCATTTTGAAGCATAACTGGACATGCGAATCATCGCCAAATGGTCCGAAATGTCCTAAAACCCTTAACCTGCAAGTTTCGAAGTCATTCGGTGCATATCTTTACCTGCGCACTTCGAAGTGCGTTTTATCCCTGCCCGAAGCTAACAAAAAAGAGTTCGTAAGCCTACAGCTACCATTTCAGAATGGAACCGAACATCTGTACCACCGCCAAATGATCCGGAGTGCCCCAAAACCCTTATATAGCAAGTTTGAAGTCCGTGCGGTGTGTATTTCCATATGCGCGCTCCCTGGAACAACATTCCTATACGACGAGCCGACCCGGAGGCTCCAAATTAGGAATGAAGTACCAAAATTTGCAACATCTGGACTTTCACACCCCACCCCATTTATTCAAGAGGTCGATACTAGCCTAGAAGTGGATTGGTGACAGTGAGTGCATGTCTAGAAAAGGTAGCTGTCCTTTCGAGGTTTCCCGTCGGAGCCTAAAATCTTGAAATTTTCTAAGTGCTGGAATTCTGAAATTTGTCTAAGTAGTAGAAAAAGCACCGGCAAAGACATGCGCCTGGCTTTTCACTACATGCGCCCACACCCTATGTATGAAAGGAATCACTTCGAACACTTTTCTGGAAAGCGTCGGAAAATGTACCGGAAAAGGACATGCGCCTGGCTTTTTCTGGCCACATGCACCTGGCTTTTCTTTTGCCACATGCGCCGGCTTTCCCAGCACATGCGTCGAAAAATACCCGTTGGGTCAGACCCGAACCTGATTACCCCCTATAAATAGCAAGGTCACTTCATTCATCAGCACAAAATCATCTCATTCCGACCTCAGAGCGACGCAAGAGGTACATGCGCCCACTCTGTTATCCCTCGCCGGATGCCTTGGCCGGAGTGGATTCCCTCGCCAGAAAGGGATTTCCTCGCCGGAATCCCAAGTGCAGAAGGAAATCCTGAAAATTTCTAAGTGCTGGGCCACATGCGCCGGCTTTTCCCCACATGTGCCGGCCTTCCCAGGACATGCGCTGGCCTTTTCCCGCCAGGAAAACTTGAAATTCCACCAAGTCTAAAGTGACACTCGAAATTCCCCCACATGTGCCCGTGAGATGGGTACATGCACCCAACTCCTCACCACATGCGCCCACCAGCTGATGGAAGACCACATGTGCCTGCACACCCCCCCCCCCCCCCCCCCCCATGCGTTTAGACACTGATGGGAGGGGTGGACCTTCCGCTGCGTGGCCTGCCTTCGATCAGAATCGGTTTTCGATCAAACCGCCTCTCCTAGATGCACACCGATGAGATCTATCCATCCCCCGGGTCAGATTCGCAAACGGTCAATGATAAATGGCCCAAATAAGTGTTTTAATCTAAAATGACCAACACTTAGCCAATTTAGCAGCTCTGAAAATCCCTCCGAAAGAGCTTAAAACGACCGAAACCGAGAAGAATCGGGTGGAATTGGATCAAGCCCGAGAGGAAAACTTTTCTTCTACATGACATGATACACCATAATTATGCACCGCGACGAGGTTATCTGATCTTAGGACCCTCAAATACCCTAATTAAGAGGTCGGCAGGTCCGCTACTTAGTCATTTTCAGCCCTAGGAAGTGCCTTGTTGGCTCGAAAATCAACCTACGCTAAGCGAATCGAAATGCGAACGCACCGCGATCCTCGTGGACATAATCCACCCCTGTTCAAAGATGGTCATCGATGATATTCACCGATTTCCTTGATCAGACCGCAAACAGGTCCACTACTTAGTCGTTTTCAGCCTTGGGAAGTGCCTTGTCGGCTCGAAAATCGACTTATGCTAAGCAAATCGAAACGCGATTGCACCGCGATCCTCATGGACATAATTCACCCCTGTTCAAAGATGGTCATCGATGATATTCACCGATTTCCCTGATTAGACTGCAAACAGGTCCGCTACTCAGTCATTTTCAGCCTTGGGAAGTGCCTTGTCGGCTCAGAAGTCGACTTATGCTAATCAAATCGAAATGTGTTTGCATCGCGATCCTCGTGGACATAATCCACCCCTCTTAAAAGACGGTTATCGATAATATTTACCGAATACCCTAATTAGACCGTAGACAGGTCCACTACTTAGTCATTTTCAGCCCTGGTAAGTGCCCTGTTGGCCCAAAAATCGACTAATGCCAAATGAAGTCAACCGCGATCTCAAGGACACTAAGGCAAAGCTAAAGCGCTCAGGCTATCAAACAGCCGAGTTAAACATTTACGGGGCACCGATCCCCATCATTCATCAAGAATTGGCATGAATGGGAACCCATTGGACCCGATACTTAGCCATTTGCGGGCATCGAAAATAGCCGATCCAGCCTATTAAATTTGAATCACCAAAGAATCTTGGCTTGATGAAGCCTATTCGATCTCAAATAGATAATTGGAAAATACTTAGAAGAAAGAGTGTTCTTGAAGACGAGTCGCCCGACTCCAGAAGAAACACATTTACTTTACTGTACAAAGCTTCATTCATCCTGGATAAAGGTCCAAGGCTAAACCTAAGGAGTTATGGTTACCACGAGAAACCACAAACAAAAGAGTTCTAACTAAGCTTGAAACATCCTGCTATGGATTGCCATCATGAAAAAGACAGTCGATGCCCTACCCATCGACAACGGGTCCGTCGGTTGAGTTGATGAGGCAGTTGCGGATTGCTTTCCTAAGGTCACCTATTCATAGTAACAGGCGCAGGCTTTAGGTTATGCCGACCAACATTTCGATGTTCGTGTATTCCAGCGATCACCTGTTCACAGTAACAGGCGTGAGCCCAGAGTTGCACCACTCGATTAAAAACCTCGTTCGGAATTGTTGCAGAGTGCTCTCCTAAGGTCACCCGTCATAAAAATATGGGCGTGGGCCTTGGGTTATGCCGACCAACATTCGAGGATCGTGTATTTCAGCGGTCACCTGTTCACAGTAACAGATGCGGGCCTAGAGTTGCACCACTCGAATCCTGACAGTCTCTCAACCCGGACAATCCGAAGAAAATGAGACATAGACATCCGGCTTGTCTAAGAAATGTGGCTCAGTCCATAACAAGAAAACAAAGGTCTATACGACCATGAACTCAAGACCATAATCTCCGGCGGATTAGTCTTTTACCTTCCAATCAAGGGTGATCAACCGTTGATGTAATTAAAGGTTCGTGACCAGTATCACATCCTGGAATGTAAAAGATCTCAGAATCTCTGGAATAAAATTCGCCTTGCGATATCTCTCTTGTGTACACTTTGTGATTGCTTGTGATTGTCTATGAATGTCTCTATATTCAAAATTCCCCCAGAATAATAAAACACAGGAAAAAGACTGCTGACGAGCACGATTTTTCTAGTTCTAACAATTGCTACATTGAGTTATCATAAAATGACCTTTCAAACACCGACATCCAAATAGTTTTGAGATAAATAACCGAAAACCAGACATTATCATCCAAATGAATTTAGAAACTGATTTCCCAGGATTACTATCCAACTGATTTTCTGTTCCTAGACAATTATTTCTGGACTTTTTTCCAAACAGGGCCTAAGTACTGATCAAGATTCAAAGACATTGGTTATAGAGAGTCATGAAAATGTAAGTAAATATTGTAGGTGACACTCCTATACACCCTATTCATTCAAACAAATTGTTTTGTTTTATTACAGATAATGATTCAGTTAGGGCCTGTTTAGTTTTCCAATTAGAAAAGTGAATGGCTGTAAATGGGTAGTGATTATTTACTCTTGTAATTGTGTGGTGACATATCTAATGCATTCTTTATGGGAGGAAGTATGAATCTTCTCTTTGAGAAAGAATGATGCCTGCTTTCTCAATTCATGGAATTTCACTTGAATCGAGTATCGAAATTTTAAGCCGGCGGAGGCCCTAAAAAGAAAGTGGAAGAACCACCTCATAGCTTGACAATTGCAACTCCTCCAGAGGTTGATAGAAGAAAGATTGCGAGGAGAGCTGTTACTAGGGGCCTTGAAGAGCTCCTGAAGAGAGACAGAGGGGCCTGTCACAGGCGCGAGAGAGGTCGAGAGGGGAGGATGAGAGAGAGAGGAGAGGAAGAGACGAATGAGAGAGAGGGAATGAGACCCCAAATTCCAGCCCTAATGTCTGTTAGACAACAACGCTAGTTGTGTTTTCACACGTGCCTCCTTTTCGCACATACTTGGGCGCGACTTGGGTGAGACCCCGGAGCCAGCGATGTGGGTGGGATCCTGAACATGGGGCCCACCTGGATGTGTTCTTTGTAAATCCATGCCGTCCATCCGTTTCTTCATATTATTTTAGGATGCATTCAAAAAAATGAAGCCGATACAAATTTTAGGTGGACCACACCCCAAGAAACAGTTCTCATTCAACCATGACCATTAAAAACTTTCTGGAGTCCACTGTAATGTTTATTGACCATCCAATCTGTTGATAAGGTCACGTAGACAGGAATGAAATGAAAAAACAAATATCAGGTTGATAAAAGACTTTTGTGGCTCACAAAAGGTTTTTAATGGTGACTAACCCGTGTTTCTTATGTTGTAGTCCACCCAAAATTTTAATCTTCTTTATTTTTGGTACCACAGTACAAAATAATATGCAAAAGCAGATTACCAGCATGGATTTACAAAGAACACATCCAAGTGGGCCCTATGTTCAGGTCCCACCCACATCGCTGGTTCCAGGTTCTCACCCAAGTCGCGCCCTACTCATACTCACCTAACTGGACAAATGGCTGCGCGCCACGTCAGGGTCCCACCCACTTAGCTGGTTCCAGGTCTCACCTAAGTCGTGCCCGCCTTCTGACGCGGATTAGCGATTGAACTTGGCAGTGGCGAAATCGCTACTGAAGTGACGTCACCACGTTATGTGGGACCCACCATGATGTATTTGTTGTATCCACACCGTCCATTCATTGGGAGAGATCATTTTAGGGCATGAACCAAAGAATTAGGCAGATCCAAATCTCAAGTGGACCCCACCACAGAAAACAGTGGGGATTGAGCGACTACAATTAAAAACTTATTTTGGCCACAGAAGCTTTTGATCAAGCTGATATTTGTGTTTTCCCTTATTCCATGTCCCTGTTAACTTATAAACAGGTTAGATCTCAAATTAACGTCATAATGAGCCCTAGGAAAGTTTCAACGGTTGGTTTCACTGTCCCCACTGTTTTCTGTGGTGGGGTCCACTAGAACTTTGGACCTACCTCATTCTTTGTAAAGTACCCCAAAATGATCGCTTCAAATGAATGGACGGTGTGTGTACAATACATACATCATAGCGGGGCCCATAGAACGTGGTGACGTCACTTCAGTAGTGAAACTCACTCAAGTACAGTAGCTAATCCGCGTCCCCCGCCTTCGGCGGGCGCGACTTGGGTGAGACCCCGGAACCAGGGATGTGGGTGGACCCTGAACCTAGGGCCCACCTGGATGTATTCTTTGTAGATCCATGATGTCCATCTGTTTCTTCATATTATTTTAGGATGCAGTCCCAAAAATGAAGCAGATGTAAATTTTAGGTGGACCACACCCTAAGAAACAGTTCTCATTCAACCGTGACCATTAAAAACTTACTAGAGTACACCGTAATGTTTATTGACCATCCAATCTGTTGATAAGGTCACGTAGACAGGGATGAAAGTAAAAAACAAATATCAGATTGATAGGAAACTTTTGTGGCTCACAAAAGGTTTTTAATGGTCATTAACCATAGTTTCTTATGTTGTAGTCCACCCAAAATTTTCATCTTCTTCATTTTTGTTACCATAGTACAAAATAATCTGGAAAAGCAGATTAACAGCATGGATCTACAAGGAATACCTCCAGGTGGGCCCTAGGTTCAGGGTCCCACCCACATCGCTGGTTCCGGGGTCTCGCGAGTCTCACCCAAGTCGCGCCCGCCTTCGATCCTCACTCCAATCATACTTTACCATTGAAAAAAAAAATAAAAATACCAACCTGCATCACCTGTGGGGCCCACTTGATGTACGTGTTATTATATCCATGCTATCCATCTGTTTTGCCAGATTATTTTAGAGCGCAAACTTAAACATGAGGCAGATCCAAATCTAAAGTGGACCACACGACGTGAACAGTGGAAAAAATGACGTCTACCCTTGAAACCTTCCCAAGGTCCAGCGTGATGTATATTTTTCCATCCAACCCGGCGTTTTCGTATGGTGACTCGGACTTGGATGAACTGAAAACAAAAATATCAGCTGTATCCAAAAACTCTGTGAGCCCCTGAATTTTTTTTTTTTAATGGTGGGCGTTCAATCCCTATCACATCCTAGGGTGTGGTCCACTTGAGCTTTGGATCTCCCTTGTATTTGGGTTCACTGGCAAAATGGAAGAACGGATTGAATATGAAATATACATAGCGGTGGGCCTCACAGAGCTTAGGGCTGCACGAATCCAGGTTGCAGGCAATCTGCGTCCTGTCTAGACACAGCAGCTTGCAACCTCGGAGACATCCAAACGTGCATTTCACTAATTGAGGAATGTGGGCATTGTACTAATTGAGTAATGTTTCCATACATCTCAATGGACAGCAAGTTGCAGTCCACCATCGCGCATGCATGTCTGTGCCCTGAGTACCACATCTGATCCGTCCAGCTCCACCATGAAGATGCCCTTTGCAAGAAACATGATGCCTCACTTTTGGGTTCATTCTCTTTGCAAGAAACATGGCCCTTTGCAAGAAACTCCACCAGATATTTTGGATCTGCTTCACTTTTGAGTTCATGCCCTAAAATGATGGTAAAATGGATGGACCGTGGACGGTGTCCATATACCCAACAGGGTCGCACCGTGTTGGGTGAGTCACCCAATCCATTCCTTGTGGTGAACCAACACTATTGATCAAAGAAAAGTGGGTGAAAGAAATAGGAAGCGGATTGCGTAAACTCTGTAGGCCCACTGTGATATAATTATTTCATCGACTCCGTTCATCCATTTTAAAATATAATTTTAGGCCTAGATCTAAAAAACGAAGCATATCAAAAATTCAAGTAGACCACACTACAGGAAAAAATTGAACTGAGCTTCTACCGTTGAAAAATTCTTATTCTTGGGGACCACAGAAGTTTTGGATCAAGCTGATATTTGTTTTTTTCCCTTAATCCATGTCTGTGTGATCTTATGAACAGGTTGGATACAAATAAACATCACTGTGGGCCTAGCAAGGTTTCAACGGTGGTGGAAATCATTATTCCCACTGTTTCATGTAACGTGGTCCACTTGTGCTTTTGATATCCTTCAATTTTAGGCTCAACCCCTGAGATGAGCTGGAAAAACTAATGGACTACGTGGATAAGCCATGCACATACATTCACAGTGGGCCCACCCAACAGAGTTAACTCAGTAGACCGTATAGGCAATCCGATTTCAAACAAATGTGGCTCTCAGGTGGGCTACCTCTTGCCGTCCATGTAAGGGTTGAAGCTGGATGGAAAATTACAGTACATTCGTTATGTCCTGCCAACGCATTGGATGAATAGAATGTCCAATCCGTACAAGATGTGGGCCATCCCATGATAGTAATCTATTATGAAAATCAGCCTAATCCACAAATAGAGGAGGACACAACATCAATACAATGAACAGACGATGAAATTTTCCTTCCATGATAATGAATGATTTGGATTGATATATGTTTACTCGATTTGGGTGGATGCATGTGTGGAGTATGCAATAAACCATGCTCACCAGACTATTGTGTTATTTTTCCATAACAAGAAATGTACGGGAAAACTCCGTGCAAAAACTCATCTCTGTCTTCGTCACTCTTTTCTCCTTCTCAAAATACAGACAGAGAACAAGAAAAAACAAAAAAAAAAACAAAAAACAAAAAACAAAAAATAAAACTAGCAGTCATTATTAATACCAATTTCTTCCGTCAATATACCAATTTCTTCTCCAAATCTAGCAGTCATTTCTTCCCCGTGGTGAAATTGTCTTTCATCGTACGGGTGATGAAAGACCGTTTTCCCTCCAATTCGTTGATTAATTCAATAATCCTTGTCTTTTCATCCTCCGACCCCAGATAATCGAATCTAATGGGGAATTTAGCGGTCTTCCATTGTATTTCTACCATAATAGAAGATGGCATACGAAGAGCTTCCTCTGCGTTTTCTCCCCTCAATTTTTTCAATTCTTCTATTTTGTCCATTAGACCATCCAATTCAACCGAGAAATATTTGAGGTTAATACTGTCCTGATTTTCCTTTTCAAACTCAAACTCATCCAACACTTCCTCTTCAAACTCATCCCTCACTCCCTCTTCAAACTCATCCCTCACTCCCTCTTCTATCTATAACTCCCTTACGTTTTCCATCAGTTCCTTAAAAGAATCTCCAAGTATTTTAATATGACCCATAATATCATATATCATGTAATTGAAATCGCATTCCCTTGATATTACCTTAGAATTCTCTTCCCAACTTAACTGCTTAAAACGCTCTTCTGTGAACTCCACCGTCCCGTCGTCCGATTTGCCGGAATTGTTGCTGGAGATAAATTGTTTGGAGACGAGCAATGATGGATTCTGCCGAGTATCCCTTCCACAGATAAATGCAGGTAACACGGACGCAGCACTATGAGTAGTTGAAATCCATCGGGAGAAGAACCTGAAGAAAGCGGCCATTGCGGTGTTGGTGTGTGAAGAAGAAACAGAGTATCGGCTTATATAGGGGTGGGACCCTGTAGGTGAGACCCCGGAACCAGCGAAGTGGGTGGGACCCTGAAGTGGCAGCGCACGATTCGTCTAACCAAGCAGCATGTGTGGGGCGCGACTTCGGTGAGACCCTGGAACCATCGATATGGGTGGGATCCTGATGTGTCACCATGCCATTGGTCCAGCTGGCGGGTGCGGGCGACACCCCTCGCACATGCCGCCGTTAGGAGATAACGGGCGTTAGGGGCTCGTTTGGGGTCAAGGACCTCAATCGTCATTCGTCTCTTCCGCTCCGTCTCCTCTTTCTGGATCTCCCTTCCTCTCTCATGAGAGATCCAGATCTCTCTTTCTCTCTCTCTCTCTACATGCATACGAATTAAGCTTCTCTCTAAACGCCATTTTTCATTTCTTCTCCACCCTAATTTCTTCTCCACCCTAATATCAAGGAATTCGAAAACCCATCTTCTCCCCTCCAATCTCAAAGTATATGGAAACAAAAAAAAAATCTCTCAAATTGTTTCGGGAAATGTCAGATTTTGGAGTTGAGCCAAATGCGTACACTCTATCCACCTCAATCAAAGTTTGTTATGTGGTTGGAGATGTGAGGCTTGGGATGAGATTCCACGGGGAAGGTAATGGGTTGTGGGTTCGATTCCAATTGTGTGATTATCAGTTCTTTGATAGATATGTATGGAGGAATCTAAGGTACTGGGTAATGGGTTCACTCTCTTCCCCTTCTCAAAATACAGACAGAGAATAAAAAACGAAAACAAAAAACAAAAAACAAAACTAGCAGTCATTACTAATACCTATTTCTTCCGTCAACATACCAATTTCTTCTCCAAATCTAGCACTCATTTCGTCCCCGTGGTGAAATTGTCTTTCATCGTACGGGTGATGAAAGACCGTTTTCCCTCCAATTCGTTGATTAATTCAATAATCCTTGTCTTTTCATCCTCCGACCCCAGATAATCGAATCTAGTGGGGAATTTAGCGGTCTTCCATTGTATTTCTTCCATAATAGAAGATGCCATACGAAGAGCTTCCTCTGCGTTTTCTCCCCTCAATTTTTTCAATTCTTCTATTTTGTCCATTAGACCATCCAATTCAACCGAGAAATATTTGAGGCTAATACTGTCCTGATTTTCCTCTTCAAACTCAAACTCATCCCTCACTCCCTCTTCAAACTCATCCCTCACTCCCTCTTCTATCTGTAACTCCCTTACGTTTTCCATCAGTTCCTTAAAAGAATCTCCAAGTATTTTAATATGACCCACAATAACATATATCATGTAATTGAAATCGCATTCCCTTGATATTACCTTAGAATTCTCTTCCCAACTTAACTGCTTAAAACGCTCTTCTGTGAACTCCACCATCCTGTCGTTCGATTTGCCGGAATTGTTGCTGGAGATAAATCGTTTGGAGACGAGCAATGATGGATTCTGCCGAGTATCCCTTCCATAGATAAATGCAGGTAACACGGACGCAGCACTGTGAGAAGTTGAAATCCTTCGGGAGAAGAACCTGAAGAAAGCGGCCATTGCGGTGTTGGTGTGTGAAGAAGAAACAGAGTATCGGCTTATATAGGGGTGGGACCCTGTAGGTGAGACCCCGGAACCAGCGAAGTGGGTGGGACCCTGACGTGGGAGCGCACGATTCGTCTAGCCAAGCAGCATGTGTGGGGCGCGACTTCGGTGAGACCCCGGAACCATCGATGTGGGTGGGATCCTGATGTGTCACCATGCCATTGGTCCAGCTGGCGGGTACGGGCGACACCCCTCGCACATGCCGCCGTTAAGAGATAACGGGCGTTAGGGGCTCGTTTGGGGTCAAGGACCTCAATCGTCATTCGTCTCTTCCGTTCCGTCTCCTCTTTCTGGATCTCCCTTCCTCTCTCATGAGAGATCCAGATCTCTCTCTCTCTCTCTCTCTCTCTACATGCATACGAATTAAGCTTCTCTCTAAACGCCATTTTTCATTTCTTCTCCACCCTAATTTCTACTCCACCCTAATATCAAAGTATTCGAAAACCCATCTTCTCCCCTCCAATCTCAAAGTATATGGAAATAAAAAAAAATCTCTCAAATTGTTTCGGGAAATGTCAGATTTTGGGGTTGAGCCAAATGCGTACACTCTATCCACCTCAAGCAAAGTTTGTTATGTGGTTGGAGATGTGAGGCTTAGGATGAGATTCCATGGGGAAGGTAATGGGTTGTGGGTTCGATTCCAATTGTGTGATTATCAGTTCTTTGATAGATATGTATGGAGGAATCTAAGGTACTGGGTAATGGGTTCACTCTCTTCTCCTTCTCAAAAAAAAAAAAAAAAACAAAAAACAAAAAACAAAACTAGCAGTCATTACTAATACCGATTTCTTCCATCAACATACCAATTTCTTCTCCAAATCTAGCATTCATTTCTTCCCCGTGGTGAAATTGTCTTTCATCGTACGGGTGATGAAAGACCGTTTTCCCTCCAATTCGTTGATTAATTCAATAATCCTTGTCTTTTCATCCTCCGACCCCAGATAATCGAATCTAGTGGGGAATTTAGCGGTCTTCCATTGTATTTCTTCCATAATAGAAGATGCCATACGAAGAGCTTCCTCTGCGTTTTCTCCCCTCAATTTTTTCAATTCTTCTATTTTGTCCATTAGACCATCCAATTCAACCGAGAAATATTTGAGGTTAATACTGTCCTGATTTTCCTCTTCAAACTCAAACTCATCCAACACTTCCTCTTCAAACTCATCCCTCACTCCCTCTTCTATCTGTAACTCCCTTACGTTTTCCATCAGTTCCTTAAAAGAATCTCCAAGTATTTTAATATGACCCATAATAACATATATCATGTAATTGAAATCGCATTCCCTTGATATTACCTTAGAATTCTCTTCCCAACTTAACTGCTTAAAACGCTCTTCTGTGAACTCCACCGTCCTGTTGTCCGATTTGCCGGAATTGTTGATGGAGATAAATCGTTTGGAGACGAGCAATGATGGATTCTGCCGAGTATTCCTTTCACAGATAAATGCAGGTAACACGGACGCAGCACTGTGAGAAGTTGAAATCCATCGGGAGAAGAACCTGAAGAAAGCGGCCATTGCGGTGTTGGTGTGTGAAGAAGAAACAGAGTATCGGCTTATATAGGGGTGGGACCCCGGAACCAGCGAAGTGGGTGGGACCCTGACGTGGCAGCGCACGATTCGTCTAGCCAAGCAGCATGTGTGGGGCGCGACTTCGGTGAGACCCCGGAACCATCAATGTGGGTGGGATCCTGATGTGTCACCATGCCATTGGTCCGGCTGGCGGGTTCGGGCGACACCCCTCGCACATGCCGCCGTTAGGAGATAACGGGTGTTAGGGGCTCGTTTGGGGTCAAGGACCTCAATCGTCATTCGTCTCTTCCGTTCCGTCTCCTCTTTCTGGATCTCCCTTCCTCTCTCATGAGAGATCCAGATCTCTCTTTCTCTCTCTCTCTACATGCATACGAATTAAGCTTCTCTCTAAACGCCATTTTTCATTTATTCTCCACCCTAATTTCTTCTCCACCCTAATATCAAAGAATTCGAAAACCCATCTTCTCCCCTCCAATCTCAAAGTATATGGAAACAAAAAAAAAAAAAAAAATCTCTCAAATTGTTTCGGGAAATGTCAGATTTTGGAGTTGACCCAAATGCGTACACTCTATCCACCTCAATCAAAGTTTGTTATGTGGTTGGAGATGTGAGGCTTGGGATGAGATTCCATGGGGAAGGTAATGGGTTGTGGGTTCGATTCCAATTGTGTGATTATCAGTTCTTTAATAGATATGTATGGAGGAATCTAAGGTACTAGGTAATGGGTTCACTCTCTTCCCCTTCTCAAAATACAGACAGAGAACAAAAAAATGAAAAAAAAAAAACAAAACTAGCAGTCATTAGTAATACCGATTTCTTCCGTCAACATTCCAATTTCTTCTCCAAATCTAGCACTCATTTCTTCCCCGTGGTGAAATTGTCTTTCATCGTACGGGTGATGAAAGACCGTTTTCCCTCCAATTCGTTGATTAATTCAATAATCCTTGTCTTTTCATCCTCCGACCCCAGATAATCGAATCTAGTGGGGAATTTAGCGGTCTTCCATTGTATTTCTTCCATAATAGAAGATGCCATACGAAGAGCTTCCTCTGCGTTTTCTCCCCTCAATTTTTTCAATTCTTCTATTTTGTCCATTAGACCATCCAATTCAACCGAGAAATATTTGAGGTTAATACTGTCCTGATTTTCCTCTTCAAACTCAAACTCATCCAACACTTCCTCGTCAAACTCATCCCTCACTCCCTCTTCTATCTGTAACTCCCTTACGTTTTCCATCAGTTCCTTAAAAGAATCTCCAAGTATTTTAATATGTCCCATAATATCATATATCATGTAATTGAAATCACATTCCCTTGATATTACCTTAGAATTCTCTTCCCAACTTAACTGCTTAAAACGCTCTTCTGTGAACTCCACCGTCCTGTCGTCCGATTTGCCGAAATTGTTGCTGGAGATAAATCGTTTGGAGACGAGCAATGATGGATTCTGCCGAGTATCCCTTCCACAGATATAAATGCAGGTAACACGGATGCAGCACTGTGAGAAGTTGAAATCCTTCGAGAGAAGAACCTGAAGAAAGCGGCCATTGCGGTGTTGGTGTGTGAAGAAGAAATAGAGTATCGACTTATATAGGGGTGGGACCCTATAGGTGAGACCCCGGAACCAGCGAAGTGGGTGGGACCCTGACGTGGCAGCGCACGATTTGTCTAGCCAAGCAGCATGTGTCGGGCGCGACTTCGGTGAGACCCCGGAACCATCGATGTGGGTGGGATCTTGATGTGTCACCATGCCATTGGTCCAGCTGGCGGGTGCGGGCGACACCCCTCGCACATGCCGCCGTTAGGAGATAACGGGCTTTAGGGGCTCATTTGGGGTCAAGGACCTCAATCGTCATTCGTCTCTTCCGTTCCGTCTCCTCTTTCTGGATCTCCCTTCCTCTCTCATGAGAGATCCAGATCTCTCTTTCTCTCTCTCTCTCTCTACGTGCATACGAATTAAGCTTCTCTCTAAACGCCATTTTTTATTTCTTCTCCACCCTAATTTCTTCTCCACCCTAATATCAAAGAATTCGAAAACCCATCTTCTCCCCTCCAATCTCAAAGTATATGGAAACAAAAAAAAAATCTCTCAAATTGTTTCGGGAAATGTCAGATTTTGGAGTTGAGCCAAATGCGTACACTCTATCCACCTCAATCAGAGTTTGTTATAGAGGTTGGAGATGTGAGGCTTGGGATGAGATTCCATGGGGAAGGTAATGGGTTGTGGGTTCGATTCCAATTGTGTGATTATCAGTTCTTTGATAGATATGTATGGAGGAATCTAAGGTACAGGGTAATGGGTTCACTCTCTTCTCTTTCTCAAAAAAAAAAAAAAAAAAAAAAAAAAAAAAAAAAAAACGAAAAACAAAAAACAAAAAACAAAACTAGCAGTCATTACTAATACCGATTTCTTCCGTCAACATACCAATTTCTTCTCCAAATCTAGCAGTCATTTCTTTCCCGTGGTGAAATTGTCTTTCATCGTACGGGTGATGAAAGACCGTTTCCCTCCAATTCGTTGATTAATTCAATAATCCTTGTCTTTTCATCCTCCGACCCCAGATAATCGAATCTAGTGGGGAATTTAGCGGTCTTCCATTGTATTTCTTCCATGATAGAAGATGCCATACGAAGAGCTTCCTCTGCGTTTTCTCCCCTCAATTTTTTCAATTCTTCTATTTTGTCCATTAGACCATCCAATTCAACCGAGAAATATTTGAGGTTAATACTGTCCTGATTTTCCTCTTCAAACTCAAACTCATCCAACACTTCCTCTTTAAACTCTTCCCTCACTCCCTCTTCTATCTGTAACTCCCTTAAATTTTCCATCAGTTCCTTAAAAGAATCTCCAAGTATTTTAATATGACCCATAATATCATATATCATGTAATTGAAATCGCATTCCCTTGATATTACCTTAGAATTCTCTTCCCAACTTAACTGCTTAAAACGCTCTTCTGTGAACTCCACCGTCCTGTCGTCCGATTTACCGAAATTGTTGCTGGAGATAAATCGTTTGGAGACGAGCAATGATGGATTCTGCCGAGTATCCCTTCCACAGATATAAATGCAGGTAACACGGACGCAGCACTGTGAGAAGTTGAAATCCTTCGAGAGAAGAACCTGAAGAAAGCGGCCATTGCGGTGTTGGTGTGTGAAGAAGAAATAGAGTATCGGCTTATATAGGGGTGGGACCCTATAGGTGAGACCCCGGAACCAGCGAAGTGGGTGGGACCCTGACGTGGCAGCGCACGATTTGTCTAGCCAAGCAGCATGTGTCGGGCGCGACTTCGGTGAGACCCCGGAACCATCGATGTGGGTGGGATCCTGATGTGTCACCATGCCATTGGTCCAGCTGGCGGGTGCGGGCGACACCCCTCGCACATGCCGCCGTTAGGAGATAACGGGCGTTAGGGGCTCGTTTGGGGTCAAGGACCTCAATCGTCATTCGTCTCTTCCGCTCTGTCTCCTCTTTCTGGATCTCCCTTCCTCTCTCATGAGAGATCTAGATCTCTTTCTCTCTCTCTCTCTCTCTCTCTCTCTACATGCATACGAATTAAGCTTATCTCTAAACGCCATTTTTCATTTCTTCTCCACCCTAATTTCTTCTGCACCCTAATATCAAAGAATTCGAAAACCCATCTTCTCCCCTCCAATCTCAAAGTATATGGAAACAAAAAAAATCTCTCAAATTGTTTCGGGAAATGTCAGATTTTGGAGTTGAGCCAAATGCGTACACTCTATCCACCTCAATCAAAGTTTGTTATGTGGTTGGAGATGTGAGGCTTGGGATGAGATTCCATGGGGAAGGTAATGGGTTGTGGGTTCGATTCCAATTGTGTGATTATCAGTTCTTTAATAGATATGTATGGAGGAATCTAAGCTACTGGGTAATGGGTTCACTCTCTTCTCCTTCTCAAAATACAGACAGAGAACAAAAAAAAAAAAAAAACAAAAACAAAAAATAAAAAACAAAATTAGCAGTCATTACTAATACCGATTTCTTCCGTCAACATACCAATTTCTTCTCCAAATCTAGCAGTCATTTCTTCCCCGTGGTGAAATTGTCTTTCATCGTACGGGTGATGAAAGACCGTTTCCCTCCAATTCGTTGATTAATTCAATAATCCTTGTCTTTTCATCCTCCGACCCCAGATAATCGAATCTAGTGGGGAATTTAGCGGTCTTCCATTGTATTTCTTCCATAATAGAAGATGCCATACGAAGAGCTTCCTCTGCGTTTTCTCCCCTCAATTTTTTCAATTCTTCTATTTTGTCCATTAGACCATCCAATTCAACCGAGAAATATTTGAGGTTAATACTGTCCTGATTTTCCTCTTCAAACTCAAACTCATCCAACACTTCCTCGTCAAACTCATCCCTCACTCCCTCTTCTATCTGTAACTCCCTTACGTTTTCCATCAGTTCCTTAAAAGAATCTCCAAGTATTTTAATATGACCCATAATATCATATATCATGTAATTGAAATCGCATTCCCTTGATATTACCTTAGAATTCTCTTCCCAACTTAACTGCTTAAAACGCTCTTCTGTGAACTCCACCGTCCTGTCGTCCGATTTGCCAGAATTGTTGCTGGAGATAAATCGTTTGGAGACGAGCAATGATGGATTCTGCCGAGTATCCCTTCCACAGATATAAATGCAGGTAACACGGACGCAGCACTGTGAGAAGTTGAAATCCTTCGGGAGAAGAACCTGAAGAAAGCGGCCATTGCGGTGTTGGTGTGTGAAGAAGAAATAGAGTATCGGCTTATATAGGGGTGGGACCCTGTAGGTGAGACCCCGGAACCAGCGAAGTGGGCGGGACCCTGACGTGGCAGCGCACGATTCGTCTAGCCAAGCAGCATGTGTGGGGCGCGACTTCGGTGAGACCCCGGAACCATCGATGTGGGTGGGATCCTGATGTGTCACCATGCCATTGGTCCAGCTGGCGGGTGCGGGCGACACCCCTCGCACATGCCGCCGTTAGGAGATAACGGGCGTTAAGGGCTCGTTTGGGGTCAAGGACCTCAATCGTCATTCGTCTCTTCCGTTCCGTCTCCTCTTTCTGGATCTCCCTTTCTCTCTCATGAGAGATCCAGATCACTCTTTCTCTCTCTCTCTCTACATGCATACGAATTAAGCTTCTCTCTAAACGCCATTTTGCATTTCTTCTCCACCCTAATTTCTTCTCCACCCTAATATCAAGGAATTCGAAAACCCATCTTCTCCCCTCCAATCTCAAAGTATATGGAAACAAAAAAAAAATCTCTCAAATTGTTTAGGGAAATGTCAGATTTTGGAGTTGAGCCAAATGCGTACACTCTATCCACCTCAATCAAAGTTTGTTATGAGGTTGGAGATGTGAGGCTTGGGATGAGATTCCATGGGGAAGGTAATGGGTTGTGGGTTCGATTCCAATTGTGTGATTATCAGTTCTTTGATAGATATGTATGGAGGAATCTAAGGTACTGGGTAATGGGTTCAATTCCAATTGTGTGATTGTCAATTCTTTGATAAATATGTATGGGAGGAATCTTAGTTTATAAGATGCACAAAGGGTGTTCGATGAAATGGCTGAACCATATGCAATTGGTTGTTGGACTTCACTTATTTCGGTGTTTACAAGGAATGATGGGTTTGAAGAATTGCTGTGTTTGTTTTACTTGATGCAGAGGAATTCTAGATTACTTTCCGATGGTGTTTTATATTCGGTACTGTTTTGACTACTTATTGTAATTTAGGGTGGTTGAAAAAGGGGAAAGATGTGCATGTTGAGGTTGCACCAAGTATCATGATATTTTGCACCAAATTTAGACTAACTAATCATGATATTTCACATTATTTGGTTCAACCAAGTGCACCCGAAAGTACAAAGGAACAAGAAGATATAAATTTATGGGCGGGACAAGGGCTCATAAATTACACAATGATGTCCCTGAGATGCAACTTCCCATTCACCATGCCTAGATTAGTATCCAGATGATGATGAAAGAGGGTTTAAAATAGAAGCTTAGAGAAAAAATCATATGTTCTACACCCTAACAGCACTCTTCCTTATGTTTCATCACAATCATTTAAGCATAGTAAACACGAAAATGTCGATTAGATCTCCTCTTTCTCATCTCTAACAAAGCAAACAATATCCAGGGAAGATTCTAAACTTGGCTATCTTCCACCAGCCACCTTAATATGTTGAGAACAAACGTCTTCACTAGCAAGGAAAATCACCTACTTTAATTGACCAAACTTCCTTCAACAGTATACAAGACCCAAGGTTCAAACGCCGAACCATGGAGCATGGACACTTCAAATGGAATAAGTGTAAATTACTGGAAATGTAACACAACAAAACAGGCATCGAAAACCACCCTAACAACAAACGTATGTTGAGAACAAACGTCTTCACAGCCCATCTACTGCCTAACAACATCGAAAACCACCCATCTCTCTCCCACCTACTGTTTCAAAAACCTTATTTTTGTATTCGTGGCCCAACATTAAGCCATCTCCTCAGGTGGGCTACACGTAATGGCAGCGTTGTCCGTCATTCAATTTTTAGCATCCTTCATGTAGCCCATCTAATGAATTGACCAACCTAGTTTCTTTAGACTAGGAGCATGCCTTGCCGGCCATCAGATTTTGGGTGAATCTGTATTTGGGTTTCACCTAATGCACGGCTCAAATGTCCCAAAACAAGCCAGGTTGTCTTGGAACAAATCTGCATGAACTTCACCCAACTCTTTATCGACATTCTTGCAATCCCTGCCTTCCATCGAAACATCACTGTGACACTGAACAAGATAACCCCAAATTCTTCATGGTCATCCGATCAAAGACCCGGCGAGTATCTACAACTGATTTGCATTTCCCATTCATGTCAACAAGGCTGCTCTCAACAATGTTGTTAATACAAATTCCAGCCGTAACAACCTTAGCATGCATTTCTTCTCCCTGTTTCAAGCGCCCTAAATTACCACAAGCAGTTGGAACGGTCCTGAATATAAAACACCAAAATAAGTGAAGTCCAAAAAATTGCATCCGGCTCAACCATTTCATCAAAAACCATCGGTACATCTTCTAAACTAAAATCCTCCCATACATATCTATCAAAGAATTAGCAATCACACAGTTGGAATCTAACCCACAACCCAGCACTTTCCTTTGGAAACCCATCCCAAGCCTCACATCCCCAACCTCAAAACACGCTTTGATTGAGGTGGATAGAATGAACGCGTTTGGCTCGACCCGAAATCCAACATTTTGCAAAATAATTTGAGAGACTTTTCTGGGTTTTTGTATTGTTTCTAGGGTGGCGAAGATGGGTTTTTTGAATCTTTGACATTAGGGTAGAGAAAGGAAAAATGGTGTTTGAAGAGGAGCTTCATACACATGGAGAGAGAGAGAGAGAGAGAGAGAGAGAGAGACCCTAAACCTGGCCTTAACGATCGTTATCTCCTGACGTTGTCACGTGTGGGAGAAGTCCCACACGCCTGCCCAGCTGGACTAGTGCCGTGGTTACACGTCAGGGTACCCCCCACATCGCTGGTTCCGGGGCCTCACCGAAGTCGTGCTCGCATGTGTGTTAGGCTGCCGCACGTGAGAAAGCCCACTGCCGTTAGAGACTAACGGACCGTGAGCCAGGGTTTGGGGTTCTCACGGTCATTCCTCTCTCTCTCTCTCCCTCTCTCCCTGGCTCTCTTCCTCTCCCACAGACCTCTCGCGAGCGATCTCCCTCTCTTGCGAGAGATCCTGTTCTGTCCATCCGTCTCTCTGTTCGATTGAGGCAGCAGGAACACCTTGATGCAGGTATTTTCTTTAACTTTTTTTTTTGGTCCTCTATCTGCATTTTCATTTTCATTCGCTTTTTGTTGTTTTTTTTTTTTTTTTTTCTTTCATGCATTACACAAGATGGATTTGTTTCCAGAATCACCAAAATTGAAATTAAAAAACTTTACTAATGGGTTTGAAATAGAGTGAGAGATTGGGATTTTGATTGGAAAAATGTAGTCAATAGTATTTTTGGGTAGTATAAATGAGGAATGTTATAGTGTTCATATAGTGGGACCCATGGTGGATGAGAAATACCCCGAAAAAAGAAAAGAAAAAAACTCTGGGGTATAAGTACATTGGGGTAGGCTCTCATGAAATGTTGACTATGAGTGGTAATCATCCATTTCAGCTGATGGCTAGGATCATTTGATAGGATGCACTGAGGCAGAGTCTATCCCATGATGGAACCAACCATAATAGTGGCTTAGATAACCTAAATAGTAGGTCTCACCACAATTATCATATAATCCCTAATCCATATGTCATAGCAAGAGATCTAATACCCTACCAGATGCAAAATTTTTAAAAGTGTAATCTTTGTTGAGAAATGCTTCAGTGCTCATAGTGCACTATAAGTGATAGTGCTCCTAGTTCCATTGGGACACTTGGAGTTTTCCTGACTGAAATCCGTATAAAACCCCATTTGGGGTTCCTAATTGTGGATTTGGGGTCCTTTTCCTGACTGAAATCTTTAAAAATTCCTATTTGCCATCATGCTCATGCTTACTCGAATACCCTCTCATCCTTTCAATCATCTTCTTCTCCTTGTCACCTCGGCAATTCATGTCATTTTGATGCATTTAGCATAGGGATTAATTGGTTCTCAATTTTACAAGGAATGGATGATAGAGTCAAGCCATTGATTTTTCTAGCCTCACCCAATAATTTCTGACCTTCTTTCAACTTGATATGTAGTCTGGGAGATCCACTTGAACACATCTATCCTTGGATTATATAGTTTCTCTTAAATTTGATGGAATTTGAATCTCTTGACCTCTAATCATGGGCCTATCTCAAATTGGTGTGGACCCTTGTTGTGTTTCACTTCTGGGCTATCTAGTTACAGGTCACAAATGGAGAGGAGGTTTCTAACTAGACTGGTACATGTGTGGCTCACCTAATGAGTAGACTGGCCTGATTTTCTTTTAACTAACGTTCATGGTGGGACCCAGCTGATGATTGCCCTACACAAATCTCATGGACATTGCCACAAATCAATTCTTCATTCTCAAATCACATGAATCACCATAGCACTTCTCTTATGTGAATGGTTTGCTCCGATCCAATTTGGTTTGAATGAATATTATTTCCTTTTTTTTCTTCTTCTAGGTCACAAGCAGTGGATGGCAGAGGTTCAATTTCTTGGTGCCCTAGAGCACCCAAATCCTGTAAAACTTATTGGTTCTTCCTTGGAAGTTGAGATTAGAGATTGTCTTGGGTGCCACTCAAGTACTGGCATATCTGCATGATGGATTGGAAGTTCAGGTCCCCCTCATTTTGCTCATCTTTAGACTAAAAATCATGATTTATAGGAGAGAGATCAACTTATTGTCAACATGATCCAAACCATTGATTTGATAGACCCCACAGTGGATGGACATTGATCCAGTAGTCTTATCAAGCACAAGATTATAGCCCTTTGGTTGGTGGCCTGCCAATGCATAGTTAAGGAAAGGAATACGGCAATGGTCCACACTGGGAATAAAGAAGGGAGGCAAAGGTCGAGTGGCTTGGTTTTCTAATTAATTTTGAAGATTTCTAAGACATGGTCCATCAATGATGGGGCCCATCATCATATGAATTATTTGGCTATTGAATCATGTGCTCCATTTGGACAAGCCTAGGTCCTCGTTGAGGATCACAAATTTCTCCCATGTATGATATAATTTTTTCCTTTTTTTGTTGTTATTATTATTATTATTTTTTTTTGTTATGCCATTGACTAGGCCTTTTACCACATTCACCAAACTCCTTTTACCACACCAATTTTTCTTATTGTTGTTATGTTATCATATTTTAAAGCCAAAAGTGACAAAAGGAACCAATTGAAGTTTTTGTTTTCTTTCTATGCAGGAGCGTCCGAGATCATTATTTGAATACTAATTCATTAATGCCATGGCATAGGAGCTGAAAGCGAGGCTGACCAGCAAATCAAAGATGGGTTGAAGAAGACCAGTGCGATCTTGAGCCGTCATTTCTAGTAGTGGATGCATGAATGGGAGTGCATTTCCAGGCTCGACCTTTTCTGTGTAAAGCTCAACTTTATGCTGGCAAATTCTGATGCTTTATGTCTAACAGAGTCTTGAGTTGATTCGGATAAGGGTGGGGTGTCTACACCCACCACGATGTTTATTTGATGCGGTCCACTTCTGCAAGCAACACCCTGAAGCAGCTTGGGACATCTTCTAGTTCGACCTCTATGACACGGTGGGCCAGAACTTCATATTTCTGACCATCAGCCGGTTCGGCTCTCTTGCAAACACCACGATAATGACAACCCACAAGTTTGGGAGCATCATTGTGTCATCGCTGTTGAAGGGCAATCCTGTCTTCTAAGCAATGGGGGAGAGTTGTCATGATCTTGCAGGCTTCGATTCCTCAAGTGGAGGATGGTGCAGAAGAAGGATGTATTTTTATTTTTATTTTTTTGAGGGGGGAGGGGGGTGAATTTTATTCCCATTATTGCCTGTGTTTTGGGCCATGGGTAGTTGTCCAGGGCAAATGTGGTTAAGATTGTTCAATCAATTTGATTTTTGGCCCATGGCCTAGCGAATGTATATTCCACAATTTATTCAGTTTAATTTGAGCAAATACATGCTATGTATATTATTTCTTAGTGCCTAAGTATCAAGCGCCATATACAGGCAGCTTGCCTACGCCATATGCATCCAGCATACCGAATAACTCTCCAATTTTAACTTGTTTTTATCTCTAGCATGGCATATAGGTAAGATGTCTAACCCAACCACCAGAGCTTTAGATCAAACAAGTTGTTCGATTGTTGAAAAAGAAGAAGAAAAAGAACATGACCCATGTTTTATCTTCAACTGAAAATGTGATTTCTTGATATTCACCTGCACATGTACAGCCTATATTATTCCATTTTCATGCCACAAATTCCATATTCACTTGCCTTCAGTGCACAATCACGTTCACTCCATATCATGTATACAAATAGTCCAAATACACAAAAACTAGTATATACACTTGTTTTTCTTTTTTGTTTTTTTACATCACAAACCATTCACATTCAGAACATATTTACCTATACAGACATTCACTCGTCTTCTTTTTTTTTTTTTTTTTTTTTTTTTTTTTTTTTTTTTTTCAGAAAGGTGGGAGAACACCACTATAACTTTATTAAATAAAAATTGGCTTTACAATCATACGGGTGGGCACAAAAAAAGAAGAAGAAAAAGACAGGCCTGTCTTATCATATAGCACTGCTTTCTTAGGCCTTCACAGTGACGTGCCCATCAACAGCAATACACAAGAGAGCATCACCATACAATAGGGCCACAGTTGTACACTCATTCGGTTGGGCACTACAAAAAGAGAGGAGCATCACCAGGTTGAAATCCCAAATCATAGATTCATCCGTACACTCAAATTCAAATATTCCTGACCATGGTCCTGAAAGCTAGAAACTTCCAACAAGTAACATGATCTCATCTCTAACTCAGCGAAAGTAGCGATGCAATCGTCTGATTTTCGTAATTGGTAAGTGGGTGATCTTCTTCAACAGAAGATACAATCTTTGGATTGTTTTTTTTAGCAAACCCCGAAGAGGGTTCAGTGCCTGCCCTTCATTTCGCCCCTTGAATTCTTCTGAAAGTTGTTTCTTCATAAGAATTGTATTCACCTCCCTGCTATTCTGTAAGCTCCGATGGGGCGTATTCACCACTAGGTTCATCCAGGAATAAAACAACAACGAGGCCTTCAAAAGGAAGTACTTGGCATCATGCGTGCAATAATGCGAAATTTACAACCCTCGCAGTAGCCTCGGGCCAAAACAAATTCAGCCCTCCCAACTTCTCCTTAAGCATTAACTGCTATTGAATTCTCAACATACCAACCTCCTCACCAACATACTAAAGTTACTTAAAAATAGACAACTTAGCTTGTCTATTACAGGGAAATAGATATCATTCTATTCGGTCGGCCGAGCCATCTTAATTTCAAAACTCACTTTGATTGGACGATCTTCTGCTCTATCAAAATCTGTATTTTCAAATAACACCAAATTACCAAAGTCATGTAAAGTCCAAAAAGTATAAAAATTAATAATAAGAATGTTGTCAATGAGCTTTTGTAAGACACATACATGTGCAATTAATACGTGGGCTACTCCTGTGATGGTTCCCCACCATTTTGAAAACAGTGGTGATTCATGTGGCATTCATGTATGTCTAACATGACCATCCAAAGTATGCAAAATATTGTGCATGGATCGTATCTTTAAGATCATAATAATCAAGAACTTTTAACTATCCAATTGATGGTAGCCAAATGGATGGTAAGGATGTCACAACACCTGTGCTTTTAGTGGGCTATCATTGTTTTCTAGTTTTTTTTAAATGATTTCTCAGTGCTTTTTTTTTTTTTTTTTTAATTCCTGAGCTGGGGAGGGCAGGGCAGGGCAGCAAAGGTGTCACGGCGCCTTTGCTATCAGTACTTTCTATGCTTTTTGGCTCTTAATGAATTTTGTCATCTTTTTAGAACAAGAAAAAGAAAAAAAGAAAGAATAAGATCAATCAACGACACAATCTCAATTCAGCTATATTTTAATTCCATATTGAAAGAGAAGCTATGTAACACATTCATGAAGACATCATGCAAGGATGTTTTTACAGCAAGGTAGCAAAGATTAACCTTATGTGATTTATCTATTTACTTTACATCCTGGTTTGGTTTGCATTTGGAGGATGGAAGCACCACAAATCACAAGCAGAATTGATATTGTTGGATGGCTATCCATTCCCCAATGCATCTGGGGCTGCATGAGAGTGTGACGTTTTCTATGCCAAACACCATTTATCCATGCCTTCTCTGCCCGAAATCAATATCCAGAACATTTCTGGCCAGAACATAAACATACCCAGATATTGATTTCGGGCATCCTACATGTGACCAAAGACTTCCATGTAAATGCATGTATCTCAAGATCAAGAAACCGTGAGTAATAACTAATGAAGAAGGTGAGAGTAATTATCAGTTGAATTACGGCTACTGATTTCAAAAAAATTTCAGCCAAATGCTGAGCAGATCTCTAATCAGACAGTATAGAAATCGATCTAAAGTTTGCATCATGTTTACCCAACTCAATCAACTGTCGATTCTTCTCTAAGAACCTTCTGTTCGACCAGCTTTGCATTTGAATCTGTAGTGCCCGGACCACAATACCATAAGTACTTGGTCTCATGTCTCGTCCTATGATTGCTTCAGCCCATCTCCACAGTGTCCTCCAACAGATCCTTCCTACACAAACCGCCAATCAATGGACTATAAGTAATGTCATTAGGCCTTATGCCTCGGCTGATCATCTCACTAAAAAGCTCCATTGCCTTCTCCATATCCCCCTTCTTTGCTAACCCATTGATGACAGTATTGTAGGTGATCAGGACGGGAAAACACCCAATATCACCTAAAGAGTGAAGTACATCAAGCACCTCATCAGCCATGCTCTCCTTACAAAGAGCACCCAAAAGAGTATTGTACAAGATTACATCAGAAGAACAGCCCTGAGAAACCATTTGATTTAGAAATCAATAACCCAGTTCAAATGTCCGTACTTGCAAAGACTGTTGATCAAGTATTGTATGTGACAACGGTAGGAGGATGGGACATCTTGTTCATGATCAAAAGAATCTCATCAGCTTTAGTCCATTTGCCGCTGCTGCATAGGTAGTGGAGAAGGGTCTTAGGATTATAATCACAAACTAGAAATTTTCATTTCATTCCCATTCAACCAAACGCCATCTGAAAAGCCACCCAGATATCTCTTAAACTTCTCTTTGAGATATTAAAACTCCCCAAAAATCAGAAGAAAAACACAGAAAATTTAAGAATTCAAAAAACCCAAATGAGATTTCAAATACAAAAATCACTGGCTTATGAAAATTATTATAAAAAAGAAGAAGAAGAAGTTAAAACTCAAACATCTGAATTCGTGGGCACAATCATAACCACCAAAACCAATATAAAGGATAGAAATCTATGCAACGGAGAAAACCCAATTAACCCATTTCATTCATCTATGGAAAATGGAAACCAAATAAACAAATTAAAAAACCCAGTTCATTAAACTCAAACTAAGAACTCTAATAATATTAAAATAATCAAATACCATTTTCTAAGGATTGTTGAGATATCTTGAGACACCACCAAACCGACTACAAGATTTAAGAAAGAAAAAAAGGAAGAAAGTAGAAAATCTGCCTATGTTTCTCCTTCAACAGCCAACTTGGAAAAAGAAAAGAAAAGATTACAAATAAAATTAAATTAAATGAAAATTTGATTTGAATGGGGGAAGAAAATGTACACTTTTTAAGCTCTTTTTTCAGTTTTGGTGAAAACAGAGAGAGCTTGGTTGAGAGGAGTTGATCTTCCTCTCTTTTGTTTTCTCTCTCCATTTTGGGAGTGATTTGGGTGAGAACACGAGAAAGGGAGAGGATTCGCGGGAGAGGGAGAGAGGGAGAGGGAGAGAAACGGATGAGAGAGGGGCTGAAACCTCCGAAACCAGCCCTAACGTCCGTTAGAGATTAATGTTTGCTGTGTTTTCGCACGTGCCCTCCTCTCGCACGACACCCGCTTACCTAGACAAATGATCGTGCGACACGTCAGGGTCCCACTGACTTCGCTGGTTCCAGGGTCTCACCTAAGTCGCGCCCCCTATAGCAACCCCTACTCCAATGCAATTTGTGTACTCTTAATTCCCTTTTTATTTAGGAAAATTTTTATTATATAATATCACGTCATTAATGATATTTACATCTAGCTAATTTTTCAATTCTTCCTAAGCAGCCTCATTAATTGGCAGTTATTTTTGTCATTTTAGCATAAATCATACTTTAAACTAATGAAAGTAAACAACGTGATGCTTACTTTACTAGAAATCATACTTTAAACTGACGTTGTGCAGTGTGGTAATGCGATGCTTACTTAAAGCAATGAACTGTAATTTTTTTTTTTTCTACTTGGACTCACCAACTTTGAGAAGCGGTCAAGGTCTACTCAATTTGAATTTTTTTATGGACAAGATACAGTAATCCACAAGCCGTAGCGCATATACCTGGATTGACTAGAGTGGTGAATGGAAAATGTATGAAATGCAATGGGGATGTGAATACAATCTCTAACTTAGCATAGTAAAAAATACAAAGTTCCATTTAATCCGAGTTTTTTGATGTAGCCTAATTTGAATAAACCAGTGGGCCCAAAGCTTACACTTGAACAAACTTGAGAAGTAGGGATTAAAGAGAATGATCATTGCAACTAATTATAAGCAAAATAAAATAAAGTAGTAGATGTATTATGTTAGGGGACTGGTAAAATGGATGTGTGGGAGAGAGAAGAAGAGACCACCCTTCATAGAAAAAGGGTAGGATATCTTTAACCACCACCCTACGCCGTAAGATTTAGATTGTTGAGATGACTTATGTTGGTTGGATGATGGCTTTGAACGGGTTGGATTGGTTTGTATATGAGCTAGGCTTTAGCTAAGTGGCTTAGATTGACGAGGTTGACTTAGAGGGTTTGAATGGTTTGGATGGACTAAATAGGCTAGGTTGGTTGGGTAAGATGGGTTAGGTCGGGTGGGTATGATAGGTTGTGCTAGATGGGCTAGGCTTGGGTTAGGCTAGGGACTAGGTTGGGATTAGTTGGGCTAGGTTGGGTGCATAGTGTAGAGCTTAAGGAGAAGAAGGATGTGGGTGAACTCCCTCCTCTCTCCATCTTTAACATTTATCGTTTTATGGTCTCAATGTTAGCACCTAATTTTCTGATAGTCGGATAAATCTATAACTTTGTTACTTTTATCTTTTGTATATTCTTTTTACTGTTTAAGGCTGGGTCTTCTTTCAATAAATTTATTGATGTTCAAAAATTGTTAGTGTCCATTTTTCTTTAAAAATGATTGGAGTTCATGTGAGAGATGCCTACTACAACTATGGCATGCTGTAATGACCGCTACATAAAGGTAACCGTGGCAACCTTCATGCTACGTTATGGTGTCATAACAACTATAACAGTTTTTATAGAAAAAATGACTTGTAACGGCTTGTTACTCCCCTTGTAAAGGTCATAACGGTCAATTATAAGGCCTATACAAGTTTCTCAGTTTTCAATTAATAAAAAAAATACCATAACGGCCGTTGCAGTCCATATTGTAAAGGAAACCGTAGTAGCCATTATGACCACCATTACCATTACGTTGACTGCGACTATTTCAGGTTTTGGAAGAGATTAGGTTAGGGTTGAAATTGAATGGCTATTGTATGCAGTAAAAAGGGATTGCACACATGCTAAGAGAGCTCTACACTATGAACATTTGGAATCATTCGTCTTATTTAAGACACTCTATTTTATTCTCATTTTTTTGCCTTGGCACTCCAAGGGTTAGATATGCTTGCCCTTTTAATTCTAAAATCCCATGTTGGTTTCATTTAGTCACAACTTCTATACTACCTCCTAATCATGTATAATGATTTTTTTTGCTTTCTTTTCATGTTATAAAGCAAGATACTCTGGGCCTACGTGAAAGATTGTTTCTGCATAAGGATGATTAGAACACTCCTCCAAGCATGTAGCCACTATGACCGAGGTTATCTGAAAATGAAGCTCAATAGATTTTTAATGTATTTTCAAATATACATTCTCAACAAAGGTTCAATACCGCCAAACATCAAGTTTGACATTCAGGTTAGTAATGATACATCTCTAATAAGTAATTCCATATCTTCTTACAGTTGAACCAAGTCTGCTAGTTGGATTGAGTTGAGCTACAAGTAGACCTAGTTTGTGATTTGAGTCTGATCATGTAGACATGTCTGGGCCATATCGTTCTTTGCCCATTCATCACTTAGCAGCTCAACTCAACAGCATCCAGAGAATAACATACAAAAAGCCTGTTGTAAGGACTATAGTACCTGTTGTGAGGACTGGCTGTTATCGTCATGATTCTTTTTTTGCTATTTACAGATATTTTAGTTATTTTATAGGGTTAAAAATAAAAATCATAGTAGTATTAATAATGAACTAAAAATAGAGAAAGATGCATTTTTAATAAAACCATGAGCTTGGACTTGGCTCCACCGACAATTGAGCCGAAACTTTAGAGAAGTTTAGCAGTGGATCTGTTCTGGTTTCATAAATTTCACCAATTTAATTAAAAATAGAAAAGTGAATTATTCATTTATAATACAAAGAGTCAAGCCTTATTTTAGTATTTTAAGATAGGATCAAGATAAACAAATAAAGACTTTGTAAGATCTTACTAAATTAAGATATGAATAGTGTTTCAATGTGCCTTTTTTTAAAATTATTTAAATGGAGCCTAGTTGATCAAACTAACCTATTTACCTGTGGGAAAGGGTGCAATTGGTAATGTGTCTCGGCTTTGGATTGGGCTTGGACCTATTAGCTTGGCCAGTGAGCTTGGGCCTAATGTATATGGCTTGATCAATTTTTGGGCTGGACTTAGGTTCAAGTCATTTTAGCTTGACCTAACCCAACTAGCTCAACTAGATAGATTTAAGTAATTTACCTCCCAGGCTCTCTCCTTTTCCCAAAATTCAAACCCTATCTCCCATTTTCCTGATAATTCAAACCCTCCCTAGCCCGATTCATGCCTATTCCTTGAACCATTTTTTGACCCTAATTTCAACCAACTACTCCCACCTGCTTCCAGGATGCAAATTGCCTACTGATGCTACTGGTAGTGAGGTGGCTACTGGATCATGCTTTGTGGGCCCCACCATGATATATGTGTTTTATCCATGCTGTCCATTTATTTTTCAGATCATTTAAGGGCATGAGCCTCAAAATTAGATATATCCAAATCTCAAGTGGACTACACCACAAGAAAACAGTGGTGACTAAACGCCCAATATTAAAAACTTCCTATGGCCCACTGTAATATTTGTTTGCCATCCAACCCTTTAATTAGGTTACTAGACCCGGACGCAGGGAAAACACAAATATCATCTTCATCCAAAACTTTTGTGCCCCTAAGAAGTTTTTAATGGTGGACGTTCAATCACCACTGTTTCATGTGGTGTGGTCCACATGAGATTTGTATCTGCCACATGACATTGGGATCGAAAAATGATAGACTGCTTGGATAATACACATACATCATGGTGGGGCCCACAAACCACTGTCATGTAGTTATTGGCTACTAACAACGTTAATAGGCAATCTGTGTGCCACTTCCTCATCCTTTTGCTATGTTCCTTTGCCATGTCATCACCATCATAGTCATAGTCATCTCTCTATCTCCTGTGGATTTTCTTCTGGACATGAAGGTCAATTGGACCGGGATTGGGCCCAACAGATAATTGCCCTTTTTTGTACATCATTGTTACTAGTTAGGTGTGTCAATTGGTTGGGTTAGGGCTGGGCCAAGCTCCGTCCAAGCCCAGCCCGCCTCTCTCAACTTATGCTCAAACCCAACTTGGACCCATGACGAGCCACAATAGTCTAGCCCAAGCCTGGCCCAAGATACAGATGCCCGAGCCCCGGCCTTCAACATAAAGAAAGAAATTATCTTTTAATCCCTTTACTTTTAAGTATATATAAAAAAAAAATCTGTACGGGCCATTAAATTTCCTTTTAGTGGATTTCTCTTTTTTCCTTTTTCTTTTTCTTTTTGTTGGGGCTATTTATTT
Organism: Liriodendron chinense; assembly: GCA_003013855.2. Classification (NCBI taxonomy): domain Eukaryota; kingdom Viridiplantae; phylum Streptophyta; class Magnoliopsida; order Magnoliales; family Magnoliaceae; genus Liriodendron; species Liriodendron chinense. The sequence goes on along the minus strand of PVNU02001227.1, from coordinate 330,513 downwards.
ATTTCAATTACTTGTAAAAAGGTGTATTGGCCATTAAAATCGACCAAGGAAAAACAGATGAGAATGAAATCTGTACGGCCCACCGTTATGTATGTGTCTGATCTATGCCATCCATCTGTTTTACCATTTCCACATGCGTGCCTCCCTCTATAAAGAAATCATTTCAACCACGCCTCCCTCACAGTTCTACAACTCTAGATTGTCCCATTCTAGCATCTACTAATGTAAGCTGCAAGTGTGTGTAACTGTTCACAGTTCAAATTTACTGTGAAATCCTGTTCATTACAAGCATGTTCCATACATTCAAAATATTGAGTGATCCAGGCCGTTATTTGTGTTTGCATGTCTAACAAGTTTGCTCGAGGATGGTGAATCATGCACTAATATCAACTTTCTTTATTTTATGAGCTATTTATATGCTAGTATTTTTACTTTTTTATTAGCCATTCCAGGGGCTTTGGACTGCTGCAGGAAGTGATGGTCGAGGAGTTATATAGGTAGGATTTATATTTTTGGCTGTTTTGCTCCTACACTGAATAGCTGGCTGACTGTCTTTTTGGTTCTCGTCTAATGGATTTTTTTTATTATTTCAGGGTTATTGTAGGCTAATTTTGTTGAACCAGCTCAGGATAAACAGGGCTTTGAATGTGCACTTCAACGACTCGATGCATAAAACATACTGGCTTGTTCTCATCATTTTATCTTTGAAACTGATGCTTTTATGTAGGGCTGTCAACAGGCTAAGCTTTAATGGTCCATTGTATTTAAAATTTGGGCATGAACTTAGGCCCGACCCTGGCCTTTTTTTTCCCCCTTCTTTTTAAGCCTAAAACGGTCTGGCCTTGAGAGCCCAGCCCATGAGCCTAAAAGTTGATCCCAAGCCCTGCCTGGCCCATTGATAGCCCTACTTTCGCACATGAAATTTATTCTACTACCATTATGAATGTTATGCATCATTTCAGGTCTACAAACCGCCACAAGATTGGCTATGCACCTTGTCATAGTAAGAAGCTTATAGGTGGGCTATTCAGCTAAAGGTATCTAACATATTGTCCTTGTGTCTATTTGGATCTTGGCTCATGCAATGTCTCCAAATTGTGTATGTCTAAAGATGAAATTAGTGATTTCATTCGGCTTTGTTGCTCTCTTAATAAATTGTCATCCTTATACATCATGGTGGGCCCCAACTAGCATGGAACATCCTGCGATAGGAAAGCCGCGTCCTGATATACACGAAAACCAATACATTTGCCAAAAGCAAAAAGAAAAATAATAATAAAAAAAAAATTAGTGCTCTTCATTTCAGATATTGTGATTACAGGTATTACAACTATGGAAAAACGAAAAGAAAAAAGAAAAGAAAATAAATCCCCATCACACCTGTTTTTGGTATTACTTCATTACATGAGACTTTTTGGCCTTTTTTTTTTTTTTTTATTAGAAGGCTTTAGTCGGATTTATCTTATCCAATAATTCCATCACCTCTTTCCTTGCCCTCGACTTATCGTCCTCTGATTTGAAATCTTCAAACTTAAGATCCTTGCATTGCTCACAGAGATTATCAACTTGAGTTGATAGTTCATTTAATCGCAGAAGTATCTCCGAATCAACCAAACTGTTGCTACAACTGTCTGAAATTCGATCAAGGAGGTACTCCGCCTCCTTGAGTGAACCAAAATCCGTATTAAATGCAAGATTGATGACAAAAGGCTCCATTTCGATCAAACCATGGAGTAGAAACAAGCTACGTACATTTATTCAGTCCGGATAAAATATGAAGCACTCGGTTTCTTATCTCTTAAGAGTAAAAGGAAGAGATGGAACGGACGAGAGAGATGGAATGAACGGGAGAGGTGGACCCGACGGAACGGAGAGTGAAATGAAATACCGAGATGGATGAGATAGAACCGACGGATGAGATGGAACCGACAGAATGGAGAGTGAAATGGAATACCGACATGGAACGGACGGAGCCGAGGAAGAAATCAATTGGTTATTAGGGTTAAAAAAATGGAAGCTGACGTTGGTTTATATAGAAGAGCACACACGTAGCATGCAAGCTGTTCAATGCTCCCTCATCAAAACGTTCAATGCAGATTGGGCCCCACCGTGATGTTTATTTGAAATCCACTCCAACAAACAGTAGCCAAATTTATGTGGATCTCATATTTTATTTTTATCATTAACGCATCTATCCATATACATATATCCACACAGTCATATATTAACAATGAAGACATGCAAAGAATAAAAGAACAGTGACAAAAAAAAAAAAAAATCACTATACTGATTCACACCTCTGCATCATCCTCTTGATTAATCCACATAAAATGTACCATGTGCTTTAGGTCGCTTCCTGCATAGTGAAGACAAGCAACTGATCAAAATGATTAAACTGAATTGCATAGATATGCTTGCTAAAAGCCTAAAACATGACAACTATGTGTTTTCAAGATGTAGAGCCTGACTTACAATCTTGTACTAATCCCAGCCAATGTTCGAAATATCGGTATCACTTTACATATCGCACCCGTGGGACACAGATATGTATTGGTTATCGCATAGGATATATATATATATATATATATATATATATATATATATATATATATATATATATATATATATATATATATATATATATATATATCATTTGTATCGTGTAATTTATCGCACTTTTTGAGAAACATGGGGGAACATTGGAAAAATGGTTGAATTTTTCAATGAAACTTCAGGGATCGTTAAAAAGGACCTTAATACACACTTTTAAATAATAACATCTCAAAAAAGAAGTGCACATAATAGGTTTCCTTTGTATAGGGTCCAAAGCTATGCGTTGTCTGACTGAACTAATGCTACTATATTTAAATTGAAAACATAATATTTAGAGTGTATGTGATGATCATTTCATCAAACACTCCTAAATACTTCAAAATTAGTCTCAATTGATAACTGGTTGAAGAGAAATTTCGAAAAAAAAAAAATATTTTAATAACTTTCTAATAATTTTTAATTATAAATGATTTTTAATTTTCGAAAATTGACAAGGGCTTAACAAATCAGTAGGTCAGCCCTCATACATGCTTGATTTCACGTTTGGAGTGCAACATTGCAAGGAATTTGGGAGAAATTGGGGAAATTTCAAAATTTCCCCAAATCAGACCACTTGCACTAAAATTTTGAAATTAGAGTGCATGTGATGATCATTTCATAATATACTCCTAAATACTTTGAAATTCGTCTCAATTGATAGCTGGTTAAAGGAAAATTTTGAAAAAAAAAACATGGGGAACATGAAGAACCAATGAATATCAAAGTCAAAGCTCCAACTCCATGATTTTTCATGCAAAACATGAAGAACCAATGAATTTGTAACCATTTGACACTGATTGAACATAATTTCATCAAAAGAAAAAGGAATCGAAAATTGAAAATGATTACCGGATCGAACATGTGGGATATGTCAGCACTATTTGTGCTTTTCGTATCGCACAGGTGGGATACAAGATATCTCGTGAGATATGTCGGTCGATATCGTTGATATTTAAAACATTGGAGAGGTACTTCAACTCCATTAGAGAGTCCTTCAATTTCTTCTACCTTTTTGTTATATGCAATAGATGAATAAGCTCCACAGATTTTTATTTTCTTTTCCTAGCTGTTTAATGTTTCCGTAACCTTTTATTTTGGTGCTTACATGTTTTTTTTTTTTTTTGAATAGTGACACAAGGGACTCCTATTGGCTGATAGTGAGTGACCTTCTTGTCTCTCCCCTTCAAGCAACTCTAGCAGCGAAATCATTAATGGCATTCTGAATCAGAGAACAACTTGCTTCTAAAGCAACGCTATTAACTTTTGAATCTCTTGACTGATAAGGATCGTCTCCTCCATTCCTTAGAAGATCACGATATCTGGGCATGAACCCACCTTGCATTATTTTCGTTATATGATGATTTCGCCATACTGCAACTGCTTATCTTCGTTGAGGTTCCCTGCTGTATTGGTATGTCTCGTCTGAGGTTTAACGGTATCTCTAACATCTTGATAATCATCAATCAATTGCTAGAATATCATGATTACTTTCTAAGTTCATATAACAACCATTATTCTCATTTTCTTTTCCAAATTTTCTGAATCATGAGACCTTTATTCATCTGAACAACCCCCCCCCCCCCCCCACCCCCCCCCCCCCTCAATATATGATATGTCGTGAAGTCATTAACCATTTCCATGTCTTAAAGCTTTTAAATGTCAAGGTGAATATATGAGCCTTTTATAATGTGCCTAATCATTGATAGCTGAAGGATATAAACTGAGCTAGAATTTGAAAAGTAGTAGTTGGGTTGAACTGATAGTAAGGGATGTTTTCCTTTGGTTTTATAAATTTAATATGAAAATTTTCAGGTGCCTAGACGTATTTACCCCTCAAGAACAGAGAATACTGAAAAAGTACTGAGAGGAAAATTTTGAAAAGAAAGAACTCGTATACAGTGAAAGGAGAGCCATTGGAAAATGCCCCTTAACGCCAGAAGAGGTAAATATTTCCCTCCAATTCTCCTCTTTCTATTGCAGTACATATTAATCCCATTACCAATTAGTCCATCACCGACTTCAGTTAAAGAAGATTATAAACTCTTAACATGATCGATAAAAGTTGCTCCAATTACTGGCATTGTTGTAGGAGACATTATATGGTCCTCAATCCAATTACATGCACAATATAGTCTGGTTCTAGTTTGAACAAGTGGTCCTATAGTTTAGTCATCCAAGTCATTTGTCTTGTTGGCCTCACTATGGATGGACAATGTCCCATGATCTCCTCAATAGGACAATCCTCGTCTTGAAATTTTTTTCCTACAAAATAGATGGTTAATGGGAGAAATATGGCAGCAGGTCCACATTCAACTGAACAAAGAACCAAGACTGGTCGCAAGGATCTTCCAATCTGGGGGAATTTTGGGCCATGGCCATCTTTGCTGGGTCATTTTGACCATCGGTCTCTATCACTGAACCGTGGTCCCCACTTGGACAAACTTAAAACCCAGATATTGTGCAACGGCAGTAGTAAATTCAGATGCATAGACACAATTGCAGGCAGACTTTCAGTTTAAGTCAAGCTGCAGGACATTGAAGATGTTTCGGAATGGAGAATTTCCAATGTATACTTGCTCAGTGAGAGGAATCTCAAGACAGCATTCTGGGAAGAATTGAAGGATGTTCATCGCATATATTTTTTTGGGTGTGTGGATTTAGTGCAATTAGTTTCAATAATGAAAAGAGAGGCTGCTCCAATTGACCATCAAGCCCACGGCAGTTTAGTGGATTCGTTAATTCATGTAATCTGGTCAACCTTCCAAGCTCTTGATCGCCTTTTCGCATAGTTGAACAATCAAGACTCCCCAATCTTGAGTAGATTAGATAGATTTCTGATTGATGGAGAATGGAAAAAGGATGCTTCCCTTTTCCAGGCAAGAAACACTTTTAAGGCCCTGCTTTGGACCATTGGCCCCTCCTCTTTCTGATAGAAGAAACAAAGTGCGAGCCATAGCCTTTTAGATTTGAAAATAAGTGGTTATGGTATCACAATTTCAGCTTAATGGTAGAGGCTTGGCGGAAAAGTTGTCCTGTCCAAGGATTTTTGCTAAAAAACTAATTTTTTTCAAATACAAACTACTAGAACAGAGTGCATTTATGAATAAAGCGGAAGCAGCAAGACAGGAGGAGATTGAAGAGTTGATTCGTGTGCTTTGACAACAAAGAAATCAAAGGGGGTCTCTCTCCTAGTGATAAAGGGCTGAAAATTACATTCCACGGAGACCTTGCTGTGATCACTCTTTGCGAGGAAATTGCATGGTGCTTGAGGTTGAAGGCAATGTGGCTCAAAGAAGGCGCATCTTTCGAATCCTACAATTTATGATTTAAATCCCGATTTAAGATTCAAATTGTACTTGTTCTTTTCTGTTTTAAGCTTTACTTGGATTTCATTTTATGTTTTTAAATTGGTGGGGTCTTTAAGAATTGTTTAGAAGGGGGTCAATTATTTAATTATGTTCTTTGTAAGAGATTACATGATGGATATTCTCTTCAATATTAAATTGTTTTCCATTTTGTTATGATTTCTTTACTTCTTAATTGGTTGGAACACTTTCTGGAAAGTTTTTATAGATGGTTGTGATCATGTTGACCTATATATATTGTGGTAAATGGTAATGATGGTTAAAAATCAAAATATCTTTTTTTGCTAGTATATGTAACTAAATGCTGCTTTTCCAGCTATGTGATTCTATGCTCAAGAAAGGTAAAAGAACATGAATTCTTGAAGGATTCTTTTATGTTTCTCAAGGTAAATTCCTTGGATGACAAAAAATAAAGGTATCATAAGATAGGATTTGCAATTTGATATGATTCAACCCTTATTGGGAATAACCAAAGATGGACAATGGCTCATTTGGCTCATGTGGCACATGTGAGACAATTGAAGATAGATGGTAGCACATTTGGGCTTAGCCCTTGAGAAACCATTCTCCTTCCATCTTGGGAAAATGCCTTTCTTAGAGGTAGAGATGAGAAAATAGATTTATTTATTTTTCATGAAAGAAAGTGGAAAAATGATGTTTCCCTCAAATTCCTGCAGAGAAAGGCTTGTCGAACAAGGGAAACTGAGTTTCATGGGAAATGATGTTTCCTTTCCTTTCCATGAATCCAAACAGGCCCTAAAGGAAGAAACTGTATCAGCCCATTACGGGCCATTTTTTTCCCTCCAGAACGGCTGTTATAGCCCCGAATCACATAGTGGGTCCCACCGTTACCATTATGTTACGGCTGCTATGTACCCGTTTTTTAATACTATAATTGCCATAGGCCGGAGATTGCTAGTAGAGGTTGCCTCCATTCGGAGGGATGGCTGGTTTGATTTTGGATGAGGGTGCTGTGGTGCTGGCTTTCTCTGGACCAGTCAAAGCTGATTCCAAGATCAAAGCTTTGTCTCTTGCTATTAGAGATTCAGTGGCACTGTACACAACAACCTCCATAAGCTTCCTATCTCAATTAAGGTTCCCCACAGGGAAGTGTGTGCCTGGGCATTAGGAAGCAAGGAACCCCCTTGTTATGTGGTGTGTATTTCAAAGAGATCAGGTATCTGGCTGGGGGTTTAAACATTTCGTTTACCCCTTCACTTGGACCTCCTAATCCCTGTGTTTCTGAACTTGGATATTCCTGGGCTTCCTCCTATCTTTGTATTGGGAATTCTCATCCCCTTGATCTTAATGAAATTCTGTTATTCTCTCTCTCTCTCTCTCTCTCTCTCTCTCTCTCTCTCTCTCTCTCTTAAAAAAAAAAAATCATATAATCTCTCTTATCACAAAGCAGGTTGGACTTTCTGTGGGCTAAACCAATTTTACCATAGCTGCTTTCAGCACCAAATGTGATTTTATGGTTTGTTTAGACATTTTAATGTGTTAGGCTATACCATATTCTAGATTACTACAGGAACTCTAGAAGTATGCATTTAAGTTCAAAAAAATGTCTAGAAGTATGCATCTGCCGATCTGCACCTCCATTGTAAAGCATGAGTCAATTGAAGTCAAACATGTTGTTGTCATGCACAGGGACTGGGAATGTCAATGTGTTCATGTCAAGGCTGGAATGGGGTCCAACAACACAGACTGTCTACTTTTGAGGCCTGAAATTCATGCTGTCAGACTGAAATAGGTCTGTCCAGTCCATGGCAGCAATGAACAGGCATGGCCCATGCTTGGTCCAGGTCTCAATAGAAAAGTTGGGCCTGGGGTTCATTTATCCGATCTGAAAATCAGGCTGAGTCCCAGGCGTACTAGAGTGTAGATTCAGCCTGGAATCCTGATGTACAACATGTGGGAAGTCTTGAAGTTAGAATCATTAATTCCCCAGTGGAACAAGGTTTTGTTGCGAACAACCCAAACTATGTAAGGGTCTGTTTGCATGTGTGCAGCGTGGATGAAATTGGATAGGATTTGTCCAACCCAAGTCCATCTTGTTACACACCCGAATCCATAGCTCAAGTAGTAGACCGAGTGAAGATAGCCTCGTTTCAACACTCAGATCATGGTATCGATTTCCAAAGTGGGGGTGTCGAACATTGCAGAGTGATTAACAGGGGTGGGTGGGTGTACTAACAGTGGGGTGTGTACTTAAAAAAAAAAAAAAAAAAAAAAAGTCCTTCTTGTTACCAACGGACTTGTCGTGTATGATATCTTCAAGCTGCACTACTAGTTTCAAAGCTTTGGCAATTTGGAGGGGGAAATACTGGAAAGGAAAAGATCAAAGCGATCCCTTATATTGGAATCTTGACAGCTCCCTGATTGTTTGTTCTTTCTTCTTTCCTTTTTATCAATAATGCGATCACAAGTAAATATGACCATGGAAATGGTAGATATCATCGCATTTTCTTCCTCTGCAGATCTTGCAAGCCATGGGATTTTACAATTCCAGCTGCATATATCTAGCTGCTGGTGAATTGTTTGGTGGGGAACGTTTTATGAAGCCATTTTGAGCCATGTTTCCTTGCCTGGAGAACCACAACACAGTGGGTCCTGCTGAAGAGATAGCTGAGAATGCCCGTGGCCTAGGTTGGTGCTGCAGTGGACTACATTGTGTGTCTCCTTACAAACAACATTTTCATGCCGACATACGACAGCCAAGCAACTTTGCCAATAACCTTATGGTCCACTTGTAGGCTATTGTAGCCTTTGATAGAGAAAGAATAACTTAAGAAGGAAATAAGAGAATGCTGATTTTTGTTGTATTACTTCTTCATACTAGAAAATGAATTACAAACTCATATTTAGAGACTTTTAGATACATTCAACAAATAAAGGCTACTTAATAGGTTTATCAAAAAACTAAAGGACATGTGCCTTTTCAAGGAAGAGACATGCACATTTTCACAAAATTCTAAGCATGAATACATGCATGTATTGGAACAAATACATTTAGTTCAAAAAATAAATGTATTGGAATAAATACATGCATCTCATTAAGTGCATGTACATGTATTGGAACGCATACATATATCTTACTTAAAGTACATGTAAGAGCACATACATGTATCTTTACTTAAGGTGCATTAATTCAACACCATTGCTTGTATTATGGCTTCCGGACTACGATTCAACCCGATAGAAAAGCTCTCGCCCCCATCTTCGTAGACCGCACGTGAGAACGGCCGGACAACCGAATTTGAGGAAGCCATCTGGAAAGTCATGTCGAAGACCAGATTTGCTGGGCCCCATGAGCTTGTCCGGCCCAAGTCATTCTACATGAACTCGTGGCCTGAGTGTTTCTGCCAGTTATGTCTGAGGTTATCGTTTTCTAATCTCGACATAATAACTCATTGCTGTGTCATTTGTCGTAACATTGGGCTCTGGGAATGGTGATCTCTGCTGGAGATTTTAAGAAGAGAGTGGCGCTTGTGAACATGGTTGAAGTCTCTGGGGGCAGACCGAGTTGCATGTGTGCTTGAAAAAAAAAGAAAAAATATACACACACACATTCAAAAAGATGATCCAATCTCGACCCTCTGCCTTAATTCAGCTCAAAAAGACAAGCTCGCCCGGCCCGAATTGAAAAGCTTGAGCTCGAACTCAGCTCAAAAGCTCGGTCAAGCCATCTCGATCATATAGTCCAGCTGAAGGCCGAGCCGAGCCGAACACGAGCCAGGGTGGTCATTGGTTGAGCCTAGCCGGACCAGAGCAGAGCTCGGCTCGACCCAACTAGGCTCGTGTAATGGCATAGTTGTATGGTTTTTTTTTTTACCAAAATACTCCCTAAGGTATGATCCAAGCATATGTTTAACCCTATTTTCATTTCATTTTTTTTTTGTAGCTTTCTGACAGTTTTTAACTAGGGACAAAATTGCCGGTAGAGACACGTGCCCATACTTTTGCCTGAGTGCAGGAGAAGTTAACATGATGTATGTAGGGCTCTCAATGGCATGGATCTTGATCCGTATCCGATCCGTATCCGATCCGATTTAATCAGATTCGGATCAATAATCGGATAATCGGGTCGGATGCGGATATCCAAAGATGATCCGTTTAATATTCGGGTCAGATTCGGATCAATCTTGATCCGGCCCGTTAATGACCCGACCCGATAAAAAAAATAAAAAAATAAAATAAAATAAAAACAGATGAGTATCTCTCTCTCTCTCTCTCTCTCTCTCTCTCTCTCTCTCTCTCTCTCTCTCTCGGATATCCGATCGGATATCGGGTCGGATCATAATCGGATCGGAAATGGATTTTGAAAAATTTAAACGGGTCGGGTTCGGATCATATACTTGTGATCCGAATCGGATTCGGGTCGGATTCGGGTCGGATATATTCTTAATCGGGTTGGATACGGATCATCACTGATCCGGCCCATATCCGACCCGTTGACATCCCTAGATGTATGACTTGGGCTGTGAATGGGTGATTGGGCCAATAGCAGGGGAAATCCAATTGATAGTAAGAGGCTTCTCTTTTCCGTCCAACTGCTCACAGGTCTTCCATCTATAATATGAACATATTGTGTGCTCTCATACAAGGAATGATTTTTTTTTTTTTTTTTTTCATGTAACATGATTGAACCATCTATTTATATGCTTATTGTGTGATAGTGGGTATTGTGAATGTATTTCCAATGATGTCAAAGGTTTAATAGAACTGCTATTATATTGTCCTGACAACCATAAGCCTTAACACTAAACATCCAAAACTCTTACTATATGAGGTCGAGGTTGTCATCTATTAAGGTTGTCATTACTAGCCCTTAGTGGTTGCTATTTTGTAAGGGTCATGGTTGTCATGTGTTAAGGGTTATTGTTGTCAGGATAATATAGTTATGGTTCCATTGAACCTTTGACATCAATGCAAATACACTCAAAACACCCACTATCATACAATAATTATACAAAAGATGATCCAATCATTTCACACTACAAAAGTACAAAACAGTTAAATATACATTTATTCTTTGTATAAGAATACACAATATTAATTTTCTTTATCAATGGGGAGGAATGTGCACCGGATCAAATTCCCTCACTAGAGAATGGAACGCATGACAATGGTTCGTTAAATAATAAAACATACGAGTGTGGTGGTGGATCTGATTTATGAAGCTTCAAAGAAGAGGAGTTTCAAAATAAATAACACCGAAGAATGTAATGCTACAAAGTTGAATGCCAAGGATTAGGATGAGTCGGATGGTAATGGTGGGTCCCACGAAGGAAGCTTGTAAGGAAGAAGAAGCTCTCTAAAAAAATACAAAAAAAAAAAAAAAATCAAAATTGAGTCTTCCAAACTGAATTAACCCTACTAAACCGTCTTCAGAGACACCGTTTGTGAGGCCCACCATAAGGCATGTGTCAAATCCACTTCGCTCATTGCATTCGAATTTTAATTTAAGGGCATGGGCCCAAGAATAAGGCACATCCACAAAATATGTGGATGATGTAGAACGGGTCGCTGATTATTTCATGGCCCAGATGGAGCAAAAGAAGACCGGTCGGGGTCGAAAATGATCCGGACCGTCAGGACTGTAAATCGGTCGTATCTCATAATCCGGAATGAGTTACGGGATGTATAATATATCAATTTGGGGTAGCTCGAGCTACTTTAGCCAACCAACCCGCTATGTCGGGTTGCCCAAGCCGGAATCGCGAGATTCGACCGTATCGACGGTCATTAGGCTAGTTTATTTTCAGTTTTACTATTTATAGTAAGTTTTAATTCGATCATAACTTTGCATCTGTAGGGTTTTAGAGTTAGTGCCCAACATGAAAAGGGCTTAGAATATTTCGTAGAACAACGTGGTTGAGGCCGTTTGATAACTTTCTATTTTTGGCCGAAAACCAAGAGTTCTAGTAGGATTGAACGACTTCTATAAATAGTAAGTTTACTATTTATAGTAAGTTACGTTTTCTAGGAGTTTAAGTTGGAGTTGGAGTCTGATACTTTACCTAGGGTTTAGTTTCCTATTTATATGCATTGTAATTTCGTTTTTATTCATTCAATCTTTAATAAAGCAATTATTTGGAATTAAATTCCTCCTTTTATCTTTTATTTCTTCTCGTGGATTCGAGAAACTATCGGTTAGGGAGACGGTGATCGACCTACCACGTCCTCCCTGCGTCATTGGTATCAGAGAGAGGTTTCTTCCTTAGGACGATGACCTCTAATGAAGGGTTGGATCCTCATCCTAAGGACGATGCTCCAAGGGACTATCTAACGATGACAGCTTTCGAAGCAGCGCAACGGGAGAACCAGTTGATCCTGCAAGGTATACAGGCGACCCTTGACCAGATTGCAACATCGCTAGCTCCGCTTCGAGCCCAAGGCGACCAACAACCACCAACAGTTGCTATACGGGACAATCATGTTGTCCGTAGAGCACCCCAGGTGGATAATCGTAGGGCTACACCAGACGAATCAGAACCAAGCGATGATGAGGTCGAAGACATTTTGATACGACGACCTGCGCTAGGGAATGAGCGTGTGGAATGAGCAGAACGAGACTATCGGGGCAAAGCTGATCTTCCCAGCTTTAATGGCCTACTTCGAATAGAGGAGTTCCTCGACTGGCTGGCAGAGGTCGAGCGATACTTCGACTATATGGAAGTGCCGTACGACAAGAAGGTAAAACTAATTGCATATAAATTTAAATCCGGTGCTTCAGCATGGTGGGAAAACCTACAGGTTTCCCGCACCCATCAGAATAAGACACCCATCCGAACATGGCATCGGATGAGACAGCTTCTTAGAGCTCGATCCTCCCTAGCGACTATGAACAAATTTTGTTCCAACAATTTCAAAATTGTCGTCAGGGAAATCGAACCGTAGCTGAATATCTTGAAGAATTCCAACGATTGGCTACACGGAATAATTTATCGGAATCAGAGGCACAACAAGTATCACGATTTATTGGTGGGTTGGGATTTGCAATCCAGGATCGAGTCCAGATGCATCAAGTCTGGACGTTGAGTGAGGCCAACCAATTGGCCACTCGAGTAAAAACACAGTTGTCACGGCCCCCTGCTCGACCTTATCCGGTAACACGGAATCCCATCACCGGACCCACTCAAGATACCACGTTGGCCAAAGGCAAGGAACCTATAGGAGGGCGTCCTCAACCTCCTACGGTCACGAATCGGGACTAGGGAAGCGGTCCCTTAAGACCTTAACGTGCAGCTCCCGCAACAACGGGTCCCAGCAGGATCCCCAACCCATATGGTCGGCCAAGACCAGACCATTGTCTCCGTTGTGGCCAACCAGATCATTGGTTGAATGCTTGCCCTCAACGCCCTGCAGCACGCTTAACTACGAATGAAGGCGGCGCGGAAGGTGAATTAACAGAAGACAACCCTGAATTGGAACAGGCCGAAGAGGGGGACACAGAAGATGTCGATTGGCTGACTGAAGATCATGGGAAATCGCTAGTAGTAAGACGACTACTTTATGCTCCCAGGAAGGAAGTGCACCCACAACGACATAATATTTTTCGCATAAAGTGCACCGTGCAGGGTAAAATCTGTGACGTGATCATAGACAGTGGGAGTAGCGAAAATATTGTCTCGAAAATTATGGTGGATAAGTTACATCTGCCTATGACGAAGCACTCTACCCCTTACTCTATCAGTTGGATCAAGAAGGTGGACGAAACAAAGGTAATTCATCAATGCATTATCTCGTTTTCCATTGGTAAAAGCTATAAGAACGAGGTCCTCTGTGATGTGGTTGACATGGAAGCCTGCCACATGTTACTTGGGCGGCCATGGCAATCGGATCGAGATGTGACCCACGGTGGACGGGAAAACATATACATGTTCACCAAGGATGGTCGAAAAATTGTTTTGGCCCCTATGACACCAGAGAAACACCCTAAAGCTTCTAAAGTGGAGGGGAACCCTCTCCTTACCATTCACGAGTTTGTTAAGGAATCAAAGGAAACGGGCGAAATTTATGCCGTTATGGTAAAAGGCGAGGAGCCAGGATCCTCTAATATTCATCAACGTCTTAAATCGCTGCTAGAAGAATTTCGAAGTACTTGGCCTGTAGAGTTACCTGATGAGTTGCCTCCCATGCGAGACATACAACATCACATTGACCTTATCCCAGGGTCCAGTTTACCCAATCGACCGCACTATCGGATGAGTCCGAAAGAGTGTGAAATTCTATAGGGACAAGTGGAGGAATTGATCCGTAAGGGTCTTATTAAAGAGAGCATGAGCCCGTGTGCCGTTCCGGCACTCCTTACCTCAAAGAAAGACGGAACATGGCGCATGTGTATCGATAGCCGCGCGATCAATAAAATAACAGTTAAATATCGATTTCCAATACCGCGGTTGGATGACATGCTGGACATGCTCGAGGGCTCCAAGGTGTTCTCAAAACTGGACTTACAGAGTGGATACCATCAAATCCGTATTAGGCTAGGTGACAAGTGGAAAACGGCCTTCAAGACCAAGGAAGGGCTATATGAGTGGCTGGTTATGCCCTTAGGTCTGACCAACGCACCAAGCACCTTCATGCGTTTAATGAACCAAGTGTTGAAGCCGTTCATTGGCCGTTTTGTTGTCGTTTACTTTGACGACATCCTAATATACAATCAGGATGAAACAGAGCACATGACCCACATCAGAAAAGTGCTACAAGTGTTGGCCGACAACAAGCTATACTTAAATCTGAAAAAGCGTAGCTTCTTAACTGATCGATTATTGTTTCTGGGGTTCATTGTGTCGTCCACGGGTATCCGAGTGGACGAAGAGAAAGTTCGAGCTATTCGGGATTGGCCGACTCCGACGAACATTCATGAGGTACGAAGTTTTCATGGGTTAGCGACCTTCTATCGTCGGTTTGTGCGGAACTTCAGAAGTATCGTCGCGCCGATTACCGACTGTATGAAGAAGGGTCCGTTTCAATGGACCGAAGGGGCTGAGAAGAGTTTTGCAGAAATTAAACATCGGTTGTCCACTACCCCGGTCCTGGTACTCCCTAATTTCGATAAGTTGTTTGAGGTAGAATGTGACGCATCTATTGTCGGCATTGGGGGAGTCCTTTTTCAGGAGGGCAGGCCAGTTGCCTTTTACAGTGAGAAACTCAGCGATGCACCACAGAAGTGGTCGACCTATGAACTTGAATTATATGCAGTGGTTCAGGCACTGCGCCATTGGCGCCATTATCTTATTCAAAGGGAATTTATACTGTACACTGATCATCAGGCCTTAAAATTTGTCAATACTCATACTAATGTGAATCGTATGCATGCTAGATGGATTTCGTTTTTACAGGAATTCACATTCGTTCTGAAACACAAGTCAGGGCAGCAGAACAAGGTGGCAGATGCACTAAGCCGACGTGCATCCCTTCTTATTACAGTGAGCAGTGAGGTGATCGGATTCGACTGTCTCAAGGAACTTTATGCCGACGAAGAGAATTTTGCAGATGCATGGAAAAAGTGCCAAGAGGGTCACCCGAGTGACCTTCTAATTCAAGATGGTTTCCTCTTCAAAGGAAATCGACTCTGCATTCCGCAGAGTTGGTTACGGGACAAAATTATTATCGAGCTGCATGGCGGTGGCCTCGGCGGTCATCTAGGACGAGATAAGACTCGAGCGATGGTGGAAAAGCGGTATTACTGGCCGCAACTTGCTCGTGATGTTGGTAGGGCGGTACAACGATGTCATATTTGTCAAACCGCTAAGGGACAATCTCAAAATACAGGTCTTTACATGCCATTACCCGTGCCAGATGCCCCTTGGGAGGATCTATCTATGGATTTTATATTAGGGCTCCCACGAACACAACGCGGCATGGACTCAGTGTTCGTGGTGGTAGACCGATTCTCCAAGATGGCACACTTCATTCCGTGCAAGAAGACCTTTGATGCGGTACACGTTGCGAACCTTTTCTTCAGAGAGGTTGTGTGACTACATGGGATTCCTAAGACGACTACTTCAGATCAGGACACAAAGTTCGTTAGCCACTTTTGGAGAGCCTTGTGGAATCAGTTCGGTACACGACTTCACTTCAGCAGTGCTTATCATCCACAAACAGATGGGCAGACTGAGGTCGTCAACTGCACATTGGGGAATCTCATCCGTTGCTTTTCAGGTGACAAACCGAAGCAATGGGACATGGCCCTGGCTCAAGCAAAGTTTGCGTTCAAGAACATGGTAAACCGATCGACAGGAAAGTCTCTGTTCCAGATTGTTTATGGGTGCGTGCCTCGTCACACACTCGATTTGGTTCCCCTGCCCAAGCTTCCGGGCATGAGCGTTACAGCTGAACATATGGCAGACCGAATCATGGACATACATGTAGATGTGCGCAACAAATTACAGACTTCGAACGAGAAGTACAAAGAAGCGGCCGACAAGCATCGACGCGCCAAAGTGTTCGAAATAGGTGATCAGGTGATGGTTCACCTACGTAAAGAGCGATTTCCTACTGGAACCTACAACAAGTTGAAACACAAGAAGATTGGACCGGTACCGATCATTTGCAAGATCAATGACAATGCCTACGTTGTTGATCTTCCGGATGACATGGAGATTTCAAGGACTTTCAACGTGGCAGATCTGTACGAATATCATGAACCAAAGCTGGACGAGAACTCGGGGTCGAGTTCTTTCGAAGTGGAGGAGACTGATGTAGAACGGGTCGCTGATTATTTCATGGCCCAGATGGAGCAAAAGAAGACCGGTCGGGGTCGAAAGTGATCCGGACCGTCAGGACTGTAAATCGATCGTATCTCACAATCCGGAATGAGTTACGGGACGTATAATATATCAATTTGGGGTAGCTCGAGCTACTTTAGCCAACCAACCCGCTACATCGGGTTGCTCAAGCCAGAATCGCGAGATTCGACCGTATCGACGGTCATTAGGCTAGTTTATTTTCAGTTTTACTATTTATAGTAAGTTTTAATTCAATCATAACTTTGTATCTAGGGTTTTAGAGTTAGTGCCCAAAATGAAAAGGGCTTAGAATATTTCGTAGAACAATGTGGTTGAGGCCGTTTGATAATTTTCTATTTTTGGCCGAAAACCAAGAGTTCTAGTAGGATTGAACGACTTCTATAAATAGTAAGTTTACTATTTATAGTAAGTTACGTTTTCTAGGAGTTTAAGTTGGAGTTGGAGATACTTTACCTAGGGTTTAGTTTCTTATTTATATGCATTGTAATTTCATTTTTATTCATTCAATCTTCAATAAAACAATTATTTGGAATTAAATTCCTCCTTTTATCTTTTATTTCTTCTCGTCGATTCGAGAAACTATCGGTTAGGGAGACGGTGATCGACCTACCACGTCCTCCTTACGTCAGTGGACCACACAACAGAAATGGGTTAAGATTAAATGTTGGGTATTATCATTTGGTGGGGCTATAGAGGGCATGTATAAGGCAAAAATAATTCTTTTTTGAGTGCAGATGCGTCTTTGTTGAAAGCACAGGGAATTCCAGTGCCACGCTTCTCATTTGTGCACATCATCTCTGATGAATCCTCATGCGTGGAATTTCTCTCTTCCGGGTAGATTACCTGCTACCCAACCTAATTTTTAACGTGTGGAAATTATCTGGGTCCACCGTGCCTTTTGTGTTAAATCCTAACTGTACATAAACTTTTTCAGATAATTTTAGGTCATGATAAAAAAAAATAAGATAGATCCAAATCAAGTGGACTACTCCATAGAAAGCAGTGAGGATTGAACAAACTGCCATTAAAAGCTTCTTAGGGCCAATCGTGAGGCTTATTTGCCATCTAACCTGGTCATAAGGTCACCCGATACCTGGATGAGCCGTCTGTGGCCCCAAGAAGTTTTGAACGGTAGCATCAATTCATGCTGTTTCCTGTGGTGTGGTCCACTTGAGCTTTGGACCTGCCTTGTTTTTAGGCTCATTTCTTAGAATGATCTGAAAAAATGGATGGATGGTGGAGATTTAATAAATACATCATCATGTGGCCCACATAAATTTCACACATGAAGAAATTTTGCTGCTTGCTAGAGAGAAAAAATCAGTAGCGTTGTCATTTGGAACATCCGTGGACCCATTATGATATATGTATTAGATCCATACTGTACATTTATTTTTCATACCTTTTAGGGCATGAAACCAAAAAGAGGCAGATCCAAGGCTCAAGTGGGCCACACTACAGGAAACAGTGGGAATTGGATGCCTACCATTGAAAGCTTTTTGGGGTCAGGTCTGTGTGACGTTTACGAAGATGTTAGATGGCAAATAAACCTCTCAGTGGACCCTTGAAAGTTTCAATCTTACTTGTACAATCCTACTGCTTTATGTGCTGAGGTCCACTTGAGCTTTGAATTTGTCTGGTTTTTGGGCTCTTTATCTAGAATAATTTAGAAAAATTGATGGACGGTGTGGATCTAACACATGAATCATAGTGGAGCCTAGAGAAATTACACATGGCAGAGTGGGGTTGTGTACTGCGCAATCCATTCTTGAGAGAGATAATCGGCATGTCTTGAGAGCAGCATCATCGGCGCCTTCAACACAGACAATCCGCACTCTTTTTGTTTTTGTTTTTCGTTCCTCCGCACCTGTATGGTGAGAATGAGCTAATTAGATCTCCCTTGCAGAAGCCCAATGATCAAGATAGCCCACGCCAACATCATGGAGGGCCCTATATCTTCTCTTGCACTTAAAAGCCCAGTGTAGGCACGTTTCTTGACACATAAGCAGTTTCATCCTAAAATAAAGAGCTAGCAGGTAGGGCTCTCAATGGGTCGGATCTGGATCGGATCTACTTGGATCCGGCTCCAAGTCCGTATATATGTAGACGGATTCGGATCGGATTCGGATCCAACTCGGATCTAAAAGGTGATATCCATATCCGATCCATTTATAAATTGTTAGATCCATTTCCGATCCAAAATCCATATAACCATCGGATTCGGGTCGGATCTAGGTCCGAATCCACCCCATTACAAATCTTAAAAAATATATGGTATAAAATATATAATATAATATATTTAATTTAGTAGAAAAATGATGCAAATCCCACTATTTACTATGGCATGGTCAACATGGCCTAAAATAATTTATAAAACGGATGGCCAGCATGAATATAATATATACAATAAGGTGACAATGAGCCGGATCTTAATCGGATTCGGATCAAACTCGGATATGTTCTTGTGAATCCATGTCCGCTCCATTTAAGTAATCGGACCTATTTTAAGATCCAAATCCGGTCTATTTAACTAATCGGACTTATTTTAAGATCCAAATCCGCATTATATGGATTCGGAGCGAATCAGATCTCGGATCTGACCCGCTCCATTGAGAGCCCTACTAGCAGGAGATTAAAAAATAAATAAATAAATAAACATTTAAAAGGGGGCTTAATACAAAACCTTGAAGCTTTCTTAGTAAAAATCCTCAGTTGTATTGGCAATTTAACCCATCCAAATCACTAAACTGTGGGTGCAACTAACCCAAAAATTGAAACGCTGTGCAGTCTTCCGCACATTACACCTTAAGTGAAGTGTAGGGTTGGGATGAATAAGCTTATGCGTGTGTAAGCTTGGGGACCAGCATGAATTTGAGTATCCTAGTCCAACTAAAACACTGTACATGTGATACGGTTGTAGTGCAGCACCCCTTACCCGATTTTAGAGCAATCACAACTCGAGTGGGGTCCACCAGGCATACAGTATCCAACCCTTAGCGACATCCAGACTGTTGATCAATTAGGCCCACTTTATAGTAAATCTTATGATTAGGAGATTAAAAAAACATAAACATCTAAAAAGGGGCTTAATATATACAAAGATCAGACTTTGAAGCTTTCTTAGTAGAAATTCTTAGTTGTATCGGCAATTTAACCCATCCAAATTGCTAAACTGTGGAGTCTTCCACACCTTACACCTTAAGTGAAGAGTAGGGTTGAGCTGAGTAAGCTTATGTGCGTAGGCTTGGGGACCCAACATTATTTATATGGATGAGAGATGTGAGGAGTTTGAAATCCATCGAAACTCATCTACCTCAGGCTCTACATGAATTTGAGTATCCTAGTCCAACTAAAACACTGTGCGTGTGACACAGTTGTAGCGCATCACCCCTTACATGATTTTAGAGCAATCACAACTCGAGTGGGGTCCACAGGTATGCCTAACCACAATATACAACCCTTAGCAACATCCAGACGGTTGATCAATTAGGCCTACTTTATAGTAAATCTTACAATTAGCTAGGAGATTAAAAAGAAACTTAATATATACAAAGACCACACCTTGAAGCTAGTTCAGTAAAAATCCTTAGTTGTATGGGCAATTTAACCCATCCACATCGCTAAACTGTGGATGTAGCATAACTCAAAAATTGGCCATGCAGGAAACATTAGAGATCCAAATCAATGAACCATGCATTCATAAATTCACAACCAATAGTTAATGGTTCCACTTTTCCCTTTAGATTTTGTAACTTAAAATCCATTTCTCCTCTTTCAATATAGAAGAGAAGTTTTCCAACTTTGTGTGTTTTGAAACACTATACAATCAATCAAAGGACAACTGGATCAATAAAAGAAAAAAAAAGAAAACGAAAAAAAAAAAGGTTTTTTGTTTTTTTGGAAAGGTATATAGAAAAATGTATTCAAAGATAATCGTTTGAAATGAGAAGATCATATTAACAGTCTAATATTCCCTTTGAATTCGGATCACTCGCTATTTCTATTTTGAACCGTCCATTTGGTAGCTATTAATCGGACTGTTAACGTTGCTTGATCCATCCCATTTTTAGAGGATTGCTATTTCCAGAGCATGTCTTCCATATTTGCATATGTGCATGAGCGTGGGTCCCTACGGCTTTACGTGCCTGTGGAATTAGCCAATTAGCAAATCTTCGGGTCCAAGAGAGGTTTGGACGAATTGCTAAGGATACAAGGGACTAGCCGTTGGATCTGGGGTTATATTCAGAGATCTAAACCGTTGATTTGATATTCTTCGGTCACCCCGGATCCACCAAGGTGGGTGAGACGCCTGACTGTGGGGCTCACAGCGATGTATACACCTTAAATCCACACCGTCCAACCATTTTCAAAGCTAATTTCAGGGCAATATTGAAGCATGCCCAAATCCTAGTTGGACCACACCACAGGAAACAGTCATGATTAAATCCCCACCATTAAAAACATCATGGAGTCTACCGGTATATATGTTTATTTGCCATCCAACCTTTTGATAAGGCCACAGACATATATGAAGAGACCACACAAATATCATCTTGATCCAAATCTTTTGTGGCCCACAAGAAGTTTTTAATGGTCAATTACTACTGTTTCCTTTACTATTGTCCATCTGAGATTTGAATCTACTTCATTTTTTGGATCATGCCCTAAAATGAGTTTTCAATACAGATGGATGGTGTGGATTTAGTCACATACATCAAGGTGGGCCCCATTGTTATGGGTCCCATGCACCCCGGGGGATCCACCGAAGCCGCGCCCCGAATTCTTCCGGATTAGACAGTCCTAGACTTTTGAATTAATGGGCCACACAGCACCGGTCAAAGAGCCAGTTATTATTTCATATAACTGCCAATCTTTTGGTGAAAAAACAAAAACTGCTATCTTTAAAAATATTTCAAATAACCGCTTACTTGTTGCACCATTAGTCCAGTAGCCGCTCACTATCGGAAAGCTATATGTATTTTGAATGGTATTTTAGAAATGATGAAAATGCCTGTTGCAAACTCCCCACCTACCCAACTTAATGGCATGTATCATCTGACCTATGAGGGGTGTCAATGGACTGGGCTCGGGTCTGAAAAATCAGAATTTTGAATAGGGTTGGGCCGTCGCAGCTCAAAAACTGGGCCGAGACCTACCCCAGGTCTGGCCCGTTGACAACCCTACCTATGAAGGGCCTGTTGGTTTTACCATTTATCATGATAAACCCTTGTAAATGGGTTATAATTATTTACCCTGAGAAATCCATGCAAGCTGCAGTTTTTAAGTTGACAATTTCACTAAAAATGAGGAGGAGAATGAAATATGTAAAATTTGTGAAGCTCACTGTAATGTATCTGATCCATCCCGTCCATCCGTTTTATCGCTTATTTTGGGTCACGAGGCTAAAAAGTGAGGCAAATCCAAAGCGCATGTGGAACACACCACATGCTATAATAGGAATTGAACACCTACTATTGAATACCTCTTAGGGTCCATAAAAGTTTTGGATCGAGTTAATCTTTGTGTTTTTGGTTCATCTATGTCTTTTTGACCTTATGAACAGGTTAGATGACATATATCTTGTGGTGTTATCTCTCATGTGATAATTAGCTTTGTTACTTTCGATTTCTCTCGTAGGCTATGATCTGAGTTTGGGTTCTTCTGTAATCTCTTATAACTTCGTATTTCATAGTGGATTTGTTTTATGCTGTAGTTTTTTTTACGTGTGAGGGGCTTTTCTACGTAAAATCGAATTGCCTCTTTGTGCGTGTCAATTGTTGTTTGGTGTGTGCCGTTGTGTGAATATCTCGTTTGATCTCTCACCTCTTCCGCTGCGGTCGATCACATCTTTTTCTCCACAAGTGGTATCAGAGCTAACGTTGGGTGTAGTAGAATTTGAATATAAGACGAGCATATGGTATCGAGCACGAAGTTCGACATGGAGAAGTTCTTCGGCAAATACAACTAGGAACTATGGAATGTGAAGACGAAAACCCTCCTAGTTCAGCAAGGGCTTGAAGAGGCTCTTGGGAAGCGACCTAAGACTGTGAAAAAGAATGAGTGGAGAAAGCTCGATAAGAGAGCCAAAACCTCAATCCAATTGTGCTAGAAGGATAACATCCTCTATAACTTTATAAAGAAGATGACTACGGTTGATATGATGGCGAAGTTAGAGAAGGTCTATGTGAAGAAATTTTTAGAGAATCGCCTGTATTTGATGCTTCAGTTATTTAACCTGAGGATGAAAAATGAGACAAATGTGGAGGACCACATCAGCACTTTTAACAGGCTTATTTACAAGTTAGTGGATATAGATGAACCGATGAATGACGAATATCAAGCATAAATCCTGTTGAATTCTCTTCTAGATTCATATGAGTCATTCAATGACTCTTTGTGCGCAGGGAGGGAGACTATTAGCGTTGAGATTGTTATCTCAACCCTCCAGTTGAAGGCGATGATAAAGAAAAGCGGTGACATGAATTCTTATTTTTCCTCAGAAGCACTGATTATTAGGGGGAGATATTCTGAGCACGATGGGGGATATTCACAATCGGGGTCTAAAACCAAGGGCAAAGGGAAGGCCAAGGTGAGGTGCTAAAATTGTGGAAATGAAGGCCACATGAAGGGGGATTGTCGGAACCCTAAGTCGAAGCAAGAGAAGTCTGAAAATTCTTCTAAGGTGGTTAATACCACGGGATTGGTGGAGGAAATGAGTGATAAGGGTAATGTATTGACTATATCATGTAAATGGTCTCTCAGTGGAGAGTGGATCTTAGATTCAGGTGCATCGTATCATGTTTGTCCTGACCGGAGTTCATTTATGACATACAGGGAGTATGATGGTGGATCGGTGTTTCTGGCAGATGACTACGCCTATGAGGTTGTTGGTATTAGAACAGTGCACATTAGGATATTTGATGAGATCGAACAAGTCCTAGAAGATGTGAGCCACGTTTCTAGGTTAAGGAAGAATGTGATCTCTCTTGGTGCACTTGAGGCAATGGGGTGCAGGTTCATCGGCTGCGATCGTTATTGTAAAGTGATGAAGTGGGTACTTGTGTGGATGAAGGCACGAAGGTGCGACCATCTTTATAAATTAATCGGGAGCACGTTTCATGGTGCAACTACGGGATCCCAGTAAGATCCAGGGTTGCTCATATGTGGTAAGTGTCCAAAGGCCACATGAGAAGAGCGACAAGGGGTGTGAAAGTGCGAAATAGAGTTAATGGAGGCATGAAAAGCAGTTGAGCTATGTTTGAAGAATGGATGATGGATGAAGCAAAGGAAGACGATGGGGTCGGAGATTGAAGCTTTGGTGGAGATTGTTGATAGAGCCTTCGAATCTGGAATTGTTGGCCGACCGAATTATAGCTAGAATAGGTTAATGGTCTCTAGACAATTTTAGGCATTTGACGGTCGGCCGATTGACAAGGGTCCATCGACATGCCGATTTTGAAGCCTGACTTGTTGAATTTTGGGCTCTCCACTTTGGATAGATTTGCAGTTCTGATGGCCGACCGATGGTTAGGTGTCAGTCGGTGATTTGGGAAAATTCATGGTTTTGCATAAATTGTTTCTATTTTTGATTCTCTTGGTATATAAACAGAGTGTAACCGGAATTAGGGTGCGCTTATACGTTTCTAACAAGTGTATTATGATTTTGAGAGAGAGAGAGAGAGAGAGAGAGAGAGAGAGAGAGAGAGAACTTGTTTTTCTCTTGGGTTCCTTACTTGTGGGTAGTTCATCTAGATAATCTTCTAATGCATATTAGATTCGCTTCATGCCGTGATTTTTTTACCTATGAGAAGGTTTTTCTACGTTAAATCGGATTGTTTCTGTGTAGTTAACTGTGTGTGATTGATTACATTATGTTGCTGGTTTAATTCCATATTCTGTGTGTTTGATTTGCTTCCGACGTGGGCCGGTTTTTCCAACATATCCTACATCCAACAGTGATCGTCCCTACCCATCCTGTATGCGATAGATTGGTCGCATGCGGGATCATGCTAACCGATGAATGGCTTGGATCACACGTGTCTCATGTCAGAACAAATGCATGCATGAAACCACTTCACTCAGCTTTCCACGTGTGAACACTCCACCAAGAATTAACTAATATTAGAGAGGTGATAAATGCTTCTACCCATCCCCCAACCATATCTGTACTTTATTTTCTTCCATTTCATCCCAAACTGTCTATGTCTGGTCATGTAGATAAAAACCGAACATGTCTTATCTGCCCTTGAAAAGTATTGATGTTGGTGAGCCTGTCATGGCCCAGTTTGTTATGAGAGAGTTTTAGGACTAGCCCAACCCAATCCATGAAATTCTATGTAAAATTCAGTTCAAGCCCAGCCACACAAATTCCTGATCATGGCCAAGTGGGGTCCACGCATCTTTGCACTTCTACAATTTGGTGATCAAGATTTGGGGCCTTTCTTCAAATGCATCTTCATCGTAGATTCAGTTGGCTATTGATATCTGACCTTTGGGCCTTCCAAAATCCCATGATAACAGTTGGATTCATGATCTAGAAGGCCCATTATGCCGCGCTGCATCAAACGTCTCTGATCGACCGCCGTTTTTATAATAAAAAAAAATGGTGGGCCATCGCTAAGGTCTACAACGAATCCAACATGGGCCCTAATAAGCCATTGGGCTTGGACCACAAATCAAAGTCATTTCATGAAAGATCAATCTCCCTTCTTTTCAACTTCCTCTCGACTATCCTTTATCTGGACATAGAAGTCAATGCACTTTAAAACATTTCTTAAATTCTCTCCAAACACAACCACCCACATGATATGTTCATCGTCTTTTAAGCTCACCTTAGGTGGGCCAATAAGCTGCACCGCATGATCAGAAGACATGGAGCCTGTAATGCTGGTAGAAAAGGTCATAGTCATCCTGGCTATAACTTTGTGGCTGGACAGCTCGAACCCTCTAAGGAGAGTAGCCGGCGGGCTAGAGATCAACGGTAATGATGCGGGGATGGTCGTTGTCGCTGTGTCAACCACTAACGAGATGGGCCTGATGGGCCAGTTGCGGGCTCCCAAGCCCGTTACAAAGACCTGGTAAAGTAATAGCAAGATGAAGGAGCGGAAAACTACTATAATCTATACTAACATTATAAGAGATTTTTTTTTTTTTTTTTTTTTTTTTAGAATTATCCAGCAGCGTTGATTGTAGATCAATGTGGGCCCCAGCATGATGTGTCAGGAATCCACTCCGTTCCTCATGTGTACCGGCTCCAGTTCACTTAGAAGGCCAAAAATCAGGCCGACCCAAAACTCTGGTGAGCCACCAGAGGGAAGAACGTAAAAATCAATGCCTAAACCTCTTTAGTCCACTTGGTGTGGCCCAGTTGAGTCTTAGAATGGCCTTATTTATTGTGTGTTCCTTAATACATTGTCTGATGAATAGATTGGATGGCATATACATGAGGTGAGTTCTACAGCCCCACTGTCATATGTGTTGGACATCACACCGAGCATTGGTGGTCCTCTCTAGGTTATGGAATGTCCCAAAAATCAGCCATGTGTGGAGCTCGCAGGTAAGTCAAACCATTCAAAAGCATGTGAAATCATGCCTATGGTGTGGCCCATCTAAGTCATGGATTGGCCTGATTTTTAGGCCCATGGCCACCATGGAAGTGTGCATCTAATCAATGGCGTGGATGTTTGACATATATTATGGTGGAGCCTATGGAGCTCTCCCATGTGTTGATTTCTATATGTGTATGTGTACACTCATAAATAAATAAATAGGGTTCGTGTCCTTGTCCTGTTGGTTTTGATAAAAATTCTGGATCTAGATGATTTTTTTGGATATCCCATAAACAATAGGGGACCCACCAAATGCTTGGTGTGGATGCTCATCAAACATCACAGTGGCATAGAGAGATACCCTTGACAAATCTACTCCGTCCATCTGTTTTGAAAGACCACAATAGAACATAATCAGGTAGATCCAAAACTCATGTGGGCCATACCACATTGAACGCCTGGGGTGAAATTGTATCAGAATGATATTTGTTCCTACAGTTTATCTGGGTGGTAATAACCCTATGAACGCTTTGGATGGCATATAAACATAGCTACAGGAAGGTTTTAATGGTAGATGTTTCGATTCCCTCTGTTTCATTGGTGTGACCCACTTGAGTTTTGGATCTAACTGATTTTTAGGTTTTTGTCCTATCGTGGCCTTTCAAAACATATAGACGGAATGGATTTGTCACGGACATCTCTGTGGGCCCGCACGGCCCTGAGCATAGGTAGATCTCTGGGTCGCTGGCAATTTGTTTCCGTGTTTGTGCGGTCCCTAGTTGGACTATGATCCACCTACGGCTAACTCCAACCTTCCATGAGCATGTGAAATTGAACCCATCCAATAAGATGGTAGGGATTGATTTGATGCAAACTGGTGGTGGAGTCTTCAAACATTGTTGAAACAGTGGGCTCCAACCGGTCGGCCAGTTTGGTAGAACGGTCTGAAAGTAAACTGGGCAATGCATTGAAGTCTCTGGACAGTTCTAGACCGGTCGCCGATCGGTCTGCAGGGTGCTCCTACCGGTTGGCTGTTGAGGCTGAATGGATCAAATTTAGAAGTTTCATCTCTAGATGGTTTTTGTGTTATATCTGACCGGTCAATTGTTGAGGCTGAATGGATCAAATTTAGAAGTTTTCTTTCTGGATAGTTTTGGTGCTATATCCGACCGGTCGACAGTAGGCTTCGACTGGTCAATGGAATAGTGGTGATTTGCATGATTACACAAATATGTGTGGCATGTTTCTATTTTTGGGATGTTTGCAATATAGATGGCATGAATCCAGACTTAGATGGTATCCTAAAGTGTTCAAGGTTTCCTAATTAATTGTATTAGGGTGAGGGGAGAGTATTTTGTGTGTGTGTGTGTGAGAGAGAGAGAGAGAGAGAGAGAGAGAGAGAGAGAGAGAGCATGGTTTTTACTCGGGTTTCCTTGCTTGTTGGTAGTTTATCTCTATAATCTTTCAATTTATAGTAAATTCGTTTTATGCTGTGGTTTTTTATCCATTGAGGGGTTTTTTCACGTAAAATTAGATTGCCTCTGTGTGGTTGATTGTGTGTAGGTGTGATTGCATCGTGTTGCTCGTTTGATTTCATGCTCTGTGTTTGGTTTGCTTCTGCTGCGGGCCAGTTTTCTCAACACAAACATCAGCCACATTTGCTCATTAAGTGGTCCAGACTTATAGTTTGCCATCTATCAATGGTTAGATTTTATTTTCCATGCTGACTTGATGAACATATAGGGCTGACTTTTGGCCGAGGTTATCTCCATGGCAAGGAGGCCCAAAGTATTGGAAGGGCTAGATGTTGCATGAATTCATCTAGATGAACCGTAACTTGTGGTCCAACAGGTTGGACTCAAACCTTCTTTTTTAAAAGGACTTAAGTCCAATCCTCTGGACCACTATGTATGATCCACCTAGCGTATAACTTCAAAAGGGACATTAAGGGGGCATTTGGATGGCAAGGTACTTATGCATTAAGTTGCTTATCTTGATTTCTACTTATTAAACCGAAGTGATTAAGTAGCTTTAAATAAAAAAAAAATTATTTATAGGTAATCATAAACCAAATTTACTTATCTCAAATAAGTAACTTATCTACTGTTATAAGTACAAAAGGTAACTTATTTGGTGGTATCCAAACAGGCCCTAGGGGGCATTTGGATCGTAAATTATTTTGGATGAGCTATTTATGCTGGTCCCTACTAATGACTTAGTAGTAGACTCATAAGAGTTTCAACCCCAAGGTAGGTTGAGTATCCATTGTGGTGTGTCTAAAAGAATGCTACTTATGCCATAAGTAACTTATCTTGGTTTCTACTTATTCCATAAATAAGAATGTTTTGGCAATCCATTGTGTGGGCCCCATCTTCGATGTGAACAATCTATCATGTGCAACCTCCTTTGTTAATATGGACACACATGCACACACGTGTGTGCGGACACACAAAGAAAGAGAAGCAAAAATAAAAATAAAAATACTTATGGAGATAAGTAGCTTTAAGCACATAAATTGCTTTTGCAATCATGTTTGCTTAACTAACTTAGGTGAAAAAGTAACTAAGGGGGCGTTCCCGATCGTAAGTAATTACTTCACTTATCTTGGTGTCTACTTATTCAATCAATAAGTATGTTTGGTAGCCAACATATTTATCAACCAAAAAGTTAAAAAAAAAAAAAAAAAAAAAAACATGTTTGTTTCCAACATCCTAATCATCCTTCAAAGTTTGTTTATCCCCCTCACATCCACCATCCATCATGGGGGGCCAACCGTTTATGTGGACCATTCATTGTGTTGGCCCCACCATTGATGTGGGATGTCCAACATACGAGGCCCACCTTGGATGTGGGCCATTCATCATTATGGCCCGACTTTAATGTGCATCATTCATCATGTAGGGCCCACCTGTGATGTTGGCCATCCATCGAGTGGGTTCCACCTTCAATATCCATGGCCCATCATGTGGAGCCCACCGTTGATATGGACAGTCCATCATATGGGACCTTTGATGTGGGTCATCCATCTTGTAGAGCCCACCTTGGATGTGGGCCACTCATCATTAGGGTAAACCTTTGATGTGGACCATCCAACATGTGGGGCCACCTCAACATGGGCCATCCATCATGTGGGGCCTAGCTTCAATGTCCACTACCCATCATGTGGAGCCCAACTTTAATGCGGACTGTCCATCATGTACGCCCCACCTTTGAAGCGGGTCGTCCACATACTAGCCCCCGTCATATCAACCCGCTTTGGATGTGAGCCTTCTATCATTATGGGCCAACCTTTGATGTGGAACATCCGTATGTGGGCCCACATTAATATAAGGTCATTCGTCATGTGGGGCCCACCTTTTATGTGGGTTGTCTACTGTGTGAGCCCCACCTTCAATGTGGATAGTCTATCTTGTAGGGCCTCCTTTCATATGGATAGTGAGAGAGAGCCTCGTTTGACATGACAGTGAAAGAGAAGTAAAAATGATAAGTTAGAAAGTTAAAAAAAAATTACTTATTAAAATAAGTACCTTTTAGTACACAGGCACTTTTACAATGTGCTAACCAAAATTTAGGAAAAAAAGTAATTTAATTATTAAACATAAGTTAAAAAAAATAAGTACCTTTTAGTACATAGGCACTTTTACAATGTGCTAGCCAAAATTTAGGAAAAAAAGTAATTTAATTATTAAACATAAGTTAAAAAGAGTAACTTATTTGGTGGAATCCCAATGGGCTCTTAAGGCCTTTTTCTTTTCTTTTCTTTTCTTTTTTTTTTTTTTCTTTTTTTATCATAAGTGACTTTGGATAAGCTATCTTTATTTCTACTTATTCAATTGATAAGTATGTTTGATGACCATCATACTTATGTATAGGATTCGCCAAATGTTTTATTAGCATTGTTTGTTGGGTTGGATTTGCATTCTGGTCAGATCTTCAATCATCCAGTTTGAGTGGTGTGGATGCATCCTCTAATTGGTCCTACGTGGTCTCAGATGCATCAAAGATGCACGAAAGAATATGGTTTCATTTGGATGTAATTAAGTAGGGTACTAGAGTCTCATGTTAATCAATTTATTCACGTTTTAACATTTGTTCTGAACCGAATTTCTTGAAATCATGTCCAGGGGATTTGTTTATCTGCCCATCATCATGTCATAATCACACGTAACCATGCTCACTCATAAACATGGACCCTAAAAGTCCAAGAAAATCCTTAATCCAATTACAGATTGAAATTTGAGAAATTCGAATTTGGGATTTTCATTTGCTGGGGAGGAAGAGAGGGGAATCGAATGAGAGAGAGGGGCTAGGACCTCAACGCCAACTCCCAAACACCATTAGAGTCCTAATGGTCCCCCAAACGCCGTTAGAATCCTAACGCTATTGGCGTTTCCCACATGCGGGTGACTCATACCCCTCTACCTACTTGGACGAATAGTAGGGGGGCTCATTGATGGAGTTTTCCTCCTCAAAATGGCAGAGGAGAGAAGTTGTTACTGGGTGAGGCTGGGCGCCCAGGCCATTTAGTGGCCGGGCGATCGAAATTCCTTCAGATGGGCAGCAATGGTGCTGGACAGGTTTGGCTTCAGCCGGGCGTCCGACGGTCAAAGTGACCGGGTGCCCGATGACTTGGCCGGGCGCCCGACCATGTTGGTCCGGGCGCCCGAAATTCGGTCTTTCTCATGTTTTGCACGATGGATTGTTTTGGGTCTGGCCGGGCGCCCGACGGTCTGGTGACCGGGCGTCCGACCCGGTGCGGACTGCTTAGACGCAGTTTCCTAATCTGGCTCTGTTTCCTCCGTTTTTGGTACTTAAGCGTTCTAAAACGGGATTAGGGTATCCCATGGTGTTGAAAACACGTCCAAGGTGAGAAAGAGAGAAAAAGAGGAAGAGAGAAAGAGAAGCGAGAGAGAGAGGAAGCTTGTAGAAGGGAGAAGTTGCTTGAAGAGGGATTCTTCTGCGCAACCGTCGTCTCAGCGCTTCTACGTCCTCGGGATCGGTGAGATCGCTCCTCCTTTACTATTCTCTTATTGTTTATCCATCCCTGCGTGGGTGAAGAAGTTTAATCCAAGCGGTGTGTGCTTGTGATCGGTTGTAACAGTTCCCTGAGATTGTGGATTGTTGATCTGGACTAGGTCCAGTGGTTTTTACCTCTTTTGAGGGTTTTCCACGTAAAAACTAATTGTGTTCGTGTGGTTGATGTTTATTCTTGATTATTGCATTAGCATAGTCCATAATTCTAGTGTATTGGGGGGCAAGATCCGAAGGTTTGTGTGAAACGCACCCAACAAAGTGGTATCAGAGAGTTTAGGTTGTTTGAACGGTGTGGGATCAGTTCTGAGTTATGGAAGGTGGCTCATCAAGGATGATCAGCCTCAATGGTTCTAACTGGACCATATGGAAGGCTAAGATGGAGGACTTACTCTATTGCAAGGACTTATATGCTCCAATTCTAGGCATATCGGCGAAGACAAAGGATATGTCAGATGATGATTGGAAGAAAGTGGACTGGAAGGCGGTGGGGTTCATTAGACAATGGTTGGATGATTCGGTTTTCCACCATGTGTCTACATAGACCTCAGTAGCTAGCCTATGACTGAAATTGCAAGGGCTGTATGAGAGGAAGACAGCCGGCAATAAGATATTCCTGATAAGACGACTTGTGAATCTCAAGTTCAAAGATGGTGGTTCTGTGGCTGAATACATGAATGAGGTCAGCAACATTGTGAACCAACTCTCCGCCATGAAGATGGTCCTGGATGATGAACTTCAGGCTTTTCTACTGCTTAGCTCATTGCCTGACAGTTGGGAGACATTGGTGGTGTCTCTAAGTAACTCCGCGCCAGACGGAAAGGTATCCATGGATCAGGTAACAAGCTGTCTCAAGAGACAATGAGTAAGTCCTTAGGGCCTGCTTAACAAGAGGCCCTTGTGACACAAGATCGGGGGAGAGGAAAGAACAAAAAGGGCGGAAAGGCCCAAGATAAATCAAGAGGCAAGTCAGTTGCCAGGAAAGATGTTGAATGCTGGAATTGTGGCAAGAAGGGCCACTACAAGCAAGAATGTCACAAGAAGAAGAGTGACAAGAAGGGTAAAGGAAAGGAGAAGGAAGATGAATCGGATTCTACTGCGGTCGCCTCAGATGGTGACGTTGTTGTTATTCTTTCAGCAGATCATGATACTTGTCTCACGACTTCGAGTCAGGACACCGACTGGGTGATAGACTCGGGAGCCTCGTTTCATGCGACTCCACATAGAGATTTCTTCACAAGCTACAAGTCAGGTGACTATGGGACAGTGAAGATGGGAAATTTTGGTGTTTCGAAGATTGTAGGGGTCGGTGATATTTGTTTGAAGACCGATGTGGGCTGCACATTGGTTCTTAGGGATGTGAGACATATTCCAGACCTTCGTCTTAACTTGATGTCGACGGGAAGGCTGGATGATGATGGTTATGAAAGCCGGTTTGCTGGTGGGCGCTGGAAGCTCATCAAGGGTTCGTTGATCGCTGCCAGAGGAAAGAAGTGTTGCACTCTTTACAAGGCAAGTGTCAGTGTATGTAAGAGTGGATTGAACGCAACAGAAGATTCAGCTACTGACATGTGGCACAGGCGTCTAGGCCACATGAGTGAAAAAGGGCTTCAGCTACTAGCAAAGAAGCAGCTCCTTCCAGACGTGACAGGTATACGTCTAGGCCACATGAGTGAAAAAGGGCTTCAGCTACTAGCAAAGAAGCAGCTCCTTCCAGACGTGACAGGTATACCTCTCAAAACATGTATTGACTGTTTATCTGGGAAACAACATAGAATTTCTTTTGTTAAAACTGCTTCTCATACTAATAAAGTACATGCATTAGATTTGGTTTACTCTGATATTTGTGGTCCTATGAGGACAAAAACCTTGGGTGGGGCATTGTATTTTGTTACTTTTATAGATGATGCATCTAGGAGGGTTTGGGTGTATGCTTTGAAATCCAAAGACGAGGTCTTTGGTGTGTTTAAACTGTTTCATGCTATGGTCGAGAGGGAGACAGGCAGATCATTGAAGTGCATCCGCACTGACAATGGTGGTGAATACATAGGTGACTTCCACGAGTATTGCAAGTCACTGGGTATACGGCATGAACAGTCGGTTCCCAAGACCCCCCAGCACAATGGTGTGGCTGAGCGAATGAATCTCACCATTGTAGAGAGAATCAGATGCATGTTATCCCATGCAAAGTTGCCCAAGATGTTTTGGGGAGAAGCAATGCACACGGCAGTATATTTGATAAACAGGTCTCCATCAGCCCCGTTGAATAGAGAAGTACCTGAGAAGGTGTGGACTGGACGTGATCCATCGTACAGTCATCTCAAGGTGTTTGGATGCAGGGCATCCGTTCACGAACCAAAGGACGAAAGGTCCAAGCTCGATATGAAGATCAGGCAGTGTGTGTTCTTAGGGTACAGTGATGAGAAGTTCGGTTACAGGTTATGGGATCCAACCGAGAAGAAGCTCGTCAGGAGCAGAGATGTGGTTTTCATTGAAGATCAGTGTATAGAAGACATTGAAAAGCCAGAGAAGACTCAACCCAGTTCAGGTGAACTGGAAGACACGGATCCGATTACTCCTCCCGTGGTGCCTGATGACGGGGGAGTACAGCAAGGTGCAGAGGATGAGGGAGTCCCTACAGAAGATGGACAGGGGGAGCAGCCCCAACTTGATCCACCTGTTGAGCCACAGGTGAGGAGGACATCAAGGGACAGACATCCATCCAAGAAGTACTCGCCGCATGAGTACATTATGCTCACTGATGGGGGAAAGCCAGAAGACTATTCTAAGGCCCTAGCCGACGAGCATAAGGGGGAGTGGTTGAAAGCTATGCAAGAGGAGATGGAATCCTTGCATAAGAACCACACCTATGATATAGTGAAATTTCCTAAGGACAAGAAAGCTCTGAGCAACAAGTGGGTGTTCAGAAAGAAGAATGAGCAGAAGAACTCACAGACAAGGTTCAAGGCCAGACTTGTGGTGAAAGGGTTTGGTCAGAGGAAAGGAATAGACTTCGAGGAGATATTCTCACCAGTGGTGAAGATGACATCTATACGGGTATTGCTTGGGTTGGCGGCTAGCATGGATCTGGAGATAGAGCAGTTAGATGTCAAAACTGCCTTTCTCCATGGTGACCTGGAAGAAGAGATCTACATGCGTCAACCAGAAGGGTTCGAAGTCAAGGGCAAAGAGCATATGGTGTGCAGGCTTAGGAAGAGCTTGTATGGGCTGAAGCAAGCTCGTAGGCAATGGTACAAGAAGTTCGACTCGTTCATGTTGAAGCATGGATATGACAGAACGGAGTCGGACCACTGTGTGTTCACTCACAGGTTCTCAGATGGTTATTTCTTGGTTCTGTTATTGTACGTTGATGACATGCTCATCATGGGAAAAGACATCAAGAAGATTGACAGGCTGAAACAGGAGTTGGGCAAGTCGTTTGCGATGAAAGACTTGCGCCCGGCAAAACAGATCCTAGGAATGGAGATAACCTGTGATAGAAGCAGCAGGAAGCTTTGGTTGTCACAAGAGCGGTACATTGAGAAGGTCCTAGAGCGGTTCAACATGAATGCAGCGAAGCCGGTCAGTACTCCACTGGATGGTCACTTCAAATTGAGCGACAAGCAGTGTCCCAAAACGAAGGCTGAAGTGGAAGAGATGCGGAAGATACCCTACGCGTCAGCAGTAGGAAGTTTGATGTATGCTATGGTGTGTACGCGCCCAGACATAGCATATGCGGTTGGGGTTGTCAGCCGGTATCTTGCCAATCCTGGCAAAGAACATTGGGCAGCGGTGAAGTGGATACTACAATATCTGAGGGGCTCATCCAGGTTGAGCCTATGCTATGGTAACGGAAAACCTGTGTTAGAAGGCTACACAGATGCAGATATGGCAGGTGACATAGACTCCAGGAAGTCTACATCGGGGTTCATGTTCACGTTTGCAGGGGGAGCGGTGTAATAACCCGAAAATTTGAACGCACGAGTAAGTACACGAGTGCATGTTCCGACGTTAGAACTTAAATTCTAGGCCGTGTTGTTCACTCGCTTACACACACGTATGAACTTTGATACGCGTT
The DNA here is from genome assembly GCA_003013855.2 of Liriodendron chinense. Classification (NCBI taxonomy): domain Eukaryota; kingdom Viridiplantae; phylum Streptophyta; class Magnoliopsida; order Magnoliales; family Magnoliaceae; genus Liriodendron; species Liriodendron chinense. The sequence goes on along the minus strand of PVNU02001227.1, from coordinate 295,139 downwards.
CCAACACTTTTAAGACCTTGAAAACTCAAAATACTTAACTAAGTCAACAAATTTACCGTTAGAAGGATCTAGCGTTACTAGACTGGAAGATCTAACCTTCCTTTATGATTTCGAATCTCGCGATTAATGTGAACCGCCGTGCATCGCCCCGTATACATGTCTGTCCATAAATACGACCCGTACTTCGTGTTCATCGTAAGGCATATGCTTAGACCAGTGATTTCTTAGCCCTATGAACCTGCTCAGGTGTTTATAACATCCTAGGGTTTTGGAATAATTTAAATTATAGATTAGTTAATTAGTTAGAAAATTAATTAACTTAAGCTTTGATAAATTAATAGTAATTAAACCGTAAGAAATTAGAATAGGTTCTAATTATTAAAGTTACTTCAAATGAATCCAAGGACAGCACATAAGTATCAGATCTCATAAAAAAATCATAAATTATAATAATTTCGGAAGTACCATTAGTCAACTTAAGTTATAGGACCAATTGCAAGTTTTATAATTTCTGGAAATCATTTTCACGCAAAACTCTACATACTAGTTTTAGGGCACGATCTAACCATACACGTCGAATTTCAACCCTCCGATCATCCTACAAACGCCCTAATCGAAAATCGTACCATAAGTGGGCCACCGTAGCTCGGATCTGCCTCATTTTTTGTGTCATACCCCTAAATGTGATGGCCTACCGAATGATTGGAGCGGATCTTGCATATACATCAAGGTGGGACCCACGTGTACAGTTCAGGGGACCGGCCACGCGGTCAACGCACGTTGACTGCGTTCCTCACGCGTTACGGACGAGAGTCCTCTTCGGACTCTTCGGACGCTGCACAGCGGTAGCGTCACCGCTGTGACGTTTGTGACCCACACCGTCCATCACTGTGGACCCCATCATCTGATCCATTCCGTCCATCTGGTGCGTCACTCGTACGGACGTAGGAGGTAGGTGACCTCGTTAGGTTTGGGCAATCGTACGATCCACCACGGCTTTCCAAAACCGACATTTAGATACAAGAAATTCCAAGATCGGCAGATCTGCGATGCATGGGTGGGCCAGGCCTCTTCCAAACCTTCGTGTGGACCCCACCTAGCTTTCCAACGGGTTGTTTGTGCAAAGGAATCCCCGGACTACTCGGTCTCCTTCTCCAACTCGAACCGAGATTTCCTTGTCGTCCGCGTCTTCACCGTTTCTCCACCGCCTTGGCTGATTATATGAGGCGTCGTCCATCGATTATAAGCCTCCAAGAAACGTAGGAGAGAGAGTGAGAAGTTGTGAGAAAGAGAGAGAGGGTGGTGGGCGTTAGAGAGGTAGAGAAAGAGAGTAAGAGGCGACCATGGTTGCCGTTGCCACTGTTGCGGCTGTTGCTGTTGTTGCGACTCTTGCTGGGGCAGCAAGAAAGAGAAAGAAGAAGAAGGAAAAGAAGAAGAAAAGAAGAAGAAGAGAAGAACGAGAGAGAGAGAGAAAGAGAAACGAGAGAGAGAGAGAGAGAGAGAGAGAGAGAAGTAGCAGCACGTGCTACTGCTGCTGTTGACGCTTGTACTTCTGCTGCTGTTGCGGCTGTTGTTGTTGTTGTTGCGGCTCTTGCTGGGGCAGCAAGAAAGAGAAATAGAGGAAGAAGTAAGAAGAAGAAGAAGAAGAGAAGAAACGAGAGAGAGAGAGAGAAATGAGAGAGAGAGGGAGAGAGAAGACGTGCGTTTCCACACCGCTGCTGTTGCTGCTATTGCTGGGGCAGCACCCCAGTCAGCAAAGGAGAAGGATAGAAGAAAAAGAGAAGAAGCAAGGAGGAAGAAAAAGGAGAAAGAAAGAGGTTTGAAGAAGAGTTTCTTTTCTAGACATTCAAACCGAGTCGACTCGCTGAGCTATTCGCTGAGCCAACCCATCTTCAGGTTTGGGGCTTGTATAGAGCCCATAGTTCATCATAGGTGAGTGATTCATCTCAGAATTTTTTGTTAATTCCTTTTCCCTTATGTGTGTTATTCTCAGTATTCAAATTCCACCTCTCTTTACTATGGATCTTAGGTATAGGTCCATCCCCTCAACCCTTTTCCTAAATTGAGTTTAAGGTTTTATTTTCCTATTATACACAGTCCGGATCCTAGGTAAGGGATCCATCTCCCTTTACATTCTAAATATTCTTCTTACAACATTTCTTTTCTGATTGATTCTTTTCTCACTTTCCTTCTCGTTACGTAGGTTGAAATTGTAGAATACACCTGACTTAGATTACGTATTTATGATGACAAATAAGATACGACCCTAGGTATTTGTGGTGTTAACGATATTTTACGTAATATTGTCCATACCCTCCCTTACTGATAATAACTTAGGGAAAGAAACTTTTTAAAGGAATAACACATGCATGATGTGATTAGACTTGAGTGATATGCATTGTATGCTTGAAGAGTGCTTCCATAACTCATGACATATACATACATTTATACACTGCGACAGAACAGGAGCATGGTTGATTTGACTCCTGGCGTGCATGGTTGATTTGCCGCCTCGCTGTACCGGTTAGGTGAGCATGGTTGATTTGCGACAGGTTCCTAATGTTCAGTGGCAGCGAGTTCTGGTCGTTTCACTTATTGAGCATGGTTGATTTGCTCGGTTGGATCAGTGGTGCATGGTTGATTTGCCCACTGGCGTGCATGGTTGATTTGCCGCCTCGTTGTACCGGTTAGGTGAGCATGGTTGATTTGCGACAGGTTCCTAATGTTCAGTGGCAACGAGTTCCTAGACGTTTATTGCTCTTACACGTATCATAACATACATGACATCATGATAATCATGCTTCATTCATAATAAGACATAATGTGTTTAAGTCATCACCATATCCTTATATATTCGTATGATTCTAGCTGATAGTATTTCACATCTAACATCTTATCAACTGGAATATTACTTGTGATGGAAATGACCTCACTGGGCTTTTAGCTCACCAAAATCACCACAGTTCTTGCAGGTTTTCAGGAAGGCTCAGACGTAGACAGAGCAGAGTATTCAGATGATCACGTGTTACTCAAACGCCAACTGTAGTTAATCTGTTTTGTCTTGTAAAATTCAATGTAAAAGATATCAGTGAAAAGAAACTTTATATTTGGGATTTATTTTAGTTATGCGATGTGTGGAATGGAATTTCAAGGAATCTGTGCTCGAATTTTTCAATTCACACCCTGGAACTCGGGCTTTGGGTGATTGTACTCGGGTTCCGAATTTCAGGGCGTGACAAGCGGTCTCTTGGCGGAGCAAGCTACAGAAGGTCGTAGCATTGTCGACGACAAAGGCCGAGTACATTGCGGTCACAGAAGCATACAAAGAGATGCTTTGGATGAAGAGGTTTCTACAGGAACTCAGCCTGAAGCAAGAAGAGCACGTGGTCTATTGCGATAGCCAAAGTGTTATACACTTGAGCAAGAATCCAAGTCAGCATTCCAAGTCGAAGCACATAGAGATTTGGTATCACTGGATCAGGGATACTTTGGAACAGAAGGCGTTACAGCTTGAGAAGGTCCATACGGACGATAATGGGTCAGACATGATGACCAAGGCTTTGCTCAAGGGCAAGTTTGAGGTTTACAGAAACCTGGCTGGCTTGAAGAAGGCGAATTTCTCCTGAGTCGGAAAGGGGGCTCATTGATGGAGTTTTCCTCCTCAAAATGGCAGAGGAGAGAAGTTGTTACTGGGTGAGGCCGGGCGCCTAGGCCATTTAGTGGCCGGGCGACCGAAATTCCTTCAGATGGGCAGCAATGCTACTGGACAGGTTTGGCTTCAGCCGGGCGCCCAACGGTCAAAGTGACCAGGCGCCCGACCATGTTGGTCCGGGCGCCCGAAATTCGGTCTTTCTCATGTTTTGTACGCTGGACTGTTTTGGGTCTGGCCGGGCGCCCGATGGTCTGGTGATCGGGCGCCCGACCCGGCGTGGACTGCTTAGACGCAGTTTCGTAATCTGGCTCTGTTTCCTCCGTTTTTGGTACTTAAGCGTTTTAAAACAGGATTAGGGTATCCCATGGTGTTGAAAACACGTCCAAGGTAAGAAAGAGAGAAAAAGAGGAAGAGAGAAAGAGAAGAGAGAGAGAGAGAGAGAGAGAGAGAGAGAGAGAGAGAGGAAGCTTGTAGAAGGGAGAAGTTGCTTGAAGAGGGATTCTTCTGCGCAACCGTCGTCTCAGCGCTTCTACGTCCTCGGGATCGGTGAGACCTCTCCTCCTTTACTATTCTCTTGTTGTTTATCCATCCCTGCGTGGGTGAAGAAGTTTGATCCAAGCGGTGTGTGCTTGTGATCGGTTGTAACAGTTCCCTAAGATAGTGGATTGTTGATCTGGACTAGGTCCCGTGGTTTTTACATCTTTTGAGGGTTTTCCACGTAAAAACTCCTTGTGTTCGTGTGGTTGATGTTTATTCTTGATTATTGCATTAGCATAGTCCATAATTCTAATGTATTAGGGGGCGAGATCCGAAGGTTTGTGTGAAACGCACCCAACACTCATGAGGGTTCCACCCAATTTGATGGTTTCAAGGTCTCACCGAAGTCGAAACCATCCCAAGTCGCATCATCCTTTATATAAACGCAAAGTCATTTCCACTAATCTTTTTCACACACCCATACCCAGCTTCTTCGCAATGGATTTCTTCCTAAGAATAGCCATTATTCATCAACTGTCGTATTCTTTAACTCTACCGACGATTGCGTACGTGTTATCGGTCTTCATCAGCTGTCGAAGGGCTACTATGCCTTCTTTAACTCCGCCGTCAATGCAACGTGTTGTTGATATTCATCAACTGCTGAAGGGATACTCCGAATCTGGCATACGTGTTGCCAGTCTTCATTAACTGCTGAAGATTTGGCTCCAGCAATAAATCTAGCAAACCGGACAGGTTGGAGGAGTTGACTAAAGAGTTTGTCAAGACACTATAAAGATGCCTAGCCTACAACCAGGTGAAGATGATTCCAAACAAAGATATCTCACATTGAAAATTCTATTAATAAGGTTATAGATTATCTTAACATATTGATTAAGAATACGTATGAGATGCAAATAGACAAGTTGCAAATGGACGAGATTCAAATAGACAAGAGAGTGATGGACTCATAAGGCCAGTTAAAGATTAACTGGCCGGGTAATGTTGCATCTCAAATATTACTCGAAATATTTCGATTCTATAATCTCAGAAATCGAAGAGTTGCAAAATCTATGATATGTATAGGATTTGACAATTTTTTTAATTAGAACTGTTGGTTGGGTCTGATTTGCATTCTGGTCAGATCTTCAATCATCGAAGTTAAGTGGTGTGGATGCATCCTCTAATTGGTCCTACGTGGTCTCAGATGCATCAAAGATGCACACAAAGATATAGTTTCATTTGCATGTAAGTAGGGTACTAGGGTCTCATCTTGATCAATTTATTCATGTTTTAACTTTTGCTCTGAATTGAATTTCTTGAACTCATGTCCAGGAGATGTGTTATCGGCCCATTAATTATCATGTCTTAATCACATGTAGCTATGCTTACTCACAAGCATGGACCCTAAAAGTCCAGGAAAATCCTTAATCCAATTACGGATTGAAATTTGAGAAATCTAAATTAGGGATTTTGATTTGCTATAGAGGAAGAGAAAACCGGATGGAGAGAGAGGTAGGTGGAGGGGGGGAGAATCGAATGAGAGAGGGGCTTGGATCCCGATGCCAACCCCTAGACGTCATTAGAGTCCTAACGCACTCCCCAAACGCCCGAGGTCTCACCGAAGTCGTAACCATCACGGGCTACGGGATCTCACCCACGTCGCGTCGTCTATACAAACGCAAACTCATTTCCACTCATCTTCTTCACACACCCACACCCAGTTTCTTCCCACATGCACATCGAGCTTCTTCGCAATGGTTTTCTTCTTAAGAAGGGCTATTATTCACCAACTGTCGTATTCTTCCACTCTGCCGATGGTTGCGTACATGTTGCCTGTCTTCATCAGCTATCAAAGGGTTATTATGCCTTCTTTAACTCCGTCAACGGCTACGTACATGTTGCCGATTTTTATCAACTGCTGAAGGGATACTCCGAACCCGGCATACATATTGCCGACCTTCATCAACTTCCGAATATTTAAATCCGGCAAACGGGATAGGTTGGAGGAGTTGATTAAAGAGCTTGCAAAACTGATGGACACACTACCCAATCTAACATCTTGAAGGTGTAATGGGTAAAACAGTGCAAATTGTGTTTACAATGACAAAATTATCTTTCTTTTGCTACCAATGGCTCATTAATGATATAGTCTCTCACGAGAAACTTGTGAGCGAACGCAGATTGCGTCCGACTCCAGTTGGAACTTTTAGCATCCGACTGTTGCGTGTTCAAACGGGATTGGCGTTAAGCGTAGGGCCACAATTGCATTCAATGAAGGGATTTCACGGCAAATTTCGGAGTGCTGTTAGCCCGTGTTCTACTCGACCTTGACAAAAACAAAAACAAAAAAAATGCCATTCATTTCAGCTTCCTCTTCACCCGGCGAAGAAAAAAAAATTCGTTTGTGAGATTTCTCTCTCTTCCTATCAGATCTTTCTCCTCCATTCGCTTTAGCTTCTCTCAATCCGGTGAGAAAAAAAATCCCATTTAGATCTCTCTCGTTCCTCTTAGATTTTCTCCCACTCTCTCTCTCTAAAGCTCTGTTGCTCCGAACTTCTTTATTATCCAATGCATAATTGTTATTATAATATTAGTTGGTACTGAGTCATGAACTGAATTTAATCTGATTTGGGTGTTAGATACCAGCAAGGGAAGCTGTCTGTGGGTGGGTGGATCCGTGATTGTGGGGGCCACCGTGATGTATGTGCCTTACATGCCGTCCATCTGTTTTTGACAGCTTATTTTAGTGCTTGATAAAAAAAAATGAAAAGGATTCACATCTTAGGTAGACCATACTGTAAAAACAGTGACAATTGAGTGCCCACCATTAAAAACTTCCTGGAGACAACTGGAATATTTATTTGCCATCCAACCCCTTGATAAGGGGAGCGGATTGGGTGAGACTACCTGAGACTACCAGATCCATGAGGTGGGTGGACCCTGACTGTGGAGCCACTGCGATGTATGTGACTAAATCCACACCATCCATTCAAATGCATAAAGGCCGACATATCACATTGCAATACGTGGGATGCATTTGAGCATCACGTTGCAATAGGTTAAATGAAGGGAGCGGATTGCCTGGGACCCGGGGCTGTGTGGGATCCACAGGGATGTCCGTGACAAATCCACTACGTCCATCTCTTTTGGAAGACCATGGTAGGATAGGATTTTAAAAATAATGCAGATCCAAAACTCAGATGGGCCATACCACCATAAACAGTGGGTATTGAACACTCAGCAGCGATAAAAGTTTTGCATCATAATGAGATTTTTTCTTACAGTTTATCTGAGTGTTAATAATTCTTTGAACGGTTTGGATGGCACATAAACATCATCGTCAACTCTAGCAAGGTTTCAATGGTGGACGTTGGTGTTCCCACTGTTTTGTTGGTATGGCCCACCTGAATTTTGAATCTGCCTGATTTTTAGAATCTTGTCCTATTTGTCTTTAAAAACATATAGACATAGTGGATTTGACACGGACTTTCCTTAGGATCCTACACAGCCCCGGCCACCACTGGGATATCCCTGTGGCTGGTGTCATCGGCAATCGCTCCCTGCCTGAATTTGTTTTTGCCAGGGTCTAATTTGTTTTTGTTAGGATCGAGGATAACGCATCCTAACGGCATCCGAATTTTAGCCGTGAAATCCTGTAATTTAATGAAAGTGTAGGCCCTACATCTTCCACCAATCCCGTTTGAACACTCAACGGTCGGAAGCTTAAAGGTCCGATTGGAGTAGGATGCGGGTGAGCACTTTTTCAAGGCTCATTGCACATGAAGTGAACCCAAAATCTGAGTTGTCAATGTGATGCAGCACCTCAAAAAATCCTCAAGACCCATCTTTCAACCTGATTCAGAACATTGGTGGGCCACAACAGAAAGCAAGAGGCAAATCAAGGGAGGAAACTGTTTCCTTCTTTTATGGCCCACCAAGGTTCTAGAACAAGTTGAAAGATAGGCCTTGGGGTGTTTTTTGGAGTGCTGCATCACGTGAACGGCTAAAATTTTGGACTCACATCATGTGCTATGAGCCATAAAAAAGGGCTCACGAGTTTTAGTGAGAGAAGTGAGATTCCTCTCTCTCTCTCTCTCTCTATATATATATGTGTGTGGAAAAATTGCAGTAAGTACCGAATCAGACTGTCATTGTTGGACGGTGAGGCCCATCCTGTAAACGGTTTGGATCGCCGATGATATCCTAGATCCAACAGCGATCGTCCCTACCTAGCTATTAATTGCAATAGGTTGATTGCATACAGGTCCACAAGGATCATGCTAACCGATGAATGGCTTAGATCACACTACGTCTCATGTTAGCACACATGCATAAAACCACTTCACCAAACTTCCCACGTGTGAACACTCCACGAAAAATTGAATAAATTAGAGAAGTGATAAATGCTTCTACCCATCCCCCAACCATATCTGTACCATCATCTATATGCAATGATACTTTATTTTCTTCCATTTCATCCCAAACTGTCTAAGTATGGTCATGTTGATAACAACCGAACATGACTTATCTGCCCCTGAAAAGTACTAATGTTGGTGGGCTTGTCATGGCCCACTTTGTGATGAGAGAGTTTTAGGACTAGCCCAACCCCATCCATGAAATTCTATGTAAAATTCAGTTCAAGCCCAGCAACACAAATTCCTGATCATGGCCAAGTGGGGTCCACGCATCTTTTCCCTTCTACAATTTGGTGATCAAGATTTGGGGCCTTTCTTCAAATGCATCATCATCATAGATTCAGTTGGCTATTGATATCTGACATTTGGGCCTTCCAAAATTCCATGATAACCGTTCGATTCATGATCTAGAAGGCCTATTATGCCGCGCTGCATCAAACGTCTCTGATCGACTGCCGTTTTTATAAGAAAAAAATGGTGGGCCATCGCTAAGGTCTACAACGAATCCAACATGGGCATAAAAAGCCCATTGGGCTTGGACCACAAATCAAAGTCATTCCATGAAAGATCAATCTCCCTTCTTTTCAACTACCTCTCCACCATCATTTATCTGGACATAGAAGTCAATGCACTTTTAAACATTTCTTAAATTCTCTCCAAACACAACCACCCACATGATATGTTCATCGTCTTTTAAGCTCACCTTAGGTGGGCCGATGAGCTTCACATTGGGATTGGAAGATATGGAGGCCGAAACGACATTGGTAGAAAAGGTCATAGTCGGCCCGGCTACACCGACCAAACGTTGGCATCTCTTCCTATCTAACATAGACCTCACACTCGTCACATACTTGGAGACAGTTACGTTCTTCGGGCCACCGCCGGCCCACCTTACATTTTCTGATGTGTTCCATAACCTATGTAGCTCACTTAGCCAGCTCCTTGTTCCCTATAACTTTGTGGCCGGACGGCTCGAACCCTCTAAGGAGAGTAGTCGGCTAGGGATCGACTGTAATGATGCAGGGATGGTCGTTGTCGCTGCGTCAACCACTAATGAGATGGGCCTGATGGGCAAGTTGCGGATTCCCAAGCCTGCTTACAAGGAGCTGATAAAGTTCTTGCAAGATGAAGGAGCGGAACTCCGAGATCAGCCCCTCATGTCTTTCCAGGTGAAAACTACTGTAATCTATACTAACATATGATTTTATTTTACTTTTCCTTTCCTAAAGAATTATCCAGCAGCGTTGATTGTAGATCAATGTGGGCCCCACCATGATGTGTCAGGAATCCAATCCATCCATCGTGTGTGCCGGCTCAAGTTCACTTAGTAGGCCAAAAATCAGGCTGACCCAAAACTCTCGTTACCTACACGGGAGGGAAGAACAACATAAAAATCAATGCCTAAACCTCTTTAGTCCAGTTGGTGTGGACCAGTTGAGTCTTAGAATGGCCTTATTTATTGTGTGTTCCTTCATCCATCGTCTGATGAATGGATTGGATGGCATATACATGTGTGGATGGCTCCTTAAAAAATCTGGGAGGGTTTTATTGGTTGGGCGTTCTCTCCCAACCGTTCCTTATGGTATATGATCAACCTGAGTTGCTGATCAGGCTGCTTTTTGAGTCCATGGCCCAACATCGAAGGGTGCATCCGATCCATAACAAAGGTCAGACAAGACCATAGTTCTAAAGCCCTCGTGATTTGTACGTGGTATCCTAACCGTCCATGTACGCAAATGCACATGGGCATGCACATACATATGGGGAAAAGGTTATATGAGTTTTGACCTTATGGGAAGCTCCCATGAGGTGAGGTCTACAGCCCCATTGTCACATGTGTTGGACATCACACCGTGCATTGGTGGTCCTCTCTAGGTGGTGGGATGTCCCAAAAATCAGCCATGTGTGGAGCTCGCAGGTAGGTCAAACCATTCAAAACCATGTGAAATCATGCCTATGGTGTGGCCCACCTAAGTCATGGATTAGCTTGATTTTTTGGCCCATGTCCACCACGGAAATGTGCATCTAATCAATGGTGTGGATGTTTGACATATACTATGGTGGGGCCTATGGAGCTCTCCCATGTGTTGATTTTTATATATGTATGTGTATACACATAAAAACATACAACCATAAATAGAGGCATGTGTCCAGTACAGGTGCGTTTATATGTGTGTGTTTGTGTTTGCGTGCGTGCGTGCGTGTGTGTGTGTGGGGGGGGGGGGGGGGGGGGGGAATTGCCTTTGGCGGGCATAGAGATGCACCTATGACGGGGGTTGTGTGGGGCCCACAGAGATGTCCTTAACAAATCCGCTCCGTCCATCTGTTTTGAAAGACCACAATAGAACGGGATTATAAAAACGAAGCAGATCCAAAACTCATATAGGCCATACCACACGAAATAATGGGGATTGAACACCTAGGGTGACAAAAGTTTTGTATCACGGTGATATTTGTTCCTACAGTTTATTTGAGTGGTAACAACCTTATGAACGGTTTGGATGGCATTTAAACATCATGGTCAGGTACAGGAAGGTTTCAACGGGGACGTTTCTATTCCCACCATTTTGTTGGTGTGGCCCGCTTGAGTTTTGGATCTTACTGATTTTTAGAATCTTATCTTACTGTAGTCTTTCAAAACAGATGGATGTAATGGATTTTCTCACAGACAACTCTATATGCCCCACACAGCCCTGTGAATAGGTATGTCTTCTTCTTTTTTTTTAGTTTTTACCGTACACCTGCCTTTTGGGCCATGGATGAATTAGTACCTATATTTAAATTTATTCTAAATCAGTACCTAAGGATTGTAGTATAAAGACATTTTACCACTTTGTTGACATTGAGGGACAAAGGAGTAATGTAGACATCCCTTTTGTCACAAAAGGACACATTTACCCCTGCTTATATGCAATGATAAGTTTACCCTTCTATGATTTTCAGCCTTGGCTTTAATGAGTGCCCCACTTGTGGGCCTTACAATGATACGTACATGTATTTCATCAATGCCATTCATCTATTTTGTCAAATCATTTTAAGCCAAGGCCTGAAAATCAGCATGATCTAAGCCTCAAGTGGAACGCACCACAGGGAATGGTGGGGCCAGGTCGCTGCTCCCTTTTTGGCAATTGTTTGGTGGCCACTCATGGGCCCTACCATGTTGTATATGTTAGATCCAAACAGTTCATATGTTTTTCTAAATTATTTTAGGCCATGGGTTTGAAAATGAAGAAGATTAAGATTTCAAGTGGGCCATACCAAAGAGAATAATTCTCACTGTTGAAACCTTCTTAGGCCCACTGTGATTTTTTATACTGTCTATTATGTCCAAACCAGATCTCCTTGGGTAGGCCATGAGCTGGCCAATTCAATGGGTGGACTGAATTTTCCATATGGACCTACCTTGTTGGTAAATCACAAAAAATAATAATATAAAAAATAAAAAACAGGGTCGCTGGAATAGGCAGCGTCCAGAGGACGCCGCTGCCTAGCGGCGTGAAGACGGATGCCCTTACTGGGCGTGATCTAGGGACCCACCATGATGTTTATGTTTTATCCACGTTGTCCATCCTTATTGCCCGATCATTTTAGGCTATGGGTCAAAATTTGAACCAGATCCAAATTGTAGGTGGGCCACCCCATAGAAAATAGTGGGATAGTGACATCCACCATTGAGACTTTCTTATGGCCGACCATGATGTTTATTTGCGGTCCAACTTAGGCAAGGTCACACGTGACCTGTACCCTGGCCATGTGTGGCCAGGATAAAGGGAAAAATACAATTATTAGCTTGATCAAAGCTTCTTGGGGACCACATGTGTGGACCCATTGCATGGCAGCATGCTTTGACTCGCTAACCAACAGGGGCCCACCTTGAGGTATGTGGTTAATTCACACCATCCCTCCAGTTTTCAGATCATTTTAGGCCATGGGCCCGAGAACAAGGACAATCCAGATCTCAAGTGGACCTCTCTGCAGGAAACAATGATGATAATGATGCCCATTGTTGAAACTATCCTATGACCCACCTTGATGTATATGTTTCATCTACACCGCCCACCCTTGTTTCCAGTTCGTTTTAGGACCTGGGGTAGATCTAAATCTCATGTGGATCACCACCATAGAAACAGTAAGGGGCAATGATGCCCACTATTGAAGCCTTCCAAAGCCAATGCCCCTGCCGCTCTCAGATTAAGAGTGAGAGAAGGAGAAGGTTTAGGAGGGGGACAAAGAGGGTTTGGGATAGAAAAGGGGAAATTAGAATTATTACAAGGAGAGAGGGGTTAGACGAGTTGTATTGTAGTGGTTGTAAATCCATGGGACCCATCTTGTTGATATGTAGTATATTCACACCATCTATCCATTTTCTATATTAAATTTAGGGGATGAACCTAAAAAATACAGCAGATCCAAATCGTCAATAGATCACGGTATACAAAACAGTGATGATTAGCTCAATAAAGGTTTAAACAATGTACATTTGAGATCTTACTGTTCTTGAAGTGTGTCTCACTTGATTAAGGTTTTCCATTTATTAGAATATTTTGATGAATAGAAATGGATAAACATAGTGGATTTGTCTAGGTCATCTCTGTGGGCCCCACATAGCTTCCGATCACAGTTGGATCACACATATGTACTCGTCTATTTGCAATTAAAAGGAGGGATAATATTGTCTTTTTAGAAATACTGTATGACTTTGTATTATATACGTAGGGCAAATAGACGGCGGGTACAATTATGACTAACGTTTGCATTTCTCATGTATTAATTTGGAATAAGTTTAAAAGTAGTTATTGATCCATCTATGGCCCAAAAGATAGGTGCCTATACGGCAAAAACTTTTTTTAATACAAGTACTCGCACTCCACACACATTCACTGGGGTTTCACCACAATGGGTACTCGAACCCATGACCTAAACTCTTGTGAGTCTAATAGACCCGACTATGATCCACCCCACAGCTAACCTTCAATGGCGTGTGAAATTGAACCCACCGATAGGATGGCCCTAACATAAGGATTGATATAATGCAAACATCAATTACATTTGATCATTGAGTGGACTGCACTTGTACTTTTCTATCTATCAATAGTTAGATTTTTTTTTTTTTTGGCATCGACTTGATGAGCAGATAGGGCTAACTTTTGGCTGAGGTTATCCTTATGGTAGGGCCTAACATATTGGAAGGGCCAGACGTTGCATGAATTTATTTAGATGAACTGTAAGTTGTGGTCCAATGGGTTGGACTCGAAAACTTCTCTCTTGAAAGGTCTCAGGTCCAACCCTTTGGACCACGTGATATGATCCACTATCATAAATTATTTTGGATGAGCTGCATATGATGGGTCCTACTCATGGCTTAGTGGTAGACTTACAAGAGTTTCAACCCCAAGGTCATGGGTTCGTGTTCCCATTGTGGGATGTGTGGGTGTGATGGTGTTTGCATGAAAAAAAGCTGCTTATGCCACAAGTAACTTATCTTAGCTTCCACTTATTTTGCGGATTGTCACAACTCTATATCCCAGAGAGAGAGAGAGGTCCAACTAGTTGGACCATGCCATCACTTTGAATGCGTGGTGACTAATTAATGTCGGTACCAGTAATAAATGATAGGTAATAAATAATGAAATGGAAGGGCAAAAGGTTGGCGACTCAGGTAGGTCCCACAATAGTGTTGATGTGAAATCTACCCAATCCACTAGGCGACTCACCCCATGTTAGGCCCAAGGCCCAAAGATCAGTCCCATTTGTGATTTGGGTGGACCACTTGATTGGATAGAGTATACAGCAGGTGGACCACATGATTGGATCATGAGTATACAGGGCAAGTCTCACCCTCCAAACTATAAACCTTAGTGTAGCCTACATTAACCATAGTTGGGCTTTAGTTTTGGGTTCCAGGCCTATATATTTTAGTGTAGCATGTAATCGTTGGAGTAGATTTCATATAATCACTATGGTGGGTCCTCTAAAAATTAAGAGCGGATCTCTTAACTATTTTCCTTGGTCTGGCCCACCTAAATCACACGCAGACTTATTTTTATATCCTAGGCCTAAGGTTGGATTATATATATCTGATGGTTGGAGTGGATCCCATATACACATCACAATAGATATGGTCCCTATGAAAAACAAGGGTGTGGGTAAAATTCTCTTTCTAAGAATTGGAATGGGCAGCATAACACCAGCAAGAGGGTAGTAATAAGGTTGAAAGTTGAACCTGACGGACCCATGACTGACCTGACATTGGGTTGGGCTTGGGCAGGAAGTATCGAACCCGATCTCGAGCTTGGGCTATGAAAACACCAACCCGATGAAGTTTGGGTCGGACTTGGGTTGAGATCTCTGAGTTGCCTGACCCAACCCGAACCCGATCTATATACAAGTTACTTATAATTTTATTATACATTAGTTAAGTAAACTTATTTGTTTATATTACTTTAGTAAGTAAACTTATAATGTTTGAAATTTGATATACTTGAATTTGAAATGCTTGAATGTTAAAGGAATAGTTATCCTGTATTTTAACTTATTTGTTTAGAAAAATGAAGTTATTTACAATAAATAGCTACATATATAATTAATAAAGTCATAAGTACAAAAAATAAGATGTGTATTTAACATAAAAAGCTAATGTAATAATGAAAATAATATCACGTATCAATCCGGCCGAGCCCGCTTGGGTTGAGAATTCTCAACCCAACCTTAGGTTGGGTTAGGGTTGAGGTATAGGAACCTTGGGTTGGGTTAGGGTTGATCCCCAACCCAACCCGCTGGACTTTCAGCCCTAGGTAGTAAGGTGTGGCGGTTGGAAAACCTTTGTGGGTCCCACCATGATGCATGTGTTCTGTCTCCATCTACGCCATCTATCTATTTTCCAGCTAATTTCAGGGCATGAGCCCAAAAATGAGGCAGATTCAAATCTCAGGTGGACCCCACCATAGGAAAAAGTGGTGATTGAATGCCCACCATTAAAACTTTTGAGGGGCTACCAAAGTTTTGGATCAAGCTGGTACTTATGCTTTCGTAGAAAGAGAGGCACTCTCAATTCCATTCTCAAGTCCAATCGGTTGGACCATAGTTGGTAGTCTACCCAGTGTATTGCTTCCAACTTGTTAAGTGCTGGTGACATCCAATCCTCCTGATAGGTTGGCCCCACCATGAGAAACAATTCATACAACAATCAGCTGCATTCACTGAACCAGTATACCACACTTGTATTTTGTTATTAATTAATGTCTATACATTGTTTTCTATATTGTGGCCCACTTAATGATTGGATAGGGCTGATTTTTGCACTAGGTGATCCTCATGGTGGGGCCAACCTACTAGGAGGATTGGATGTCACAAATACTTAACAGGTTGGAAGCAATCCACTAGGTAGGGTGTGTGTGGAAATGGTACTATGAGGTCGGCCTCATGGGAACTTCCCATGAGGTCAAGCTCTGTGGGCCCCACCGTGATGTGTTTAGAACATCTACTCCATCAGTTAGATGCACCATTCAATGGTGGGCCACGAGATAAAAAAAATTCAGGTTAATCCATTGCTTAGGTGGGCCACACCACAGACAACAGTTGGGAGGGGTTATTCCCCCATTAAAACCTTCATGATCTTTGATTGGGCCCACCAAGATGTAGTTCACAAATCCAGCTCATCCATTATGTGTGTTCCACTTGTACGAGGGGTCATACCAGGTTTCAGGCACATTGAAAACTCATGTGGCCACACTAAGTGATTTTAGATATTTTAGGCATGTCTTCACATGATTTTAGATGGTATAGCCCACTTGAGTTACCTATACGGCTGATTTTTGGGGTATCCTATAAATTAAAAGGTACCCATCAAATGCAAGGAGTAAATGTTCTAAACACACACATATATATATATATATATATATATATATATATATATATATATATATATATATATATATGGGGAAAAGGTACTATGCGGTCGACCTCATGGGAAGTTCCCATGAGGTCAAGCTGTGTGGGCCCCACTGTAATGTGTGATGGGCATCCACACCATGCATTTTGTGGGTCCCTTGTTGATTATCGGATATGCCAAAAATCATCTGTATCTAGAACTCGCATGGGCCTGTAGATGGTATGGGCCACCTAAGCTCGACATGGTGAGAATTACCATTTCCATATATATGTGTGTGTGTGTGAGAGAGAGAGAGAGAAATGCTCACATGCAACCAGTTGTACGTCCAACTAATTGGCACGTGCGGGCCACTATGGTGTTTGTATGATATTTTGTCCGTACAGAAAGTTGTCTCACTATAAAAATAGGATGCACCAAAAATCATGGCGATCCAACCATGAAACTGTGATGCTCCATGTGAATGTGGAGTTTATAGGTGTTGTTTCATGGTTTCCTATGGTGTACCCCACCTAATAGTTGGATTGACCTGATTTTTGGGTCATCTCATTTTCTTGATTGCATAATCTCAATGGACAGACAAGATATTGTAAAAATAACATAGTGGGCCCCAAACGACGTACAACTAGTTGCGCATGAGCATTACTCTATATGTACAACAGTTAGACGTGCAACGTGTTGGGCTCACCTGATGAATGTGATGCATACATATACACAACAGGGTTGACCCCACGTACCATCTGGAAGTTTCTATGATCGGCATCCCTTTCCATACTATCCCCTACTGTTTCCTTTGCTGTTGCCGATCTAAGTTAATGGATTAGGTTGGATTCTGGGATCTAGAGGACCATCTAAAGGACGGGTTGGATGGCGCGCACTCACACATCACAGTGCCCCCGCCCCCCCCCCCCAGTACAAACTTATGGCAATCACCACACGTTTGAACGTAAGTGTTCACTCCCCATTCTTGGATGTACACACATCAGCTCAAACTTTTTCACATTCGCGTTGTACCATCATCTTCTGATGCAGTTAAGCCCACATGTGGGTAGAGCCCTACCCATCCATAGTAAAAAAAAAAAACATATGCACATACGGCACACGTGTCTGAGATCTGAGTTCTCTGATCGCCATTAGGGCTGTAAATGGGTCAGCTTCTCCGTTGGGGTACCCAGACCCGAATGCTAAATGGTACGGGTCTGGGTCCAAGAACATACCCAAATGCTAAATGGGTCTGGATCTCATTTCCTCTAGGCTTGACCGGAGCCCATTTAGTAAATGGGCGGGTTTGGTCTATGTTGTAAGAGACCCATCTAGGCCCGAACTGTCCAAACCCGATTTTAAACCTGTTGAAAATGCTTGCATACCAGATTTAGACCCAGACCCAGTAGACCTGACCCATTTATAAATGGGTCTGAGTGAATCTTCCTCTACTAGACCCAGTCTGATGGGGTGACTTAGACCCAACCTAGACCCACCGATTTAGTAAAAGGGTCTCTAGTCTAAAATTTAGACCCAGACCCATTTAGTAAATGTGTGGGTCTGGTTTTGACTAAACCCGGCCATTTACAGCCCTAGTCACGATACTATTTCAAAATCCTAGCCCCAAATACTGCTCTTTCATTTCTCGCACCTAAAAAAATAATAGCCAAGAGACCTCTCTCTCTCTGGCTATAGGTGGGAGGAACATGAATTAGATCCACCCCGTTAATCAGGTGACCCTCCACATATTCACCATGGATCCTAAAAATCAGTCCAAATCCAAGACTTGGGTGGGCCACACCACGGAACGGTGTAAAATCATGCCTAAGACCTTTAAATTCACGTGGTGTGGCCCCCAAATGAGTCTTGGAATGTTCTGATTTCAGGGCGTCCCTTCATTGTTACTGGGCGCATGAATGGATAAGGTGGCATATATAAACGAAAGCGGACCCCACACAATTTGGACGATCTTAAAGTTGGTCGTCCACATCTCACCCGTTTCCCGCGGTTTCCCCCTCCCGAGTTTTGAATTGGCCGATTTTCAGGCTCGGTCCAAATACAGGGTGGCCCACCTAATGGACGGAGTGGATCTCATCCATGTGAAGTCATTTCATCCTAGTCAGCGAAAGTCACCCCACCTTAAGATGCAAGTAGGCCTGGCAACGGGTTGTGTTTAACCATGTGTTGTGTCATGTTCATGTCGTGTCAAAAATTTGCTCACCGAAACCCGGCCATTAACTAATGGGTTGAAATCTAGAAACCCAAACCCATTCGTTAATTTAATGGGTTACTTGTAACCCAACCCGTTTAACATGTTAGGCTAATCTACTCATCAGATGGCCACACCATTGATGAGGACAATTGACAGTCTGACCCAACATCCAACTGTGGTCCACCTAGTGGGCCCATTCTATCACAAAAAACAATAAGATTCGCTAGTAAGATGAGAAGGAATCACCTATACATTGCAATATTACATATGATGGAGTGTCAAGGTTCATAGGTGGGCCATGGTTTGGTGATCTAGACCATTATGTTAACGGGTTAAACGGATTCGCGGGTGAAACACTGACCCGACCCGTTATGTTAACGGGCCTCAATGGGTCAACCCGATAGTGACCCGACACAATAAGGCTGAACACTAATTTTTTCGGGAGCGGATTAGGTGAGACCCCGGCCTCACCTAAGACGGTGCGGCCCTTACCATGGGGTTACCGTGGGGCCCACCTTGATGTATGTATTATGTATCCACTCCATCCATCCATTTTTCCAGATCATTTTAGGGGATTATACCAGAAAGGAAACAGATCCAATCATCAGGTGGACCATAACATAAGCAACAGTGGTGATTGACCATCCTACCATTAAAAACTTATTAGGACGTACCTTCATGTTTCCATAGTGTTTATTTACCATCCAATCTGTTGATAAGGTCACATGATCCGGAATTAGGGAAAAAAACAAATGTCAGCTTCATCCAAAACTTTTGTGGGCCATTAATGGTCAATAATCACTATTTCCTATTTTATGGTCCACCTGATGATTGGATCTGCTTCCTTTCTGGTATAATTTCCTAAAATGATCTGAAAAAATGGATGGACGGCGTAGATACATAATACATACATCAAGGTGGGCCCCACAGTAACCCACGGTAAGGGCCGCACCGTCTTGGGTGAGGCCGGGGTCTCACCTAATCCGCTCTCGATTTTTTCATGCGGGTTTACGGGTCAGCCCACGGACACTTTGTGCATTTAAAGAAATTTCAAATCCGAATTTGAAGCGGGAAACTAACGGTCAGGTTCCTTGATGCAGCTGACCCGGTTCAAATGTGGAGGTATTGCACTTGCATCTCGAACCAACCACTGCCTCTTCGACGGCGTGGCAAGCCAAGAATTCCAAGCCAACCTGGCTGCGTTCACTCGTGGCGAAGGTCTCATTGTCACACCAAACCCTGATCGGACGGTCTTCAGTGCGCGGGCTCCACCGAAAATCACCCACAGCCACTTGGAGTATTCCAAGCTCATTCACTTGGATTCCATATTTTCTGCTCCTGGCATGTGTAGTCATGCCGTCAATCAATCCCGGCCTGACACAACCTGCGTAGTCTACATGTCGCCAGAGAGAATTGCCCGCTTGAAGACCGAAGCCCTCAAGGACAGCCCACTAATGAATTGCACCACATTCAGTGTCCTTGCAGCAAAGATATGGAAGGCAAGAACCATTGCGATAGGGTTGCCTGATGACCGGACTTCGACCATGTTGTTCCCTGTGGATGTGCGCAAAAGGGTGGGCCCACCCATGCCACATGGGTTCGCAGGCAATGCGGTCGTGCCAGGGTTTGCGCGTGCGAGCACGCACGAGCTGAAGACGAGCAGGCCTTCCTTTCTTATGGGGAAAATTCAAGAGGGGCTAGAAAGGTTGGATGATGAGTATGTGAAATCTGGTATTGATTGGCTTGAAGTGCACAAAGGGGTGCCTTGTACGGTTGATAGCTTCTCAGTGGTGGCTTGGTGGAAGCTTGGATTGGAGAAGTCCCACTTTGGGTGGGGCCCGGTTAGATGCATTACCCCAGTTGAAATGAAGCCAGGCCTGGTCTTTCTCTTGCAAGGGGAGAAAGATGAGGGAGGGATTAATGTGTGCTTGGAACTGCCTTCTGATCATATGAAGGAATTTTACAAGCAAATGATGGAAGATTGATATAAGGTTATGGCGTTCAATGTATGGCACAACAGTATTATATATGGTCTGTAAAATCTATTAAAGCACATGTGATGATCAGAGCAATATCAATATGATGGGCCCACCTAATTGACATGTCCATCTTGTTCTAGACCGGTTGGTTTTCTAATGCAAAATTGTTAAGGGTGCGTTTGGATGGACAAGTGAATTGAATTGTGAACGTTCCGTTTTGAGTCCATTTGGGTGGAGGTAGAACACCAAGGTATTAATCCTGCCCTACTATTTACTGCAATCAGATAATATTTAGGGTCTACCCTAAGAGCTTTGCTAGATACATTGAAACTTTAGACTTAATTTGGAACTGGGGTTCATCTTTAATTTTCAGTGATCCAAACCGTTCACATGTTGGGTCTCACCTTGAATGGGGGATATCTAAGAATTAAAACTCTTGGATTGGAACATTGCAACCCTTTGATCATTTGACTCTTGTCCTTTGAATATGGACAGCCTCCTTAACAATATTCTGCTAACCAAAGGGTCAAAATCCAATCCAATAGTTTTTTGGTATATCCACATTCCGAGGTGTGGCCCATCTTATAAATGATTTGGGTCATTGAAGAGGACAGCAATTCAACTGCTAAAGTCTCGATCTATCACATCGCAATGTATTGAGATGAAGTCTAGCAAATCTCCTACCGTAAATATCAGGATATCTTGATCTTAAGGAGGAGTTTTCCTGGAATGCCACAATAATGCTCTGTTGGACGAAAAGATTATGGAATACTGCAGTATTCTCCAATCCAAAACAGCCCTCAAGAAGAAATGACACATTTCAATGATTCTTTTGGTGGAAGTAGCAGCTCCACGGTGTTTTTAGGAAATAAGTAATTGCAATTTGATGCCAATTTGCAGGAATGCTAAGGGAGGAAGCTACAATGGGGAATTATATGATGTGTGGCCTCCACTTTTGTGCAGTATACACTGGTTTTCACTTTGACAAGCGGGCCCATGGTTATCCAGACCATTAGTCTGTTCCATCTGCAGTGGATGTTCAACACCTCAAGAATCTCCTTGGAAGGAAATCTTGGACTTTCGATTTATGGCCTACACATGGATGGTTAAGAAGAGTAACAGTTCACATTCAAATATTGTAAGAGGTCCTACAGTAGTTGGGGACCTAATTCAGGAGGTTTTTGGGGGCATTCTTCCGAAGCATGCATGCAAGTCATTGCTCGGGTATTTAAGCATTATTATTGAATTTGGCCTTGAAATAAGTCTTTAGGTGGGCCTTGGATTTGGCAGATGTTCGCCAAATCTTAAGAGATGGAAAATTGAGTTGCGATTGTAGGAAATTGCATGTGGTGGGATAGCATTGATCCTGAAATCCCCTGTTCATTTAAACCTGTTAAACAGCTCTATGGTGCTAATCTTGAGAGCCTATGAGAAACTACAATGGGAAGAAGAAGAAGGAAAAGAGAGACGAAAGAGAAAAAAAAAAAAAAAAATGAGAGAGAGAGAGAGAGAGAGATGTTTAGGGTGTATTGAAATCCTAGCCATCTACTCTTATTTATAATAATAAAAATGTGAATGGGCCCTATGGGCCTTATTACTTGACTTTGTCGTAATGAGCCTTATTCAATTATTAACCTTGCAACACTCTCCCTCAAGCTGGATCACCTTAATGAAGCCCAGCTTGGGACAAGTATGGGTCTCTACTCATGGCTCAGTGCTAGACTCCCATCGCAAACAGCCCTCAAGAAGGAATGATTCTCTTAGTGTCTATTGACCTAGCAACTCCAAATTGGAGGGTGTTTTTAGGGAAATAAGTAATAGCAAATTGGAGGCAATTACAATTTGCTGGAATGTTAAGTTAGGAGACTACAAGGGGGAATTATATGATGCGTGGCTTGCACTTTTGTGCAGTATACAGGGTTTTTCAATTTGACAATCAGGCCCATGGTTATCCAGGCCATTATAAGTCTGTTCTGTCTGCAGTGGATGGGCAATGCCTCAAGAATCTCCTTCGTATCTTGAACTTCTGATTTATGGCCTACAGATAGATGGTTGAGAAATACAACAACAGTCCACATTCAAATGTAACTGGTCCTACAGTTGCTAGGGACCTTCCAATTTTGGAGGATTTTTAGGGCATTCTTCTGAAGCATATTGCAAGTCATTGCCTCAGTATTTCAGCATTTTTATTAAATTTGGCCACAAAATAAGTCTTTAGGTGAGCCTTGGATTTGGAAGATGTTCACCGAATCTTAAGAGATGGAAAAATGGAGTGCCGAAAAGTACCTCGTTGCAATTGTAGGAAATTGCGTCTGTTGGGATAGCATTGATCCTGAAATCCCTCGATCATTTGAACCTGTTAAATAGCTACATAATACTAATCTCGAGAGCCCCATGAAAAGTTACAATGAGAAGAAGAAAGGAGGAGAAAGATGTGTGAGAGAGATGCTTAGGGTGTATTCAAACCCTAGACTTCTATTTTTATTTATAATAGTAAAAATGTGAATGGGTCTTATGAGCCTTATTACATGGACTTCGTCCTAATAAACCTTGATCGAACTATTTAACTTTTCAACACACTCTCTCAAGTTGCAGGTATCTTAATGAGGTTCAACTTGGAGCAAAGTTTAATATAATCAAACCTACAAAAAAAAAAAAAAAGAAATCTTCCCTAGCAGAACCAAATCAACAATACTTTTTTAGCATTGAAATCTGATGAACTCTTCTCCTATAAGATAAATATAAGTGTTAAAAAAATCCCGAACTAATGTAATGAACTCAACATGTGTGGTCCGCATAAGCATCACGAGTACCAGTAATCCTTGCATGTGCAAGCCCCTTCCTTGAAATGATGCATGGAACTGCTTTATGTCTCTCAACACAATCTCCCTCTTACTGATCTTGCTTGCTTGTTTCATCAATGAATGGCAATCTCCACACACTCTCAGATCCTTCACTATCCTAATAACTGCCGGACTCGAAGTGCTAACCAGCCCAAATGCAAGCTCGAGCTTCTCGCTGTGACTTCCCTGTGCATCTTCTTTCTCATCTTCCTTTATATTATGAAGCACACCATGAGTATTGGGCATGTACCCTTGGGCCCTTGCGTATGCTGTTATCTCCTCTAACTTCCGGTATATTTCTTCCATACATGCGTGGGCCCGATCACCCGTGGTAAAACTATGCACATGGCCTCCAACCTCAAGGAAACTCCGCCCAAGGTGCTTATCTATACTCGTTATCTTCATTAGGTTCCTCACCCTCTCGTAGTCTTCCCATCTCCTGGCCTCAGCGTAGAAGTTGGAGAAAAAAACATAGCTGCATGGATGATTGGATGCGAGCTGTAAGAGCTTATTTGATTCTAATTCTGCCATTTTGATGTTCTTATGATCTCAGCATGCGCAGAAGAGTGTGCCCCATATCATGAAATTAGGTTTGATCTGCATGCTTTCGATGAATTTTAGGGCTTCTTCTAGATGGCCTGCCGAACAAATAGATCCACAATGCATGCGTAATGCTTCACTGTTGGTGTGATTGAGTAATTTAAATGCATGCTGTTGAAGACCTGCAACCCCTTGATCAACCAGGCCAGACTCTGAGCATGCCGTCAAGACGGCCAGAAACACAACCTCATCTGGATGTATACCTACAAAAATAGGCAAATCTCATCTCCTTAACAATGTATGGGCACAAGAAAAGCAATGGTGGCTCAAGATCGCTAGGCCAGGGTCTGGACACTTCCCTACCAACATGTGTGTCAATTTGCTGCACAAAATCCAGGCTGTTCAGAAGGTGGGTCAACCAAGTGCACATCCCATATCTTGCTAAGACTCTCCACATTGGCACATGGTGGAGAATGTGATTAGACTAATTCGAGTAGCTAGCGTAGAAGAGATCAATAAAATTTCATTACATTGCTTCAATGTAAAGCTTACCTGCAGATTTCATCTCTTCAAAACATAGGAGGGCCTCTTCCCAACATCGCTGAATAGCCCAACCTGATATCATGGCTCTCCAAGAACGAGCATCCTTCTCTTTTATCTGACAGAAAAACCCACCAGCGCACTCAATGTCACCGCACTGTGAATACATAACAACCAAAGCATTCCCGAGCCATCTGTTGATCATCTGAAACCCAATATATTCATGAATCCAAAACCCAACATCTAAAGCTCCGAGGATCCTCGCATATGTGAATAGTGCGAAAATCACATGACAATCATAAGGTTTCATGCCATCGTCCAACATCCTAAAGAAAGTACTCAAAGCTTGTTGATCGTCTCCATTTCGTGAAAACTAAGAAAGCACGTTCCTCTCTGGCAATGCCTCGAAAAACTTGCTCGCCCTTTCCAAATCCCCAACCTCACAATACCCCTTAATTAAAAGGTTCCCCAAGTGCACGTTCTCAGGAGTTTCTACAAAGAGCTGTAGTGCGTGATCCAAGAACTCGAATCTCACATACATACTGACCAATCGATTCCGGACAAACGAGTCGAGATCAAGGCCAAGCATAATGATATTGGCATGGAGAGCCCCACCAAGGCCATCATCAAGCAATGACCTGGCGGAATTGAGTGCGTAGGCTAAGGTGAAGCCGCCGGTACTGATGCTTAGGCGTCGCATGAGGGCGAAATGGGAAATCGAGGGCCTTGATCAACGAATTGAAGATGGAGCGATCAGGGTGACGGGAATGGCGGAAGATCGAGAGGGCGTAGTCAATTGACTCGAAGAGAGAGCAGGTAGATATGAGACGGTCGAAAAGGGTGGTTTTCTTGGAAGCGTGGTTCTGAGGGAAGAGAATCGCATGTTGGCAGTTCCTATACTGAGTTCGAAATCTCACAAACATCCAGTCCGTCCATCGGTTTTGCCGTATTATGCTTAGAATATGAACCTAAAAATGTGGCATATGGGCTAAAAATGAGTCAGATCCAAGATTCAATAAACCCAACAAAGGGAAAAAAAAATAAAAAAAAGTGAGTAAAAAATTGCCTACCGTAAAACCTTTGGATGGTCATGTTTCACGTCTGGTCCTGTAAGGGCCTGTATGGTTGCAGAACCTGGATTCTAGAGAAAATTTAGATTCCACTGCTGGAATCCAAAATTGTAGAAACTACCGTAGAACCCGGGTTTCATCCGTAACTTACTGTTTGGTTTAAAACGGTGCAATCCAAATTGTGTACCAACCGTTGCTTGTGGCATGGCCCACTTGGGCTTCAAATCCACCTGAGAACCTTACCCCTGGCCCATTATAGTCCAGCAAGATAGATGGCCAAGTTGGATGACAAATAAACATTATAGTGGGCCCTAGGAAATTTTTAATGGTGGACGTTCAATCAACACTATTTTCCTATGGTGTGGCCCACTTGAGATTTAGATCTGCCCTCATTTTTTGTCCAATATCCTTAATTGGGATTTTAAAACTAATAGACCGTGGAGATATAAAACATATACAATATAGATGTACAACGCATACATAGAGGTGGTGATGCTCACTTCTTACTCTTTTTCCTTCCGTAGAAACGGTCGCCGACATCGTTTCCACTAATCCTGGTTCCACTCAATTTAGGTTTCCAGACAGAATCCTCTTTTGCTGGAACTTGCCACCAAACACCCCAATTAAAACTGGATTCTGCTGGCATCCAGATTTGAAGCTGAAAATGGGTTTCTAGATGCCAACCAAACAGGCCCTAAATGGGTAATGATTATCCCTACCATGATAGTAAAGCCGTATATGCTGCTTATACCAACTTAAGGTTGCTTAATTGTTTTTGATACGGATGTAATGTATTCACGTCATGAGATATATGTGGATATAACTTGCCTAATACGTGTTATATTTACAGTACTATGCATCTATTTTGCAATATAATTTTGGGACACCATCCAAAATAGCAGCTTCATCCAACACTTTTATGGACCACATGAAGTTTTTAATGGCAAGCGTTTAATCTTGGTTGCTTTCATGATGTGGTCAATTTCTATTTCGGACATGTGGTTCATTTTTTGCCTATTTCCATAAAATGAGCTCGCAAGATGAATGGACGGTGTGGATAACAGAAGCAGATTGGGTGGTGTAACCTACACTACCAACCTTGCTGGTGGATTAACGTCAGCAAGTTTTGTAGGCCCCACCGAGAGGTGTGTGTTGTATCTAAATTGTCTGTTCATTTTGTGAGATCATTTTAAGGCTTTTGAAAAAAAAATAAAAATGAAATGGATCCAAAGCTCAAGTGAGCCGCATTGCAAAAAGCAGTAGAGATTGAACGTCTACCATTGAAACCTTTTTGGGGGTCACATAAGTTTTGGATCAACCTGATATTTGTTTTTACCCTTTATCCATGTCTGTGTGACCTTATGAACAGTTTGGATGGAAAATAAACATCATAGTGGGCCCTAGGAATGTTTTAAGGGTGAGAATCATTGTTTGTACTCCCCACTGCCTATTGTGGTGTGGTCCACTTGAGATTTTGATATGACTCATTTTTTAATTTGTGTCATGCCCTAAAATGGGACGCGGATTGGCTAGTGACCCCAACACCAGCCCCGGGGCTGGTGTCAAAGCTGTGTGGGCCCCACTATGATGTATGAGTTTTATCCACGTTGTCCATCCATTTTCCACCTCATTTTAGAGCATGGGCCCAAAAATGAGGCAGATCCAAATCTCAGGTGGATCACACCACAGAAAACAGTGTTGATTGAACGTCCACCCTTAAAAACATCCCAGGGCCCATCGTGATGTTTATTTGCCATCCAACATGTTGATAAGGTCACATAGACCTGGATGAAGTGAAAACACAAATATCAGCTTGATCCAAAACTTCTGTGGCCTCCAAGAAGTTTTCAACGGTGAGAATTCAATTCCCACTGTTTCCTGTGGTGTGGTCCACCTGAGAGTTGGATCTGCCTCATTTTTGGGCCTATGCCCTAAAATGAGGTGTAAAAATGGATGGACAGCATGGATAAAACACATACATCATGGTGGGGCCCACACAGATTTGACACCAGCCCGGGGGCTGGTGTTAGGGTCACTAGCCAATCCGCGTACCCTAAAATGATCTTTCCGGGGGCTGGTGTTAGGGCCCCACATGACCTGGATCGTTTTTAAATCCCCGTACATTCACGCTGCCTGGGGACTGACGCGGCATTCTCATGAATTACTATGATTTGACAGTTTAGTTGGTTTATCCAATCACCTAAAAGAAGTAATATGGAAGTTTTACACCACATTATCATGGAACTCCGCCATCCAAACACACCCCTAAAGTCCGCCGTATTTAGATATATATTTCAGCGTGAGGTTGAACACATTGCTTAATGAGCAAACTCTGTAGAACTGATTGCAATTTATATATTTTATCACGCCCATCCATTTTATCAAATAATTTTATAGCTTCAGACAGAAACAAAATAAATAAAGCATATAAAAGGTTCATGTGGAGCACACCACAAGAAACAGTGCGAAATGAACATATACCATGAAGAAATTTCTAAGCCAAAACTTGTGGATCAAGCTGATATTTGTCTTTTCCCTTAATCCATGTCTGTGTGATCTTATGTATATGTTGGATGACAAATAATCATCACTGTGGGCCCTAGGGAGGCTTCAACAGTGGAAATAATTATTTCCAACAGTAAACTGTGGTGCGGTGCAGTTGAGCTTTAGATGTGCTTAAGCATAAAGCTTTGCACCTAAAATTAGCTGGAAAAAATGGATATACTGCGTGATAAACGAAATGCCGGTAACCATACTGAGTTACTCAGTGCACGGTCCGATTTTGTTCAATGGATGCGGATTAGCTACTGACAAGATTTGCTGCTGAGGTGACATTTTGTGGGCCCCACCATAATGTGTATCCACACCGTCCATCCATTTGGAGAGATCATTTTAAGTTATGAGCCAAAGAACGAGTCAGATTCAAAGCTCAAGTGGACTCCACAATAGAAAACAATGAAGATAGTGACACCTACCATTGAAACCTTCCTAAGACCCACCATGATGTTCTTATGAGATCCAACCTGTTCATAAGTTAACATAGACATGGAAGAAATTCATACCCTAAATTTTTTTTATCCAAAAATGGATGGATAGTGTGGATGTAACACGGACGCGGATTCATATGAAAGCCCTTGCGCATGAAATTCCTATGCTAGGAACTTAAGTAGGGCCACCGTGATATTTTTTAGAAATCCACCCCGATCATCCTCTTTGTGAGATCCTTTTAGGACATTATGCTAAAAATGATCCGAATCTAAGACTCAAGTGGGTGTGAAATGTGAGGATTGAATATCCACAGTTGAAATGTTTGTGGGGCCACAGAAGTTTTAAATCATTTTCAGTTCATCCCAGTAGTAATGACATTATGGACGGAATTGATGGCATATAAACATCACTGTGGATCTCAGGGAGGTTACAACGGTAAGAGTTATCCCAGTAGTAATGACATTATGGACGTAATTGATGGCGTATAAACATCACTGTGGATCTCAGGAGGTTACGACGGTAAGAATTTTCCTATCCACCTTTCAAGTTATTGTGGAATGTCATCTCACAGAGGAAATCGGATTGCGTGCGGACTCCACACGCTTTTATCGCACTTTGAAAACTCTATTGGCCCGACTATGTGCTTTATCTATTCCCTCACTATGTTTTTCCATCTTATTAGCCCAAAATTTAAGTATATCCAAATCTCAAGTGAACCATGCCTACGGTGGGAATAATGATTTCCACTGTTGAAACCTTTCCAAGCCCCACAGTGATGTTTATTTGTCATCCAACCTGTTTATAAGATCACATGGACATGGATGAAGTGAAAACTCAAATATCATCTTGATTCAAAACTTCTGTGTCCCCAGACAATTTTTCAATGGTAGACATTCAGTTCACACTTTTCTTGTGGTGTGGTCCACCTTAGATTTTTATATGCTTCATTTTTTGGCACCATAGCTAAAATTATCTGTTAAGATGGATGGACCGAGTGGATAAAATACCTAAATCACGGTGGGCCCCACAGAGTTTACTGCGTAGGGAGTTACTCACTACGCAATCCGCTTCCCCTAGGATGAATCTCCCGCGCTGTCGGTATCGAATCTCGTGACCCACCGTTTCTCGTCGTGAGGAGAAAGTTTTGCGCAGACTTTTACATGCAATCCTACGTCAGCTTACGTGAAAGGGCGGAGAGATGCTTTCATTTCATGTTGTGAAAAGTCTTATCTTAGGTCACCCTTTCACCGGAATCACGTCTCCCCGCCCATGCAACGAAACCACGTCTCTACGCCAATAGAAGAAATTCAAAAGCTACGTGGACCACCTTAATGTGATTTTGAATTACATACGGACCACCAATCGTGTGACTTAACTTTGATCGTAGGGCTAAAAAATCTCCATCAGTGATTCAGATGGACTACACGAATGGTTCACTTTGATCGTACGGCTAGAAACATCTCTATAAAGAATCCAGATCCTCTACTTAACTGGGCAGAGAAATCTGCTTTTGACCTCTCTAATTGGCCAGCTCAACTTGATAATGTCAGAGTTACTGAGCTATGACACTGTCAAGCTGAGCTAGCCACCTTAAGAGAGGCAGTAACAAGATTCTTACTTATTTAGAGCGGAGGATCTAAACCTCTCTATAAGTGATTCAGGTGGAATACACGATTGGAAAAAGGTGTTCGGCGAATGCAACACACATCTTTCAAAATATCAGTCCCGGTGTGGCCCACTTGAATCACTAATTATCTTAATTTTTTGGTTTGAAGGCTAAAATTTTGAATTACACTTAATGGTCAAGTGGATTTCACATCATTATCATAGTGGGCCATGTAGAAATTCAACCCAGCATGTCCCTATGTTTTCTTTGGTGTTGCATATCTCAATTACAGGTCAGCCTTAGTGTTTGAAAGTATGCCTAGCATGTGATTACACATCTAATCGTTGGAGTGGATTTTGCATGGCGGCGCCACAAGTCAACAGGTGTCTTCTTAGACTCGGATTGCCTCTGGTATGGAAAATGATATTTGGGCCCAACATTGAATGGATTAACCTGTTTTCTTCCTTAGCCGTCTATTTCTTGGCCACCTATGGAATGGTTAAGGTCGTTACAATCCACTAATCATTTGGTGCAAGGGTCATCCACGGTGAGGAACATCATTTCAATTGTTTGGATTCCTGAAAAATGAGCCATAGCATTATGATCAATGATTTTCTAAAATTAAAATGAGTGATGATTACCTACAACCAATTGAAGCTTAGCATACAAACCCATCCATTTGCTAACGTCTCAAGTGTGCAGCGCATCTCAGCCATGAGAAATGTTGGCCTCATCATTAAAAAAAAAAGCGTCATACAATCTACAGGCAAACCACCCTGTACAGAAAAAAAGGGACGATTTAGATCAGATCGACCAACATTTTCATCCGGCTTATAAATGCAGCCCCACCTCATAATCGTACTGGCCTGATCTAACCGGTGCACCCGACATCTTGCATGGCACAGATGCCGCGTACACATTAGCATATATGTTTAGAAGAAAATTCAACAGTGATAATTTCCTTACCCACCTTTTTCTTTAGTGCGGCCCACTTGAGTCTTGAATCCGGCTTACTTTTTGTCTCACGTCCTAAAATGATCTCACATAGAGGATAGATGGGGTGGATTTCTTACAAACATCACGGTGGGCCCACCTAGGTTCCCCACAGTAACTTCTTACCAAAAGCTTCCCTAAAAAATCTGCATTCATTTGCTTGCCATTCGGAGAGACTTTCTCGGGATAAGCCTTGGGAAGGAAGTTCCTGCGCTGGTAACCTAAGTAGCGCCCACCTTGATGGTTTTGAGAAATCCACCCCGTCCATCCGCTTTGGGAGATCATTTTAGGATATTTTACCAAAAACGAACTCGATCCAAAACTCAAGTGGGCCACACTAAATGAAAATGTGAGTAGGAAAATTATTATCGTTGAAACCTCCCTGGACTCTAGGGTGATGTTTATATGCCATCAATACCGTTCGTAACGTCATTCCTACCGGGATGAACTGAAAACACAAATATTAGCCTGATTTAAACCTTCTATGGCCCCACGAATATTTCAATTGGGTCATTCAATCCTCACATTTTCAGCTCACTTAAGTCTTGGATCCGGTTCATTTTTTATATAATGTCTTAAAATGATCTCGCAAGCTGATGGACAGAATGGATTTCTCAAAAAAAATCACGGTGGACCCTACCTAGGTTCCCAGTACAGGAACTCAGGAACTCCCTGCGCAATCAGCGTCCTCGTGTACATGGGAACCAATAATGAGGCTGGTCCAATCACCAGATGGGCCACATTGTACAATGAAAACTGACACGGTAGAAATTTAGCAACAGTCTCGCTTAAATTGGGAGTAGTGGATTAATTAGGTGTTAGGTTGAGGTGTTACCCTTACCATGTGGGGCCATTTTGATGAATTTGTGGTATATCCATCCCGTTTATCTGATTTTTCAGCTCATTTTAAATGCTCTACCAAAACTTAAGAAGATAATCTCAAGTGGACCACACCATTGAAAATAGTGGTCGATGACTATTAAAAAAAATTTGTGGGCCACAAAAGTTTTGGAACAAGACGATATTTGTATTTTCCCTTCATACAGGTCTTGACCTTATCAACGGGTTGGATGGAAAATAAACATTAGGTTGGGCCCTAGGTAGTTTTTAATGGTGACCGTCTAGTCAAAACTGCTTCCTGTGGTGTGGTCCACCTGAGATTTAGATACGCTTAATCTTTTAGAATCTGTCCTAAAATGGGCTGGAAAAACGGATGAACGTATAAGAAAAATCATCAAGATGTACCCCACGGTAAGGGTAACACTAGCTAGGGTGTTACTGCTAAAGCCTTCCGCATGAATTTACAGAGACGGGAAGCTGGGTGGGGCCCACAGTGATGTTTGTAGGAAATCCACTCCGTAATTTTTACAGATCATGTTAGGACATAGCCTACGGTTATCCAGACCATTAGTCCATTCTATCTTAAGTGGATGGGCAATGGCCTCAAGAATCTCCTTTGTAGTAAAATCTTGAACTTTTGAATAAGCCTTGGGATGGATGAAGAAATTTTTTGCTACAGCCACGCCTTAGCTACACTGGGTATAGCAATCATATCCCACCATGATGTATGTGTTATATCCATACCGTCCATCCATTTGGCGAGATCATTTTAGGGAATAACACCAAAAATGAGGCAGATCCAAAGCTCAAGAAGACCCATAACAGAAAATGGTAGAGATTGAACATCAACCATTAAAAACTTCTTGGGTTACTTGAGCTTTGGATCTGCCTCATTTTATGTATCATGCCTTAAAATATTGATCTCACCAAATGGATAGACGGTGTGGATACAATACATACATCATGGTGGGGTCATTGCTACACCCGGTGTAGTTAGTGTAGCTAACTCGTCAGGTGTAGCAAAAATTTGCTCGGATTGATGGTTAAGGAGAGAAATACAACAACAGTACATATTCAAATGTAAAAGCTCCTATGGATTCCAAAGCGTGCAAGTCATTGCCTGGGTATTTCAGAATTTTATTGAATTTGGCCGCAAGATAAGTCTTTATGTAATCCCAAATATTTAAATAAGAACCAGCTTTAAACAAGGATTGACATAATCAAACCTAAATATATATAAAAAAAAAAAAAAGAAAAAAGAAAAAAAAAAAGAAAAGAAGAAAAAGAAATTCTTGTCCAACGGAACCAAATCAGCTATACTTTTTTATCATTGCATTTTGATGATTAAACTCTTCCCCTATATAGGATAAATGTAAGTGTTAAAAAAACCCTAGCTAATGTGATGAGTCAACATCTATACACCTCCGAAGTATTGCGTTGGCCAGTAATCTTGCCCGCATGTGCAATCTCCATCCTCGAAATGATGGAACCGCTCCATGTCTCTCAACACAATCTCCCTCTCACTCAACTCACTTACTTGTTTCATCAATGAATGGCAATCACCACACACTCTCAAATCCTTCACTATCCTAATAACTGCCGGACTCGAAGTGCTGATCAGTCCGAACGCGAGCGCCAGCATCTCGCTGTGAATTCCCAGTGCATCTTCTTTGTCCTCTCCGCAGTCCCTTGTGTATTCTGTGTATTCTGTTATCTCATCTAACTTCCGGTATATTTCCTCAGTATATTCGTGGGCCCGATCACCCGCTGTAAAACTATGAACATGACCTCCAACCTCAATGAAACTCTGCCCAAGAATCTTATCTATACTCCTAATATTTTTTAGGTTACCCATCCTCCCAATGTCTTCCCATCTCCAGGCCTCAGCATAAATGATGGAGAGAATAAGATAGCTACGTTGATGATTGGGTTCAAGCTGTAAGAGCCTATTTGATGCTAATTCTGGTATTTCCATGTTTTTATGAGATCGGCAAAAGAGTGTG
Source organism: Liriodendron chinense (assembly GCA_003013855.2). Classification (NCBI taxonomy): domain Eukaryota; kingdom Viridiplantae; phylum Streptophyta; class Magnoliopsida; order Magnoliales; family Magnoliaceae; genus Liriodendron; species Liriodendron chinense. Next base: position 261,111 of record PVNU02001227.1, on the reverse strand, counting down.
GCCAGCCATGTCTCGAAATCGGGTTCGATCGCTATTTGTTCGATGATTTCGAGGGCTGATTCTAGATGGCCCGCCGAAACAAGTTGATCCACAAAGCAAGCATAATGCTTCACTGTTGGTATGATTGAGTAATCAAGGAGCATGCTCTTGAGGACCTGCAACCCTTGAAAAAACAGGCCAGACTGCGAGCATACCTTCAAAACCTCCAGAAACACAATCTCATCTGGATGTATTCCTGCAAAAATAGAAGATTTCATCTCCTTAACAATGTACAGAGTGCAGGGTTTGGACCCTAGCCTTCCAACATGTGTCAATTAAGTGCACAAAATTCAGGCTGTTCATCACATGGGCCCTACCAAGTAAGCATCCTGACCAAAAAATCATTCTGATACAGTCATCAAGTGGGCCACATGTGATCACTGCACATGGCTTGCCATACATGGTGGCACCAACCAACTGCAAATCCCAGATGTTGCTAAGACACTCCACATTTGTCACATGGTGGAGAGTACTAGGATTAAACTCATGCAAGTAGAGCTTCATCATTAAGAAGATATGAATAAAATTTCATTAAGAAGACTGTTGCTTCAATATTGTAGATCAGCTCATACCTGCAGATTTCATGTCTTCAAAATATTCAAGGGCCTCTCCGGGAAATCCATGAATAGCATAACCTGATATCATGGCTCTCCAAGTATGAACATCCTTCTCTTCTATATCAGAGAAAACATATGTAGCGAACACAATCTCCCCACACATTGAATACATGCAAACCAAAGCGTAGCCGAGGAATTTGTTTATCTTAATCCCATTATCCAAAACATATTGATGAATCTGAATCCCAGCATCTAAAGCTCCGACCCTCGCACATGCCAATACTGCGAAACTCACAGCATCATAATCAGGTTCCAGGCCCTCGTCTAACATCCCATCGAAAGTACTCAAAGCCCTTTGATGGTCTCCATTTTTTGAAAACGCAACAACCATCATTGACCAAGAACGCTCGTTCCTCTCTGGCATCACCTCGAAAATCATGCTTGCACTTTTCAAATCCCCAACCTTACAATACCCCTTAATTAAAAGGTTCCCCAAGTGCACGTTCTCAGGAGTTTCAACGAATAGCTGCAGTGCGTGATCGAAGAACTCGAATCTCACATACATACTGGCCAATCGATTCCGGACGAAGGTGTCGAGATCAAGGCCGAGCTTAATGATACTGGCATGGAGGGTTCCACCAAGGCCGTATTCGAGCAATGACTCGGCGGATTCGAGTGCGTAGCTGAAGGTGAAAGAGTCGGTATGGATGCTTAGGCGTCGCATGACGGCGAAATGGGAAATCGAGTCCGCGAAACGGCCATTACGATAGAGGGCCTCGATCAACGAATAGAAGATGAAGTTATCAGGGTCACGGTAATGGCGGAAGATAGAGAGGGCATAGTCAATCGACTTGAAGAGAGAGCATGTAGAGATGAGCCTGTAGATGACAGTACTGTTCTGAGAGAAGCCATCTCGGATGATCCGGGCATGGGTCTGTTTGAGATGTCAAGCGGTTTTGGAGACGTTGATGAGAGAGAGAAAGTGGATCAATGGAAGCTGATCAGAACAGTCATGGGAGTAGTTTTGTATGGTGGTTTGGGTGGAAAAGGGTTGTTTTCTGAGAATGATGGTTTTGAGGGAGGAGATTAATCGCATGTTGGCCGTTTTCTGCTGTGTCCGGATTTGCTGTGTTGAAGGCAATTGCTTTTCCACTTTTCCCACGATGTTTAGTGCCTGCTTTTTTGGTATTTCCAAATTAATGGGTGTTAATCCTACCGTATGGCCCACATTGATGATATTTTGTATATCCATTCCGTCCATCCGTTTCTAAAGATAATTTTAGGATGAATTACCAAAAATTATTTAGATCCAAATCTCAAGTGGACCATACCACTAGAAACAGTGTGACTGAATGCCCCACCATTAAAATTTTCAAAGAGCCAATCTTAAGATTCTGTAGTCTTTATTTGCAATCCAAGATCTTTATTATATAAATAAGGTATTGATGAAGAGAATATATAAATATCAGATTGATGCAAAAGTTTTGTGGCCCACAAAACGTTTTTAATAGTTATTTATTATGGTATAGTCCACCTGTGATTTGGATCTTCTTAGGATTTTGGATCACATCCTAAAATGATACGAAAAAACAGATAGACGGGTTCGATATATCAAAAATAAATAAATATGGGATACAGACGGTAGGGTCAACGCCTACTAAATCCAATTAGGATCCTATACGCTAAAATGTCTTTACGTAATGCCCAAGTAAATAAACCGAGAGCAGCTTTTTTCACTCATGCGTTACTCTCCCAGCATTATTTATGTTTTATATCCAGACCATCTGTCTCTTTGGCCAGAACATTTGAGAAATTGAGCGCAAAAATGAGATGGAACGTCCATGATTAAAAACTTATTGAGGGTCACAGAAGTTTTGGATACATCTGACATTTGTTTTTTCCCAACAGACGAGTCTTCGTGACCTGGTGAACGGGTTGGATGACAAATAAAAATCATGGTGGCCCTAGGAAGGTTTCAACGGTAGGAATCATTGTCTCCACTTATTTGTTGTGTGGTCCACTTCAGATTTTTATCAGGTTAATTTTTGGGAATATGACCTAAAAACATCTTTCCAAATGGATGGACGGTGTGGATATAAAACATACATCATGATGGGGCCCACAGAACTTTGTGACGTGAACACACCTCGGTCAATCCGCTTCCGCGGGAAATCTGCGCCCGTAGGGAATGTGATCTGGGATCCCAGTCGGTGGATCCCTATCTGTGGGGCCCACTCTGATATGAGTAATATACATCCACATCATCCATCCATTTTGAAAGGTCATTTTAGGGCAGGATCTCAAAAACGGTGCAGATCCATATCTTAGGTAGACCATACCATAGAAAATAGTAACGATCGAATACCCCATCACAAAGACATGGATGAATAGACCACACAAGTATCAGCTTGATCCAAAAGTTTTCTAGCCCATAAAAAGCTTTTAATGGTCAATAACCTATTTTTCCAATGGTGTGGTCCACCTGACATTTATATCTGCTTAATCTTTGGGATGACTTCCTGAAATGATCTTAGAAAAAGGATGGACGGATTTGATAAACAAAAACTACATCAGGTGGCCCCAAACGTTAAGGGTCACATCTTCTGGTGTGTTACTCGAATAACACCTAAGAGCCCATCGTAAGGTTTTGGTAATGTTTATTTACAATCTAAGCTCTTGATAATGCCAATAAGGTCTTGATGAATAGAAAATCTAAAGATCGTATTGATCCAAAACTTTTGTGGCCCACAAAACATTATTAATGGTTATTCATCACTGTTTCTAGTGGTATGGTCCACCTAAGATTTGGATCTTCTTAGAGTTCTGGATCGCATTCTAAAATGATATGAAAAAAAAGATGGACGGTGTAGATATATAAAAAAAAAATACAACAAGATAAGCTCCACACAATTAGGGTAACAACCACTAAGCTTTTCCGGGTAACACCTAATTCACATCAAGATTAGGGTAACACCCACTAATCCTCACGTTTTTGGCCCACTTGAGTCTTTGATCTTGTTCATTTTTGTTCTCATGTCCTAAAATGATCTCACAAAACGGATGTACCGGGCGGATTTATCAAAAAAACATCACTGTTGGCCCCACCTTGGTTCCCAGCGCAGGAACTTCCTGCCCAAGCCTTTGCCCCGTAGCTGTTAAGTTGTCACATCATTGGCTTTAAGGTAGGTAGGGCCCACTATTTTTTGTGCCGATCCGTACCGTCCATTCCATTACAAGGATTGTAATGTGGCATGTATAAAAATGACTCTCTACCGCTTTGGATCAAATGATCATGTGGACCATATCGGTAAGATTTCTTTCAATGGTTCAGAAATTATATATTATTGAGACTTCGTGGGGCTAGACTACACTTAGAACATGAGAAAACTGATGGACGGTAGGGCTGTTCAAAAAAACCGACCGAACCGATAAAACCGACCGAAGCGGACCGAACCGATCGATTTTGGTCGGTTTTCCAATCTATTTCGGGTCGGGTCGATTTTTTAATATAAAAAACCGAGAGTGTCAGTTTGGTTGTCGGTTTGTAAAAATTATAAACCATTTTCAACCGAACCGAACCGATATGTGTGTGTGTGTGTGTGTGTGTGTGTGTGTGTGAGAGAGAGAAAGAGAGAGAGAGAGAGAGAGAGAGAGAGAGAGAGAGAGAGAGGTTGGCCCCACTTCAATATTTACATAAAATCCACTCTAACCAGTAAGGGTGCCACCCCAAGTTAGGCCCAAGACTAAAATATCATCTTTATCTGTAATTCAAGTGGGCCACACCAAGAAAAAGAGTTTGGAGGGTAATGTGGCCTGTACACTATTTCCAATTGTGTGGTCCGCCTGTATGAAAGATGACGCTGGTTTTTCATATTTAGGCCTAAAATTGGGTTAGTCACCTGCTAGTTGGAGTGGATTTTTAAAATCCATGATAGTGGGGCCTATTTAAACTACATTACCAATTACCTCATGTTAAGTAAAAGAATTTTACATAGACACCGACTTTGCAGCACAGTGAGGGTGCGAATTAGGGTAACAGTTTAGTGGGTGTTATCCTAACTGTGTGGAACCACCTTGATGTATGTTTTATATATCCATTCCATTCATCTGTTTTCATCTATCGTTTTAGGACATGGTTCCAAACCTCGAAAAGATCCAAATCTCAAGTAAACAATACCATTGGAAACAATGATGAATAACTATTAGAAGCATTTTATGGGCCACAAAAGTTTTAGATTGAGGCTTAAACTGATAAAACCGACAAAACCGAACCGACCCGAGTTTATCCGGTTCGGTTCGGTTGGTGATGATTCATCGGTTCGGTTCGGTTGTTAAATATTCAAAACCGACTAAGTCGGTTCGGTTGGATATTTTCCCTCAAAACCGACTAAGTCGGTTCGGTTGGATATTTTCCCTCAAAACCGAACCAACCGAACCGTGCACAGCCCTAATGGACGGTGTTGATCGTTGAAGAGGATGAAGGCGGTCCCATTTCACGCTTCTATGAGGGTAATTCCGTAATTCACAAAGTGAAGAGAGAGCGGATAAGGTGAGACCCCGGCCTCACAAAGCAAGATGGTGCGGGTCACGTTGGGCCCACCTTGATCTATGAATTATGTATCCACGTCGTCCATCCGTCTTTTCAAATTATTTTAGGGTATTATCACAAAAATAAGTACATTCAATTATTAGGTGGACTATTCCATTATGTATGACTATTATCATGTCGTCCATCCAATTCGCAATCACTTTTATGCCTTGGGCCAAAAAATGAAACACAACGAAAAATCACAAATATGGCCCACCTTACATGTGCTTCAGTGGCAATATAGGTGGACGGTGAAGATTACATGAGTAGTATCAGTGGACCCATCCAAGTTAGCTTCCACAAAGAGTAAGGGGCTTAAATGGTATGAGCTTAAAATCGAAGTTAAAATCGTCATATTTAAGCTTATCCAAGGATAGTTTCAACTTTTTAAGTGAAAAGGGCTGCTCGCTTTACAAACTATGAGTCAAAGTCAAAGAGGCCGGTATTTAAAAAGGGATTTTGACCTCTTTATGATGAAAGTACCGCTTGTTCTTGCTGAAACTATTTTCCATTATTGTCCCCTGACACTTATTAAACTTTGTTGTGGACGAAAACATCCTTACTTTGGTTCCTGCATTGGTACAGAGTTTAAGTGAAGAAAAAGTCACCTAGCCTCCAATCTCAAGGTAATGATGTGGATGTGAATTGTCATTGGATCCACTTCAAAGTAGATCCAATCCGTTCATTTCTTTGTAGCCCATTGTTTATATGGGAATGTGGTAACATAACGCTAACCTGATCTATGTGTAGCCCATAATACCTCAAAAACAGTAATAATAACGATAACGATGACCATTACCTACTAAATATTTTCATGTATTGTGATCCATATGAGTGGCAGATGTTGATTTTTCTTCTATACATGGCCTAAAATGAAATCCCAAGGATAATGGATGCATTGGATTCAAGGCAAAAGTAATGGTGAGCCCCACAAACGGTGTTGATGCCTATCCCGACCCTTACTACATGACAATCATGACCTTTTGTGGATGGCTATCACGATCTCGACCCTTAAAACATGACAATCACGACCCTCTGTGGATAGCTATCATGATCCTGACCCTTACTACATGTCATTCGGCATAACGATCAATATATATACTCTCAGATCTTAGAGTATGAATATTTCAGAAGAGGACTCCACCTATACTCTCAGATCTCAGAGAAGGAATATCTCAGAGAAGAATATCCCAGATCTCAGAGGATGATTATCTCAGATTATAGGCGGAATGTGTATCTCAAATCTCAAAGGAGGATTATCTCAGAGTATAGGCGGAATGTGTATCTCAAATCTGAGTACCGGTCAGATGGGAGCCTACGTGATGTATGTACTAAATCCAACCCGTCCATCAGGTGAGTACCCTCATACTATCATCAGATTATGAAAAAAAGATTGATCTAAAACTCTGGTGGGCCACAAAATAGGGAAAATGATGTGAGGGGATGACTGCCCTTGATTCTCACGTGGGCCCACATGAGTTCAAGAATAGACTGTTTTTTGTCATGAACCTTCGTACATGGCATTCGAAGGGCCTGGATGGACTAAATTCCGTATACACAGTATGATGACCCCCCATAAAAATCAATGATGTGCATTCCCTCTTAACTTGTCCCTATGAGGTCAAGCATATCACGGACGGTTGAATGCCGGTGGTACCGATAGCACTATCCCACCCATCTGTCATATTTTTAGTTTTAGCTGTAATTGTCCACATGTACATAATCTTGGCTGTCCATCAAGTGGGTCCCACAGATGGGTCATTGCTCACAAAATCTCATTCATAGCTGAAGAGATAAAATTGGACATGGTTTAAACTTCAGAAGTCTATATACCAGATGGATAGGATCATCCAATCCCCACAGAGTTTACTTAGTGCACTAAGAGTACTGAGTTACTAAGTACCCATAGTCTACGGTGTTGGGTGCGTTTCACACATGCCTTAGGATCTCGCCCCCCAATGCACTATAATTATGGACTAAGATAATGCAATAATCAAGAATAAATCAACAACCACACGACACAAGGAGTTTTACGTGGAAAACCCTTGAAAGAGGTAAAAACCATGGGACCTAATCCAGATCAACAATCCACTATCTCAGAGAACTGTTACAACCGATCACAAGCACACACCGCTTGGATCAAACCTTCTTCACCCACTTCGGGATGGATAACAATAAAAGGACTAGAAAACTGAGAGATCTCACCTGAGCACGAGGACGTTGAAAAGCCGAGACGTCGTTGCACCGTAAATCACCTTCGCGAGCAAAGCCTCCTCTACCAACAAACTTCCTCTCCCTCTCTCTCTCTCTCTCTCTCTCTCTCTCCTTTTACGTGTAGAACAACTTGTAGGATTGCCAAATCCCGGATTAGAGCTCCATATATATAGATTAGCAAGAGTCCTAACCCAATTTGGAAACTGCAGTAGCAGTCCGTGCACACCTCCGACAGTTCGGACAAAAGCCTCCGGCAGGTCGGACCCACCAAAACCTGTCCAGAGAGATGCTGTGTTAAAAAACACGTAACCCGACCTGTCTGCCGACCGGTCGGACGACCAGTCGGCCTTCACAAATTTTGTCCAGAGACATTGTGGTTTCCAACCACTTTGTCCGGCCGGTCGGCCAGGGGGCACCGGCCGGTCAGACCTCAAACCTTTTACTCACTCCTATACACATGTGAGGAAAACTCCAACATACGCGTGCTCCAAGTTGCATAAGGATACCCGGACAGTCTGATCAGTTCACCTGAACCGTCCGCTTAGTCCAGCACACTCTCTTCATGTGCAGCCGAGCCTAAACCACAATGATCTGACGATTCCAACCCTCCCTTATAATATAAATGGACGGCCGAGATTGCATCCAGTAGTGATTTAATGGCCAGTACTGATTTAATGGCCACCAACATATCACGGTGGAAAATGCCCACCGTTGACTGTAGGTCCAGCATGTTGTGTATGTATTTTAACCACACCACCATCTGTTTTCTAGCCTTCTTTAGTGGGCCCACTAATCAGTGGGACCCACATGGTGTGTGCGTGAAATCCACACCAACCATCGATGTTCCAGCCTATCTTTGTGCAGATGGGACAATCCAAAGCTCAGATGGACCACACATACACAGAAACAGTGGATGTAGGGCCATCATAGTGATTATTTTGATGCCCCACCTGATGATATGGACATGTGGGCCCTGGATGCATTGAAAACACATATGTCAACTTGTTTCAAAGCTGATTGGATTTTTGTGAACCTATATTGTTTCTTTAGTGTATAAAATGTCATAGTATAGAATATCTGTGTAGAATGTCAAATAGACCTAAAAGGACCTAAAAGGACCATGATACAGTAAAGTCCACTTTTATGCTCACTAGGTGGGCCACACCAAAGAACAATATAGAATCACCACTAAAACCTCTAAATTCACACTGTGGCCCACATGAGTTTTCGATCGGTCGGAGGTGGAATATCTCAGAAGAGGATTCCATATGAGTATAGGCGGAATATCTCAGAGGCTTGTGCATAAAATGTCAGAATATAGAATATCTCATATGATAGAAAGCAAACCATCCATTTTATATTTCCAGCAGTGAGCCAGCCATGGCTAAAAAATCACAATGTTTGGGAAATTCTAACTTATCAAGCCGCTCATGTGAGCAAACACTAAAAGAAAAAAAAACCGCGGCGACTCCCATTAAGCTAAAAATGGCCCTGCTTAAGATAGTTAGCAAAAATCTACCCTGAGTAATTCACCTGTCAAGACAAAGGATGTCGAGTTTGGATCACCTTAGGCCTTTTCCTTGTGTGTTGTACACTTGTGTGCCCACATCCAAACGGTTTGATAATAAGTTATGCTCTGCTTGGCTGATAACTTTAAAAATGTCATGTGCATATGACATCCAACCAGTCTAATTGGTTAGCTCCACTATGAGGTTCACCTTACGTAAAAATCATCCTGTCCATTCATTGAGCTGATCGTACATGTATTTTAGAAGTAATCCATCAGGTGGACCACAACTTATCGTCCAGTCAGCTGGAATAAACATTTTTTCTTTTAAAATTTGCCCGGATTTTTAATTATTCTAAACTTTCTAGTAACAAAGCTGGGAGGAGAAACACATCATAGAGGCTCATCCAATATATATTATTGATAAACATAGGCAGACATAACAACCCTACACAGGCATCACATAAATGCCTACACATACACACCTAACACAACTTTGGGAAAAGCAGAGTAACATCAAATCAGAGTATAGAATATCTCAGAAGAGGATTCCGCCTATGAGTATAGAATATCTCATAGTTTAGAATCTCTCTCTCTCTCTCTCTCTCTCTCTCTCTCTCTCCACGATTTCTCTCTGGTGTTTCTTGAAGGAGGAGAGACGAACAATCTCTTATAACCAAACACAATCAGTGAGTTGGCTTGGTGCGGAAGAGATTTGAATTTGTACGGTTTTGGCGTTGGCACCGCCTGAATCATCACATCCGACTTTCTTGCACTTGATCACTTAGGAACTGTAGGGATAGTAGGTGGAGTCCACAAGAAGATATGGGCGAAGTTTGGAGAGACTATGCACAGTAGATCGGAAGATCTTGATCGTCCTAGTCTTGAACGGTGGTTTGGAGTAGGCCGTACAGGGCATGATTAGTAGTAAGATTGGGAGGATTAAGTTCAGGTAGGGCTCTATCAGGATGGACAGATCATATTTGAATATGGGGCCCACCTGGAGTACGACGTGGATCATGTTGTTATGGGCGTAGTAGGGTCGAAGAAGAACTTTCTTCGTTCTTTTTTTTGTTCCATGCGCCGCACGGTATATACTACTTACGGCTACAATCACAAGTGGGGTCCACACACTATGAATCAAGGGTATCTGCTCCGTCCAACGGGTTGGCAACATCATTTTAACCGCTGCCAAGAAAAATGAGGCAGGTCTAAAATATGATGGGTCACTTATGCACTAATTTCTATTTAGGGCATTTGTAGGATGATCTGAGATCTGAAATTCAACGTGTACGGCTAAAATATGCCCAAAAGCATGTATATGAAGTTTTACGTGAACAACACGACCTAATGTGTGAAAACATTTAGTAGGTAATGGTCATCGTTACCGTTATCGTTTTTTAAGTATTGTGGGCTATACATACATTAGGTCAGCATCATGTTACCACATTCTCATATAAAAAAGGGGCTACAAAAAAAATTAATGGATTTGATCTACTTTGAAGTGGACCCAATGACAACTCACATCCATATCATTGCCTCGAGATTGGAAGCTATGTGACTTTTTCTTTACTCAAACTCCGTTCCGTACCAGTGAACCAAAGGGTATTTTCATCCACATCAAAGTTTAAAAAGTGTCAGGGGATAGTAAGGGAAAATAGTTTCAGTAGGAACAAGCAGGTAATTTCACCGTACAAGAGGGTCCGTACGGTCAAAATCTCATTTAAAAGAGTAGAAGCACTGAAATAGAAATAGCTCAAAAGCAAGCAGATTTTTATTCATTAACCAAAGTGTAGGCACCAATATGACATTAACCCTTTTTTAAATTCCAAGGTGATAGACCGTTGATCTTTCACCAGGCCAAATATCACCTCAAATTAAATCCTAAGTATGAGGCTACGCAGTTGATTATTTACCGGGAAAAGATTGCATGAAATTCGGGAAAATCATTAGATGCAATATAAAAATTTAGTCTTGCACTCAAGAAATCGGATAATTGGTGATTCCGGTGGCCACACCAAGAAAAATAATTTGAAAGGCCAGTGTCATCCTCTACACTTTTCCAAGAATAAACTTTTTTCTAACATGATGTATGTGTTAGATCCACACCTTCCATTCATTTTGCCAGATCAGTTTTGGGCATAAGCCCAAAAACTAAGAAGATCCAAAGCTCAAAGTAAATCACACCGCAGAAAGTTATGGGGACAATAACACCCACCATTAAACCTTTCTAGGGCCCACCATTATGTTTACTTACCGTCCTACCTCTTGATAAGGTTACACAGAAATGGATGAAGGGAAAACATAAATCAGTTGATCCTAAACTTCTGTGTACCCAAGAAGATTTTAATGGTAACCTTTAATTTCCCACTACTTTCTATAGTATGGTTCTCTTGAGCTTTGGATCTGCCTCATTGTTGGGCTCATCCTCTAAAATGATCTGAAAAATTGAATGGACGGTGTGAATATAATATATACATCATGGTGGGGCCCACATAAGTTTATCACGGCAAGGTTGCTGTGTTATAATACACGCCCATTCATGAGGTGCTTGCTTTGAATTGTCTGGAAATCTGATTACAAAAGATTACAGTCTTATTAGATGATATTGGCTACCCAACTTTCCAATTTTTATTAGATTGCTAAATATCTTGAAAATGGCGCCAAATATATAAGCCTGGGATTTTTAGCTATCGAATTTTCCAAATTCTATAATTAGATTGCTAAATATCTCAAAAATATGGCCAAATATGTAAGAGTAGGATTGTTACCCCAGAATTTCTCGTAAAATTTTAAAAGACCAACCTACCTTTTTTTGGTGGACGCGGATTGGGTACGGCCCCTGGTCGGACCTTTAAGCATCCGACCAGTTCTGTGTGGGCCCACCATCATGTATCGGTTAATCCATGCTGCCCATCCCTTTTCTAAGATCATTAGGGGGTATGGTAATAAAAACAATGCAGATCCAACGTTCTAATGGACGACAACAGACAGTGGATTAGCTACTGACGACTTCAGTAGCTGAATTGAAGTCAGAAAGTTCTGCTCATTATTTCGTGTGGCACACTTGAAAGTTGGATCTTCTTAATTTTTAGGCCCGTACCCTATAATGATCTTGTACAAAGGATTATCGGAATGAATAAACAGATACATGATGGTGGGCCCCACACAGATCTGATACAATCCGCGTACTATTTTCGTGATGGTGTGCGGATGCGGATTTCTGTAAAAGCTTTTTGTAATAAGTTACTTAGGCTAGGAAGCTAGTTCGAGCTCACCCTGATGTTTGTGATGAATCCACGCGGTTCATCCATTTTGCAAACTCATTTCAGGACATGAGATAAAAGTTAAAAGTGAATCTAAAATTAAAAGAGGCCACACAAGAGGAAAAAGTGGGGAAAGAAATGCCAACCATTGAATCCTTTCTGAGGTACACCTTGATGTTTATGTCATCCAACGGTAGTCGCTCAATCCTCTTGTATGGCATACTTAAGTTTTGGATCCACCTCATTTTTTGCCTCATTTTTGGTCTCATGCCTTAAAATGAGCCAAAAAAATTGGACCAGGTGGATTTCTCGTGATGTGTAGACATCATGGAAGGCCTCACCCAAATGGTTGGAACAACAGGGTATTTCTCCCCAACTATTAATCGCAAGAAGAGTATATCTAGGGTCTACCATAAGAGCTTTTATATATATATATATATATATATATATATATATATATATATATATATATATATATATATATATAGAGAGAGAGAGAGAGAGAGAGAGAGAGAGAGAGAGAGAGAGAGAGAGAGAGAGCGGGGGGGGGGAATGCTCACGAGCACTTTTTCATGGCTCATCGCACATGACGTGAGCCCAAAATTTGAGTGGTCCATGTGATGCAGCACCCCAAAAAACCCTCAGGGCCAATCTTTCAACTTATTCCAGAACCTTGGTAGGTCATGCAAGAAGGAAACAGTTTCCTCCCTTGATTTGCCTTTTGCTTTCTGCTGTAGCTCACCGGAGTTCTGAATCAGGTTGAAAGATGGATTATAAGGTTTTTTGGAGTGTTGCATCACGTGAACGGCTCAGATTTTGGGCTTACATCATGTGCAATGAGCTATAAAAAAGTACTCACGAGTTGCTTACGAGAGAAGTGCATATATATATATATATATATATATATATATGCTAATACATAATTAATTGCACTAATTCAAATTGGTACAACTAACTTAGCATTAAATGTAAAAAATACTTCTCTTTTTTTCACATGTAATGCTCGTTAAAATAATCGCATTAAAGGAAGGAAGAGAGGGCTCTCTGGAATCTGGATGCCCTGCCCCTCTAATGTCTTGCTCACGGGAGCGGATTGCCTGATGTCTGTACCCGGGCTGTTTGGGGTCCATAGAAATGTCCGAGACAAATCCAATCTGTCAATCTGTTTTGAAAGACCACGTTAGGGTAGGATTTAAAAAAAATATATATATATGGAGATCCAAAACTCATCTGGTCCACAGTACATGAAACAATGGGTATTGAACATTCTCGGGGGCGGACATTTAGTATCAATACGATATTTGTTACTACCATTTATCTAAGTGGTAATAATTCTATGGACGGTTTGGATGGCATATAAACATCATGGTAAGCTCCAGAAAGGTTTCCACGGTGGAATTTGTTGTTCCCACTGTTTTGTTGGTGTGGCCCACCTGAGTTTTGGATCTTCCTTATTTTAAGAATCATGTCCTATTATGGTATTTAAAAATAGATGGACGGAGTGTAATTTCCATGAACATCTTTGTAGACCCCACACAGCCCCCGGCACAGGGATATCTCTGTGCCCGTGGTCACAGACTCACAGCAATCCGCACACGCCTGCACTGTCTAGGCAAGAATTTGTGGGTCTTACCCTAATGTAAGGAGTTAATCCATGACGTCCATTCTTTTTGACAGACCACTGTCTAGGCAAGAATTTGTGGGTCCTACCCTGATGTAAGGAGTTAATCCATGACGTCCATCCCTTTTTGACAGACCATTTTAGAGTACAAATTAAAAAATGAGGCTTATCAAAGGCTCAAGGGGATTGCATCATAGAAGAAGGGGTGACAATGACCACCACCATTGAAACCTTCTTTGGGTCCACTGATATTTATTTGCCATTCAACCTGTTCATAAGGTTAGATAGACCTAGACGAGGGGAAAACATAAATACCTGACTTGATCCAAAACTTCAACAGCTCCAAATGAGTTTTTAATGGTGGGCGTTCAATCCCCACTGTGTGGTCCATATGAGACTTGGATATTCCTTATTTTTAGGTTTGTTTCTTAAAATAATTTGGCAATTAATTAGATGGTGGGTGTGGATAAAACCAATACATCATGGCGGGCCCCATAGAGCCTGGCCGCCGAGACTCAACGGTTTCAATAACTGCGGATTGCTGGCCAATACATCATGGTTTTTGGGTTTGTTTTCACCATCTGAGATTTGATTGCTGGCCAATACATCATGGTTTTTGGGTTTGTTTTCACCATCTGAGATTTGATTGCTGGCCAATACATCATGGTTTTTGGGTTTGTTTTCACCATCTGAGATTTGAATATCCCTTATTTTTTGGTTTGTTTCTTAAAATAATCTGGTAATTAGATGGTCGGTGTGGATAAAACCAATACATCATAGTGGGCCCTAAAGAGCCTCGCCGCAAAGACTCAACGGTTTCAATAGATGCGGATTGCTGGCCAATATATCATGATTTTTGGGTTTATTTTTAATGGTGGGCGTTCAATCCCCGCTGTGTGGTCCATCTGTGACTTGGATATCGATTATTTTTTTGTTTGTTTCTTAAAATAATCTGGCAATTAGATGGTCAGTGTGGATAAAACCAATGTATCATGGTGGGCTCTAAAAAGCCTGGCCGCGGAGACTCAACGGTTTCAATAGACGCGGATTACTGGCCAATACATCATGGTTTTTGGGTTTATTTTTAATGGTGAGCGTTCAATCCCCACTATGTGGTCCATCTGAGACTTGGATATCCCTTATTTTTTGGTTTGTTTCTTAAAATAATCTGGCAATTAGATGGTCAATGTGGATAAAACCAATTAATCATGGTGGGCTCCAAAAGATCCTGGCCACAGAGACTCAACAGTTTCAATAAACGTGGATTTATGGCTAATACATCATGGTTTTTGGGTTTTTTTTTTTAATGGTGGGCATTCAATCCCCACTGTGTGGTCCATCTGAGACTTGGATATTCCTTATTTTTTGGTTTGTTTCTTAAAATAATTTGTCAATTAGATGTTCAGTGTAATAAAACCAATACATCATGGTTGGCCCACAAAGACTCAACAGTTTCAATAGACGTGGATTGCTTGCCAATACATCATGGTTTTTGGGTTTGTTTTTAATGGTGGGCGTTCAATTCCCACTATGTTGCTCTTACTCTTGGATATCTCTTATTTTTGGGTTTGTTTCTTAAAATAATTTGGTAATTAGATGGTAGGAGGAGCTCATCATAATGTTTGTTATAAATTCACCTCATCCATCCGTTTTCGCATATCATGTTAGGAATGGGGCAAAAAAATGAGTCATGTCCTAAACTCATGTGGGCATGCAACATGAAAAGGTGTTTCCATACCATGTCAGGCATGGGGGCCAAAAAAATGATTCATATCCTAAACTCATGTGGGCCATGCAACAGGAAAAGGCGGGTAAGGGATTGTCTACTGTTGAAACTTCCCAGGTCTACCATGATGTTGATACGCCATCGATACCATTCATAAGGTCCTTCCTAATGGAATGACCGGAAAGTACAAAAATATTAGCCAGAGCCAAAACTTATATGCCCCATGAATATTTCAACGGCGGACGTGAAATCCTCACTTTTTCCTATCGTGTTGCCCACTCAAGTTTTGGATCTGCCTTTTTCTTTTTCTTTTTTCTTTTTTCTTTTTTCTTTTTTTTTCATGTCCTACATTGATCTAGGAAAACCGGACGGTCTAAATTTATCACAAACATCACGTTACCCCCAACTGGCTTCCCGTCACATCATTTCCTACCAGACGCTTTGGCAAACGGGAGCGGATTGCCTGTGACCCCGGGCACAGAGATATCTCCGACACCTCGGGCACAGAGATATCTCTATGCCCGGAGCTGTGTGGGGCCTATAGAGATGTCCATTACAAATCCACTCCGTCCATCTGTTTTGAAAGATCAAGATAGTTCAGGATTATAAAAATCACACAGATCCAATACATAGGTGGGCCATACCACACGAATGCTTGGGTATTGAACACTTAGCAGTGACAAAAGTTTTACATCACGATGATATTTTTTCCTATAGTTTATCTGAGTGTTAATAATTCTTTGAACGGTTTGGATGGCATATAAACATCATGGTCAGTTCCAGGAAGGTTTCAATGGTGGACGTTGGTGTTCCCACTGTTTTGTTGGTGTAGCCCACCTGAGTTTTGGATCTGCGTGATTTTTATCATTCCGCCCTATCGTAGTCTTTCAAAATAGATGGACGGAGTGAATTTGTAATGGACATCTCTATGGGCCCTACACAGCTCCGGGCACAGAGATATCTCTGTGCCCGGGGTCACAGGCAATCCGCTCCCTTGGCAAACAACACTCCTCCGTTGCAAAAATGATTACGAGTGGAGAGAGCATTGAATGATGGGGCATTAAATGAAGAGAGAGGAGGAGGCTTTTTTAAAAAGAAGATGGGATGATTCTAGAAATTTTACACGTGCGATGTACCTGGTGATGCATAGCACGAGTAACAAATTCGGTCCGTTAATCATGTAAAGTTCTTTATAAGCATGTGAAAGATATTAAATATAATATTTTTATGTTGGAAATCCATTCTAATGGTTCATATTCAATTGATATGTGTGGCTCCCGTGATAGGACTGTTTAGCAAATTTTAATTAGGGAGCCTTATTTGATTAGGGAGCCTTATTAGGGAGCCTTATTTGATGAACAAGCTATATATATATATGGTATATAGAATGGATTAGGGAGCCTTATTTGATGAACAAGCTATATATATGGTATGTATTCCATCTTAACAAGTTATATATATGGTATGTATTCCATCTTAACAAGTTATATATATGGTATGTATTCCATCTTACCTAAGTAAAATTTGACGTCCCTTATCTTCTCAAAAAGGGCATTGCATGTGTAAAGATAGGTTTTTTGTTTTTGGAAAAGCAAGTGAAGAAGCTCTACATCACTTCCGCCCTCGACCGATCTTCTTTTGGTCCATCTAGGCCATGTAGTAATCGACGACCTGCTCTACATCACAAGTTCTAGTCAAACAGAATTCCATCTGGAAACCTAAATTGAATAAAATCGAGATTAGTGGAAACGGTGTGGGTGACCATTTCTAGGAAGGGAAAAGAGGCGGAAGTGAGGGTCACCGCTTCCATGTATGCGTTGTACATCTATGATATATGTGTTTTATATCCACACGGTCCATCGGTTTTGAGAGCTCAATTAAGGGCATTGGACAAAAACGAGGCAAATCTAAATCTCAACTAGGCCACACCACAGGAAAATAGTGTCAATTGAACGTCCACCATTAAAAACTTCTTAGGGCCCACTATAATGTTTATTTGTCATCCAACCTGGCCATCTGTCTTGCGGGGCTACAATAGGCCAGGGGTAAGGTTCTTAGGCAGATCTAAAGCCCAAGTGGGCCATGCCACAAGCGACAGTCGGAACAGAATTTGAATTGCACCGTTTTCCACCAAACAGCAAGTTCCGAATGAAACTTGGGTTCCACCCTAGTTTATGCAATTTTGGATTCCAAAAGTGGAATCTAGATTTTCTCTGGAATCTAGTTTCTGCAACCAAACAAGCCCTTAAGGCCTACACAAGTGGGACTCCTTTTTTTGTGAATTGAGAGTTTTGTGTATTGAAACCCTAATTCTTATTTATAATAGTAATAATGTGAATGCAACCCATAGGTCCTAATGAGCCTTATTAAACTATTAACCTGCCAACACTCCCTCAAGCTGAAGCATCCCAACGAGGCCAGCTTGGAACAAGTATTAATATAATCAAAATCTAACCAAAAACGAAATTCTTCTCTTGCAGAATCAAATCAATGTACTTTTTTTTAGCATTCCAATCTCATAACTAAAATCTTCTACCATATGATAAATAGGTGTTAATAAAACAATCCCGTGCTAATGTAATGAGCTCAACATGTGTAGTCCCTATGAGCACCACGATCTCCGGTAATATTCCTCGCATGTGCAATCCCCGTCCTTGAAATGATGGAACCGCTCTATGTCTCTCAACACAATCTCCCTATGATGCTTCATACTTGCTTGTTTCAGCAATGAATGGCAATCTCCACACACTCTCAAATCTGTCACTATCCTAATAACGGTGGGACGCGAAGTGCAGCGCAGCCAATATGAGAGCGCCTTCTTCACGCTTTCACCTCCCATTTCATCTAATTTCTTGTATATTTCTTCTGCATGTGTGTGGGCCCGATCATCATCATCCGCTGCATCATCATCCGCTGTAAACCTATAAACACGGCCTTCAACCTCAATGAAACTACACCTCTGGGACTCGTCTGTACTCCTAATCTTCATTAGGTTTCTGACCCTCATGGTTACGTCTTCCCATTTCCTGTTCTCAGCCATACACATGGTGAAGAGCCTATTTGATGCAAATTCTGCCAATGCGCTGATGAATGTGCCCCATATCACAAAATCAGATTGGATCGGCATGCTTTCGATGAAATCGATGGCTTCTTCTAGATGGCCCTCCCGAGCAAGTACATCCACAACGTAAGCATAATGCTCCACTGTTGGTTCGATTGAGTAATCGAAGGCCATGCTCTCTAAAACCTCCAACACTTGATCAACCAGGCCAGACTGAGAGTATACCTTCAAGACCTCCAGAAACACAATCTCATCTGGATGTGTACCTACAAAAATAGAAGATTTCATCTCCTTAACAATGTACAGGGTGCAGGAAAAGCAATGGTGGCTCATGAGTGCAGGGTTTTTGGACCCTAGCCTTCCAACATGTGTCAATTTGGTGCACAAAATTCAGGATGTTCATCACAAGGACCCTACCAAGTATGCATCCTGACCCAAAAATCATGCTGATACAGTCATCAGGTGGGCCACATGTGCCCGAAGACATGAGGATTAAAAGATTGACCAATGGGTGCACATTTGACAAACACATTGATCACTGCACATGGCTTGCCTGATGAGTGCAATGGCCTAGAGAACATACACGGTGGATCTTGCTAAGACTCACCACATTGTCACATGGTGGAGAGTGGGGTAGAAGAGATGAATAAAATTTCATTAAGAAGACTATTGCTTCAATGTAGAGCTCATATATACCTGCAGATTTCATGTCTACAAAACATTGGAGGGCCTCTTCGCAAAATCCATGAATAGCCCAACCTGATATCATGGCTCTCCATGTACCAACATCCTTCTCTTCTATCTGACAGAAAACCCAACTAGCGAACTCAATCTCCCCACACATTGAATACATATCAACCAAAGCCGAGCCGAGCAATCCATTTATCTGAAACCCATTAGACAAAACATAGTCATGAATCCGAAACCCACCATCTAAAGATCCCATCCTCGCACACGACAATAGTGCAGAAATCACAGCATCATCATTAGGTTCCACCCCCTCGTCCAACATCTCAAAGAAAGTAATCACAGCTCTTACATGGTCTCCATTTCTTGAAAACCCAACAACCATCGTTGCCCAAGAACGCTCGTTCCTCTCTAACATCAACTCGAAAAACTTGCTCGCCCATTCCAAATCCCCACCTTTAATATACTCACTAATTATAAGGTTCCCCAATTGCACGCTCAGGTTCTCAGGAATTTCCAAGATCAGCCTCAGTGCGTCGTGCAATAACCCGAATGTCCCATACATAAAGGCCAATGCATTCCAGATGAGGGAGTCCACATCTAGCCCGAGCCTAATGATACTGGCATGGAGGGCCCCACCGAGGCGGTATTCGAGCAATGACTCGGCGGATTCGATTGCGAAGTAGAAGGCGATAGAGTCGGTATGGATGCTTAGGCGTCGCATGAGGGAGAAATGGGAAATCGAGTCCGCGAAACGGCCATTATAATAGAGGACCTCAATCATCGAAATGAAGATGGAGTGACCAGGGTCACGGGAATGGCGGAAGATCGAGAGGGCGTAGTCAATCGACTTGAAGAGAGAGCAGGTAGAGATGAGACTGGAGATGACTCTGCTGTTCTGAGAGAGGCCATGTCGGATGATCTGGGCATGGGTCTGTTTAAGATGGCAAGCGGTTTTCGAGGCGTGGATGAGAGAGAGAAATCTGATCGATAGAAGCTGATCAGAACAGTCATGGGAGTAGTTTCGTATGGCGGTTTGGGTGGAAAAGGGTGGTTTTCTGAGAAGGATGATGGTTTTGAGAGAAGAGAATCGCATGTTGGCCGTTCCCTGCTGAGTCCGGATCTTCTGTGCCTGTGTTGAATGCGAGAGGATGGCTGTGCTTATCTCTCTCTCTCTCTCCTCTCAGCCGCGCTCGCTCCAAGGTTCCACTCATTATCAGCGGCGGAGCTACCTTGCGCAGCAAGTTACTGCTCAGGAATCTAGTTGGGGCCACCGTGATATTTTGGAGAAATCCACGCCGTCCATCCGTTTTTTAGATCGTTTTAGGACGTGCGACCAAAAATGGCGTATAAACGTTACTATGGATCCCACGGAGATTTCAACGGTAGGAATTTTCCTGCCCACCTTTTCCTTTAGTGCGGCCCACTTGAATATTGGATCCGGTTCGATTTTGATGGCATGATCTCAAAAAAACGGATGGACGGCGTGGATTTTTCATAAACATCACTGTGGGCCTCAGCTAGGTTGCTTGCGCAGCACGTCCAATCTCAAGTAGACACACCATTGTGACGTCACCAAGATCTGTGAAAATCCCAAATCACACTAGGGCGGATTAGGTGAGACCCCGGGGCGCGAATTAGGTGTTTCCCTGGGAAGAGCTTAGTGGGTGTTACCTAACCGTGTGGAGCCCATATTAATGTATTTTTAATATATCTACTCCGTCTATCTGTTGCTTCATATCATTTTAGGGTGTGATCCAAAACCTTAAGAAGATCCAAATTTTAGGTGGACCATACCACTAGAAAAAGTGATGAATAACAATTAAAAACGTTTTGTTAGCTACAAAATTTTTGTATCAATCTGATATTTTTATTTTCCCATCATCAATACATTGTTGACATTACCAAGAGCTTGGATTGAAAGTAAACATTACCAAAACATAACTATGGGCTCTTTGGAATCTTTAATGGTGGAGCACTCAATCACACTGTTTTTAGTGATATGGTCCACTTTAAATTTAGATCTTCCAAATTTTTGAAAACTCATTCTAAAATTGGCTGTAGAAAATGATGGACGGTGTGGATATACAAAATATCATCCATGTGGGCCATACAGTAGGGGTAACACCCACTAAGCTGTTCCCGGGGGTTAACACCTAATTCACGCCCGAGACCCCGGCCTCACCCAAGACCGTGCGGCCCTTACCGTGGGTTACCGTCGGGCCACCTTGATGTATGTATTATGTATCCATGTCGTCCATCCATTTTTAATCATCAGCTGGACCATAACATAAGAAGCATTGGTGATTGACTATCAATGGGCCACAAAAGTTTAGATGAAGCTGATATTTTGTTTTTCCCTTCATCTATGATCATGTGATCTTATCAATAGATTGGAGGGTAAATAAACATTACCTAAACATGAAGGTGAGTCCTAAGAAGTTTTTAATGGTAGGATGGCCAATTAACACTGTTTCTTATGGTATGGTCCACTTGAAGATGGTCTCTGCTTCATTTTTGGGATAATGCCTTAATATAATTTGAAAAAATGGATGGACAAAATGGATGCATAATAAATACATCAAGTGTAAGCTCCACGGTAATCCATGGTAAGGACCTCATCGTCTTAGGTGAGCCTAGGGTTTCACCTAATCCGCTCTCAAATCACACTGGCTCATGCCTTCTGACAGCGTGAGTAGCCAATTTCGCTGCTACTAAAGTGACGTCACCAAGATCTGTGGGCCCCACCATGATATATGAGCCTTCTGGCAGCGTGAGTAGCCAATTTCACTACTGAAGTGACGTCACCAAGATCTATGGGCCTACCATTATATATATATATATATATATATATATGTGTGTGTGTGTGTGTGTGTGGGTGTGCGCGCGTGCGTTGTATCCACAAGGAGAGATCATTTTAATGCATGAGACAAATAATGAACCAAATCCAAAGCTGAAGTGTACCCACCACATAAAATAGTGGGGACAGTGATTCACACCGTTGAAACCTTTCTGGACCCATCATGATGTTTATTTGAGATCCAACCTGTTCATAAGTTAAAATAGGCATGGATGAAGTGAAAATATAAATATCATCTTAATGGTAGGCATTCAACCCCCAGTATTTTCTGTGGTGGGTCCACTTTAGCTTTGGATCTACCTCGCTTTTTGGATCATGCCTTAAAATGATCCCTCCAAATGGATGGACGGTGTTGATGCAACACAAATATTATAATATGGCCCACAGAACTTGGTGACGTTACTTCGATAGCAAAATCAGTACCTATCTACATGCACCCACCATAAAGCGGATTAACTACTGAAACGTGTCGACTCGCTGCTGAAGCGATGTCATTAAGTTTTGTGGGCGCCACTATGATGTATGTGTTATGTCCATACCGTCCATCCATTTGTAGAGATCATTTCAGGGCAATATCCAAAGAACGAGGCATAACCAAAGCTCAGGATGACCCCACCACATAAAAAAGTGGGGACAATAACGCCCACTGTTGAAACCTCTCCAAAGACCCACATTGATGCTTATTTGAGGTATTACAGACGGGAAAGAATTCAGATGGTCTGCTTGGATTCAACGGGATTTTCCTGTCAGCACACATCAGAATTGACTGCATTAAATGCAGTAGTGCTGACAATGGCCCTGAGAAGTTTTTAATATAGGCATTCAATCTCTACTATTTTCTACGGCGGGTCCACTTTGAAGTTATATATTCTGGTTCTTTGCCTCACGCCTTAAAATGATCTCTCCAAATTGGTGGATAGTGTGGATGCAACACATACATCATAGCCCACAAAATATGGTGATCTCACTTAAGTATCAAGTCTCGCTTCTTACCGCGTTAGTAGCTAATCTGCGTCGCCATAAAACTTCCCCCAGAAGAAGGGAAGACACAAATGTCAACTCATCCAAAACTTTGGTATATTAAGAAGTTTTTAACTGTGTGAGTTCAGTTACCACTTTACCTTTGGTGTGGTGCACCAACCATTTTGATCAGCCTCATACTTTTGTTCTTGCCTTAAAATAACCTGAAGTACAATTGGATCGACCAAACATCATAGAAGGTTCACAGAGCATTTTCAATTGGGAATAAGAACGCCAACAGTAGAAGTAAAAGCCAAACACCACATAGTAGAATATACAATCAAACGAGCAACACAATGCAACCGATCACACAAGCATTCAACCACAAGAGACAATCTGATTTTACGTGGAAAAAACCCTCAACGGGTAAAAAACCATGGCACAAAGCGATCTACTATGATTCAGAAGATTACAGAGATTGACAGCCCACAAGTAAGAAAAACCCAGAGAAAATCCAAGCTCTCTCTCTCTCTCTCTCTCTCTCTCTCTCTCTCTCAAAACACTCTCCCTTCTAATGCACTTAAGAAACCTTGGACACCTTAGGATACAATCTAAGTCCAGATTCATGCCATATATATAGCAACTAACCTAAAAATAGAAACAACTTATGCCAGCGTATACTGCTGACTGGTCGGACCATAAAAAAAATAGTCCAAGGGAGGAAACTACTAAATCTGTCACGCTACAGCCGACCAGTCATTGACAATCCAGGGACATTGCTATCTTCTCTGTCCAAAAAATGAACCAGTTAAACCGGTCGGACTAGTTTATTCGACCGGTCAGTGGGCCCTGGCATTGCACAGTTTAAAGGCTCTTCCAACAATCTCCACCGAGGCTTCAAACGTCGAATCAAATCATCCTCACTTTCTTCGTCATCTCATCTTCATCATAACTCCACCTCTTCTCGTGCCTCCATCAACCATATCCTTGCACTTTCACGCCCTTTACCGTTTTTCTCATGTGGCCATTGGGCACTTACCACATATGAGCAATCATGGATTCCACTGCTAATCCCGTAGCTCCACCATGAAATGTGCTCCTGATCAACTTGTAAAGATGGTCATACCTCTGTACCTTCATCCACATGAGTGCCCCATCATTACTTTAAAACAACGATTGTGGTCGATGAACACGCACAACTTCTCCTCGAGTGTACCAAGAGAGATAACATTCTTCTTCATCTTAGGGACATGCTTCACATTTTTCAGGACTCGTTCAATTCCATCAACATCTTAATGTGCACCATAGCAATACACACCACCTTGTGAGCGTATTCATCGCAAACACCGATTCACCACCATACTTTCTATATGTCATAAATAAACTCTGGTCAAGACAAACGTGACATGAAGCCTCTAAATTCAGGATCCACTTTCTACCGAAATCCCTTGCCGGATACAGTCAGAACTTCACAAAGATCGTTACCGTCCTCTACGGTATTGACTCCCTCTCTAGAAGAATTTTCATACTTCTCTTGCTTCAACTTGGGATTCTGACAATCCCCTCTCATGTGGCTTTCTTTACTACAATTCCAGCACCACACCTTGGCTTTCCCTTTGCCCTTGGCTTTAGATCCCGATTTAAAATATCTCCCACCATGCTAAGAATTTCTTCTCCTTATAATCAATGCCTCTGAGAAAAAACGAGAACCCACGTTACCGTTTTTCTTTCTCATCGCCTTCGACTGAAGGGCTGAGATAATGGTCTCAATGTTAATGGTCTCCCTCTCTGCGTACAAAGAGTCATTGAATGACTCATATGAATCTGGAAGAGAATTCAGCAGGATGCATGCTTGATATTCATCATTCATCGGCTCATCTATCTCCACCAACTTGTAAACCAACCAATTGAACGTGCATACGTGGTCCTCCACATCCGTCCCCTCTGTCATCCTCAAGGTGAACAACTGCATCAACAGATACATGCGGTTCTCTAGAGATTTCTAACTTCGCCATCGTATCAGCCGCAGTCTTCTCTTTTATGACATTATAGTGAACATCATCCGTAAGGCATAACAAGATAGAGGTTTTAACCTTCTTGTCAAGCTTCATCTACTCATCATCTTTCATAGCCTCAGGTCGCTTTCCAAGAGCTTCATCAAGTTCTTGTTGAACTAGGAGGGATTCAATCTTCACCTTTCATAGTTTGAAGTTGTTTTTGCCGGAGAACTTCTCTACTTTGAACCTCATGCTTGATCTCATATTCTCGTCTCAGATCCGATTTCTACTCTACCCTAACTTTAGCTCTGATACCACTTGTTGGGAATAAGAACGCCAACAGCGGAAGCGAAAGTCGAACACCAAACAAAATATACAATCAAATGAGCAACACAATGCAACCAATCACACAAGCATTCAACCACAAGAGACAATCCGATTTTACGTAGAAAAACCCCTCAACGGGTAAAAAATCATGGCACAAAGCGATCCACTATGATTAAGAAGATTATAGAGATTAACAGCCCATAAGGAAAACCCAGAGAAAACCAAAGCTCTCTCTCTCTCTCTCTCTCTCTCTCTCAAAACACTCTCCCATCTTCCTAATGCACTTAAGAAACCTTGGACACCTTAGAATACCATCTAAGTCCGGATTCATACCATATATATAGCAACTAACCCAAAAATAGAAACAACTTACGCAGATCCGCGTAACTATGTAAGAAAATGCGTATACCGCCAACCGATAATACCACACAAAAAATAGTCCAAAGGAAGAAACTACTAAATCTGTTATGCTGCCTCAACAACCGACTAATCATGACCGGTCAGCCCCCACTGTTCGACCGATCATGACCGGTCATTAACATTCTAGGGACATTGCATGTGTAAAGATAGAGGTATTTTTGCTATTTAATACCTAACTAGTTGGACCAATTTGAATGGTTCACCTAGTGGCGTGTGAGCATTTCTCATACACACACTCTCAGGTCCAACCGGTTGGACAATATCTCATGTCCAACCGGTGTGGATGTCGTTCATATGAGTGTGTTTGTTAATATATTCAAGTACCAAATAAATATGAAAGAGAAATTATTTAAGGATATATTATTACGTTTATTGCAAATATGGTTTAAGGGAGCAGGGAATACCATTGCGGTGCGGGAAAGGAAAGAGTATTCCTTCTAAGAGCTTTGCCTTGTGTTCCACGTCACAGTACTAACAGGTGAGGATTGAATGCAAACTTCTTGGCGGCCACTAGAATGTTTATTTTCCATCCAACTTGTTGATAAGGTCACCCAGACTTGGTTGAAAGAACCACACTAATATCATCTTGATCCAAAAAATTTATGTCCCCCATAAAGTTTTTAATATTGGGCATTCAATCACCGTGTGTGGTCCACATGAGATTTGGATATACTGCATTTTTTTGGTTCATTTCCTAAAATGAGGTAGTGAAACGGATGGACGGGGTGGATATAAGACATACATAATGGTGGGCCTCGATCCAACCACCTCAGTAGATTGCGGGTTATAACTAAGCTGTGCGTCATTAATGACAGAGAGGATTTCGGACTGGGACGCAGATTGCCTGCGGAAGGCGGGGAAAC
Source organism: Liriodendron chinense (assembly GCA_003013855.2). Lineage (NCBI taxonomy): Eukaryota > Viridiplantae > Streptophyta > Magnoliopsida > Magnoliales > Magnoliaceae > Liriodendron > Liriodendron chinense. The sequence continues at coordinate 234,418 of PVNU02001227.1, read as the reverse complement.
ACTTCCTGAACAAGGTGGGGCCCACCTTGCTGTTTGTGCTAAATCCAACCCATCCATTCCTTTTGGAAGATCAAGTTGGGACATGGGCCTAAAAAAAGAGGCTGATCGTTGAAAATTTATTGGGGGTCACATAAGTTTTGGATCAAACTGATATTTGTGTTTCCCTTCATCTACGCCTGTGTGACCTTATGAACAGATTGGATGGCAATAAAACATCTTGGTGGACCCTTTGAAAGCTTCAACGGTGGGCATCACTGTCCACACTATTTTCTGAGGTGCGGTGCGCCTGATCATTGGATCTACTTCAATTTTCACTTTATTGCCTAAAATGATCTAGAAAAATGAATGGACCTTGTGGATATAACACATACATCATGGTGGGGCCATAGAACCTTACCACGTCAATACAATGACAGACTGGAATAAATGCATTCTTACTTTTCTTCCCGTGACCCATCACCATCACAAACTAAAATAAATGTACTCATGCTGAGTGCTTATCTTAAAATAATTTTATTTTACCTTTCATTTATTAACATCAACTCAAATTAGTAAAATCCAAACTGTTGGACATGAGGTATAGTAAAACCCGTTGGACTTGTCCAACGGTTGACCACAGTTTGCAGTCCACCCAGTGGATGACTCTCCATCTGTTAAGCTCTTGTGACATCCAATCCTCCTAATAGGTTAGCCCCATCGTGAGAAACAATTCATACAAAAATCAACTTCATCCACTAACCCAGTGTACCACACTAAAATTTTGCTATTAATCAACGGCTATACATTATTTTCTATATTGTAGCTCACATAATAATTGGATAGAGCTGATTTTTGAGCTAGGAGATCCTCATGGTGGGGCCAACTTACTAGGAAGATTGTATGTCACAATCACTTGAGAGTGGCTCTATATTTAACTCTCTCTCTCTCTCTCTCTCTCTCTCTCTCTCTATATATATATATATGAGTAATGGTCTCCTGAGCACTGCACCGCAGGAGACCTTTGTGTCCAAATCCCAAGAATGTTGACAATATAAACAGGAAGGGTCCCACTGTGATGCGTTCATGAAATCTACTCTAACCATTTGGTTAGTGATGACAATTTAGTTATAAGGATAAAATACCAGGTAGGTTTACGATTTAAGCGGTCCCCTCCAAGGGAAATAGTGGGAGAAGGGGACGCCTACCTGATTCCCCTCACGTGGCCTACCTAAATTATGGATATCACTGATTTTTTAAACTTATTAATAAACTTTTGTTTCTCACCTTATTAACGGAGTAGATTTAACATACAGATCATGGTGGGGCCCACCCCAAGCCTACCGCCTCTTACATGCCTTTGTTGGCACGCTGTCGGGCTGTCCCATGACGTGGATAGCATTGAATGTATTGTTGACCCTGCTATAAGCCAGGGTTGGTGCTCATGGAGCCCAGATCTTATATTTTATCCACGCCGTTCATCCATTTTTCCAACTGATTTTGTGCCATGGGCACAAAAATGAGGGAGATCTAAATCTCGGGTGAACCACACCACAGGACAACAGTGGTGATTGAACACCCACCATTGAAAACTTCCTAGGATCCACTGTAATGTTTATTTTCCATCTAACCTGTTGATTAGGTCATGCAAAGTTGGATGATTGGAAACACAAATAACAGCTTGATCCACAACTTTTGTTGCTTCTAAAAGGTTTTTAACGGTCAACCTTCAATCAGCACTGTTTCCTGCGCTGTGGTTCACCTAAGATTTGGATCTCCCTCATTTTTGGGCTCAAGCCCGAAAATGATATGGAAAAATGGATCGATGGCATGGACAAACCACATGCATCATGGTGGTCCAAAGATCACTTCCAGCACCCACTAGGTCTCGGTGAGGTCAGTATGCAATCCGGCCTCTGATGCCGGGCGAGCTCTGGCGAGCGACGCGGATTGGCGAGTGACCCCAACACCAGCCCCGGGGCTGGTGCCAAAGCTGTGTGGGCCCCACCATGATGTATGTGTTTTATCCACGATGTCCTTCCATTTTAACACCTCATTTTAGGGAATGGGCCCAAAAATGAGGCAGATCCAAATCTCAGGTGGACCACACCACAGGAAAACAGTGTTGATTGAACGTCCACCCTTAAAAACTTCTCAGGGCCCACCGTGATGTTTATTTGTCATCCAACCTGTTGATAAGGTCACACAGACCTGGATGAAGTGAAAACACAAATATCAGCTTCATCCAAAACTTTTGTGGGCTCCAAGAAGTTTTCAACAGTGCGAATTCAATTCCCACTGTTTCCTGTGGTGTGGTCCACCTGAGATTTGGATCTGCCTCATATTTGGGCCCATGCCCTAAAATAAGGTGGAAAAATTACATCATGGTAGGGCCCACACAGCTTTGACACCAGCCACAGGGCTGGTGTTGGGTTCACTAGCCAATCCGTGTCCCAAACCAAGACATGGAGAACTGCCATGGCCCCCACCGCGATGTGGATGTAAAACCCACTCCGACTGTAAAAGCCTGTGTTGAGAATTTAGCTATAGGGCTAAGAATTCAGCCACATTCATAATTCAAGTAGGCCACGTGAGAAGAAACAGTACAGAAGAATACCCACCATCCAAACTTTCTCACTTGGCTTGACCCATATATACACACACATGAGCCTAATTTTTAGTCCTCGTGGATTAATTTTCACCATATAGCTAATGCTTGGAGTGGATTTCATGAATGCATCATGGTGGAGCCCACCCTGTTTTAGTTCTCAATGCCACGGGGAGTTGGACCGGACAATGGTCTCTTGCGTTACAGTGCGCAGGAGACCATTACTCATATATATATATATATATATATATATATATATATATATATATATATATATATATATATATATATATATATGAACCGAAAATGTATCTAGATAAGAGCTTTGCTAGATACATTGGAACTTTAGACTTTGGAACTGGGGTTTATCTATTCAATGATCCAAACCGTTTACATGTAGGGTCTCACCTTGAATGGGGGAATATCTAAGAATTAAAACTCTTGGATTAGAAATAGGGATTGTATACTTACCGATGAATACTTCTTGGGGCCACGAAAACTCTTGGATCAAGCTAATATTTGTGTTTTCCCTTCATCCAAGTTGGAATGACCTTACCAACAGGTTGGATAATGAATAAACATCATTGTGGGCCTAGGAAGGTTTCAATGGTATGGATCATTGTCTCCACTGATTTGTGGTCGAAGTCATTCTGTACACTTTTCCAAGAATAAAAAGTTTTCTAACAGGGTGGTATGTGTTAGATCCATGCGGGCCAATCATTTTGCCAGATCAGTTTTGGGCATGAGCCCATAAACTAAGAAGATTCAAAGCTCAAGTGAATCACAGGACAGAAAGTTACGGGAACAATAACACCCACCGTTAAACCTTTCTACGGCCCACCATTATGTTTACTTACCTTCCTACCTGTTGATAACGTTTCACAGACATGGATGAAGGGAAAACATAAATCAGCTTGATTCAAAACTTCTATGGACCTGAGAAAGATTTTAATGGTAAGCTTTCATTTCCCACTACTTTCTATAGTGTGGTTCTCTTGAGCTTTGGATCTGCATCATTGTTAGGCTCATCCTCTACAATGATCTGAAAAATTGAATGGACAGTACGAATATAATATATACATCATGGTGGGGCCCACATAAGTTTTTCACGTCCAGGTTGCTGTGTTATAATGCACGCCCATTCATGAGGTGCTTGCTTTGAATTGTCTGAAATCTGATTACAAAATATCACAATCTTATTAGATGATATTGGCTACCCAACTTTCTAATTTCTATTAGATTGCTAAATATCTTGAAAATGGCACCAAATATATAAGACTGGGATTTTTAGCCACCGAATTTTCCAAATTCTATAATTAGATTGCTAAATGTCTTGAAAATATATATGGCCAAATATATAAGAGTAGGGAGGAATTAATGACCACCTTCTCACCAGCGTGCATATAGCTATTTGCCACCACGCTATCTAGAGCAGTGGAGGGACTCTTTCTCTACAAGATGTGTTCACAGCACATAATTACGTGGGCCCCACCATGAATATGTCTTATATTCACACTGTCCATTTATTCTGCTATATCATTTTAGTTTATGGGCTAAAAAATGAGGCAGATATAAAACTCTAGTGGACCATACTGCAGAAAGCAATGGGACAATGACACCTACAATTGATACTTTCCCGGGCCGCCATGATATTTATTTTCCATCCAACCTGTTCTTAAGATCACAGGGATTTAGATGAACGTAAAACACATCTACCTGCTTGATCCAAAACTTTTGAGGGCCCCAGTAACCTTTCAATAGGAGGCATTCAATTGCCACCTCTTTATATGGTTTAAGTTTTGGATATGCCTTATTTTTTGGGCTCATTGACCTGGAAAATGAATGGACGGAATGGATTTCATATAATGATTACGGTGGGCCACACCGAACAGATTTGGTACAGCCCTGGCCTCAGTGTATCCCTTATAGTGGGGCCTACCTTGATGTATGTATTCTATATCCATGCCGATCATCCGTTTTAATAGATCATTTTATGGTATTAACCTAAAACTGAAGCAGATCCAACTCTCATGTTGACTAAACCTTATAAAACAATGGTTACTGACAATTAATGGGGCACAAAAGTTTTGAGTCAAGCTGACATTTGTTTTATTCCTTGGTCCACGTTTATTTGACATTATCAAGAGATTGGATGGTAAATAAAATTTAAGGAAAAAAAAAAAAATCTTCAAGTACCCTAGGAAGATTTTAATGGATGGGTGTTCAATCACAATGTTTACTATAACGTGGTCCCCTTGAAATTTGGATCTTCTTCATTTTTAGGCTCATGCCTTAAAATGATTTTAAAAAATAGATGGATGGCGTGGATATAGAATACATAATGAAGGTGGGCCCCATGGCAAAGGCTGCACCGTTTGGGTTATTATGAGGTGGGAGAAGGCAGGGCAGGTGGGCGGGATTGGGTACTACCCCCACGGGGACCTGTTGAGAGACGGGCGGTCCTGTAAAAGGCTTTGTGGGGCCCACGTGATGTATGTGTTTTATCCACGTCATCTATTTATTGTAAAAAATCATTTTCCGCGGTGAGCTAAAAAAATTAGGCAGATCAAATGCTCAAGTGGCCTGAAACGGTGAGGATTGAATGCCTCCGGCTGAAAACCTTTTGGGTCCACAGAAGTTATGGATCAAACTGATATTTATGGTTTCCCATTATCCAGGTCGGTGTGACCTTATGTTCATGGCAAATAAACATAACAGTGGACCCAAGGAAGGTTTCAACGGTGAGGTGATTGTCAACACTGCTTCTAGTAGTGTGGTCCAATATTCCAGTCTCTACAATCATCTTTCAAAATGGATGGACGTATTGGATATGACATGTACATCATGGCGGGGCCCACATAGTTAGGTGACGACAACACATCTTGTTCGAGAAAGAGAATGCGAGACAGCGTTTCGTCACACAGTGCGGTGAGCAAATATATATATATATATATATATATATATATATATATATATATATATATATATATATATATATATATATATAGGGAAATGGTACTATGAGGTCAACTTCAGGGAAGTTCCCATGAGGTCAAGCTGTGTGGGCCCCACCGTGATGTATTTCAAACATCTACTCCATCAGATAGATGCACCATTCAATGCTGGGCCACAGGATAAAAAATCATATCCATCCATGACTTAGACGGGCCACACCACAAACAAACTTGGGAGGGGTTATCTGCCCATTAAAACCTTCATGATCGTTGATTGGGCCCACCGAGATGTGGTTCACAAATCCAGCCCATCCATTATGTGTGTTCCACTTCTACGAGGGTCCATATCAGGTTTCAGGCACATCCAAAACTTAGGTGGGCCCGAACAAGTGATTTTAGATATTTTAGGCATGTCTTCACATAGTTTTAGATGGTATGGCCCACCTGAGTTCCCTGTATGGCTGATGTTTGGGGTATCCCATAACATAAAGGAAACCCATCAAATGCACGGTGTTGATGTCCGACACACATCATGGTGGGGCCCACACAGCTCGACCTCATGGGAAGTCGACCTCGTAGTCCCGTGTGTATATATATATATATATATATATATATATATATATATATATATATATATATATATATATATACGGGACTACGAGGCTCACTTCCCATGAGGTCGAGCTGTGTGGGCCCCACCGTGATGTGTGTTAAACATCTACTCCATCAGTTAGATGTTGGGCCATGGGCTTAAAAATCAGGTCAATCCATGAATTAGGTGGGCCACACCACATACAATAGATGAGAGTGATTATCCGCCCATTAAAAGCTTTATGATCGTTTATTGGGCCCACCGAGATGTGGTTCACAAATCCAGCCCATACATTGTGTGTGTCCCACATGGATGAGGGGTTAAACCAAGTTTCAAATGAATCCAAAACTCAGGTGGGCCCCACCAAGTGCTTTTAGATGTTTTAGGCATGTCTTCACATGATTTTAGATGGTATGGCCCACCCGAGTTCTGTATGGAGTTGATTTTTTAGATATTCTATAAACTAAAGGGGACCCATAAAATGTAAGGTGTTGATGTCCAACACACATCACGGTGGGGCCCACACAACTCAACCTCACGAGAAGTTCCCATGAGGTCGACCTCATAAAACCATTTCCCATGGTACTATGAGGTCGACCTCATGGGAACTTCCCATGAGGGTGAGCTGTGTGGGCCCCACCGTGATGTGTGTCAAACATCTACTCCATCAGTTAAATGCAACATTCCATGTTGGGCCATGGGCTTAAAAATCAGGTCAACCTCGTAGAACCATTTCCTATATATATATATAGAGAGAGAGAGAGAGGAATGCTCACGGGGGCACTTCTCATGAGAGATACTCATAAGCACTTTTTCTTGGCTAATCGCACGTGATGTGAGCCCTAAATCTGAGCCGTCCATATAATGTAGCACCCAAAAAAATCCCTAGGGCCTATCTTATATATATATATATATATATATATATATATCCAGTGATCATTCCTCTCTCTTTATAATTTATATATATATATATATATATATATATATATATATATATATATATATATATATATCCAGTGATCATTCCTCTCTCTTTATAATTTATATATATACATAGTGTGATGGTCTCCTACGAACTGTACCGCATGACACTGTCATGCTGTCCAACTCACAGTCGTCCTGGGAACTTATATATGGTGAGCCCTACAGTGATGCATACATGAAATCTACTCCGACCATTAGGTTAGTGATGGCCAGGTAGATTTATGATTTAGATGAGCCACACCAAATGAAACAATGTGAGAGGGGATGCTTATTGTTGGATTTTTACATGGTCCACCACGATATTTATATGAATTCCACTCCAACCATTAACTTTCTTGAGAAAATTCGTGTATGGGATACTTGATTTATATGTGCCAAACCAAATGACACAGTTTGGATGGCAGTGCCCGTCTCCTACCTATTTCCCCTCATGTGGCCTCCCTAATCATCTGATGTGGATGATGTTTTAACCATAAAGCTAAATGTTTATTGCTAACCTTATGGAAGGAGCTAATTTCACATACACATCATGGTGAGGCCACCCCCAGCCTACCCTCAACTGCCTTGGCTGGCACGTTGTCCTGGGACGTGGGTTGCATGCTGACCAAGGCAGTAGGCAAAGAGGGTGGGTGCTCGTGGATCCTACAATATGTGTTATCCATGCCGTCCATCCACTTTTCCAACTCACTTTATGGCATGAGCACAAAAATGAAACGGATCCAACTAGCAGGTGGACCACACCATGGGAAAAGAGTGGTGATTGAACGCCACCATTGGAAGCTTCTCAGGGTCCACTGTAATGTTTATTTGCCGTCCAATGTGCTGATTAAGTCATAAAAACCTAGATGGAAGTAAAAGACCAATACCAGCTTGGTCCAAAACTTTTGTGCTCCAACAAGTTTTTAATGGTGGGCCTTCAATCACCACTGTTTCTTCTGGTGTGGTCCACCTGAAATTTAGATCTGCCTCGGTTGTTGGTTCACTCCCTAAAATGATCTGAAAAAACTGACTGCATGGATAAAACACACGCATCATGGTGGAGGCCACGTATCATTTCCAACACCGACTACTAGCGACCAATGCATGTCTGGCAGGTTCAGCATGCAAACCGGTTTGCTACGTGAAGGAGCTTGGCGAGAAAACCAAGATGGGAGAGCTTGGGTGGACCCTTCAGTGATGTGTATGTGAAATCCACTCCAACCACAAGGTGTGTGACTAAAATTTAGTTATAGGATTCAAAAATAAGCCACATCCATAATTCAAGTGGGCCACGTGAGAAGAAACAGTGCAAGGATTGCCTTCCTTTCAACCTTTTTTACTTAGTGTGGCCCACATAAATAATGTATGGGCTTACTTTTTGGATCCCATGTATTAATTTACATGAAGCAGCAAACGGTTGGAGTGGATTTCATAAACTCATTATAACAATGCCACCCGTCTAAGTTGCCAAATATCACCAGGAATTGGATATCTAAGAATTAAAACTCTTGGATTAGAATATTGTAACCCTTTGATCATTTGAGTCTTTTTTTCTTTTAATATGGACAGCATCCTTAACAATATTCTGCTAACCAAAGGGTCAAAATCCAATCCAATAGTTTTTTTGGTATATCCTCATTCCGAGGTGTGGCCCATCTTATAAATGATTTGGGTCATTGAAGAGGACAGCAATTCAACTGCATGCTTAAGTCCCGATCTATCATATCGCAGTGTATTGAGATGAAGTCTAGCAAATCTCCTACCGTAAATATCAGGATATCTTGATCTTAGGGAGGAGTTTTCCTGGAATGACACAATAATGCTATGTTGGACGAAAAGATTATGGAATATATACTGCAGTATTCTCCCATCCAAAACAGCCCTCAAGAAGAAATGACACATTTCAATGATTCTTTTGGTGGAAGTAGCAGCTCCTAATCACATGGTGTTTTGAGGGAAATGAGTAATTGCAATTTGGTGCCAATTTGCAGGAATGCTAAGGGAGGAAACTACTATAGGGAATTATATGATGCGTGGCCTGCACTTTTGTGCAGTATGCATGGGTTTTCAATTTGACAAGAAGGCCCATGGTTATCCAAACCATTAGTCAGTTGTGGATGGGCAATGCCTCAATAATCTCCTTGGTAGGACAATCTTGAACTTTTGATTTATGGCTTCCAGATAGATGGTTAAGAAGAGAAATTCAACAACAGTCCACATTCAAATGTAAAAAGTCCTACAGTCGTTAGGGGACCTTCCAATTTTAGAGGTTTTTCAGGGCATTCTACCAAAGCATGAAATCATTGACTGAGTATTTCAGCATTTTTATTGAATTTGGCTACAAAGTAAGTCTTTTGGTGAGCTTTGGATTTGGTAGAATTTGGCCGAATCTAAAGATATGCAAAATGGGAGCCGAAAGGTAACTTGTTGCAGTAGTAGGAAATTGCATGTGTTGGGATAGCATTGATCTTGAAATCTCCTAATCATTTGAACCGGCTAAATAACTATATGGTGCTAATCTTGAGAGCCTATAAAAAATTACAATGAGGAGAATAAGGATGGAAGAGAAGAAAAAAATGAGAGAGCATGAGATGCTGAGGTGTATTGATACTTTAGCCCTCTACTCTTATTTATATAATAGTAATTAAAAATGTAAATGCACCTATGATCCTTATTACATGGACTTCATCCTAGTGAGCCTTATTCAAGGATTGACCTTTCAACACTCCCAAACATTATAATGATCAAGACTAGCTTGAAACGAAGACTAACATAATCAAATTAACTTAGGCAAAAGAAGAAGAAGAAGAAAAAAAAAAAATCTCCAACGGAACCAAATCATCGGTCCTCTTTTAGCATTGCAATTTCATGAAGTGTTAAAAAAATCCCAAGCTAATTAATGAGCTCAACATGTGTAGTCCTTGTAAGCATCACGATCACCAATAATCCCTGCATGTGCAAGCCCCATCCTTGAAATGATGGAACCGTTTTATGTCTCTCAACACAATCTCCCTCTCACTGATCTTACTTACGTGTTTCATCAATGAATGGCAATCTCCACACACTCTCAAATCCTCCACTATCCTAATAACCGCCGGACTCAAAGTGCTGACCAGCCCGAATGCAAGCGCCAGCTTCTCGCTGTGACTTCCCAGTGTATCTTCTTTCTCCTCTTCCTCGATATTATGAGAACTCCATCGGCATCCGGCATGTACCCTTGGGCCCTCGCATATGCTGTTATCTCCTCTAACTTCCTGTATATTTCTTTTGTACGTTCGTGGTCCTGATCACCCGCTGTAAAACTATGCACATGGCCTCCAACCTCAATGAAACTCTGCCCAAGGGGCTTATCTGTACCCCTAATATTCATTAGGTTTCTCACCTTCTCAACGTCTTCCCATCTCCTGGCCTCAGCATATACGTTGGAGAGAAAATTATAGCTACCTGGATGCTTGGGTTCAAGCTGTAAGAGCCTGTTTGATGCTATTTCTTCCATTTCAATGTTCTTATGAGCTCGGCAAGCACAGAAGAGTATGCCCCATATGACGAAATTGGATTCGATTGGCATGCTTTCGATGAATTTGAGGGCTTTTTCTAGATGGCCTGCGCGAACAAATAGATCCACAATGCAGGCGTAATGCTCCACTGTTGGTGTGATTGAGTAATCTAAATGCATGCAGTTGAAGACCAGCAACCCTTGATCAACCATGCCAGAGTGCGAACATGCCGTCAAGACCTCCAAAAACACAGCCTTATCTGGATGTATACCTACAAAAATAGGCAGATTTAATCTCCTTAACTATGTACAGGCTGCAGGAAAAGCAATTGTGGCTCACGGGCGTGTCAATTTGGTGCACAAAATTCAAGCTGTTCATCACATGGGCTTTACCAAATATGCACCCTGACCCAAAAATAATCATGCTGATATAGTCATCAGGTGGGCCACATTTGCCTGAAGACATGAAGATTAAAAGATTAACCAATGGTCTACATTTGGCATACACATGGACCACCGCACATGGCTTTCCTGAAGAGTGGAATGGCCTAGACAACATACATGGTGGCGCCAGCCAAGTGCGCATCCCAGCTCTTGCTAAGACTCTCCACATTGGCACATGGTGGAGAGTGGGATTAGACTCACACAAGAAGGGCAGAAGAGATCAATAAAATTTCATTAAGAACACTATAGCTTCAATGTTAGAGCTCATACCTGAAGATTTCATCTCTTCAAAACATCGGAGGGCCTCTTCACAACATCCATGAATAGCCCAACCTGATATCATGGCAGTCCAAGTAAGAACATCCTTCTTTTCTATTCGATAGAAAAACCGACCAGCACACCCAATGTCCCCACACTTTGAATACATAACAACCAAATCATTCCCAAGCCTTGTGTTTATCTAAAACTCATTGCCCAAAACATATTCATGAATCCGAATCCCAGCATCTAAAGCTCCGATCCTCGCACACGCCATTAGTGCGTAAATCACATTACAATCATAAGGTTTCACGCCTTCGTCCAACATTCTAAAGAAAGTACTCAAAGCCCTTTGATGGTCTCCATTTCGTGAAAACCAACAGTCATCGTTGTCCAAGAAAGCACGTCCCTCTCCGGCATCGCCTCTAAAATCTTGCTCGCCCTTTCCAAATCCCCAACGTTACAATAACCATTAATTAAAAGGTTCCCCAAGAGCATGTTCTCAGGAGTTTCCTCGAATAGCTGCAGTGCGTGATCCAAGAACCCGAATCTCACATACATATGGGCCAATGAAGTCGGCATGAAGGAGCCGATATCAAGCCCGAGCCTAATGATACTGGCATGGAGGGCCCCGCCGAGGCCGTAATCGAGCAATGAACTGGCGGATCTAAGTGCGTAGGCGAAGGTGAAGCTGTCCGTACTGATGCTTAGGCGTCGCATGAGGACGAAATGAGAAGTCGAGTTCGCGAAACGGCCATTAAGACAGAGGGCCCCTATCAACGAATGGAAGATGGAGTGATCAGGGTCATGGAAATGGTGGAAGATCGAGAGGGCGTAGTCGATCGACTTGAGAAGAGAGCAGTTAGAGATGAGCTTGGAGATGACATAGCTGTTCTGAGAGAGGCCATGTCGGATGATCTGGGCATGGGTCTGTTTGAGATGGCAAGCGGTTTTCGAGGTGCAGATCAAGGAGAGAAAGCGGATTTCTGGAATCTGAGAATAGGCACCGAAGTGGTTTTGTAGTGTGGTTTGGGTGGAAAAGGATGGTTTTCTTGGAAGGGTGGTTTTGAGGGAAGAGAATCGCATGTTGGCCGTTCCTGTGCTGAGTCCGGATCCGCTGGGTTGAATACAGAGCGGATTTCGTGTCGTCGTCTGCTCTTAATAGGACTCGTACGAGAAAAATTTTGCTACACCCACGGCTTGCATACACATACGGCCCACTTGAGTCTTTGATCCGGTTCATTTTTGTTCTCATGCCCTAAAATGATCTCACAAAACGGATGTAAGGGGTGGATTTATCAAAAGGCATCACTGTGGGCCCCACCCTGGTTCCCAGCGCAGTAACTTCCTGCCCAAGCCTTTGCCCCTAGCTGTTTTTTATGCCGATCCGTACCGTCCATTCCATGATAAGGATTGTAATGTGGCATGGATGTAAAAATGAATCTCTACCGATTTAGATCAAATGATCATGTGGACCATATCGGTAAGATTTCTTTCAATGGTTCAGAAATTATATATTATTGAGACTTCGTGGGGCTAGACTACCACTTAGAACATGAGAAAACTGATGGACGGTGTTGATCGTTGAAGATGATGCAGGTGGTCCCATTTCACGCTTGCAATTCCGTAATTCACAAAGTGAAGAGAGAGCGGATAAGGTGAGACCCCGGCTTCACAAAGCAAGATCGTGCGGGTCACCGTTGGGCGCACCTTGATCTATGAATTATGTATCCACATCGTCCATCCGTCTTTTCATATTATTTTAGGGTATTATCACAAAAATAAATACATTCAATTATATTAGGTGTACTGTTCCATTATTATTACTATTATCAATGTCGTCCATCCAACTCGCAGTCACTTTTATGCCTTGGTCAAGAAAACTGAAACACGTGTACCGTACCAATGGAAACACCCTTGGAATCTCCCCCAGGGCTATTGTGATAAAAAGATCATAAGACCTGAATGTATGAAAATCATAAATATCAGCTTCATCCACAACTTTAATGGCCCACCTTACATGCGCTTCAGTGGCAATATGGATGGACGGTGTAGATTACATGAGCCTTAGCAGTGGACCCCATCCAAGTTAGCTTCCACAAAGAGTAAGCGGCTTAAATGGTATGAGCTTAAAATCGAAGTTAAAAAGGTCATATTTAAGCTTATTCAAGGATAGTTTTGACTTTTTAAATGAAAACGCTGATCGCTTTACAGGCTAGGAGTCAAAGTCAAAGAGGCCGGTATTTAAAAAGGGATTTTTGACCGTAAGAGCGCCTTTATGATGAAAGTTGGGGACGGAAACACCCTTACTTTGGTTCCTATAATAGAGTTTAAGTGAAGAAAAAGCCACCTAGCCTCCCATCTCAAGATAATGATGTGGATGTGAGCTGTATTGGATCCACTTCAAAGTAGATCCAATCCGTTCATTTTCTTTGTAGCCCCTTGTTTATATGGGAATGTGGTAACATAACGCTAACCTGATTTATGTGTAGCCCACAATACCTCAAAAACAGTAATGGTAACGATAACGATAACCATTACCTACTAAATGTTTTCATGTATTGTGGTCCATATGAGTGGCAGACGTTGATTTTTCTTCTATACATGGCCTAAAATGAAATTCCGAGGATAATGGATGCATTGGATTCAAGGCAAAAGTAATGGCGAGCCCCACAAACGGTGTTGATGCTTATCTCGACCCTTACTACATGAAAATCACAACCCTTTGTGGATGACAATCACAATCCCGACCCTTAAAACATGACAATCACGACCTTCTGTGAATGGCTATCATAATCCTGACCCTTACTACATGCCATTCGGCATAACGATCAATATATATACTCTCAGATCTCAGAGTATGAATATCTCAGAAGTGGACTCCACCTATACTCTCAGATCTCAGAGGAGGAATATCTCAGAGGAGAATATCTCAAATCTCAGAGGAGGATTATCTCAGAGTATATGCGGAATGTGTATCTCAAATCTCAGTACCGGACAAATGGGAGCCTACGTGATGTATGTACTAAATCCAACCCATCCATGGGGTGAGTACCCTCATATTATCATCAGATTATGAAAAAAAGATTGATCTAAGACTCTAGTGGGCCACAAAACAGGGAAAATGATGTGAGGGGATGACTGCCCTTGATTCTCACGTGTGCCCACATGAGTTCAAGAATAGACTGATTTTTGTCATGAACCTTTCGTACATGGCATTCGAAGGGCCTGGATGGACTAAATTCCATATACACAGTATGATATCCCCCCACAAAAATCAATGATGTGCATTCCCTCTTAACTTGTCCCTATGAGGTCAAGCATATCATGGATGGTTGGATGCCGGTGGTACCGATAGCACTGGATCCCACCCATCTGTCATATTTTTAGTTTTAGCTGTAATTGTCCACGTGTACATAATCTTGGCTGTCCATCAAGTGGGTCCCACAGATGGGTCATTGCTCACGAAATCTCATTCGTAGCTGAAGAGATAAAATTGGACATGGTTCAGACTTCAGAAGCGTATATACCGGATGGATAGGATCATCCGATCCCCATAGAGTTTACTCAGTGCACCAAGAGTACTGAGTTACTCAGTACCCATAGTCTACGGTGCTCCTAGTTGCATAAGGATACCCGGACAGTCTGATCAGTTCACCTGAACCGTCCGCTTAGTCCAGCACACTCTTCATGTGCAGCCGAGCCAAAAACCACAATGATCTGACAGTTCCAACCCTCCCTTATAATATAAAGTGGATGGCCGAGATTGCATCCAGTAGTGATTTAATGGTCAGTAGTGATTTAATGGCCACCAACATATCACGGTGGAAAATGCCCACCTGTGACTGTAGGTCCAGCATTTTGTGTATGTATTTTAACCACACCACCATCTGTTTTCTAGCCTTCTTTAGTGGGCCCACTGATCAGTGGGACCCTCATGGTGTGTGCATGAAATCCACACCAACCATCCATGTTCCAGCCTATGTTTGTGAAGATGGGACAATCCAAAGCTCAGATGGACCACACATACACAGAAACAGTGGATGTAGGGCCCATCATAGTGATTATTTTGATGCCCCTCCTGATGATATGGACATGTGGGCCCTGGATGCATTGAAAACACAAAAATCAGCTTGTTTCAAAGCTGATGTGATTTTTGTGATCCTATATTGTTCCTTTAGTGTATAGAATGTCAGAGTATAGAATATCTGTGTAGAATGTCAAATGGACCTAAAAGGACCATGATACAGTAAAGTCCACTTGTATGCTCGCTAGGTGGGCCACACCAAAGGAACAATATAGAATCACCACTAAAACCTCTAAATTCATACTGTGGCCCACATTAGTTGTCGATGGGTGGGAGGAGGATTCCATATGAGTATAGGCGGAATATCTCAGAGGTTTTAGTTTATAGAATGTCAGAGTACAGAATATCCCATATGATAGAAAGCAAACCATCCATTTTATATTTCCAGCAGTGAGCCAGCCATGGCTCAAAAATCACAATGTTTGGGAAATGCTAACTTTTCAAGCCGCTCATGTGAGCAAACACTGAAAGGAAAAAAACCGCGACGACTCCCATTAAATCTAAAAATGGCGCGCAAAAATCTACCCTGCGTAATTCACCTGTCAAGACAAAGGATGTCGAGTTTGGATCACCTTAGGCCTTTTCCTTGTGTGTTGTACACTTGTGTGCCCACATCCAAACGGTTTGATAATAAGTTATCCTCTGCTTGGCTGATAACTTTAAAAATGTCATGTGCATATAACATCCAACCCGTCTAATTGGTTATCTCCACCATGAGGTTCACCTTACGTAAAAGTCATCCTGTCCATTCATTGAGCTGATCATACATGTATTTTAGAAGTAATCCATCAGGTGGACCACAACTTATCGTCCAGCCAGCTGGAATAAACATTTTTTCTTTTAAAATTTGCCTGGATTTTTAATCATTCTAAACTTTCTAGTAACAAAGCTGGGAGGAGAAACACATCATAGAGGCTCATCCAATATATATATTATTGATAAACATAGGCAGACATAACAACCCTATATAGGCATCACATAAATGCCTACACATACACACCTAACACAACCCTAGGATAAGCATAGCAACATCAAACATCAACCATGTATTGTCGACTAGTACAAATCAGAGTATAGAATATCTCCGAGGAGGATTCTGCCTTTGAGTATAGAATCTCTCTCTCTCTCTCTCTCTCTCTCTCTCTCTCTCTCTCTCTCTTCTCCACGATTTCTCTTTCTGGTGTTTCTAAAAGGAAGAGAGACGGACGATCTCTTATAACCAAACACAGTAAGTGAGTTGGCTTGGTGCAAAAGAGGTTTGGATCCGGACGGTGTGTTACTCGAATAACACCTAAGAGCCCATTGTAAGGTGTTGGTAATGTTTATTTACAATCCAAGCTCTTGATAATGTCAATAAGGTCTTGATGAATAGAAAATCTAAAGATCGTATTGATCCAAAACTTTTGTGGCCCACAAAACATTATTAATGGTTATTCATCACTGTTAGTGGTATGGTCCACCTAAGATTTGGATCTTCTTAGAGTTATGGATCGCGTTCTAAAATGATATGAAAAAACAGATGGACGGTGTAGATATATAAAAAAAAAATACATCAAGATAGGCCCCACACAGTTAGGGTAACAACCACTAAGCTTTTCCGGGTAACACCTAATTCACATCAAGATTAGGGTAACACCCACTAATCCTCACGTTTTCGGCCCACTTGAGTCTTTGATCCTGTTCATTTTTGTTCTCATGTCCTAAAATGATCTCACAAAACGGATGTACGGGGCGGATTTATAAAAAAAAATCACTGTTGGCCCCACCTTGGTTCCCAGCGCAGGAACTTCCTGCCCAAGCCTTTGCCCCGTAGCTGTTAAGTTGTCACATCATTGGCTTTAAGGTAGGTAGGGCCCACTGTTTTTTGTGCCGATCCGTATCGTCCATTCCATTGCAAGGATTGTAATGTGGCATGTATATAAAAATGACTCTCTACCGCTTTGGATCAAATGATCATGTGGACCATATCGGTAAGATTTCTTTCAATGGTTCAGAAATTATATATTATTGAGACTTCGTGGGGCTAGACTACACTTAGAACATGAGAAAACTGATGGACGGTGTTGATCGTTGAAGAGGAGGAAGGCGGTCCCATTTCACGCTTCTATGAGGGTAATTCCGTAATTCACAAAGTGAAGAGAGAGCGGATAAGGTGAGACCCCGGCCTCACAAAGCAAGATGGTGCGGGTCACGTTGGGCCCACCTTGATCTATGAATTATGTATCCACGTCGTCCATCCGTCTTTTCAAATTATTTTAGGGTATTATCACAAAAATAAGTACATTCAATTATTAGGTGGACTATTCCATTATGTATGACTATTATCATGTCGTCCATCCAATTCGCAATCACTTCTATGCCTTGGGCCAAAAAATGAAACACAACAAAAAATCACAAATATGGCCGACCTTACATGCGCTTCAGTGGCAATATAGATGGACGGTGAAGATTACATGAGCAGTATCAGTGGACCCATCCAAGTTAGCTTCCACAAAGAGTAAGGGGCTTAAATGGTATCAGCTTAAAATCGAAGTTAAAATGGTCATATTTAAGCTTATCCAAGGATAGTTTCGACTTTTTAAGTGAAAATGGCTGCTTGCTTTACAAACTAGGAGTCAAAGTCAAAGAGGCCGGTATTTAAAAAGGGATTTTGACCTCTTTATGATGAAAGTACCGCTTGTTCTTGCTTAAACTATTTTCCATTACTATCCCCTAACACTTATTAAACTTTGTTGTGGACGAAAACATCCATACTTTGGTTCGTGCATTGGTACAGAGTTTAAGTGAAGAAAAAGTCACCTAGCCTCCAATCTCAAGGTAATGATGTGGATGTGAGTTGTCATTGGATCCACTTCAAAGTAGATCCAATCCGTTCATTTCTTTGTAGCCCATTGTTTATATGGGAATGTGGTAACATAACGCTAACCTGATCTATGTGTAGCCCATAATACCTCAAAAACAGTAATAGTAACGATAACGATGACCATTACCTACTAAATATTTTCATGTATTGTGGTCCATATGAGTCGCAGATGTTGATTTCTTCTATACATGACCTAAAATGAAATCCCAAGGATAATGGATGCACTGAATTCAAGGCAAAAGTAATGGTGAGCCCCATAAACGGTGTTGATGCCTATCCCGACCCTTACTACATGACAATCATGACCTTTTGTGGATGGCTATCACGATCCCGACCCTTAAAACATGACAATCACGACCCTCTGTGGATAGCTATCATGATCCTGACCCTTACTACATGTCATTCGGCATAAAGATCAATATATATACTCTCAGATCTTAGAGTATGAATATTTCAGAAGAGGACTCCACCTATACTCTCAGATCTCAGAGGAGGAATATCTCAGAGAAGAATATCTCAGATCTCAGAGGATGATTATCTCAGATTATAGGCGGAATGTGTATCTCAAATCTCAAAGGAGGATTATCTCAGAGTATAGGCGGAATGTGTATCTCAAATCTCAGTACCGGACAGATGGGAGCCTACGTGATGTATGTACTAAATCCAATTCGTCCATCGGGTGAGTACCCTCATACTATCATCAGACTATGAAAAAAGATTGATCTAAAACTCTAGTGGGCCACAAAATAGGAAAAATGATGTGAGGGGATGACTGCCCTTGATTCTCACGTGGGCCCACATGAGTTCAAGAATAGACTGATTTTTGTCATGAACCTTCGTACATGGCATTCGAACGGCCTGGATGGACTAAATTCTGTATACACAGTATGATGACCCCCCATAAAAATCAATGATGTGCATTCCCTCTTAACTTGTCCCTATGAGGTCAAGCATATCGCGGACGGTTGAATGCCGGTGGTACCGATAGCACTATCCCACCCATCTGTCATATTTTTAGTTTTAGCTGTAATTTTCCACATGTACATAATCTTGGCTGTCCATCAAGTGGGTCCCACAAATGGGTCATTGCTCACAAAATCTCATTCGTAGCTGAAGAGATAAAATTGGACATGGTTCAGACTTCGGAAGCGTATATACCGGATGGATAGGATCATCCGATCCCCACAGAGTTTACTCAGTGCACCAAGAGTACTGAGTTACTCAGTACCCATAGTCTACGGTGTTGGGTGCGTTTCACACATGCCTTAGGATCTTGCCCCCCAATGCATTAGAATTATGGACTAAGATAATGCAATAATCAAGAATAAATCAACAACCACACGACACAAGGATTTTTACGTGGAAAACCCTCGAAAGAGGTAAAAACCATGGGACCTAGTCCAGATCAACAATTCATTATCTCAGAGAACTGTTACAACCGATCATAAGCACACACCGCTTGGATCAAACCTTCTTCACCCAGTTCGGGATGGATAACAATAAAAGGACTAGAAAACTGAGAGATCTCACCCGAGCACGAGGACGTTGAAAAGCCGAGACGTCGTTGCACCGTAAATCACCTTCACGAGCAAAGGCTCCTCTACCAACAAACTTCCTCTCCCTCTTTCTCTCCCTCTCTCTCTCTCTCTCTCTCTCTCTCTCTCTCTCTATTTCACCTTTTACGTGTAGAACAACTTGTAAGATTGCCAAATCCCGGATTAGAGCTTCATATATATAGATTAGCAAGAGTCCTAACCAAATTTAGAAACTGCAGTAGCAGTCCGTGCACACCTCCAACAGTTCGGCCAAAAGCCTCCGGCCGGTCGGACCCACCAAAACCTGTCCAGAGAGATGCTGTGTTAAAAAACACGTAACCCGACCTGTCTGCCGACCGATCGGACGACCAGTCAGCCTTCACAAATTTCGTCCAGAGACATTGTGGTTTCCAACCACTTTGTCCAGCCGGTCGGCCAGGGGGCACCGGCCGGTCAGAACTCAAACCTTTTACTCTCTCCTATACACGTGTGAGGAAAACTCCAACATACGCATGCTCCTAGTTGCATAAGGATACCCGGACAGTCTGATCAGTTCACTTGAACCGTCCGCTTAGTCCAGCACACTCTTCATGTGCAGCTGAGCCTAAACCACAATGATCTGACGGTTCCAACCCTCCCTTATAATATAAATGGATGGCCGAGATTGCATCCAGTAGTGATTTAATGGCCAGTACTGATTTAATGGCCACCAACATATCACGGTGGAAAATGCCCACCGTTGACTGTAGGTCCAGCATGTTGTGTATGTATTTTAACCACACCACCATCTGTTTTCTAGCCTTCTTTAGTGGGCCCACTAATCAGTGGGACCCACATGGTGTGTGCGTGAAATCCACACCAACCATCCATGTTCCAGCCTATCTTTGTGCAGATGGGACAATCCAAAGCTCAGATGGACCACACATACACAGAAACAGTGGATGTAGGGCCCATCATAGTGATTATTTTGATGCCCCACCTGATGATATGGACATGTGGGCCCTGGATGCATTGAAAACACATATATCAGCTTGTTTCAAAGCTGGTTGGATTTTTGTGAACCTATATTGTTTCTTTAGTGTATAAAATGTCAGAGTATAGAATATCTGTGTAGAATGTCAAATAGACCTAAAAGGACCTAAAAGGACCATGATACAGTAAAGTCCACTTTTATGCTCACTAGGTGGGCCACACCAAAGAACAATATAGAATCACCACTAAAACCTCTAAATTCACACTGTGGCCCACATGAGTTTTCGATCGGTCGGAGGTGGAATATCTCAGAAGAGGATTCCATATGAGTATAGGCGGAATATCTCAGAGGTTTGTGCATAAAATGTCAGAATATAGAATATCTCATATGATAGAAAGCAAACCATCCATTTTATATTTCCAGCAGTGAGCCAGCCATGGCTAAAAAATCACAATGTTTGGGAAATTCTAACTTTTCAAGCCGCTCATGTGAGCAAACACTAAAAGAAAAAAAACCGCGGCGACTCTCATTAAGCTAAAAATGGCCCTGGTTAAGATAGTTAGCAAAAATCTACCCTGAGTAATTCACCTGTCAAGACAAAGGATGTCGAGTTTGGATCACCTTAGGCCTTTTCCTTGTGTGTTGTACACTTGTGTGCCCACATCCAAACGGTTTGATAATAAGTTATCCTCTGATTGGCTGATAACTTTAAAAATGTCATGTGCATATGACATCCAACCAGTCTAATTGGTTAGCTCCACTATGAGGTTCACCTTACGTAAAAATCATCCTGTCCATTCATTGAGCTGATCGTACATGTATTTTAGAAGTAATCCATCAGGTGGACCACAACTTATCGTCCAGTCAGCTGGAATAAACATTTTTTCTTTTAAAATTTGCCCGAATTTTTAATCATTCTAAACTTTCTAGTAACAAAGCTGGGAGGAGAAACACATCATAGAGGCTCATCCAATATATATTATTGATAAACATAGGCAGACATAACAACCCTACACAGGCATCACAAAAATGCCTACACATGCACACCTAACACAACTTTGGGAAAAGCAGAGCAACATCAACCATGTATTGTTGATTGGTACAAATCAGAGTATAGAATATCTCAGAGGAGGATTCCGCCTATGAGTATAGAATATCTCATAGTTTAGAATCTCTCTCTCTCTCTCTCTCTCTCTCTCTCTCTCTCTCTCTCCACGATTTCTCTCTTTGGTGTTTCTTGAAGGAAGAGAGACGAACAATCTCTTATAACCAAACACAATCAGTGAGTTGGCTTGGTGCAGAAGAGATTTGGATTCGTACGGTTTTGGCGTTGGCACCACCTGAATCATCACATCCGACTTTCTTGCACTTGATCACTTAGGAACTGTAGAGATAGTAGGTGGAGTCCACAAGAAGATATGGGTGAAGTTTGGAGAGACTATGCACAGTAGATCGGAAGATCTTGATCGTCCTAGTCTTGAACGGTGGTTTGGAGTGGGCCGTACAGGGCATGATTAGTAGTAAGATTGGGAGGATTAAGTTCAAGTAGGGCTCTATCAGGATGGACAGATCATAATTGAATATGGGGCCCACCTGGAGTATGACGTGGATCACGTTGTTATGGGCGTAGCAGGGTCGAAGAAGAACTTTCTTCGTTCTTTTTTTTGTTCCATGCGCCGCACGGTATATACTACCTACGGCTACAATCACAAGTGGGGTCCACACACTATGAATAAGGGGCATCTGCTCCGTCCAACGGGTTGGCAACATCATTTTAACCGCTGCCAAGAAAAATGAGGCAGGTCTAAGATATGATGGGTCACTTATGCACTGATTTCTATTTAGGGCATTTGTAGGATGATCTGAGATCTGAAATTCAACGTGTACGGCTAAAATATGCCCAAAAGCATGTATATGAAGTTTTGCCTGAACAACACGACCTAATGTGTGAAAACATTTAGTAGGTAATGGTCATCATTACCATTATCGTTTTTTAAGTATTGTGGGCTATACATACATCAGGTCAGCATCATGTTACCACATTCCCATATAAAAAAGGAGCTACAAAGAAAATTAATGGATTTGATCTACTTTAAAGTGGACCAAATGACAACTCACATCCATATCATTGCCTCGAGATTGGAAGCTATGTGACTTTTTCTTTACTCAAACTCCGTTCCGTACCAGTGCTGGAACCAAAGGGTATTTTCATCCACATCAAAGTTTAAAAAGTGTCAGGGGATAGTAAGGGAAAATAGTTTCAGTAGGAACAAGCGGATAATTTCACCACATAAGGGGGTCCGTACGGTCAAAATCTCATTTAAAAGAGTAGAAGCACTGAAATAGAAATAGCTCAAAAGCAAGCCGATTTTTATTCATTAACCAAAGTGTAGGCACCAATATGACATTAACCCTTTTTTAAATTCCAAGGTGATAGACCGTTGATCTTTCACCAGGCCAAATATCACCTCAAATTAAATCCTAAGTACGAGGCTACGCAGTTGATTATTTACCGGGCTAAGATTACATGAAATTCATGAAAATCATTAGATGCAATATAAAAATTTAGTCTTGCACTCAAGAAATTGGATAATTGGTGATTCAGGTGGCCACACCAAGAAAAATAATTTGAGAGGTCAGTGTCATCCTCTACACTTTTCCAAGAATAAACTTTTTTCTAACATGATGTATGTGTTAGATCCACACCTTCCATTCATTTTGCCAGATCAGTTTTGGGCATAAGCCCAAAAACTAAGAAGATCCAAAGCTCGAAGTAAATCACACCGCAGAAAGTTATGGGGACAATAACACCCACCATTAAACCTTTCTAGGGCCCACCATTATGTTTACTTACCGTCCAACCTGTTGATAAGGTTACACAGAAATGGATGAAGGGTAAACATAAATCAGTTGATCCTAAACTTCTGCGTACCCAAGAAGATTTTAATGGTAAGCTTTAATTTCCCACTACTTTCCATAGTATGGTTCTCTTGAGCTTTGGATCCGCCTCATTGTTGGGCTCATCCTCTAAAATGATCTGAAAAATTGAATGGACGGTATGAATATAATATATACATCATGGTGGGGCCCACATAAGTTTATCACGGCAAGGTTGCTGTATTATAATACACGCCCATTCATGAGGTGCTTGCTTTGAATTGTCTGAAAATCTGATTACAAAAGATTACAATCTTATTAGATGATATTGGCTACCCAACTTTCCAATTTTTATTAGATTGCTAAATATCTTGAAAATGGCGCCAAATATATAAGCCTGGGATTTTTAGCTATCGAATTTTCCAAATTCTATAATTAGATTGCTAAATATCTCAAAAATATGGCCAAATATGTAAGAGTAGGATTGTTACCCCAGAATTTCTCGTAAAATTTTAAAAGACCAACCTACCTTTTTTTGGTGGACGCGGATTGGGTACGGCCCCTGGTCGGACCTTTAAGCATCCGACCAGTTCTGTGTGGGCCCACCATCATGTATCGGTTAATCCATGCTGCCCATCCCTTTTCTAAGATCATTAGGGGGTATGGTAATAAAAACAATGCAGATCCAACGTTCTAATGGACGACAACAGACAGTGGATTAGCTACTGACGACTTCAGTAGCTGAATTGAAGTCAGAAAGTTCTGCTCATTATTTCGTGTGGCACACTTGAAAGTTGGATCTTCTTAATTTTTAGGCCCGTACCCTATAATGATCTTGTACAAAGGATTATCGGAATGAATAAACAGATACATGATGGTGGGCCCCACACAGATCTGATACAATCCGCGTACTATTTTCGTGATGGTGTGCGGATGCGGATTTCTGTAAAAGCTTTTTGTAATAAGTTACTTAGGCTAGGAAGCTAGTTCGAGCTCACCCTGATGTTTGTGATGAATCCACGCGGTTCATCCATTTTGCAAACTCATTTCAGGACATGAGATAAAAGTTAAAAGTGAATCTAAAATTAAAAGAGGCCACACAAGAGGAAAAAGTGGGGAAAGAAATGCCAACCATTGAATCCTTTCTGAGGTACACCTTGATGTTTATGTCATCCAACGGTAGTCGCTCAATCCTCTTGTATAGCATACTTAAGTTTTGGATCCACCTCATTTTTGGCCTCATTTTTGGTCTCATGCCTTAAAATGAGCCAAAAAAATTGGACCAGGTGGATTTCTCGTGATGTGTAGACATCATGTAAGGCCTCACCTAGCTTCCCCGCTCACCAACTTCTTGAGAAAGCCTTTCACAACGTAAATGGGCACTTAACCTGCATGCCCCATTTGCAGGTTGGAACAACCGGGTATTTCTCCCCAACTATTAATCGCAAGAAGATTATATCTAGGGTCTCCCATAAGAGCTTATATATATATATATATATATATATATATATATATATATATATATATATATATATATATATATATATATATATATATATAGAGAGAGAGAGAGAGAGAGAGAGGGGGGGGGGGGGGGGGGGGGGGGGGGGGGGGGGGGGGAATGCTCACGAGTGCACTTCTCTTTCTCACAAAAACTCATGAGCACTTTTTCATGGCTCATCGCACATGACGTGAGCCCAAAATTTGAGTGGTCCATGTGATGCAGCACCCCAAAAAACCCTGGGTGGGGGGGGGGGGGGGGGGGGGGGGGGGGGGGGGGGGGGGAATGCTCACGAGTGCACTTCTCTTTCTCACAAAAACTCATGAGCACTTTTTCATGGCTCATCGCACATGACGTGAGCCCAAAATTTGAGTGGTCCATGTGATGCAGCACCCCAAAAAACCCTGGGGGGGGGGGGGGGGGGGGGGGGCGGGAATGCTCACGAGTGCACTTCTCTTTCTCACAAAAACTCATGAGCACTTTTTCATGGCTCATCGCACATGACGTGAGCCCAAAATTTGAGTGGTCCATGTGATGCAGCACCCCAAAAAACCCTCAGGGCCAATCTTTCAACTTATTCCAGAACCTTGGTGGGTCATGCAAGAAGGAAACAGTTTCCTCCCTTGATTTGCCTTTTGCTTTCTGCTGTGGCCCACCAGAGTTCTGAATCAGGTTGAAAGATGGACTATAAGGTTTTTTGGAGTGTTGCATCACGTGAACGGCTCAGATTTTGGGCTTACATCATGTGCAATGAGCTATAAAAAAGTACTCACGAGTTGCTTATGAGAGAAGTGCATATATATATATATATATATATGCTAATACATAATTAATTGCAAAATTCAAATTAGTACGACTAACTTAGCATTAAATGTAAAAAATACTTCTCTTTTTTTCAAATGTAATGCTCGTTAAAATAATCGCATTAAAGGAAGGAAGAGAGGGCTCTCTGGAATCTGGATGCCCTGCCCCTCTAATGTCTTGCTCACGGGAGCGGATTGCCTGATGTCTGTACCCGGGCTGTGTGGGGTCCATAGAAATGTCCGAGACAAATCCAATCCGTCCATCTGTTTTGAAAGACCACGTTAGGGTAGGATTTATATATATATATATATATATATATATACTAAATGTCTGCCCCCGCGAGTGTTCAATACAATGGGTATTGAACACTCACGGGGGCAGACATTTAGTATCAATACGATATTTGTTACTACCATTTATCTAAGTGGTAATAATTCTATGGACGGTTTGGATGGCATATAAACATCATGGTAAGCTCCAGAAAGGTTTCCACGGTGGAATTTGTTGTTCCCACTGTTTTGTTGGTGTGGCCCACCTGAGTTTTGGATCTTCCTTATTTTAAGAATCATGTCCTATTATGGTCTTTAAAAATAGATGGACGGAGTGTAATTTCCATGAACATCTTTGTGGACCCCACACAGCCCCCGGCACAGGGATATCTCTGTGCCCGTGGTCACAGACTCACAGCAATCCGCACACGCCTGCACTGTCTAGGCAAGAATTTGTGGGTCCTACCCTGATGTAAGGAGTTAATCCATGACGTCCATCCTTTATGACAGACCACTGTCTAGGCAAGAATTTGTGGGTCCTACCCTGATGTTAGGAGTTAATCCATGACGTCCATCCCTTTTTGACAGACCATTTTAGAGTACAAATTAAAAAATGAGGCTTATCAAAGGCTCAAGGGGATTGCATCATAGAAGCAGGGGTGACAATGACCACCACCATTGAAACCTTCTTTGGGTCCACTGATGTTTATTTGCCATTCAACCTGTTCATAAGGTCAGATAGACCTAGACGAGGGGAAAACATAAATACCTGACTTGATCCAAAACTTCAACAGCTTCAAATGAGTTTTTAATGGTGGGCGTTCAATCCCCACTGTGTGGTCCATATGAGACTTGGATATTCCTTATTTTTAGGTTTGTTTCTTAAAATAATTTGGCAATTAATTAGATGGTGGGTGTGGATAAAACCAATACATCATGGCGGCCCCCATAGAGCCTGGCCGCCGAGACTCAACGGTTTCAATAACCGCGGATTGCTGGCCAATACATCATGGTTTTTTGGTTTGTTTTCACCATCTGAGATTTGGATATCCCTTATTTTTTGGTTTGTTTCTTAAAATAATCTGGCAATCAGATGGTCAGTGTGGATAAAACCAATACATCATAGTGGGCCCTAAAGAACCTCGCCGCAAAGACTCAACGGTTTCAATAGATGCGGATTGCTGGCCAATATATCATGATTTTTGGGTTTATTTTTAATGGTGGGCGTTCAATCCCCGTTGTGTGGTCCATCTGAGACTTGGATATCGATTATTTTTTTGTTTGTTTCTTAAAATAATCTGGCAATTAGATGGTCAGTGTGGATAAAACCAATGTATCATGGTGGGCTCTAAAGAGCCTGGCCGCAGAGACTCAACGGTTTCAATAGACGCGGATATTACTGGCCAATACATCATGGTTTTTGGGTTTATTTTTAATGGTGAGCGTTCAATCCCCACTGTGTGGTCCATCTGAGACTTGGATATCCCTTATTTTTTGGTTTGTTTCTTAAAATAATCTGGCAATTAGATGGTCAATGTGGATAAAACCAATTAATCATGGTGGGCTCCAAAAGATCCTGGCCACAGAGACTCAACAGTTTCAACAAACGTGGATTTATGGCTAATACATCATGGTTTTTGGGTTTTTTTTTAATGGTGGGCATTCAATCCCCACTGTGTGGTTCATCTGAGACTTGGATATTCCTTATTTTTTGGTTTGTTTCTTAAAATAATCTGTCAATTAGATGTTCAGTGTGATAAAACCAATACATCATGGTTGGCCCACAAAGACTCAACAGTTTCAATAGACGTGGATTGCTTGCCAATACATCATGGTTTTTGGGTTTGTTTTTACTGGTGGGCGTTCAATTCCCACTATGTGGCTCATCTTACTCTTGGATATCTCTTATTTTTGGATTTGTTTCTTAAAATAATCTGGTAATTAGATGGTAGGAGGAGCTCACCATAATGTTTGTTATAAATTCACCTCATCCATCCGTTTTCCCATATCATGTTAGGAATGAGGCAAAAAAATGAGTCATGTCCCAAACTCATGTGGGCATGCAACATGAAAAGGTGTTTCCATACCATGTCAGGCATGGGGGCCAAAAAAATGATTCATATCCTAAGCTCATGTGGGCCATGCAACAAGAAAAGGTGGGTAAGGGATTGTCTACTGTTGAAACTTCCCAGGTCTACCATGACGTTGATACGCCATCGATACCATTCATAAGGTCCTTCCTAATGGAATGACCGGAAAGTACAAAAATATTAGCCAGAGCCAAAACTTATATGCCCCATGAATATTTCAACGGCGGACGTTAAATCCTCACTTTTTCCTATCGTGTTGCCCACTCAAGTTTTGGATCTGCCTTTTCTTTTTTTTTTTTCTTTTTCCATGTCCTACATTGATCTAGGAAAACCGGACGGTCTAAATTTATCACAAACATCACGTTAGCCCCAACTGGCTTCCCGTCACATCATTTCCTACCAGACGCTTTGGCAAACGGGAGCGGATTGCCTGTGACCCTGGGCACAGAGATATCTCCGTGACCCCGGTCACAGAGATATCTCTGTGCCCGGAGCTGTGTGGAGCCTATAGAGATGTCCATTACAAATCCACTCCGTCCATCTGTTTTGAAAGACCACGATAGGGCGGAATGATAAAAATCACACAGATCCAAAACTCAGGTGGGCTACACCAACAAAACAGTGGGAACACCAACGTCCACCATTGAAACCTTCCTGGAACTGACCATGATGTTTATATGCCATCCAAACCGTTCAAAGAATTATTAACACTCAGATAAACTATAGGAAAAAATATCATCGTGATGTAAAACTTTTGTCACTGCTAAGTGTTCAATACCCAAGCATTCGTGTGGTATGGCCCACCTGTGTATTGGATCTGTGTGATTTTTATAATCCTGAACTATCTTGATCTTTCAAAACAGATGGACGGAGTGGATTTGTAATGGACATCTCTATGGGCCCCACACAGCTCCGGGCACAGAGATATCTCTGTGCCCGGGTCACAGGCAATCCGCTCCCTTGGCAAACAACACTCCTCCGTTGCAAAAATGATTACGAGTGGAGAGAGCATTGAATGATGGGGCATTAAATGAGGAGAGAGGAGGATGCTTTTTTAAAAAGAAGATGGGATGATTCTAGAAATTTTACACGTGTGATGTACCTGGTGATGCATCACACGAGTAACAAATTCGGGCCGTTAATCATGTAAAGTTCTTTATAAGCATGTGAAAGATATTAAATATAATATTTTTATGTTGAAAATCCATTCTAATGGTTCATATTCAATTGATATGTGTGGCTCCCCTGATAGGACTGTTTAGCAAATTTTAATTAGGGAGCCTTATTTGATTAGGGAGCCTTATTAGGGAGCCTTATTTGATGAACAAGCTATATATATATGGTATATAGAATGGATTAGGGAGCCTTATTTGATGAACAAGCTATATATATGGTATGTATTCCATCTTAACAAGTTGTATATATGGTATGTATTCCATCTTACCTAAGTAAAATTTGACGTCCCTTATCTTCTCATAAAGGGCATTGCATGTGTAAAGATAGGTTTTTGGTTTTTGGAAAAGCAAGTGAAGAAGCTCTACATCACTTCCGCCCTCGACCGATCTTCTTTTGGTCCATCTAGGCCATGTAGTAATCGACGACCTGCTCTACATCACAAGTTCTAGTCAAACAGAATTCCGTCTGGAAACCTAAATTGACTAAAATCGAGATTAGTGGAAACGGTGTAGGTGACCATTTCTAGGAAGGGAAAAGAGGTGGAAGTGAGGGTCACCACTTCCATGTATGCGTTGTACATCTATGATATATGTGTTTTATATCCACACGGTCCATCGATTTTGAGAGCTCAATTAAGGGCATTGGACAAAAATGAGGCAAATCTAAATCTCAACTAGGCCACACCACAGGAAAATAGTGTCAATTGAACGTCCACCATTAAAAACTTCCTAGGGCCCACTATAATGTTTATTTGTCATCCAACCTGGCCATCTGTCTTGCGGGGCTACAATAGGCCAGGGGTAAGGTTCTTAGGCAGATCTAAAGCCCAAGTGGACCATGCCACAAGCGACAGTCGGAACAGAATTTGAATTGCACCGTTTTCCACCAAACAGCAAGTTCCGGATGAAACTTGGGTTCCACCCTAGTTTATGCAATTTTGGATTCCAAAAGTGGAATCTAGATTTTCTCTGGAATCTAGTTTCTGCAACCAAACAAGCCCTTAAGGCCTACACAAGTGGGACTCCTTTTTTTGTGAATTGAGAGTTTTGTGTATTGAAACCCTAATTCTTATTTATAATAGTAATAATGTGAATGCAACCCATAGGTCCTAATGAGCCTTATTAAACTATTAACCTGCCAACACTCCCTCAAGCTGAAGCATCCCAACGAGGCCAGCTTGGAACAAGTATTAATATAATCAAAATCTAACCAAAAACGATATTCTTCTCTAGCAGAATCAAATCAATGTACTTTTTTTAGCACTCCAATCTCATAACTAAAATCTTCTACCATATGATAAATAGGTGTTAATAAAACAATCCCGTGCTAATGTAATGAGCTCAACATGTGTAGTCCCTATGAGCACCACGATCTCCGGTAATATTCCTCGCATGTGCAATCCCCGTCCTTGAAATGATGGAACCGTTCTCTGTCTCTCAACACAATCTCCCTATCATGTCTCAGACTTGCAATTTTCATCAATGAATGGCAATCTCCACACACTCTCAAATTCGTCACTATCCTAATAACGGTGGGACGCGAAGTGGAGCGCAGCCAATATGAGAGCGCCTTCTTCACGCTTTCACCTCCCACTTCATCTAATTTCTTGTTTATTTCTTCTGGCTGTGTGTGGGCCCGATCATCATCATCCGCTGCATCATCATCCGCTGTAAACCTATAAACACGGCCTTCAACCTCAATGAAACTACACATCTTGGACTCGTCTGTACTCCTAATCTTCATTAGGTTTCTGACCCTCATGGTTACGTCTTTCCATTTCATGAACTCATCGGAGAAGAACCTCCATGATGCAAATTCTGCCAATGCGCTGATGAATGTGCCCCATATCACAAAATCAGATTGGATCGGCATGCTTTCGATGAAATCGAGGGCTTCTTCTAGATGGCCCTCCCGAGCAAGTACATCCACAACGCAAGCATAATGCTCCACTGTTGGTTCGATTGAGTAATCGAAGATCATGCTCCCTAAAACCTCCGACATTTGATGAACCAGGCCAGACTGAGAGTATACCTTCAAGACCTCCAGAAACACAATCTCATCTGGATGTGTACCTACAAAAATAGAAGATTACATCTCCTTAACAATGTACAGGGTGCAGGAAAAGCAATGGTGGCTCATGAGTGCAGGGTTTTTGGACCCTAGCCTTCCAACATGTGTCAATTTGGTGCACAAAATTCAGGATGTTCATCACAAGGACCCTACCAAGTATGCATCCTGACCCAAAAATCATGCTGATACAGTCATCAGGTGGGCCACATGTGCCCGAAGACATGAGGATTAAAAGATTGACCAATGGGTGCACATTTGACAAACACATTGATCACTGCACATGGCTTGCCTGATGAGTGCAATGGCCTAGAGAACATACATGGTGGATCTTGCTAAGACTCACCACATTGTCACATGGTGGAGAGTGGGGTAGAAGAGATGAATAAAATTTCATTAAGAAGACTATTGTTTCAATGTAGAGCTCATATATACCTGCAGATTTCATGTCTACAAAACATTGGAGGGCCTCTTCGCAAAATCCATGAATAGCCCAACCTGATATCATGGCTCTCCATGTACCAACATCCTTCTCTTCTATCTGACAGAAAACCCAACTAGCGAACTCAATCTCCCCACACATTGAATACATATCAACCAAAGCCGAGCCGAGCAATCCATTTATCTGAAACCCATTACACAAAACATAGTCATGAATCCGAATCCCACCATATAAAGATCCCATCCTCGCACAGGACAATAGTGCAGAAATCACAGCATCATCATTAGGTTCCACCCCCTCGTCCAACATCTCAAAGAAAGTAATCACAGCTCTTACATGGTCTCCATTTCTTGAAAACCCAACAACCATCGTTGCCCAAGAACGCTCGTTCCTCTCTGACATATACTCGAAAAACTTGCTCGCCAATTCCAAATTCCCACCTTTAATATACTCACTAATTAAAAGGTTCCCCAATTGCACGCTCAGGTTCTCAGGAATTTCCGAGATCAGCATCAGTGCGTCGTACAATAACCCGAATGTCCCATACATAAAGGCCAATGCATTCCAGATGAGGGAGTCCACATCTAGCCCGAGCCTAATGATACTGGCATGGAGGGCCCCACCGAGGCGGTATTCGAGCAATGACTCGGCGGATTCGATTGCGAAGTAGAAGGCGATAGAGTCGGTACGGATGCTTAGGCGTCGCATGAGGGAGAAATGGGAAATGGAGTCCGCGAAACGGCCATTATAATAGAGGGCCTCAATCATCGAAATGAAGATGGAGTGACCAGGGTCACGGGAATGGCGGAAGATCGAGAGGGCGTAGTCAATCGACTTGAAGAGAGAGCAGGTAGAGATGAGACTGGAGATGACTCTGCTGTTCTGAGAGAGGCCATGTCGGATGATCTGGGCATGGGTCTGTTTGAGATGGCAAGCGGTTTTCGAGGCGTGGATGAGAGAGAGAATGCTGATCGATAGAAGCTGGTCAGAACAGTCATGGGAGAAGTTTCGTATGGCGGTTTGGGTGGAAAAGGGTGGTTTTCTGAGAAGGATGATGGTTTTGAGAGAAGAGAATCGCATGTTGGCCGTTCCCTGCTGAGTCCGGATCTTCTGTGCCTGTGTTGAATGCGAGAGGATGGCTGTGCTTATTTCTCTCTCTCTCTCCTCTCAGCCGCGCTCGCTCCAAGGTTCCACTCATTATCAGCGGCGGAGCTACCTTGCGCAGCAAGTTACTGCTCTGGAATCTAGTTGGGGCCACCGTGATATTTTGGAGAAATCCACGCCGTCCATCCGTTTTTTAGATCATTTTAGGACGTGCGACCAAAAATGGCGTATAAACGTTATTATGGATCCCACGGAGATTTCAACGGTAGGAATTTTCCTGCCAACCTTTTCCTTTAGTGCGGCCCACTTGAATATTGGATCCGGTTCGATTTTGATGGCATGATATCAAAAAAAAGGATGGACGGCGTGGATTTTTCATAAACATCACTGTGGGCCTCAGCTAGGTTGCTTGCGCAGCACGTCCAATCTCAAGTAGACACACCATTCTGGCGTCACCAAGATCTGTGAAAATCCCAAATCACACTAGGGCGGATTAGGTGAGACCCGGGGCGCGAATTAGGTGAGACCGCACGAACAGCTTAGTGGGTGTTACCCTAACCGTGTGGAGCCTATATTGATGTATTTTTTATATATCTACTTCGCCTATCTGTTTCTTCATATCACTTTAGGAAGTAATCCAAAACCTTAAGAAGATCCAAAACTTAGGTGGACCATACCACTAGAAACAGTGATGAATAACAATTAAAAACCTTTATATTTATATTTTCCCTTCATCAAGACCTTATTGACATTATCAAGAGCTTGGATTGAAAAGTAAACATTACCAAAACATAAAAATGAGCTCTTTGGAATTTTTTTAATGGTGGAAAACTCAAACACACCATTTTTAGTGATACGGTCCACTTGAGATTTAGATCTATAATTTTTGGAAACTCATTCTAAAATGGGCTGTAGAAAATGATGGAATGTGTGGATATCATCCATGTGGGCCATACCCTAGGGGTAACACCCAGTAAGCTGTTCCTGGGGTAACACCTAATTCACGCCCGAGACCCCGGCCTCACCCGAGACCGTGCGGCCCTTACGGTGGGTTACCATCGGGCCCACCTTGATGTATGTATTATGTATCTACGTCGTCCATCCATTTTTAATCATCAGCTGGACCATAACATAAGAAACATTGGTGATTGACTAGTAATGGGCCACAAAAGTTTTAGATGAAGCTGATATTTTGTTTTTCCCTCCATCCATGATCATGTGCTCTTGTCAAAAGATGGGAGGGTAAATAAACATTACCGAAACATGAAGGTGAGTCCTAAGAAGTTTTTAATGGTAGGATGGCCAATTAACACTGTTTCTTATGAAATGGTCCACCTCTAGATTGTCTCTGCTTCATTTTTGGGATAATGCCCTAATATAATACGAAAAAATGGATAGACGAAATGGATACATAATACATACATCAATGTAAGCTCCACGGTAATCCATGGTAAGGACCTCATCGTCTTAGGTGAGCCTAGGGTTTCACCTAAGCCACTCTCAAATCACACTGGCTCATGCCTTCTGACAGCGTGAGCAGCCAATTTCGCTGCTACTGAAGTGACGTCACCAAGATCTGTTGGCCCCACCATAATATATGTGCCTTCTGGTAGCATGTGGAGCCAATTTCGCTACTGAAGTGACGTCACCAAAATTA
This sequence comes from Liriodendron chinense, assembly GCA_003013855.2. Classification (NCBI taxonomy): domain Eukaryota; kingdom Viridiplantae; phylum Streptophyta; class Magnoliopsida; order Magnoliales; family Magnoliaceae; genus Liriodendron; species Liriodendron chinense. The sequence continues at coordinate 199,682 of PVNU02001227.1, read as the reverse complement.
TGGGCCCACCATTATATATATATATATATATATATATATATATATATATATATATATATATATATATATATATGTGTGTGTGTGTGTGTGTGCGCGCGCGCGCGCGCGCTGTGTATCCACAAGGAGAGATCATTTTAATGCATGAGACAAATAATGAACCAAATCCAAAGCTGAAGTGGACCCACCACATAAAAATAATGGGGACAGTGATTCACACCGTTGAAACCTTTCTGGGTCCATCATGATGTTTATTTGAGATCCAACCTGTTCATAAGTTAAAATAGACATGGATGAAGTGAAAATATAAATATCATCTTAATGGTAGGCATTCAACCCCCACTATTTTCTGTGGTGGGTCCACTTTACTTTGGATCTACCTCTTTTTTTGGCTCATGCCTTAAAATGATCCCTCCAAATGGATGGACGGTGTTGATGCAACACAAATATCATAGTATGGCCCACAGAACTTGGTGACGTTACTTGGATAGCAAAATCAGTACTTATCTACATGCACCCACACTATGATGTATGTGTTATATCCATACCGTCCATCCATTTGTAGAGATCATTTCAGGGCAAGATCCAAAGAATAAGGCATAACCAAAGCTCAAGATGACCCCACCACATAAAAAAGTGGGGACAATAACGCCCACTGTTGAAACCTTCCCAAGGACCCACATTGATGCTTATTCGAGGCAAAAGCTGCTCATAAGTTAACATAGATACGGAAGAAGGGAAAGAATTCAGATCGTCTGCCCGGATTCAACGGGATTTTACTGTCAGCACACATCAGAACTGACTGCAGAGAAATTTTTAATATAGGCATTCAACCTCTACTGTTTTCTATGGTGGGTCCACTTGAAGTTATATATGCTAGTTCTTTGCCTCACGCCTTAAAATGATCTCTCCAAATTGATGGATAGTGTAGATGCAACACATACATCATAGCCCACAAAATATGATGTCACCTCAGTAGCAAGTCTTGCTACTTACAGCGTTAGTAGCTAATCTGCATCGCCATAAAACTTCCCCTAGAAGAAGGGAAGACACATGTCAACTCATCCAAAACTTCGGTATACTGAGAAGCTTTTAATGGTGTGAGATCAGTCACCACTGTACCTACGGTGTGGTGCACCAACCATTTTGATCAGCCTCATACTTTTGTTCTTGCCTTAAAATAATTTGAAGTACAATTGGATCGACCATGTGGTTAAAACACAAACATTATAGAAGGTTTATAGAGCATTTCCTATTGGGAATAAGAACACCAATAGCGGAAGCGAAAGCCAAAAACCACACAGTAGAATATACGATCAAACGAGCAACACAATGCAACCGATCACACAAGCATTCAACCACAAGAGACAATCCGATTTTACGTGGAAAAAACCCTCAACGGGTAAAAAACCATGGCACAAAGCAATCCACTATGATTCAGAAGATTACAGATATTGACAGCCCACAAGTAAGGAAAACCCAGAGAAAATCCAAGCTCTCTCTCTCTCTCTCTCTCTCTCTCTCTCTCTCTCTCTCTCTGTCAAAACACTCTCCATTCTAATGCACTTAGGAAACCTTGGACACCTTAGGATACCATCTAAGTCCGGATTCATGCCATATATATAACAACTAACCCAAAAATAGAAACAACTTATGCCTGCATATACTGCTGACTGGTCGGACCACACAAAAAATAGTTTAGGGGAGGAAACTACTAAATCTGTCACGCTGCCTTAACAGCCGACCGGTCATGACCGGTCATTGACAGTCCAGGAACATTGTTATCTTCTCTATCCAAAAAATGAACCGGTCAAACCGATTGGACCAGTTTATTCGACCAGTCAGTGAGCCCTGACATTGCACAGTTTAAAGGCTCTTCCAACAATCTCCACCGAGGCTTCAAACGTCGAATCAAACCATCCTCACTTTCTTCGTCATCTCATCTTTATCATAGCTCCACCTTTTCCCGTGCCTCCATCAACCATATCCTTGCACTTTCACGCCTTTTACTGCTCTTCTCATGTGGCCATTAGGCACTTACCACATATGAGCAATCGTGGATTCCACTACTGATCTCGTAGCTCCACCATGAAATGTGCTCCTGATCAACTTGTAAAGATGGTCATACCTCCATACCTTCATCCACACGAGTGCCCCATCATTATTTTACAACAATGATCGCGGTCGATGAACACGCACCCTTTCTCCTCGAGTGCACCAAGAGAGATAACATTCTTCTTCATCTTAGGGACATGCTTCACATCCTTCAGGACTCGTTTAATTCCATCAAACATCCTGATGCACACCATAGTAAAACACACCACCTTGTGAGCGTATTCATCGCCCACAAACACCGATTCACCACCATACTCTCTATATGTCATGAATAAACTCTGGTCAGGACAAACGTGACATAAAGCCCCTAAATCCAGGATCTACTTTCTACCGTGAGATCCCTTGCCGGATACAGTCAGAACTTCAGAAAGATCGTTACCGTCCTTTACGGTATTGACTCCCTCTCCAGAAGAATTTTCATACTTCGCTTGCTTTAACTTGGGATTCTAACAATCCCCTCTCATGTAGCCTTCTTGACCACAATTCCAGCACCACACATTGGTTTTCCCTTTACCCTTGACTTTAGATCCCGATTTAGAATATTTCCCACCATGCTAAGAATTTTTCTCCTCATAATCAATGCTTCTGAGGAAAAATGAGAACTCACGTTACCGCTTTTCTTTCTCATCGCCTTCGACTGAAGGGCTGAGATAATGGTTTCAATGTTGATGGTCTCCCTCTCTGCGTACAAAGAGTCCTTGAATGACTCATATGAATCTGGAAGAGAATTCAGCAGGATGCATGCTTGATAGTCATCATTCATTAGCTCATCTATTTCCACCAACTTGCAAACCAACTAATTGAACGTGCATACGTGGTCCTCCACATCTGCCCCCTCTGTCATCCTCAAGGTGAACAACTGCATCACGAGATACAAGCGGTTCTCTAGAGATTTCTAACTTCGTCATTGTATCAGCCGCAGTCTTCTCTTTTATGACATTATGAAGAACATTATCCGTAAGGCATAACAAGATAGAGTTTTGACCTTCTTAGTCGAGCTTCGTCCACTCATCATCTTTCATAGCCTTAGGTCGCTTTCCAAGAGCTTCATCAAGCCCTTGTTGAACTAGGAGGGATTCAATGTTCACCTTCCATAGTTTGAAGTTGTTTTTGCCGTAGAACTTCTCTACTTCGAACCTCGTACTTGATCTCATATTCTTGTCTCAGATCCGATTTCTACTCTACCCTAACTTTAACTCCGATACCACTTGTTGGGAATAAGAACGCCGGCAGCAGAAGCGAAAGTCAAACACCACACAACAAAATATACAATCAAATGAGCAACACAATGTAACCAATCACACAAGCATTCAACCACAAGAGATAATCCAATTTTATGTGGAAAAACCCCTCAACGGGTAAAAAATAACGGCACAAAGCGATCCACTATGAATAAGAAGATTATAGAGATTGACAGCCCACAAGGAAAACCCAGAGAAAACCCAAGCTCTCTCTCTCAAAATACTCTCCCATCTTCCTAATGCACTTAGGAAACCTTGGATACCTTAGAATACCATCTAAGTCGGATTCATGCCATATATATAGCAACTAACCCAAAAATAGAAACAACTTACGCAAATCCGTGTAACTGTGTAAGAAAATGCGTATACCGCCAACCGATCATACCACACAAAAAATAGTCCAAAGGAAGAAACTACTAAATCCGTCATGCTGCCTCAACAGCCGACTGATCATAACCGATCAACCCCCACTGCTCGACCGATCATGACTGGTCATTGAAATTCCAGGGACATTGCATGTGTAAAGATAGAGGTATTTTTGCCATTTAATGCCCAACTAGTTGGACCAATTTGAATGGTTCACCTAGTGGTGTGTGAGCATTTCTCATACACACACACTCTCTCTCAGGTCCAACTGGTTGGACTATATCTCATGTCCAACCGGTGTGGATGTCGTTCATATGAGCCTGTTTGTTAATATATTCAAGTACCAAATAAATATGAGAGAGAAATTATTTAAGGATATATTATTACGTTTATTGCAAATATGGTTTAAGGGAGCAGGGAATACCATTGCGGTGCAGGAAAGGAAAGAGTATTCCTTCTAAGAGCCTTGCCTTGTGTGGATACCTGGCTGTGGAGCCGTTGTGATGGATGTGCTGTTGAAAAAGTTTGTTTTGAAAACAATTTTAAAAGAAAAAAATGAGTTTTGTTTGTTGTCCCATATCGGATGGGAGAAAGATTTTTTACCTCTTTATAAGTAGGGTGTTGTGCACCTTACTTATTTATGGTGGAAGAGAGGGAGAATGGTGGCTTGCGTGTTCCAGTGCGAACACTGGAACACCGCGCACGCGCACGGGCACGGGCTCGGTCTCGGTCTCGGTTCGGGCTCGGGCACGGGCACGGGCACGGGCTCGGGCTAGGTGCGAGGGCGTGGGCACGTGAGGCAGTGTGGCTGTAGAGGCGCTAGTGGCGCACTTGGCACTTCGCACATGTCGCAGATGGGTCGCGACCTCACGGACCGGAGCGAGACTGGTGCGAGTCGCGATGCGACAGAGGCTGGGTAATAGGTCAGGTGGCTGGGTTCGGAACAGAAGAGGTACTATGGGTGGGAGGTCTGATAGAGAGACCTCTCTACTTTTTATAGAGAGCTGCAGGGCTAATTAGAGGGACCTATGTAACTGCTCATGCAGTAACGGTCCAGACCATGCAGTAACAGATACATGTGGCTAGCCCAACAGTCAGAAACGGCTAGCCATTGAGTCTAAACGGTCAGCATGTAGGTGCATAACTCCCACATGCACAACAGTCAGAAACTGCCATAAACGGCTAGTTTTTCACAACAGCCAGAAAACGGCTAGTGCCATTATGGCTCTGGACCAAAACTGCCAGCCACCCTTACCTATATAAACCGGACAGGTCTGGTTCATTCTAACACAACAACAGCAATCACAATCTCTAATACTGAACCAGCACCCATTTTAGTCTCTTAGCCTCTCGGTTTGGTTGAAATAAACCAAGCCACTTAGACCAGTGTAGTGGTCTACTGCTGCTAAAAGAAGACTGACATTCTTTTCTCTCTTTCTTTTTCTTTATCTGCCAGAGTGTGTTACTGAGTTCCATAGTGGTTCCTTCGTTTTTGCTGAACGCAGAACCACATAAGCCTCGTCGTATCCTGGAAGCAATCCTCCTGCAACCTATCAGCAGGCTCAAAATAATTTGAGTAGGGGCGAATTACGCTTTAAGGACAGCGTGTTTTTTCACGTGCTTCAGCCTGTCCTTATTCTCGGATTTTCCAATTTATTTATTTTTAAATATCAGAAATTTCTCAACATGTGCCTTATATCTACACTATCAATACAAATTGACAGTTCACTTTATAACGTGAAAAATAATGGAGATCCAAATCTCACGTGGAACACGTTACAGTACTAAAAGGTAAAGATTGAATGCAAACTTCTTGGCGGCCACTAGAATGTTTACTTTCCATCCAACTTGTTGATAAGGTCACCCAGACTTGGTTGAAAGGAGCACACTAATATCATCTTGATCCAAAAAATTTATGGCCCACAAAGTTTTTAATATTGGGCATTCAATCACCCTGTGTGGTCCACATGAGATTTGGATATACTGCATTTTTTTGGCTCATTTCCTAAAATGAGGTAGTGAAACGGTTGGACAGGGTGGATATAAGACATACATAATGGTGGGCCTCGATCCAACCACCTCAGTAGATTACGGGTTATAACTAAGCTGTGCGTCATTAATGACAGAGAGGATTTCGGACTGGGACGCAGATTGCCTGCGGAAGGCAAGCAAACACTTCCTGTTACAGGAAACAAGGTGGGGCCACCTTGGTGTTTGTGTTAAATCCAACCCATCCATTCCTTTTGGAAGATCAAGTTGGGACATGGGCCTAAAAAAGAGGTTGATCATTGAAAATTTATTAGGGGTCACATAAGTTTTGGATCAAACTGATATTTGTGTTTCCCTTCATCTACGCCTGTGTGACCTTATGAACAGATTGGATTGCAATTAAACATCATGGTGGACCCTTTGAAAGTTTCAACGGTGGGCATCACTGTCCACACTACTTTCTGAGGTGCAGTGCGCTTGATCATTGGATCTACTTCAATTTTCACTTTATTGCCTAAAATGATCTGAAAAATGGATGGACCTTGTGGATATAACACATATATCATGCCGGGGCCATATAACCGGAAACGGATTGGCTGGTGCACCCTACACCAGCTACGTTGCTGGTGTAGGGACGTGGCGGACGCAGAGCAAGCGCGCAGTCCTCGAGCACCGTGTTTGTACGGACGATTCAAAGAAGATTAAGGCTATGTGGACCCACAATGATGTATTTAGTACATCCAAACCGTCCATCCATTTGGCGAGATCATTTTAGTTCATGGTACCTAAAATGAGTCATATCCAAAACTCAAGTGGACCACACCAATAAAGATAGTGGGGACAATGATTCTCACCGTTAAAACATACCCAGGGTCCACCATGATGTTTATTTTTCATCCAAACTGTTCATAAGGTCACATGGACCTGGATGAAGGGTAAAAATAAATATCAGACTAATCCAAAACTTCTGGGACCTCCAAAAAGGTTTCAATGGTATACGTTCAATCTCCCACTGCTTTCTACAGTGTGGTCCACTTGCTCCTTGGATCTATCTTAGTTTTTGGGTCAAGCCTTAGAATGATCCCAAAACATGGACGGGCGGTTTGGATATAACAAGTACCTCATGGTGGGACCCACAGAACTTGATGACGTCACTACACCAGCAACCTCGCTGGTGTAGGGTGCACCAGCCAATCCGCTTCCCATATAACCTTACCACGTCAACACAATGACAAACTAGAATAAATGCATTCTTAGTTTTCTTCCCATGACCCATCACAATCACAAACTAAAATAAATGCACTCATGCTGAATGCTTATCTTAAAATAATTTTATTTTGCCTTTCATTTATTAACAGTAACTCAAATTAGTAAAATCCAAACTGCTGGACCTGAGGTATATGACCCGAGATATAGTCCCCGCCCCCCCCCCCAAAAAAAAAACACTTCTATATATATAAGAGCTTTGCTAGTGTAACACCCCGTACTTTTAGTACTTGGGTGTTACCATTTTTATAAAAATTAACCTAAGTCAATTGATCTATTTTAACTATTTTATTTTATTTTATTTAATATATTTTTTTAATAGTTGGATGTAACCTTCAATTATAGATTTCTTTATCCAATCGTTAATATGCAAAAGGGGTCATTCAACTGATAAAAATCATTTCAGAATAGAGTTCATCAATTTATGGGAAGTCCTTATTTGAGAATGGACCCTCAAATGTGAAATTAATTAATTCACTAATTAATAATTATTATAATAATAATATTATTATAACATTGTTAGTATGTTATTAAAGGAATATTGCCATTATGGTTGATATACCATATATAGAATAGGTTATACCAATTTTCAGAAGGTTTTAACAGTTGGAAACCAGTTTTGGATTATCCAACGACTGGATTAGGAAGAATACCATGATTATTGGCCAATTCTATGTTAAGGCCCACCTGGGCAATGGATCTGCCTTAACATTCGATCAATGCTTTAAGAGGACCTGAGAAATTGGAGGGGCGGAGCAGATTTGATATAAACTTCACTGTGGACCCCACACACACTGCGTGTGCATGTTGTGAGCAGTGCACACGCTGTGCACCAAACCGGTCAACCCGGTTTTGATCGGGATTACTCGAAGAAGGAAAATTCCTTCTTCCTTTTTCTGTTTCCCGCCCGTCAGAGACCGGATGGACGCTGTCCGTCTTTGGCCGATCGTGGGCCCACCTTTAGCCACTGTTGTGATGATCTGAACCATCCATTCGCTTGGGATGGTCGGTCTGACAAAAATATATGTGTTTATATCTGACTCAGTTCACCCAAGTCGATGTAGTTTGTACCACAAGTCCGGCTATCCAAATGTTTCCTGTGTTTCCAGCAGCCTACAAATCGATGGATGGTGATTTCTATGGTCCACTTTTAGATGATCGAGGCCGTCCATCTTGTTGAGCACGATATGGTCCACCTATAAATGGTAGTTTACTCAAGTGGAGACCATCATCTGTGTGTGTATCTCGATTCAAAGGTTGGTTTATGAGGCCATTTTTCCAAAAATGAAAATTATTCCAGTTCGTTTTGCAATGCCAGGCTGGCAATCCGTGTGAGAGGATTTCCCTCAATCCTAGCCGCTCGTGAGTGTCTCTCTAACCATCGTTTGAGCTAATCTCAGCCGTTGGAAGCCATGTCACTCGGATTAGGGTTTTTGGTAGAAACCATCATACCTTAACTATAAAAGATCACTTTGAGTTTCTATCCTTTTTTCCGTTTTGGAAAACCGTAGCTCCCAAATGCATAACATCATTCCAGGCCACCCAAATCCTCTTCTGTAGCTTGCAAAGATCCAGAGAACCGATCGCCACCACGTATTCTTCCCATTTTCTCGTCGTTGATCATCACTAACTGAAAGTTTCAAACTCGCAAAACCACCAAATGATCAGCATCGGAGCTTTCATTTGAAGCTTCCTGGAGCTTCTTGTGGACAGTCTGATCTGATCTATGGAGAGAAATCAAAAGAAGAAAGGGTGGTTGGAGACCCTCCATTAGCACCGAAGCTTCTTCCTCGCACGATGGTATTGTATTTAGGTTCGGGCCGTGCTCCGGTCGATCTCAAATCTGTCCTCCGGATCCATTTTGGTCGAACAGAAAGACTGGTGTGTGTTGTAGCTGGAATTTGGAATTCCTAAAATACCTCACTTTGGTTGTTTTCGAATTAAGGAAACTCGACTTGTCGGTTATGATGTGAGGTTTTCTCCCTTTAAGATTTCCTTTTATTTATATTAAGTGTTTGTTTAATAATTTAGTGGTGCTTTTTTAGTTGATTTCTAAAGTATTTTACTTATTTGAGATTTATACTTGATTATCAACGTGGCTTTAGTAAGGTTCTTTCCCTTCAAGCTTCCCATTTATATAATTGGATTGTGTAGTTCTTGCTTAAATACATCTTGCTAGTTGAATTATTTTGTTTATATAATTCTTTACTTCCATTCTTGCTTTCGATAATTGTTTTGTTCATAGAAATACTTACTTCCAAATAATTGTCTGATGATGATCATCTTATGATAATCATTTTGTGATATTAACTGTTTGCGGAATGATTTACATCTAAATTGTTAAGTGTGGATGTAATTTAGAGAATAGAACTCCTTTTATGTGACTTAGACAACAGTTGAAAAATTGGTTGTGAAATGTTAATTGTTGTGTTTTGAAAGGATGACTTATTGTCATTTAGTGAAATTTATCTTGTGGTGTCCTGAATTGGACTTAATGCCCATGTGGCTTTGTTTGGGAAGATCCTTCCTTGTTGGTGTCCATCAATAGACTTGTTTCTCAGGTGGCTTGGACGAAGAAGAGTATCATTTTGTTGAAAACTTTGAAACACACAAAATATTAACGTTAATTGTCTAATTGTAGAGAATCATAAAATTTGTATTATAATATATTTTGTTGGACGTCTCATGGGCCGGGGATGGTGTTATGGGATGCTATGCCCGAGCCGTCGGCCTATGCTGGGTTGCGTACCCCCCATAGTGACCGTGAGCTTTTAATTGCTTGTTTTGTAAATTAAACTAATAAAAGCTGGTTAATTATACATATATGGCATTTGCGGGTAATGTTGGTAACGAGTCACATTATTGTCGGTTTGATATGCATTGTATTGCCGGTAACATTGGTGACGAGTCATGTTACTGTCGGTTTGAAATTCGCCAGCTGGATATACATCCCCAGGTTGAAGAACATGTGCATGCACACATTCATGTAAACGAGATTAAAGTTGGAATATATAGATTGAATGTTATAATTTGTTAGTATTTGTAATAGGAGTGAATTGTTACATTTGATTGTTTTAAATGTCATTTCTTTTGAAATTATATAAATTGCTTATTATGCAATATATTATCTTTAGTTGGTCTTTACTTAACTGCTATCATGCTTTGTAATTTTGGAGGGGTTTTACCTCATTATGATAGCGTTTTAACGCTATCGAACCATAATAGATGATGCAGGTATTTTTGGATGAGAAATTGAAAAGTGGTGCGACTCAAGTCTACTTGCAGTGTTTCTTTCTTTTGGTTTCTTTTTTAATTAATGTAATATTGAGACAATTGATTTGTATAAGCCTTATGGGCGTCACTTATACAGTTTTATTTATATTGGGCATTACATGTCTTGATTTGCTTCCATTGCGTTTTAAATTTTAAAAAAAATATACTATAAAGTGGATCTTTGAATGTTTACACTCGGGTTTTCAAAACTCGAACTCAACACCCGAGTAATGAAAACCAGGGCGTTACAGCTAGATACATTGGAACTTTAGACTTGGAACTGGGGTTTATCTATTCAATGATCCAAACCGTTTACATGTAGGGTCTAGAGATGTACACGAGTCGAGTAAGCTCGAAAAACTCGCTGAAAAAATACTCAACTCAACTCAGATCGGAAGTGAGTTTGAGCCGAGCCGAGTCAAATTTCTAGTGCTCGAATGTGTTCGAGCGAGCTTCGATCAGGGCTATGCTCGATTTGGCTCGACTCGCTTATAGACTCGAACTCAGCTCGATTTGATTCGACCCAGCTCGGAGCCGTTTTATATATAAGTTTTTTTTTTTTTTTTACACTAATTGTTTTTACCTTTTACCCGCTCGAGCGCCCCCATTTTCAAACCCTAACCTTAACCCACCCTCCGCCTCTTTAAGCTTGACGGCCGATCATCCACTCCACGCCGGGAACCCCCGATCTCAGCCTACCCTGCCCACCGCTTGACGTCGGCCACCCCCTGTTCGCACAATGCCTACTCGTCGTCAGCCAACCCCTGTTCTCACTCTACCCACTCGATGCCCGCATGATGCCAACCACCCACTGTTCTCACCCTGCCTGCTTGTCGCCGACCACCCCCTGTTCTCAGCACTGCCCGCTCGTTGACATTGATAATCCCCCCCCTCCCTCCCCCCCCCCCCCCCCAAATTATTTTTCATGAAATTTCGAGTGACCAGCCGGGCACTGTCCAGTGCCAGTCACCTATATATATAGATATTAGATGGGATGGATGTGTGATGTGGATGGTTGGATGGATGTGTGGATAGATAGGAATCGAACTCTTACTTGACTCGAAAGAATCGAACTCGAACTCGGCTTGGAAACTCGAAATTGATTCGAACTCGCTCGGTTTGTTGACCGAGGAAGGGCCTGTTCGACTCGGCCAAGTAGAGCCGAGTAACGAGCAGGGGTAGGTGGGTTCGAATTGAGCGCCGCCGAGCAGGACAATGCTCGATTCGACTCGACTCATGTACAGCTTCAGTAGGGTCTCACCTTGAAGGGGGATATCTAAGAATTAAAACTCTTGGATTAGAATATTGTAACTATAAAGATTGTATACTTACCTATGAAAACTTCTTGGGGCCACAATACTTTTGGAACAAGCTGGTATTTGTGTTTTCCCTTCATCCAAGCTTGAATGACCTTACTAACAGGTTGGATAAACATCATTGTGGACCCTAGAAAGGTTTCAATGGTATGAATCATTGTCTCCACTGATTTGTGGTGTGGTCCATTTGAGATTTTTATCAGGTTAATTTTTGGGATCATGACCTAAAAGAATCTGGCCAAATGGATGGATGGTGTGGATATAAAACATAGATTATGGTGGGGGCACGGAACTTTGTGACGTCAACAAACCGTGCTGTGTGGTACACCATGCAATCCGCTTCCAAATGGCTGGAAATCTACGCCCGTACGGGACACGATTTGGGATCCCAGTCGGTGCATCCGTATCTGCATGTGGCGTCCACTCTGATGTGAGTGATATACATCCACATCATCCATCCATTTTGAAAGATCATTTTAGGACAGGATCCAAAAAACGGTGCAGAACCATATCTTCGATGCAATATACCATAGGAAATAGTCATGATCGAATACCCAATCGCAAAGACATGGATGAATAGACCACATAAGTATCAGCTTGATCCAAAAGTTTTCTAGCCCATAAAAAGCTTTTAATGGTCATTAACCATTGTTTCCAATGGTGTGGTCCACCTGACATTTATATCTGCTTAATCTTTGGGATGACGACCTGAAATGATCTTAGAAAAAGGATGGATGGATTTGATAAACAAAAACTACATTAAGGTGGGCCCCAAACGGTAGTTGTCAGCTATTCACAGTGAGTTGTCAAATCATTGGCTTTAAGGTAGGAAGGGCCCACTGTTTTTTGTGATGATCCATACCGTCCATTCCATTATAAGGATTTTATTGTGGCATGGATACAGAAAATGTCTCTCTACCGCTGTAGATCAAATGATCATGTGGACCATATCGGTAAGATTTCTTTCAATGGTCCAGAAATTAAATATTATTGAGACTTCGTGGGGCCAGACTACCACTTAGAACATGAGAAAATTGATGGACGGTGTTGATCGTTGAAGATGATGAAGGCGGTCCCATTTCACGCTTCTATGGAACTTTTAATTAATGATGGGCAATTCCGTAATTCACAGGAGAGATGGGAGCGAATTAGATGTTACCTGGTAACACCTTAGTGGGTGTTACCCCTACCGTGTGAGACCCATCGTGATGTATTTTTTTATATATCTATTACGTCTATCTGTTTTCTCATATCATTCTAGGATATGATACAAAACCTTAAGAAGATCCAAATCTTAGGTGGACCATACCACTAGAAAGAGTGATTAATAACCATTAAAAACATTTTGTGGGCCACAAAAGTTTTGGATCAATCTGATATTTATATTTTCCCTTCATAAGGATCTTATTGACATTATCAAGAGCTTGGATTGCAAATAAACATTACCAAAACCTTACCATGGGCTCTTTGGAATTTTTAATGGTGGAGCACTCAATCACACTGTTTCCAGTGGTATGGTCCACTTGAGATTTGGATCTGCATAATTTTTGCAACTGTATACTAAAATTGGCTGTATAAACAGATGGACGGAGTGGATATACAAAATATCATCCATGTGGGCCATAAGGTAGGGGTAACACCACTAAGCTGTTCACGGGGTAACACCTAATTCGCGCCCAAGAGAGATCGGATAAGGTGAGACCCCGGCCTCACGCGCAATATGGTGCGGCCCTTACCGTAGGTTCACCATGGGCCACCTTGATGTATGTATTATGTATCCACGTCGTCCATCCATTTTTCCATATTAATTTAGGGTATTATCACAAAACTGAAGCACATTTAATTATTAAGTGGACCATACCATTATGTATGACTATTATACATGTCGTCCATCCAATTTGCAATCACTTTTTATGCCATGGGCCAAAAAAATGAGATACAATCGATGATCTAGTGGACCATACCAATGAAAACAACGTTGACCCTTGAAATCTTCCCAAGGGTTATAGTGATAATAAGATCATAAGACCTGGATGTATGAAAATCACAAATATCCGTGTTGTTACTGAATTTTAACAACCGGTGAGACGAGGTCGATGATATACCTCGAGGATGAAGGACTTTTATCGAGAGGTGACCGGGGCCGGCCGTTAGTCCTTCGATACCTAAGTCAATTGAATTTTGAATGATTCTTCTTTTATGAGTGATTAATTTAGTACCTTTCATGAAGATGACATGTTTTTCTTTTATAGACTTAGGCTGTGGAGTCGTATCCTATTTGAAAACGTAATCTCCGTGGAGGAGATCTTGAGCCTCCGAGATTTTTGGGTCGTTTCATAGTTACGGAAGATGTTTCCGTATCCTTTGACTACTCTCCAGATCTTTCTCCTATTTTCTTGGCCGAAGCCTAAAATTGCGGGATTCATAGCTTCAGGGCTGAGATCGTCTTGTAATCAAGGTCGTCTTGCTGACGAGGTTAAGGAAGTTTGCTTTTAGGTCAAGTCGGATCACTCCGATCTGAATCCAGGTCGCCCTATATCCGACCTGTAGTCAGCTCGTAATTTATCCATAACAATCAGCTTCATCCAAAACTTTAGTGGACCACCTTAAATGCGCTTCAGTGGCAAGATGGATGGACGATGAAGATTACATGAGCCATATCAGTAGACCCCATATCAATGGTAAGCGTTCATTTCCCACTACTTTCTGTAAGTGTGGTTCTCTTGAGCTTTGGATCTGCCTCATTGTTGGGCTCATCCTCTAAAATGATCTGAAAAATTGAATGAACAGTATGAATATAATATATAGATCATGGTGGGGCCCACATAAGTTTATCACGGCAAGGTTGCTGTGTTATAATACACGCCCATTCATGAGGTGCTTGCTTTGAATTGTCTGGAAATCTGATTACAAAAGATTACAATCTTATTAGATGATATTGGCTACCCAACGTTCCAATTTCTATTAGATTGCTAAATATCTTGAAAATGGCGCCAAATATATAAGACTGGGATTTTTAGCTACCGAATTTTCTAAATTCTATAATTAGATTGCTAAATATCTTGAAAATATATATGGCCAAATAAGAGTAGGGAGGAATGATCACCTTCACCACGCTATCTGGAGCAGTGGAGGGACTTTCTCTCACAAGATGTGTTCACAGCACATAATTATGTGGGCCCCACCATGAATATGTCTTATATCCACACCGTCCATCTATTCTGCAATATCATTTTAGTTTATAGGCCCAAAAATGAGGCAGATATAAAGCTCAAGTGGACCATAATGCAGAAAGCAATGGGGACAATAACACCTACAATTGATACTTTTCCAAGGCCCACCATGATATTTATTTTCCATCCAACCTGTTCTTAAGATCACAGGGACTTAGATGAACGGAAAACACATCTACCCGCTTGATCCAGAACTTTTGAGGGCCCCAGTAACCTTTCAATGCTAGGCATTCAATCGCCACCTCTTTATATGGTGTAAGTTTTGGATATGCCTCATTTTTTGGGCTCATTGACCTGGAAAAATGAATGGACGGAATGGATTTCATATAATATTACGGTGGGGCCACACCGAACAGATTTGGTACAGCCCTGGCCTTAGTGTATCCCTTATAGTGGGGCCTACCTTGATGTATGTATTCTATATCCATGCCGATCATGTCTTACTAGATCATTTTATGGTATGAACCTAAAACTGAAGCAGATCCAACTCTCATGTTGACTAAACCTTATAAAACAATGGTTATTGACTATTAATGGGGCGCAAAAGTTTTGAGTCAAGCTGACATTTGTTTTATACCGTGGTCCACGTTTATTTGACATTATCAAGAGGTTGGATGGTAAATAAAATTAAAAAAAAAAAAAAAAAATCTTCATGGTCAATCACCATGTTTACTATAACATGGTCCCCATGAAATTTGGATCTTCTTCGTTTTTAAGTTCATGCCTTAAAATGATTTAGAAAAATAGATGGATGGCGTGGATATAGAATACATAATGAAGGTGGGCCCATGGTAAAGGCTGCACCGTTTGGGCTATGAGGTGGGAGAAGGAAGGAAAGGTGGGCGGGATTCCATACTACCCCCACAGGACCTATTGAGAGACGGACGGTCCTGTAAAAGGCTTTGTGGGCCCACGTGATATATGTGTTTTATCCACATCGTCTATTTGTTTTAAAAAATCATTTTCGGTGATGAGCTATAAAAACTAGGCAGATCAAATGCTCAAGTGGCGTGAAACGGTGAGGATTGAATGTCTCTGGCTAAAAACCTTTTGGGGTCACAGAAGTTATGGATCAAACTGATATTTATGGTTTCCCATTATATAGGTCTGTGTGACCTTATGTTCATGGCAAATAAACATAGCAGAGGACCCAAGGAAGATTTAAACGGTGAGGTGATTGTCAACACTGCTTCTAGTGGTGTGGTCCAATATTCCAGTCTTGGACCTGCCTACCCTACAATGATCTTTCAAAATGGATGGATGTATTGGATATGACACGTACACCATGGCGGGGCCCACATAGTTAGGTGACGACAACACATCTTGCGCACGAAAGAGAATGCGAGACAGCGTTTGGTCACACAGTGTGGTGTGCAAATATATATATATATATATATATATATATATATATATATATATATATATATATATATATATATATATATATATATATATATATATAATGTGATGGTCTCCCACTAATTGTACCGCATGACGCTGTCTTGCTGTCCAACTCAGAGTCGTCCCGGGAACTTAGATAGGATGGGCCCTACAGTGATGCATACATGAAATCTACTCCGACCATTAGGTTAGTGATGGCCATTTATCTCTTGAGATAAAACACCAGGTAGATTTATGATTTAGATGAGCCACACCAAATGAAACAATGTGAGAGGGGATGCTTATCGTTGGATTTTTACATGGTCCACCACGTTATTTATATGAATTCCACTCCAACCATTAGCTTTCTTGAGAAAATTCGTGGATGGGATAATTGATTTATATGTGCCAAACCAAATGACACAGTTTGGATGGCGGCGTGCGTCCCCCTACCTGTTTCCCCTCATGTGGCCCTCCTAATCATCTGATGTGGCTGATGTTTTAACTATAAAGCTAAATGTTTGTTGCTAACCGTATGGACGGAGCTAATTTCACATACACATCATGGTGGGGCCACCCCCAGGCCCCAGCCTACCCTCCAGTTCTGCATTGGCTGGCACGTTGTCCCAGGACGTGGGTTGCATGTTGACCAATGCAGTAGGCAAAGTGGGTGGGTGCTAGTGGATCCTACAATATGTATTATCCACGCCCGTCCATCCATTTTTCCGACTCATTTTATGACATGTGCACAAAAATGAAACGGATCCAACTAGCAGGTGGACCACACTATAGGAAAAGAGTGGTGATTGAATGCCTACCATTGAAAGCTTCTCAGGGTCCACTGTAATGTTTATTTGCCGTCCAATGTGCTGATTAAGTCATAAAAACCTAGATGGAAGTAAAAGACCAATACCAGCTTGGTCCAAAACTTTTGTGCCCCAACAAGTTTTTAATGGTGGGCCTGCAATCACCGCTGTTTCTTCTGGTGTGGTCCACCTGAAATTTAGATCTGCCTCGGTTGTTGGTTCACTCCCTAAAATGATCTGAAAAAACTGACTGCATGGATAAAACACACGCATCATGGTGGAGGCCACGTATCATTTCCAGCACCGACTACTAGCAACCAATGGCAGGTTCAGCATGCAAACCGAGTTGCTATGCTACAACAAATATGACGTTTACCAAGGAAATTTTTCCTGGCTAAATGTTACAATTTCCTGGGTAAAAGTTATTACCAACGAAAATGCTCGCAGTAGTTTTCGTCGAAATATCACCCTCGGGAAAAGAAATTACCGATGACATTGAATTTTTTGTCGGTAAATGTTTGACCTTTTGCAACAAAAAATTTCGTTGGGAAAAGTCAACACTTTCATGGCTATTGTTTAATTTGTCGGTAATTATGCGACTATTACCCAGGAAAACTTTCCTTGGAAAAACGCTATGACCGAGTAAATATTTCCTTGGAAAAGGTAGCAGCAGTGCCAACAAAATATCTCTTTTGAACATTCAATATCCCTACAACTGAGAGCATTCAACATTCAATATCCCAATCACCCAATAGAACATTCAATCGCATGCCAATCAAAATGACTATTCAACCATAATATGTTTTGAATAAAATCGAAATATCAATCCCACCAGTACATACAACCAATACAAAAAAAAAAAAAAATTCAATCAGCACGAACATCCTCGCTATCACCAACAAACAATCTGCAAAATAAAACAATACAATATTAGTAATTAATAACTACACTGCCAAACTGATCAGAGAATTTCTGAATTTAAAAAAAGAAAAGAACGATGATGATTACACGTACTGCTGCTCCGTGGACCCATGATCGAGACAACTGCATACGAAAGCCCGCATTCAGCGAGCTTCACGGTTTTCATGAAATTCTCGGAGATGACATGCAACAGATGATAATCTGGAAATCTCAAGACTGATTGGAGTATTTTGTCAAACAGAAACCAATTTCCCAATTTCAGCAAGTCAGTTCCCTCAATCTGCAAAAATAAAAATAAAAATCCCAAATATAATAATTAAACACACACACACACGGAATTAAACTCGAAAAGCCCCAAAATTAGGATCAAATTCACCTCTTCAAGAGAGGACTGTTGTAGAAGGCAACATTGATGTCCTTGTTAGGGTTATCATCTGCAATGATGTCGGTTTCTGCTCCAAACAGAATATATATATATATATATATATATCAATCAGAGGTTACAATCATTTAATCAGTTGGAATTTTGTGGTTATAACCTATTTGAAGGCTGGGTTTTGATGCCCCAAATATCATGAGATTTCATGATTAAAAAGTCTAATTTGGTGCCAAACATCATGATATTTCATGATATTTGGTGCAACCAAACAGAGCCTATATGTGCCCAACAATTTCGATTGATGTTAGGATATTTATGGCCTGGTACACAATTTTCGAGTGTATGCATATGAACCATTGCACTATTTTCCCTTCAGTTGTGCATGAATGGAGGAAAATTTAGATGTAGATGCAAAAAAGTAAATGATTTCTCAGAAAATTGTCAACTAAAGATTCCAGCAGATACTTTGCTGTTTGTTTTGTAGTGCAATTTTCCTTGGAAATAGAGTTTCACTTTCTTCACCACAATTGGGATTTTTCCCCTTCCAAGTACTAGATAATACCTTCTAGTATAAAGCATTGCACTATCATATACATATGCATCTAATCTAACCACATTGGCAACATAAACTAGACAACCTGCTGCAACAGACTCACCTGTAAAAGCCCATATACAAGCATCATAAATACAAAAAAGCTCTGTTGCACTAATCGTTTACAACATCCTTGCCTACTATATGCATTCTCTTGCAACAGCCATAGCTGCTACATGCATTCACTTGTAATTGCTTAGTGCTTCCTGATGCTACTGAGAAGTTGGAAATGCCTAGATGCAAGCTGTCAAGCTTACCCTGCCTCTCTCGCTTGCAACGCTTGCAGAAATGTGAGATCTCGTGGTGTAGCATGAAGTGGTTGTTGCCGAAAGGACTAGGATTTCAGCCCAAGCCAAAACCAAGAAATCAATATATCTTTTCATTCAGTTAATGAAATCAAATACCATTTTTCTAACATGATTCTACACTTTGGATGGAAATTGAAACAACAAAAAATTATCAAAGCAAAGCAAATTACACAAGTGAATGGACAATCCTCAAAATTCAACAGTCATTTCATTGTAGTTCAATATAAAAGAGCCACTAAGCATGTCAAGGTAGAAACGTAAATGCAACATCAATTGAAGATGATCATTATTGTTGTTTAAGCAACTAATGGTGACCCATTAAATGATGAATGAACCAACTCACTTTTCAGAAAAAACTTCATATAGTTGCCTCTGCATCCAAAACAACATCTAGTTAGGCAAAAATGAGAGAGTTTTGCTTCTCAAGTCAGAGACAATATACAAAAGAAATGGATGGCTGATGCAGTTTTCTTCTGGACATCCATTTGTTTTGTACACCGGTCCAGCAAAGAGATCATTTCTTAAAAAAGAATGGTAATATCACATGCAAGCATCACAAGCTCCATCATAAAAAAAAAAAGTTTTAGATTAATGAAAGATGACCTCCATTAAACTTGGCTTCCCTGTCCCGTTCTCTCCAAGAATCACAATAATTTGGGAATTAGTGAATTCACCCCCAATCAATTTAAGCTTGAAAGTGCCTAGAGTTTCAGATGTGGTTGGATATCTATGACATGCACCAGTTCAAATCTCCTTGGTGCTTCCTTGTGGAGTCTTTGCAACCTAAAGAAGGTAATAATGTCAAACCCAGGCCACTTGTAGATCACAACATGCTAACTACACAGCAATACAAAATCGTTACCTTAAATTGAAAGGACTTATCCAGGAATCGTATATTGTCAGTAGAGAAATATCCAGCCAAATAGACATTAATTCCATGTCCAACAGAATAGGGAAGGGTCACAACTCCATATAACTTTGGCTTCCCATATAAGCAGCAGATGTAATCAGATAAGTAATTTAGGACACTAAGGTCATGATCCACAACAACCACATAGCTGAAGAAGGAAAACATAAACAGAGTTACTGTTTTACTCAAAGTAGAGGAAGATAATAGAGAAAATCTTAGCATAATCATGTATCCCAACATAGACTGTCTACTTTTGAGTCCTGAAATTCATGTTGTCAGCCTGAAATAGGTCTACTCAGTCCAATACTTGAGTAAATTAGGATTCAAAAAAATCAAATATTCACGTAGCAAACCTGATCCAATTTCTATCAAAGTTCTTGTTTATATTACACGCAGTCAACCAAAGCATTAAAGTACATTTTCATTTTCCGTTCAGGCATTCTATCGAACACACAACGGGCATCCTTCATGCCCCCACACTTCCCATACGTCTCAAGCAATTTATTGTGAGGGTTGGTTTTGGAAATGGATGCAGAGAGAGAGAAATAGAAGGGGGATTTTGTGAGGGTTGTCTTTGGAAATGTAGAGAGAGAGGGATTTTGTGAGGCTTGTCTTTGGAAATGTAGAGAGAGAGAGGGATTTTGTGAGGCTTGTCTTTGGAAATGTAGAGAGAGAGAGAGGGATTTTGTGAGGGTTGTCTTTGGAAATGTAGAGAGAGAGAGAGAGAGAGAGAGAGAGAGAGAGAGAGAGAGAGAGAGAGAGAGAGAGAGAGGCCATTAATAGAGTCGGCAGCTTCATCTGTTGCGCCCTCTGTTGCATAAGTCAATCGCAGCAATGACCTCCACCAAGTGCGTCATCGATCGTCAATAGCAAGATCGGCCCAACCCATTGATTCCGACAGTCGAAAAAGCGCTCTTCTTCTTCTTTTACGCCAGAGCTGCTGAGCTTTTCCTTTGGAAATGAGAGGGTTTCATCCCAACCTAGATTGAGACGGACGCAGATTAGGGAGGGAGAGAGTGAAAGAGGGGTTTTGAGAGGGGGAGAGATTAAGGATTTCGGTTTCCTCTCTCGATTTGGGGACGCGCGCTCATTTTGGCTATTGACGCTGTCAATGGCCAGGTGGGCTAGTGGTCGATGCTCTGTGGGCCCCACCATGATGTTTGTGTTTTATCCACGCCATCCATCCATTTCTCAAGATCATTTTAGGCTTGACCCTTAAAAATGAGAAAGATCTAAATCTTAGGTGTACCACACCACAGGAAAACAATTGTGATTGAATGTCTACCATTAGAAACCTCCTGGGGCCCACTATAATGTTTATTTGACATCCAACCAATTGATTCGGTCATATAGACCTAGATGTAGGAAAAAAAACAAATATCAGCTTCTTCTAAAACTTCTGTGGCCTCAAGAGGTTTTTAATGGTGGGCGTTCAATTAACATTGTTTCAGTGATGTGGTCCATTTGTGATTTGGATCTACCTCAATTTTGAGTTCGTGTATAAAATGTTATGAAAAAAATGTATAGATGGCATGGATGAAATCACAAATTTTTTAAATTTCTCAATTTTCTTTTTTAAAATGACACTTCTTTTCTAAATCAAAGTTTTTTTAGTTGTAATATTTTCGAAATTTCAATTTTCCCCGTACTTCTCCATTTCTTTATCAGCTTTTTTTTTTCAAACTTGTGACTTCCTTAATTCTTTTTCAAAATACAAAATCTCAATTTTCTTTCAAAATAAATTTATTTCCACCTTATAATTTTTTTCACAGTGTCAATATTATTCAAAATCTCATACATTTTTTCAAAATCACAAATTTTTAAACCTCTCAATTTTTTTCTTCCCGGGAAGAAAATCCAAAAATCTCACCAGTAGTTTTAAAATTTTTCCTTCGTAAAGGGTGGAAAATCGGAAGTAACCTTTTACCCAGGGAAAACTTCCTCGGTAAAAGTGAGAATTAACATAACAGTGGGCTTTTACCAAGGAAGTGTTTCCTCGGTAAAAATACGTTAAAATCTTTATAATTTTAACCAACCGTCTAAGTTACCAAATATCACCAGGCATTGGATATCTAAGAATTAAAACTCTTGGATTAGAATAATGTAACCCTTTGATCATTTGAGTCTTTTTTTTCTTTTAATATGGACAGCATCCTTAACAATATTCTGCTAACCAAAGGGTCAAAATCCAATCCAATAGTTTTTTTGGTATATCCTCATTCCGAGGTGTGGCCCATCTTATAAATGATTTGGGTCATTGAAGAGGACAGCAATTCAACTGCATGCTTAAGTCCCGGTCTATCATATCGCAGTGTATTGAGATGAAGTCTAGCAAATCTCCTACCGTAAATATCAGGATATCTTGATCTTAGGGAGGAGTTTTCCTGGAATGCCACAATAATGCTATGCTTGAGGAAAAGATTATGGAATATATGCTGCAGTATTCTCCAATCCAAAACAGCCCTCAAGAAGAAATGACACATTTCAATGATTCTTTTGGTGGAAGTAGCAGCTCCTAATCACATGGTGTTTTGAGGGAAATGAGTAATTGCAATTTGGTGCCAATTTGCAGGAATGCTAAGGGAGGAAACTACAATAGGGAATTATATGATGCGTGGCCTGCACTTTTGTGCAGTATGCATGGGTTTTCAATTTGACAAGAAGGCCCATGGTTATCCAAACCATTAGTCAGTTGTGGATGGGTTCTTGGTAGGACAATCTTGAACTTTTGATTTATGGCTTCCAGATAGATGGTAGAGAAATACAACAACAGTCCACATTCAAATGTAAAAAGTCCTACAGTCGTTAGGGGACCTTCCAATTTTAGAGGTTTTTAGGGCATTCTTCCAAAGCATGAAGTCATTGACTGAGTATTTCAGCATTTTTATTGAATTTGGCTACAAAGTAAGTCTTTTGGTGAGCTTTGGATTTGGTAGAATTTGGCCGAATCTAAAGATATGCAAAAATGGGAGCCGAAAGGTAACTTGTTGCAGTTGTAGGAAATTGCATGTGTTGGGATAGCATTGATCCTGAAATCTCCTAATCATTTGAACCGGCTAAATAACTATATGGTGCTAATCTTGAGAGCCTATAAAAAATTACAATGAGGAGAATAAGGATGGAAGAGAAGAAAAAAATGAGAGAGCATGAGATGCTGAGGTGTATTGATACTTTAGCCCTCTACTCTTATTTATATAATAGTAAAAATGTAAATGCACCTATGATCCTTATTACATGGACTTCATCCTAGTGAGCCTTATTCAAGGATTGACCTTTCAACGCTCCCAAACATTATAATGATCAAGACTAGCTTGAAACAAAGACTAACATAATTAAATTAACTTAGGCAAAATAAGAAGAAGAAAAAAAATAATCTCCAACGGAACCAAATCATCGGTACTCTTTTAACATTGCAATTTCATGAAGTGTTAAAAAAATCCCAAGCTAATTAATGAGCTCAACATGTGTAGTCCTTGTAAGCATTACGATCACCAATAATCCCTGCATGTGCAAGCCCCATCCTTGAAATGATGGAACCGTTTTATGTCTCTCAACACAATCTCCCTCTCACTGATCTTACTTACGTGTTTCATCAATGAATGGCAATCTCCACACACTCTCAAATCCTCCACTATCCTAATAACTGCCGGACTCGGAAGTGCTGACCAGCCCGAATGCGAGCGCCAGCTTCTCGCTGTGACTTCCCAGCGTATCTTCTTTCTCCTCTTCCTCGATATTATGAAGAACTCCATCGGCATCCGGCATGTACCCTTGGGCCCTCGCATATGCTGTTATCTCCTCTAACTTCCTGTATATTTCTTTTGTACGTTCATGGTCCTGATCACCCGCTGTAAAACTATGCACATGGCCTCCAACCTCAATGAAACTCCGCCCAAGGGGCTTATCTGTACCCCTAATATTCATTAGGTTTCTCACCTTCTCAACGTCTTCCCATCTCCTGGCCTCAGCATATACGTTGGAGAGAAAATTATAGCTACCTGGATGCTTGGGTTCAAGCTGTAAGAGCCTGTTTGATGCTATTTCTTCCATTTCAATGTTCTTATGAGCTCGGCAAGCACAGAAGAGTATGCCCCATATGACGAAATTGGATTCGATTGGCATGCTTTCGATGAATTTGAGGGCTTTTTCTAGATGGCCTGCACGAACAAATAGATCCACAATGCAGGCGTAATGCTCCACTGTTGGTGTGATTGAGTAATCTAAATGCATTTAGTTGAAGACCTGCAACCCTTGATCAACCATGCCAGAGTGCGAACATGCCATCAAGACCTCCAAAAACACAGCCTTATCTGGATGTATACCTATAGAAATAGGCAGATTTAATCTCCTTAACTATGTACAGGATGCAGCAAAAGCAATTGTGGCTCACGGGCGTGTCAATTTGGTGCACAAAATTCAAGCTGTTCATCACATGGGCCTTACCAAATATGCACCCTGACCCAAAAATAATCATGCTGATATAGTCATCAGGTGGGCCACATTTTCCTGAAGACATGAAGATTAAAAGATTAACCAATGATCTACATTTGGCATGTGAGACTTAATCTTAATGCGGAATAATCGGATCGTCTATGCATCGAATAATGGAGATTCCATAGTGTAATCTTAAAGCCATACCTGATTGGGAAGACATTCCCGATGGCGCCGTGTTGCCGAGAGGAACTCTTGGTCTTCCGCACCTTACACCTTTAGGAGAAACACTTAATGGGACTAGGGTTTTCTCTTATGTGTTGGTGAGGGGACCAAGACGTATATTTATAGGAAAGAGGGCCAGAGAAGCTTACCCATCACACTTCTCTCCTCTAGGGTCTCCATACCGTAGGTTTCCATATCTGGCTTAATAACCGCGTATAGGGAACACGGTTCAAGCGTCCCGCCCCAAAGCTATTTGCAATGATCACAACTATAGTGGGGCCCACTGAATCGCTCAATCTGAATAATCCAACGGTCATGATCTAAATTGATGATCATGTGTGGCCCACCTAATGGAGTCTTACATGGCATACACATGGACCACCGCACATGGCTTTCCTGATGAGTGGAATGGCGTAGACAACATACATGGTGGCGCCAGCCAAGTGCACATCCCAGCTCTTGCTAAGACTCTCCACATTGGCACATGGTGGAGAGTGGGATTAGACTCACACGAGAAGGGCAGAAGAGATCAATAAAATTTCATTAAGAACACTATAGCTTCAATGTTAGAGCTCATACCTGAAGATTTCATCTCTTCAAAACATCGGAGGGCCTCTTCACAACATCCATGAATAGCCCAACCTTGATATCATGGCAGTCCAAATAAGAACATCCTTCTCTTCTATTCGATAGAAAACCCGACCAGCGGACCCAATGTCCCCACACTTTGAATACATAACAACCAAAGCATTCCCAAGCCTTGTGTTTATCTGAAACTCATTGCCCAAAACATATTCATGAATCCGAATACCAGCATCTAAAGCTCCGATACTCGCACACGCCATTAGTGCGGAAATCACATTACAATCATAAGGTTTCACGCCTTCGTCCAACATTCTAAAGAAAGTACTCAAAGCTCTTTGATGATCTCCATTTCGTGAAAACCCATCAAAATGAGTCCGGGCTGTTTGTTTTTTTTCCGTTGACTGTAATTACCTTGTAAATTAGTAATAATTATTTACCTAGTTAATTGCAGCATTTTTTCCGAGTCAGACAGTGACCGGTTACTTCTTTAGCACAAAAACAAGGAATATGTGAACTAAATGTGGAGCCCACCATGATGTATGTGGCTTATCCACACCGTCCATCAGTTATGCCTATTGAATTTAAGGTGTGAGCCCAAAAATGAAATAGATGTAAAGCTCAAGTGGACCACACCACAAAAAATGGTGGAAATCGAGTGCCTACCATTGAAAACTTCTTGGAGGCCCCAAAAGTTTTGGATCAAGCTGATATTTGTGTTTTCACCTTATCCGTGTCTATGTGACCTTATGAACCGGTTAGATGACAAACAAATATCAATGTGAGCCCTATGAAGGAAGCAACTTTCGACGGTGGACAGGTGATAGCTATTGATTCTGTTGTTGTGGGCCACTTGAGCATTGGATCGGCTTCATTTTTCAGTTCATCCTAGAAAATTACTTGCTAAAATAGATGGATGGCACGAATAAGTCATATACATCACGGTGGGACCCTCAAATTTAAACTACTAGTTTTCAACCAATTTCCAAAAAAGAAATACTCACACGTTTTCAAACGGGATAAATAAGTAATAATTACTTATTTACATCTGTTTACTTGTAGCAGGAAAAACAAACAGGCCCTTAATAAGATTTGGACGAGAAAAATTTTGCTACACCCACGGCTTGCGTACACATGCGCGCAAATCCAACCGTGGGTGAAATCCGCAAATCGAGGAAATTTTAATGCTGCCACCGCGAGCCTCTCTTTTCTCGTTTCTCTCTCTTTCGAAAAGTCTCTCAAGCAAATAATTCTTTGCGGAATCCTTTGGCAAGAAGTTAATGTGCTCAAACAAGTGGGCCGCCATGATGTTTGTGTGAAATCCACCCCATCCATCCTCTATGTGAGCTCATTTTGGGATGTCAGACAAAAAATAAGCCGGATTCAAAACTCAAGTGGGCCACACTAAAGGAAAAGGTGGGTAGGAAAATTCTTACCATTGAAACATCCTACGTCCACGATGATGTTTATATGTCATCCATACTGATCATAATGTCATTCCTACTAGGATGAACTGAAAACACAAATATTAGCCTATTCAAAACTACTGTGGCCCACGAATATTTCTAACTATAGACCTTTAATCCTGACAATTTTACTTGAGTCTTTGATATGGCTATTTTTTGTCTCACGTCCCAAAATGAGCTCACAAAACGGATGGATAGGGTGGATTTCTCACAAGCATCATGGTGGGCCCCACCCAAGTTCTCGGCACAAGAACTTCCACCCAAAGTCTTCCGCCAAAAATCGCGAGTAGGTAGGCATTGGGTTGTAAATGGTCGAGTTTCCGACAGGTTTAGCCAAAACCAGACCCACCTATTTACTAAATAGGTATGGGTCCAAATTTTAGACGCAGACCCTTTTACTAAATGGGCAGGTTTGGGTTGGGTGAGTCAACCCATCATACCCATTTATATTATAAATGGGTCTGGGTCTAGTAGAGGGAGGTCCACTCAGACCCGTTTATAAATGGGTCAGGTCTAATGGGTCTGGGTCTGGATCTAGTATGCAAGCATTTTTACAAGGCTTAAAATCGAGTCTGGACGGGTCTAGGCTGGACGGGTCCCTTGAAACATAGACCAAACCCGCCTATTTACTAAATGGGTTCAAGTCGAGTTGAGTCGGGCCAAATATAAAGGAAACTAGACCCAGACCTGTTTAGCAAATGGATCTATTCTTGGACCCAGACCTGTATCATTTAACAAATGGGTTGGGTCTAAATGGGTTGGTTCTGGTACCCCCATCGGGTCCGTTGACCCATTTACAGCCCTACGTAGGCAAATGGGTAAGCTTTTATTATACTAAGTAAACTCAGTTGGGCCCACTGTGAATGTATGTAGTTTATCCACACCGTCCATTCATTTTTTTCCCACTCATTTTCGGGGTTGAGCCCAAAATTGAAGCATATCCAAAGCTCAAGTGGACCATATCACAAGAAACAGTGGGAATGATGATTTTCACCATTGAAACCTTCCTAGGGCCCACAGTGATGTTATTTGTCATACAAACTATTCATAGCATCACAAAGACATGGATGAATGAAAAAACAAATATGAGCTTGATCCAAAAAAATTTGTGGCCTTCATAAATTTTTCAATGGTAAATGTTCAATTCACATTGTTTCCTGTGGTGTGGTCCACTTGAGCTTTTAATATGCTTCATTTTTTTGCTCAAGCCTTAAAACTTAGTAGAACAATCTTACTTGGTAATAGACGGTTGGAATTGTTCAATCCGTGTGATTTTTTGTTATGTGGGCCACAATCCATAGAGATCAACTAATGGATACCTTGGATTCATTGATACAATCACGTGTACACTGGTGGATAGCAATGAACCCACATTTGTTAATTTTGTTTTGCAGCCCTTCAGTAAAACCATCCGGATCATCTGATGGTGAAGCAATACTGTAGCCATCCAAAGTGGGCCCCACCAACTCAAGTAATGCAGTACGCCTGCATGGAGAGGAAGAAAGGACTTTTTTTATTTGGGATTTTGACCATTCGAGCCCTCTTGTACAGTGAAATTGCCCGCTTGTTTCTGACTGAAACTATTTCCCCTGACTGGCCCCCTAACATTTTTTAAACTTTGCTATGGACGAAAATACCCTTATGTATTGAGCCCAACGCCCGACAATTATTAATGTGTGGAAGGTGAATTAAGCTGGATAGTAAAAAAGTTAAAGTGGGGCCCATTATGAGGTATGATGTCGATCCACACCTTCCTTTCATTTCAAGAGCTAATTATAATACAAATTGGCAAAAATCCAATCAAGGAAGTGGATCACAGTACAAGAAACATAGTGATTTATCTAAGACCGTTGAAAAGTTATTGGTAGCCCCAAACCATTTGGATAGATATGATATTGCTTTTTTTTTTCTTTTACTCATGTATCTTTGTTACTATGAATGGGTTAGATGACATATAAACATCACGGTGGGCCTCACAAAATGTCGCATGTACCGTTATAATTCGTCCCTAGTATGGACCAAGAAAGAAACTTTTTCATCAGAAGTTATGGATGTTACCTTTCCCGATCCGATTTTTATATCCATTTGATTTATTGGATCATCTAATAGTAGATCCAATTCGTTCATAATGTCTATGGCCCAGGTTTATATCGAATTTGTGTTGGATTAACAATTTTTCAAGTTATTGGTCACCTACAATAATGAAAAAGGATAAACAGTTTCTAAAATAATATGTTCTTTTTTATTATGTTGTGGATAACCTGATCAGAATCTTTCAATCATCATCTGAATAGTTACATTCTTCCAAATTTCGGAGAGAATTAACGGATTAGATATAATAAAAAGCTAAAGATAGGGTTGGATCTAACGAAAATTCAATTTTCTTCTCTTTCTTCTCTGGGATGCACCACCACTTCCTTTGGCCTGATTTTCTCTAGCTTAATCTTCTCCGACTCCGGTCTTCTTTTTGTATTACCAAAATCGAAAGACATGGTGCCTCTATGTTAATAGATGTTTTTTTTTCCACATATTTGTATTGATGTGGGTCTGTGAATGGTTATAGTGGTGTTTTCTTCTAGATTTGTGTTGATGTGTGTCTGTGGATGATCGAGATTGTTGTTTTGAAGATGTCAAGATGTGGGACGGTGTTGAGATTGGCATGCATCAAGTGTCGAGATAGACAATCCAAACAAATACAGTTCATGGTCGTGATAGCCATCCACAAAGGGTCGTGATAACCATGTAATAAGGGTCGAAATAGACAGTCCAAACACGATACGGTTCAGGGTCATGGTAACCATCCACAAAGGGTCGTGATTGTCATGTAGTAAGGATCAGGATAGACAATCCAAACACAATACAGTTCAGAGTTGTGATAGCCATCCACAAAGGGTCGTGATTATCATGTAATAAGGGTCAGGATAGACAATCCAAATACAATACGGTTCAAGGTCGTGATAGCCATCCACGAAGGGTCGTGATTATCATGTAGTAAGGGTCGTGAAATATAATCTAAACACAATACAGTTCAGGGTCGTAATAGTCATCCACAAAGAGTCGTGATTGTCATGTAGTAAGGGTTGGGATAGACAATCCAAACACAATACAGTTTAGGGTTGTGATAGCCATCCACAAAGGGTCGTGATTGTCATGTAGTAAGAGTCGGGATAGCTATCAACACCGTTTGTGGGGCCCACCATCACTTTTGAGTGGAATCCAATCCATCAATTATCCTCAGGATTTCATTTTAGGCTATGGATAGAAGAAAAATCAACATCCATCACTCATATGAACCACAATACATGAAAACATTTAGTATGAAATGGTCACCGTTACAGTTTTTCAGGTATTGTAGGCTATAAAGATATTAGGTCAGCATCATGTTATCACCTTCCAATATAAACAAAAGGCTACAAAGAAAATGAACGAATTGGATCTACTTTGAAGTAGACCCAATGACAACTCACATCTGCATCATTGCCTTGGGATTAGAGGTTACGTGACTTCTTCTTCACTCAAACTCCGTACCATTGTATGATCTTAGGTAAGGGTACTTTTGTCCACAACAAAGTTTAAAAAGTGTCAGGAGCCTGTTAGAGAAATAGTTTCAGCAAGAAACAAGTGGGCAATTTCGCCGTACAAGGGAGCCATATGGTCAAAATCCCTTTTTATTTCTATTTTTCAGTCCCCTTAGAAGCATGATATAATGCTCAAGCCCTATGTTTGTGCAATTCAGTTCACTCTCAGTTCGTATAAGTGGGTCTATGTTTCAGTTATCCAAACCATTGATATGGTTCAGAGATCTCTTGGTTGAATTTTAACGGTTAACTTGTTTTCTTCCTTAGTCGTCTATTTCTTGGCCACCTATGGAATGGTTAAGGTCATTCCAATCCACTGATCATTTGGTGCAAGGGTCATCCACGGTGAGGAGCATCGTTTCAACTGTTTGGATGGAACATCATTTCTACTGTTTGGATTACTGAACAATGAACCCTAGCATTCTGATCAATGATTTCCGAAAATTATAATGAGTTATGATCATCTACAACCAATTGTAGGTTAGCATACAGACCCAACCATGTGCTAACGTCTCAAGTGTGCACCGCATCTTAGCCATGAGAAATATTGGCCTCATCATGAAAAGGTCATCCAATCTTCAAGTAGACCACCCAGAACAGAAACAAATGACGGTTTAGATCAGACTGACCAACACTTTCATCCAACATACAAATGCAGCCGCACCTCATAATTGTACTGGCCTGATATAACCCTGTGCACCGACATCTTGCATGCCACAGATGCTGCATACATCTTGCATGCCACAGATGCTGCGTACACATTAGCATATGAGAAAATTCAACGGTAAGAATTTCCCTACCCGCCTTTTCCTTTAGTGCGGCCCACTTGAGTCTTGAATCCGGCTCATTTTTTGTCTCACTTCCTAAAATGAGCTCACAAAGAGGATGGATGGGGTGGATTTCTCACAAACATCACGGTGGGCCCCGCCTAGGTTCGAACACAGTAACTTCTTGCGAAAGGCTTTCGCCAAAAATCCGTTTGCTTGCCATTTGGAGAGACATTGGAAGGAGAGAGTAATGGCGAGAGAGGCTCGCTCTTGCGCGTTAAAACTACCTCGAGATGCGGATCTCACCCACGGCTGGGATTTGTGCGTACGTAGCTTACCCAAGCCGTGGGTGTAGCAAAATTTTTCACGACTCAGACTGGGTGATGAACACTACAGTACCGAAATTTTCGATACTATGTTGGTGATGTGTTATGGTGTGGTCCACTCGAGATTTGAAATGTAGTCATTTTCGCACTTATACCTGGACGCGGTAGGAATCTAGGTGGGGCCACCGTGATGTTTGTGAGAAATCTACCCCATCCAACAGTTTTTAGATCATTTTAGACGTTGCGACAAAAAATGAATGAGATCCAAGACTCAAGTGGGTGGGCCGCACTATAGCGAAAGGTGGATAGGGAAATTCCTACCGTTGAGGTCTACAGTGATGTTTATATGCCATCCATACCGGGTTCATAATGTCGTTCCTACTAAAATGAACAGAAAACTCAAATATTATAATGATTCGAAACTTCTATGGCCCCACGAATATTTCATCGGTAGAAGTTCAATTGTCACGTTTTCGGCCCACTTGAGACTTGGATCCTGTTCATTTTTTGTTGCAACACCTAAAATGATCTCACAAAACGGTTGGACGGCGTAGATTTCTCACAAACATCACGGTGGGCTCCACCTAGATTCCTAGTGCAGAGATGCCTGCGAAAGGCTTTCGCTGGCAACCGTTATCCGCGATCCCTTGTACCCTGCATTAAGCTTGGAAAATGAATGGACGGCGGATAAAATGCGCCTTTCCCAGAAATTCCTGCACGATAAGTTAAAAGCGTCACTGTGATGTTTGTGAGAAATCCAGTCCGTCCATCTGTTTTGTCAGGTAATGTTACAACATGTGCTGGTAGATCCTACCTTCGATTAGGCTAAGGGATGAGAAAAAGTAGGTAGAAAAATATTTACCGTTTAAACCTCAGTGATTGCACCGTGATATTACGTTCAAGGGGCCGGATTGCCTGCGAAAGCCTTTCGCTGGCATCTCCTGCGCAAGGAATCTGGGTGGGGCCCACTGTGAGGTTTGTGAGAAATCTACGCCGTCCAACCGTTTTGTGAGATCGTTTTAAGCGTTGTGTCCAAATATTAACGGGATCCAAGACTCAAGTGGGCCACACTAAAGCAAAAGGTGTGTAGGGAAATTCTTACCGTTGAAACCTCCATGGGGTCTACAGTGATGTTTATATACCATCCATAGCGTTCATAATGTCATTCCTACTTAGATGAACTGAAAACACAAATATTATTCTGATTCGAAACTTCTGTGGCCCACGAATATTTCAACTGTGGAAGTTCAATCGTCATGTTTTCTGCCCAGTTAAGTCTTGGATCCCGTTCAATTTTGGTCGCAACGCCTAAAATGATCTCACAAAACGGTTGGACGGTGTAGATTTCTCGCAAACCTCACAGTGGGCCCCACTCAGATTTCTTGCGCAGGAGATGCCTGCCAAAGGCTTTCGCAGGCAATCCGCGCCCACGTTCAAGTGGTCTCACCTTTTCTTGTCGTCAGGTGTAAGAGTAAGATCCTGGTAGCGGATTTGGTGAGACCCCCAACTCACCCAAGATTGTGCGGCCCTTACTGTGGAGCCCACTTTGATGTATGTATTTTGTATCTATGCCGTTCATCTGTTCTTTCATATAATTTTAGGTCATTATTCAAAAAATGAAGTAGATTCATATTATTAACTTGGACAATGCCATAGGAAGTAGTGCTGATTGACCATTAATGGACCACAAATGTTTTGGATCAAGCTGATTTCTTTTTGCCCTTTATGAAGGATTATGTGACCCTACCAGTAGATTGGATGGAAAATATAAACTATATATCGTGCACTATTGTGCACCCTAAGAAACTTTTAATGGTAAGACGTTCAATCACCACTGTTTCTCGTGCTATGGTATAACTGATAACCTGATCTCCTGCATTTTTTTGTATAATGTTCTAAAATGATCTGAAAAATTAGATGGACAGCGTTGATATAAAATACATTCATTAAGGAGGGCCCTACGCTCAGGGACGGAGCCAGGATTTTCTTTCGAGGCTGAGGCACAAGCATGAAGCAATGGTAAATAAATCGTAAAAAATTGTCCTTTTTTTCATACTTTGATCAAAGCATATATATAAACCAAACCAAAATAAAAATAAAAAAATAAAAAGGAGAGAGATCAGTGGGAAATAAAACTTACCAGATTAGATCTATTATATTTAAGATCTTTTGAAAATCAAATCTCTCATTTTCTCCTTCATTTCTTTTGAAAATCAAATCCCCACCTGTATTTTCCTTTCATCCAGACTTCTTGACATTATCAGCAGGTTGGATTGCAAATAAAAATTAAGAAAACCCTAGGATGGGCCCTTTGGAATTTTTAATGGTGAGGCACTCTATCACCACTGTTTCCTTTGGTGTGGTGCACCTAATATTTGGATTGCATAAGTTTTGGTACCCCCTCTTAAAATGGGCTCTAGAAACGGATGGACAGAGTGGATATACAAAACATCATCAAGGTGGGCCATACAGTGAGGGTAACACCCACGAAGCTGTTATTAGGGTAACACCTAATCCGCTCGTGTAAAAGAAAAGAGGAATTCCGGGCGCAGATTTCCTTTGAAAGCTTTTGTGAGAAGTTCCAACGTAGGAAAGTTGGGTGGGGCCCACCGTGATGTTTAATCGAAATCCACCCCATTCATACATTTTAAGAGCCCATTTTAAGACATATGAAAAAATATGAGATTGATCCAAGAATGAAGTGAGCCACATCGAGAGGAAACAGTGGGGAAAGAAATGTCTACGGTTGAAACCTTCCTCGGATTTGCCTTGATTGTTTTATGATAAATAGGTGTTAATAAAACAATCCCGTGCTAATGTAATGAGCTCAACATGTGTAGTCCCTGTGAGCACCACGATCACCGTTAATATTCCTCGCATGTGCAATCCCCGTCCTTGAAATGATGGAACCGCTCTATGTCTCTCAACACAATCTCCCTATCATGGATCACACTTGCTTGTTTCATCAATGAATGGCAATCTCCACACACTCTCAAATCCGTCACTATCCTAATAACGGCGGTGGGATGCCAACTCCAGCACAGCCCGAATGAGAGCGCATTCAACACGCTTTCACCTCCCACTTCATCTAATTTCTGGTTTATTTCTTCTGGATGTGTGTGGGCCCGATCATCCGCTGGAAACCTATAAACACGGCCTTCAACCTCAATGAAAATACACCCATGGGACTGGTCTGTACTCCTAATCTTCTTTAGGTTTATGAGCCTCCATGTTACGTCTTCCCATTCGCTGGCCTCACCAGTATACTTGCAGGAGAACCTATTTGATGCAAATTGTGCCATTGCGCTAATGAATTTGCCCCATATCACAATATCAGGTTTGTACGGCATGATTTTACCTACAAAAATAGAAGATTTCATCTCCTTAACAATGTTCAGGGTGCAGGAAAAGCAATGGTGGCTCATGAGTGCAGGGTTTTTAGACCCTAGCCTCCCAACATGTGTCAATTTGGTGCACAAAATTCAGGATGTTCATCACAAGGACCCTACCAAGTATGCATCCTAACCCAAAAATCATGCTGATGCAGTCATCAGGTGGGCCACATGTGCCCGAAGACATGAGGATTAAAAGATTGACCAATGGGTGCACATTTGACAAACACATAGATCACTGCACATGGCTTGCCTGATGAGTGCAATGGCCTAGAGAACATACATGGTGGATCTTGCTAAGACTCACCACATTGTCACATGGTGGAGAGTGGGGTAGAAGAGATGAATAAAATTTCATTAAGAAGACTATTGTTTCAATGTAGAGCTCATATATACCTGCAGATTTCATGTCTACAAAACATTGGAGGGCCTTTTCGCGAAATCCATGAATAGCCCAACCTGATATCATGGCTCTGTTGGATATATCTCATTTGAGATAGTGATTGATGTGGCCCACATTCAATTGCCATGTCATCACACAAGTAGTTATTGCCACATCAGCCCATACTTTAGTTAGTTTTTAAAACTATTGGGTCTTTTGAATTATTGTAACCGTTCCCTCTAAATTTCTAGTTGGTTGAGCAATTGTGATTAAGGTGTAGTAGAAAACTACCCATCCACTATCTCCATATGATAACTACTTTCTTGATGCGAGAAAGATATAAAGTTATTTTCATAGAGGGTCCCTAGTCTACAAGCAAAAAATAGCCTGTGATTTTCCATCTAATCTGTGCATGAAGTGCTTGAATAGACTAGAAGATTTCTCCTTTGAATAAATGGTATTTAGTTGTTGAATTGTGTCACACCATTAAAGTATCATCAACACCATTTGGATTTCAATCTTTAACAAAATATAAAGCTAATCATCATGGCCGGAGGTAAGATCTTGAATTTCCGCTGATTTTATTCTTCTTTAATATCCATCAGGCTCTCCATGTACCAACACCCCTCTCTTCTATCTGAGAGAAAACCCAACTAGCGAACTCAATCTTCCCACACATTGAATACATTTCAACCAAAGCCGAGCCGAGTAATCCATTTATCTGAAACCCATTACACAAAACATAGTCATGAATCCGAATCCCACCATCTAAAGATTCCATCCTCGCACACGACAATAGTGCAGAAATCACAGCATCATCATTAGGTTCCACCCCCTCGTCCAACATCTCAAAGAAAGTACTCAAAGCTCTTTCATGGTCTCCATTTCTTGAAAACCCAACAACCATCGTTGCCCAAGAACGCTCGTTCCTCTCTGACATCAACTTGAAAAACTCGCTCGCAAATTCCAATTCCCCAACTTTAATATACTCACTAATTAAAAGGTTGCCCAATTGCACGCTCCGGTTCTCAGGAATTTCCAAGATCAGCAACAGTACGTCGTCCAATAACCCGAATGTCCCATACATAAAGGCCAATGCATTCCAGATGAGGGAGTCCACATCTAGCCCGAGCCTAATGATACCGGCATGGAGGGCCCCACCGAGGCGGTATTCGAGCAATGACTCGGCGGATTCGATTGCGAAGTAGAAGGCGATAGAGTTGGTACCGATGCTTACGCGTCGCATGAGGGAGAAATGGGAAATCGAGTCCGCGAAACGGCCATTATAATAGAGGGCCTCAATCATCGAAATGAAGATGGAGTGACCAGGGTCACGGGAATGGCGGAAGATCGAGAGGGCGTAGTCAATCGACTTGAAGAGAGAGCAGGTAGAGATGAGACTGGAGATGACTCTGCTGTTCTGAGAGAGGCCATGTTGGATGATCTGGGCATGGGTCTGTTTGAGATGGCTAGCGGTTTTCGAGGCGTGGATGAGAGAGAGAAATCTGATCGATAGAAACTGATCAGAACAGTCATGGCAGTAGTTTCGTATGGCGGTTTGGGTGGAAAAGGGTGGTTTTCTGAGAAGGATGATGGTTTTGAGAGAAGAGAATCGCATGTTGGCCGTTCCCTGCTGAGTCCGGATCTTCTGTGCCTGTGTTGAATGCGAGAGGATGGCTGTGCTTATTTCTATCTCTCTCTCCTCTCAGCTGCGCTCGCTCCAAGGTTCCACTCATTATCAGCGGCGGAGCTACCTTGCGCAGCAAGTTACTGCTCTGGAATCTAGTTGGGGCCACCGTGATATTTTGGAGAAATCCACGCCGTCCATCCGTTTTTTAGATCATTTTAGGACGTGCGACCAAAAATGGCGTATAAACGTTACTATGGATCCCACGGAGATTTCAACGGTAGGAATTTTCCTGCCCACCTTTTCCTTTAGTGCGGCCCACTTGAATATTAGATCCGGTTCGATTTTGATGGCATGATCTCAAAAAAAAGGATGGACGGCGTGGATTTTTCATAAACATCACTGTGGGCCTGAGCTAGGTTGCTTGCGCAGCACGTCCAATCTCAAGCAGACACACCATTGCGACGTCACCGAGATCTGTGAAAATCCCAAATCACACTAGGGCGGATTAGGTGAGACCCCGGGGCGCGAATTAGGTGTTACCCTAGGAACAGCTTAGTGGGTGTTACCCTAACCGTGTGGAGCCCATATTGATGTATTTTTTATATATCTACTCCGTCTCTCTGTTTCTTCGTATCATTTTAGAATGTGATCCAAAACCTTAAGAAGATTCAAATCTTAGGTTGACCATACCACTAGAAACAGTGATGAATAACAATTAAAAACGTTTTGTGGGCTACAAAATTTTTGTCTCAATCTGATATTTATATTTTCCCTTCATCAAAACCTTATTGACATTATCAAGAGCTTGGATTGAAATCAAACATTACCAAAACATAACTATGGGCTCTTTGGAATTTTTAATGGTGGAGCACTCACTCACACTGTTTTTAGTGATATGGCCCATTTGAGATTTAGATCTGCATAATTTTTGGAAACTCGCTCTAAAATGGGCGGTAGAAAATGATGGACTGTGTGGATATACAAAATATCATCCATGTGGGCCTACCGTATGGGTAACACCCACTAAGCTGTTCCCAGGTAACACCTAATTCAC
Source organism: Liriodendron chinense (assembly GCA_003013855.2). Lineage (NCBI taxonomy): Eukaryota > Viridiplantae > Streptophyta > Magnoliopsida > Magnoliales > Magnoliaceae > Liriodendron > Liriodendron chinense. The sequence continues at coordinate 161,757 of PVNU02001227.1, read as the reverse complement.
GCCCGAGACCCCGGCCTCACCCAAGACCGTGCAGCCCTTACCGTGGGTTACCGTCGGGCCCACCTTGATGTATGTATTATGTATCCATGTCGTCCATCCATTTTTAATCATCAGCTGGACTATAACATAAGAAACATTGGTGATTGACTATTAATGGGCCACAAGTTTTAGATGAAGCTGATATTTTGTTTTTCCCTTCATCCATGATCATGTGATCTTATCAATAGATTGGATGGTAAATAAACATTAACGAAACATGAAGGTGAGTCCTAAGAAGTTTTTAATGGTAGGATGGCCAATTACCACTGTTTCTTATGGTATGGTCCACCTGAAAATTGTCTCTGCTTCATTTTTGGGATAATGCCCTAATATAATCTGAAAAAAAAAAAAAGGATGGACGAAATGGATACATCATACATACATCAATGTGAGCTCCACGGTAATCCATGGTAATGGTAAGGACCTCATCGTCTTAGGTGAGCCTAGGGTTTCACCTAAGCCGCTCTCAAATCACACTGGCTCATGCCTTCTGACAGCGTGAGTAGCCAATTTCGCTACTGAAGTGACGTCACCAAGATCTGTGGGCCCTACTATATATATATATATATATATATATATATATATATATATATATATATATATAGAGAGAGAGAGAGAGAGAGAGAGAGAGAGGAATGCTCACCTGCGCACCTCTCGTGAGACACTCATGAGCACTTTTTCATGGCTCATCGCATGTGATGTGAGCTCAAAATCTGAGCCGTCCATGTGATGCAGCTCCCCAAATAACCCCTAGGGCCCATCTTTCAACTTGTTCCAGAACCTTGGTGGGCTGGCCCACCAAAGTTCTGGAACAAGTTGAAAGATGGGCCCTAGGGGTTATTTGGGGAGCTGCATCACATGGACGGCTCAGATTTTCAGCTCACATCACGTGCGATGAGCCATGAAAAAGTGCTCATGAGTGTCTCTCACGAAAAGTGCCCAGGTGAGCATTCCTCTATATGTGTGTGTGTGTGTGTGTGTGCGCGCGCGCGCGCGCGCGTGTGTGTGTGTGTGTGTGTGTGTGTGTGTTGTATCCACACGGAGAGATCATTTTAATGCATGAGACAAATAATGAACCAAATCCAAAGCTGAAGTGGACCCACCTCATAAAATAGCAGGGACAGTGATGCACACCGTTGAAACCTTTCTAGGCCCATCATGATGTTTATTTAAGATCCAACCTGTTCATAAGTTAAAATAGACAAGGATGAAGTGAAAATATAAATATCATCTTCATGGTAGGCATTCAACCCCCACTATTTTCTGTGGTGGGTCTACTTTAGCTTTGGATCTACCTCGCTTTTTGGATCATGCCTTAAAATGATCCCTCCAAATGGATGGACGGTGTTGATGCAACACAAATATTATAGTATGGCCCACAGAAATTGGTGACGTTACTTGGATTAGCTTCTGAAACCTGTCGACTCGCTGCTGAAGTGATGTCATTAAGTTTTGTGGGCGCCACTATGATGTATGTGTTATATCCATACCGTCCACCCATTTGTAGAGATCATTTCAAGGCAAGATCCAAAGAATGAGGCATAACCAAAGCTCAAGATGACCCCACCACATAAAAAAGTGGGGACAATAACGCCCACTGTTGAAACCTCCCCAAGGACCCACATTGATGCTTATTTAAGGTCTAGGCTGTTGAAAAAGTATGTTTTGAAAACAATTTTAAAAGAAAAAATATGCGTTTGGTTTTTGTCTCATATCGGATGGGAGAAAGAATTTTTACCTCTTTATAAGTAGGGTGTTGTGCACCTTACTTATTTATGGTGGAAGAGAGGGAGAATGGTGGCTTGCGTGTTCCAATGCGAAACCGCGCACGCGCACGGGCACGGGCACAGGCTCTGTCTCGGTCTCGGACTCGGTCATGGGCTCGGGCACGGGCACGGGCACAGGCTCGGGCTCGAGCTAGGTGCGAGGGCGTGGGCACGTGAGGCAGTGTAGCTGTAGAGGCGCTAATGGCGCACTTGGCACTTGGCACGTGCGCATCGTGTCGCAGATGGGTCGCGACCTCGAGGACCGAAGCGAGACTAGTGCGACAGAGGCTAGGTAATAGGTCAGGTGGCTGGGTTCGGAACAGAGGAGGTGTTGTGGGTGGGAGGTCTGACAGAGAGACCTCTCTGCTTTTTATAGAAAGCTGCAGGGCTAATTAGAGGGACCTGTGTAACTGCTCATGCAGTAACGGTCCATACCATGCAGTAACAGCCGCATGTGGCTAGCCCAACAGTAAAAAACGGCTAGCCATTGAGTCTAAACAGCCAGCATACAGGTGCATAACTCCCACATGCACAATAGTCAGAAACTGTCATAAACGGCTAGTTTCTCACAACAGCCAGAAAACGGTTAGTGTCATTATGGCTCTGGACCAAAACTGCCAGCCATCCTTGCCTATATAAACCGGACAGGTCTGGTTCATTCCAACACAACAACAACACCAATCACAATCTCGAATACTGAACCAACACCCATTTTAGTCTCTTAGCCTCTCGGTTTAGTTGAAATAAACCAAGCCACCTAGACCAGTGTAGTGGTTTGCTGCTGCCAGAAGAAGACTGACATTCTTTTCTCTCTTTCTTTTTCTTTATCTGCCAAAGTGTGTTACTGAGTTCCATAGTGGTTCCTTCGTTTTTGCTGAACGTAGAACCACATAAGGCTCGTCGTATCCTCGAAGCAATCCACTTGCAACCTATTAGCAGACTCAAAATAATTTGAGTAGGGCCGAATTACGCTTTAAGGACAGCATGTTTTTTCACGTGCTTCAGCCTGTCCTTATTTCTCGGTTTTTCCATTAATTTATTTTCTAAGATCAGAAATATCTCAACATAAGCTGCTCGTAAGTTAACATAGATACGGAAGAAGGGAAAGAATTCAGATCGTCTGCTCGGATTCAACGGATTTTCCTGTCAGCACACATCAGAACTGACTGCAGAGAAGTTTTTAATATAGGCATTCAATCTCTACTGTTTTCTATGGTGGGTCCACTTGAAGTTATATATGCTAGTTCTTTGCCTCACGCCTTAAAATGATCTCTCCAAATTGATGGATAGTGTGGATGCAACACATACATCATAGCCCACAAAATACGGTGATGTCACTTCAATAGCAAGTCTTGCTACTTACAGCGTTAGTAGCTAATCTGCATAGCCATAAAACTTCTCCTAGAAGAAGGGAAGACACAAATGTCAACTCATCCAAAACTTTTGTATACTAAGAAGTTTTTAACGGTGTGAGTTCGGTCACCACTTTACCTATGGTGTGGTGCACCAACCATTTTGATCAGCCTCATAATTTATTCTTACCTTAAAATAACCTGAAGTACAATTGGATCGACCATGTGGTTAAAACACAAACATCATAGAAGGTTTATAGAGCATTTTCTATTGGGAATAAGAACGCCAACAGCGGAAGCAAAAGTCAAACACCACACAGTAGAATATACAATCAAACGAGCAACACAATGCAATCGATCACACAAGCATTCAACCACAAGAGACAATCCAATTTTACGTGGAAAAAACCCTCAACGGGTAAAAAACCATGGCATAAAGCGATCCACTATGATTCAGAAGATTACAGAGATTAACAGCGCATAAGTAAGGAAAACCCAGAGAAAATCCAAGCTCTCTCTCTCTCTCTCTCTCTCTCTCTCTCTCAAAGCACTCTCCCTTCTAATGCACTTAGGAAACCTTGGACACCTTAGGATACCATCTAAATCCGGATTCATGCCATATATATAGCAATTAACCCAAAAATAGAAACAACTTATGCCCGCGTATACTGCTGACTGGTCGGACCACACAAAAAATAGTCCAGGGGAGGAAACTACTAAATCTGTCACGCTGCCTTAACGGCTGACCGGTCATGACCAGTCATTGAAAATCCAGGGACATTGCTATCTTCTCTGTCCAAAAAATGATCCGGTCAGACCAGTCGGACCAGTTTATTCGACTGGTCAGTGGGCCCTGACATTGCACAATTTAAAGGCTCTTCCAACAATCTCCACTGAGGCTTCAAACGTCGAATCAAACCATCCTCACTTTCTTTGTCATCTCATCTTCATCATAGCTCCATCTCTTCTCATGCCTCCATCAACCATATCCTTGCACTTCCATGCCCTTTACCACTCTTCTCATGTGACCATTGGACACTTACCACATATGAGCAATCGTGGATTCCACTGCTGATCTCGTAGCTCCACCATGAAATGTGCTCCTGATCAACTTGTAAATATGGTCATACCTCCATACCTTCATCCACACGAGTGCCCCATCATTACTTTACAACAACGATCGTGGTCGATGAACACGCACCGTTTCTCCTCGAGTGCACCAAGAGAGATAACATTCTTCTTCATCTTAAGAACATGATTCACATCTTTCAGGACTCGTTCGATTTCATCAAACATCCTGATGCACACCATAGCAATACACACCACCTTGTGAGCGTATTCATTGCCCATAAACACCGATTCACTACCATACTCTCTGTATGTCATGAATAAACTCTGGTCAGGACAAACGTGACATGAAGCCCCTAAATCCAGGATCCATTTTCTACCGTGAGATCCATTGCCAGTTACAGTCAGAACTTCACAAAAATCGTTACCGTCCTCTACGGTATTGACTCCTTTTCCAGAAGAATTTTCATACTTCTCTTGCTTCAACTTGGGATTCTGACAATCCCCTCTCATGTGGCCTTCTTAACCACAATTCCAGCACCACACCTTGGCTTTTCCTTTGCCCTTGGCTTTAGATCCCGATTTAGAATATCTCCCACCATGCTAAGAATTTTTTCTCCTCATAATCAATGCCTCTAAGGAAGAACGAGAACCCATGTTACCGCTTTTCTTTCTCATCGCCTTCAACTGGAGGGCTGAGATAACGGTCTCAATGTTGATGGTCTCCCTCTCTGCGTACAAAGAGTTCTTGAATGACTTATATGAATCCGGAAGAGAATTCAGCAGGATGCATGCTTAATATTCATCATTCATCGGCTCATCTATCTCCACCAACTTGCAAACCAACTAATTGAACGTGCATATGTGGTCCTCCACATCTACCCCCTCCGTCATCCTCAAGGTGAACAACTACATCAACAGATACATGAGGTTCTCTAGAGATTTCTAATTTCGCCATTGTATCGGCTGTAGTCTTCTCTTTTATGACATTATAGAGAACATCATCCGTAAGGCATAACAAGATAGAGGTTTTGACCTTCTTGTCGAACTTCGTCCAATCATCCTCTTTCATAGCCTCATGTCGCTTTCCAAGAGCTTCATCAAGCCCTTGTTGAACTAGGAGGGATTCAATATTCACCTTCCATAGTTTGAAGTTGTTTTTGCGGGAGAACTTCTCTACTTCGAACCTCATGCTTGATCTCATATTCTCGTCTCAGATCCGATTTCTACTCTACCCCAACTTTAGCTCCGATACCACTTGTTGGGAATAAAAACACCGGCAGCGGAAGCGAAAGTCAAATATATACCACACAATAAAATATACAATCAAACGAGCAACACAATGCAACCAATCACACAAGCATTCAACCACAAGAGACAATCTGATTTTACGTGGAAAAACCCCTCAAGGGGTAAAAAATCACGGCACAAAGCGATCCACTATGATTAAGAAGATTATAGAGATTGATAGCCCACAAGGAAAACCCAGAGAAAACCCAAGCTCTCTCTCTCTCAAATACTCTCCCCTCTTCCTAATGCACTTAGGAAACCTTGGACACCTTAGAATACCATCTAAGTCCGGATTCATGCCATATATATAGCAACTAACCCAAAAATAGAAACAACTTACATAGATCCACGTAATTATGTAAGAAAATGCGTATACTGCCAACCGATCATACCTCACAAAAAATAGTCCAAAGGAAGAAACTATTAAATCCGTCATGTTGCCTCAATAGCAGACTGATCATGACCGGTCAACCCCCACTGTTTGACCGATCATGACCGGTCATTGACATTCCAGGGACATTGCATGTGTAAAGATAGAGGTATTTTTGCCATTTAATGCCCAGCTAGTTGGACCAATTTGAATGGTTCACCTAGTGGTGTGTGAGCATTTCTCATACACACACACTCTCTCAGGTCCAATCGGTTGGACAATATCTCATGTCCAACCGCTGTGGATGTCGTTCATATGAGCCTGTTTGTTAATATATTCAAGTACCAAATAAATATGAGAGAGAAATTATTTAAGGATATATTATTACGTTTATTGCAAATATGGTTTAAGGGAGCAGGGAATACCATTGCGGTGCAGGAAAGGAAAAGAAAGAGTATTCCTTCTAAGAGCCTTGCCTTGTGTGGATACCTGGCTGTGGGGCCGTTGTGATGGATGTGCCTTATATCTACACTGTCAATACAAATTGACAGTTCACTTTATAACATAAAAAATGAAGGAGATCCAAACCTCACGTGGAACACGTTACAGTACTTATAGGTGAAGATTGAATGCAAACTTCTTGGCAGCCACTAGAATGTTTATTTTCCATCCAACTTATTGATAAGGTCACCCAGACTTGGTTGAAAGGACCACACTAATATCATCTTGATCCAAAAAATTTATGGCCCCCATAAAGTTTTTAATATTGGGCATTCAATCACCCTGTGTGGTCCACATGAGATTTGGATATACTGCATTTTTTTTGGCTTATTTCCTAAAATGAGGTAGTGAAACGGATGGACCGGGTGGATGTAAGACATAAATAATGGTGGGCCTCGATCCAACCACCTCAGTAGATTGCGGGTTATGACTAAGTTGTGCCTCATTAATGACAGAGAGGATTTCGGACTGGGACGCCGATTACCTACGGAAGGCATGCAAACACTTCCTGTTACAGGAAACGAGGTGGGGCCCACCGTGATGTTTGTGCTAAATCCAACCCATCCATTCCTTTTGGAAGATCAAGTTGGGACATGGGCTTAAAAAAGAGGCTGATCATTGAAAATTTATTGGGGTCACATAAGATTTGGATCAAATTGATATTTTTGTTTCCCTTCATCTACGCCTGTGTGACCTTATGAACAGATTGAATGACAATTAAACATCATGGTGGACCCTTTGAAAGTTTCAACGGTGGGCATCACTGTCCACACTACTTTCTGAGGTGCAGTGCGCTTGATCATTGAATCTACTGTTATATATTATTGTTTCAAAATAATTTAAAATGAAATATTTCAAATATTTCAAAACTTCCCTCCAAATTTTTAGTAGTGCCTTTTTTGGTTTTGTCTTTTTGTGCTAAAAGATAGTCCCACATCGGAATTGAATTGGGAAACTTTCTTGGCTATAAGATTTGTTTTGGCATAAGGGCATGAGCCCTTCAGGGGGCATGTGAATTTGGTTGTTTGGGGGGGCTATGCCTAAAGCCTCCCACTATGCTTAAAACCACACACGCGAGCGCGCCCGCCGGCCGGGACGGGCCGGGCTGTGGCCGTGTGACGTGTGATGTGTGATGTGCGGGTGCGACCCTAGCCAGAAAATCCAACGGACTTTTTCTTTTTCCAAAAGACACAACCATTGGGCCACGATTTGAATCAGGCCCAATAACGGTTTTCTTCTACAGAGAAGCCCAACGGTCATTTTATTTGAAAACCGAAGCAATGCATCTCTGTTTTAATGGGTGCTTAAACACCCACTCGAGACATCTCTTGTAGTCTATTAAAGGACTTCTGATGATCTCCGTTTTTCAATTAACTTCGAATTTTATCTTCTATTCTCTGAGCTTTCTGATTTGCATTATTATTTTCTACTTCGGGTTAAACCTATAAAGGGTGGTTCGGGCCTGAGTACAGAGTGCAACCTTGTGACCAGGCAGCAGTCGTTGTATCCTGGAGGTTGGCTGTCCATCGTTCCTGTTGCACTAAGGAAATTATCTAAGGGAGGGCAGTAACAACTTCAAGCCGAGTGATTTATAATCACGCCTCGACTCGACTATACGATAAGTTGATTTATAATTCGTTTTAAAAAACAGTCAGATTCTTTCAACTATAATTTGATTTTTTATCATCATTTATCTAGATTTAACAACCCAGATATTACAATCTTGAAGTTGTTACATATTAAATCTAGATAATGGTTACCATAACAGTTAACCCGACTTCAGAATTATCCAAAATTGAACCCTTTGCTGGACAACATTTCAAGAGATGGAAACAGAAACTGAAATTTGCATTAGACACACTTAAGGTGTCATATGTTCTATCTGATTCATTCAAGTATGATGCCAATGATGAAGCCCATACGAGAAATGATCACAATTGTAAAAATTACATTTTGAACACTCTCTCCAATGAATTATATGATGTATATGCAACATATACAAATGCAAAAGAAATATGGGATGCACTTGAAAAGAAATACATGTTGGAAGAGGCCGGGGCTAAGAAACAAGTAATTGCAAATTTTCTAAATTATAATATGACAGATGAAAGGACTGTTTCTTATCAGATTTTGGAATACCAAAATTTGATTCATGAACTTCAAACAGAAGGCCTCAAAATGGATGAAATCTTTCTTGCATGTGCATTAATTGAAAAGTTACCACCTTCTTAGAAAGAATATAAATCCAAAATGAAACACAAGAAAAATAATATGACTATGGAAAGCATCATAGTTCATATTCGAATAGAAAAGGTCAACAAAATAAGAGAGAAAAAGGAAAATGCAAATGAATTTGTTTCGAAAGCCAATCTTGTTGAACCAAGTAAAGAAAACAAAAAGGAAAAGGGTTCATGTTTTCACTGTGGAAAACCAGGCCACTATATAGATCAGTGCAGGCTCAAAAATAAGACAATTGCAAAGCCAATGAAAAAGAAAAAAGGCAACCGTTTTCATTGTAACAAACCTGGGCATCATATTGGAGAATGTAGACTGAAAAAGAAAGAATCCAAAGCTCAGGTTAATCTTGTAGAACAAGATGTGGGAGATGTGATAGCCGCCATTGTGTCAGAAGTAAACCTAGTAAACAATATGCATTGGGTACTAGATACTGGGGCTACTCGTCACATATGCAAAGATCGAAGCATGTTTGCCTCCTATCAAGCAGTAGGGGATGAAGAACAGGTGTTCATGGGAAATGCCCGAACTTCCTTAGTTGTTGGAAAAGGAAAAGTGTTGTCGAAACTCACATCAGGAAAGACTCTTGCTCTAAACAATGTTCTGTATGTACCTGAGATTCGAAGGAATCTAGTTTCTGGATCTCTCCTGAATAAAGTTGGAATCAAGTTGGTGTTCGACTCAGATAAACTTGTACTCACCAAGAATGGAGTATTTCTGGGAAAGGGTTATTGTTGTGATGGGCTTTTTATTCTGAATGTAATAGTTAATGATATGAGTAATAAGAATTCTAGTTCTGCTCATATTATTGAGTCACTTAGCTTATGGCATAAAAGACTAGGACATATAAATACAGGCTACATAAAAAGAATGAAAATGTTGGGTTTAATACCTAACTTATCAAATAATGAATTAGACAAATGTGAGACATGTGTAGAATCTAAATTTCATAAAAAAATCATTCAAACCTGTAATTAGACACACTGAAACTCTTGAATTAATTCACAGTGATCTTGGTGATTTTAAAAATCACATGTCTAGAAATGAAAAAAGGTATTATATTACCTTTGTAGATGATCACTCAAGATTCACTAAATTATATTTACTGAGAAATAAAGATGAAGCACTAGAATCTTTTATTACATATAAGACAGAAGTTGAAAATTAACTTAATAAGAAAATTAAACGTTTACGGTCAGATAGGGGAGGTGAATATGAATCCTTAATGTTTAAAGAATTTTGTGAAAAGAATGGTATTATTCATGAAACCACTGCACCTTATACTCCTGAACAAAATGGTATAGCAAAAAGAAAAATTAGGACATTAAAAGAAATGATGAATGCAATGTTGATTAGTTCAGGATTAGCATCCAATATGTGGGGAGAAGCAATACTCTCTGCATGCTATATTCAAAACAGAATACCAATGAAATCAATAGGAAAAACACCTTATGAAATTTGGAAAGGTTATCCACCTAGTTTTAAATACATAAAAGTGTGGGGGTGTCTTGCTAAAGTAGGACTACCTGAACCTAAGAAAAGAAAATTAGGTCCTAAAACAACAGACTGTATATTTATAGGATACGCTCACAACAGTGCAGCTTATAGGTTCTTGGTTCTAAAATCTAAAGATAATATTTTAGATCCTTTTACTATAATTAAGGCAAGAGATGCAGAATTCTTTGAAAATGAATTTCCTATGAAATTAATATCAAAAGAAATAGAAGAGACTATTAATCCAAATGTTGCCTCAACTAGTAAAAATATAGAAAAAGAAAATGAAGAAGAAATAGAAGCTAGAAGAAGTGTCAGAGTTAGAAAGAAACCTAACTTAAGAGATGGAATATTTAAGTATGTATACTTACTAGAAGAAGATCCTCAGACTTATTCAGAAGCTGTTAGTTCGCCAGATGCTTCTTTCTAGAAAGAAGCTATTAAAGATGAACTAGAATCTATTATGTCAAATAATACATGGGAATTAGTAAATTAACCACCTGGTAATAAAACAATAGGTTGTAAATGGGTCTTTAGGAAAAAGATGAAACCAGATGGAACCATTGATAAATTCAAGGCAAGACTAGTAGCTAAAGGTTTTAGAAAAAAAGAAGGAATTGATTATTTTGATACTTATTCCCTAGTGGCTAGAATGTCTTCTATCATAATTCTTATAGCTATTGCCTCTATATATAAGTTAATAGTACATCAGATGGATGTTAAAACTGTTTTTTTAAATGGAGAATTAGAAGAAGAAATATACATGGATCAACCTGGGGGCTATATAATAAAAGGAAAAGAAAACAAAGTTTGTAAACTAATTAGATTTTTATATGGTCTAAAGCAAGCTCCTAAGCAATGGCATGAGAAATTTGATAATGTTTTAAAATCAAAAGAATTTAAAATAAATGATGCAGATAGATGTGTGTATAGTAAATTTACAGGAAATGAAGGAGTAATAATTTGTTTATATGTAGATGACATGCTCATCTTTGGAACTGATATTAAAATAGTTAAATCCACCAAGAAGTTCTTGTCATCTAAATTTGACATGAAAGACTTAGGTGAAACTAATATGATTTTAGGCATAAAAGTAATCAGAAAAGGTGAAGGTTTTATCCTTTCACAATCTCATTACATTGAAAAAATGTTAAAAAGTTTTTATCACTTTAACAGTATGCCTATTAGTACTCCTTATGACTATACTATACATCTAAAGAAGAATACAGGTGATAGTGTATCACAATTAGAATATTCTAAAATAATTGGAAGCCTCATGTACTTAATGAATTGTACTAGACCTGATATAGCCTATGCAGTAAATAGGATGAGTAGATATACACATAATCCTGGACATGAACATTGGAATGCTTTATCTAGAATACTAAGGTATTTAAAAGGTACAATTGAATATGGTATACATTACTATGGTTTTCCCGCTGTATTAGAGGGATACAGCGATGCTAACCGGATTAGTGATTCAGATGAAACTAAATCCACAAGTGGATATGTTTTTACCTTGGGTGGAGGAGCTATTTCTTGGAAATCCACCAAACAAACATGTATAGCTCGATCCACTATGGAATCCGAGTTTATAGCATTGGAGAAAGCAGGCACTAAAGCCGAATGGCTAAGAAATCTTTTGGCTGACATTCCTTTGTGGTCTAAACCTATAGTAGCAATATCATTACATTGTGATTGTCAAGCAGCTATAGCTAAGGCTAAAAGTAAAATATATAATGGCAAGAGTAGACATATCAAGCTCTGACATAATATAGTGAGACACTTGTTAAATGACGGAGTAATATCCATTGATTTTGTGAGATCAGAGAAGAATTTGGCAGATCCTCTGACAAAAGGACTATCTAAGAAGATAGTCTTAGAAACATCGAAGGGAATGGGATTAAGCTCAATATTATGAGTTACCAGTGTTGGTAACCCAGCCTATACAAATGGAGATCCCATGCGGTAGGTTTTCAAATGGGTACACAACAAGACACTAGGAAACGTATAAGCATTGCCCTGAATAAGTCCTGTTCTATGGTGTAGGCAATGCAAGCAGCAACGAAGAAGGTTGAGTTTAAACTCTTAATGAATCCATATGTCAAAATTTTGGTGGTGTATTCAGTTGCTACATACACTTGATGGAATTCACCTATATGAGTGTGGAAGAGGGGCCGCTTCCTATGAGAATTTGAGCGAATTCTCTAGAGCACTCATGAAATCCAGGAAATGGTGCATGGCCAAAAAGCACCAAATCGCAGAACCACTTGTAGCGGGAAGAAATGTGTGAGTTGCTTGTATACGTGATCTACACTCAAAGGAGTCTTGTTTAAGACTATGTCACCTGACTCCTGTAAACCTATCTTGCATACTCTAAGTGTCGATTTAAGTCAAATTGGCATCGACATTAAGCGTAACTATTCCTGTTTAACCCGAAGAATTTATTTTGAATCATGTGGGGGATTGTTATATATTATTGTTTCAAAATAATTTAAAATGAAATATTTCAAATATTTCAAAACTTCCCTCCAAATTTTTAGTAGTGCCTTTTTTGGTTTGTCTTTTTGTGCTAAAAGATAGTCCCAAATTGGAATTGAATTGGGAAACTTTCTTGGCTATAAGATTGGTTTTTGGCATAAGGGCATGAGCCCTTCAGGGGGCATGTGAATTTGGTTGTTTGGGGGGGCTATGCCCAAAGCCTCCCACTATGCTTAAAACCACACACGCGGGCGCGTGCTAGCCGGCCGGCCGGGACGGGCCGGGCCGTGGCCGTGGCCGTGTGACGTGTGACGTGTGATGTGTGATGTGCGGGTGCGACCCTAGCCAGAAAATTCAACGGACTTTTTCTTTTTCCAAAAGAAACAACCATTGGGCCGCGGTTTGAATCAGGCCCAATAACGGTTTTCTTCTACAGAGAAGCCCAACGGTTATTTTATTTGAAAACCGAAGCAATGCATCTCTGTTTTAATGGGTGCTTAAACACCCACTCGAGACATCTCTTGTAGTCTATTAAAGGACTTCTGATGATCTCCGTTTTTCAATTAACTTCGAATTTTATCTTCTATTCTCTGAGCTTTCTAATTTGCATTATTATTTTCTACTTCGGGTTAAACCTATAAAGGGTGGTTTGGGCCTGAGTACAGAGTGCAACCTTGTGATCAGGCAGCAGTCGTTGTATCCTGGAGGTTGGCTGTCCATCGTTACTGTTGCACTAAGGAAATTATCAAAAGGAGGGCAGTAACAACTTCAAGCCGAGTGATTTACAATCACGCCTCGACTCAACTATACGATAAGTTGATTTATAATTCGTTTTAAAAAACAGTCAGATTCTTTCAACTATAATTTGATTTTTTATCATCATTTATCTAGATTTAACAACCCAGATATTACATCTACTTTAATTTTCACTTTATTGCCTAAAATGATCTGGAAAAATGGATGGACCATGTGGATATAACACATACATCATGGCGGGGCCATATAACCTTACCACGTCAACACAATGACAAACTAGAATAAATGCATTCTTAGTTTTCTTCCCATGACCCATCACAATCACAAACTAAAATAAATGCACTCATGGCTTATCTTAAAATAATTTTATTTTGCCTTTCATTTATTAACAGCAACTCAAATTAGTAAAATCCAAACTGTTGGACCTGCGGTATATGACCGGAGTCTGCCCCCCCCCCCCCCCAAGGGAATATACATAAGAGCTTTGCTAGTGTAACACCCCGTACTTTTAGTACTTGGGTGTTACCATTTTTATAAAAATCTAACCTAAGTCAATTGATCTATTTTAACTATTTTATTTTATTTTATTCTATTTTTTAACCGATGGATGTAACCTTCAATTATAGATTTCTTTATCCAATCATTGATATGCAAAAGGGGTCATTCAACTGATAAAAATCATTTCAGAATAGAGTTCATCAATTTATGGGCAGTCCTGATTTGAGAATGGACCCTCAAATGTGAAATTAATTAATTAACTAATTAATAATTATTATAATATAATAATATTATAACATTGTTAGTGTGTTATTAAAGGAATATTGCCATTATGGTTGATATACCATAGATAGAATAGGTTAAACCAATTTTTAGAAGGTTTTAACAGTTGGAAACTAGTTATGGATTATCCAACGACTGGATTAGGAAGAATACCATGATTATTGGCCAATTCTATGTTAAGGACCACCTGGGCAATGGATCTGCCTTAACATTCGATCAATGCTTTAACAGGACCTGAGAAATTGGAGGGGCGGTGCAGATTTGATATAAACTTCACTGTGGACCCCACACACACTGCGTGTGCATGTTGTGAGCAATGCATACGCTGTGCACCAGACCGGTCAACCCGGTTTTGTTTGGGATTACTCGAAGAAGGAAAATTTCTTCTTCCTTTTTCTGTTTCCCGCCCGTCAGAGACCGAACGGGTGTTGTCCGTCTTTGGCCGATCGTGGGCCCACCTTTAGCCACTGTTGCGATGATCTAAACCGTCCATTCGCTTGGGATGGTCGGTCTGACAAAAATATATGTGTTTATATCCGACTCATTTCACCCAAGTCGATGTAGTTTGTACCACAAGTCCAGCTGTCCAAATGTTTCCTGTGTTTCCAGCAGCATACAAATCGATGGATGGTGATTTCTATGGTCCACTTTTGGATGATCTAGACGTCCATATTGTTGAGCACGATGTGGTCCACCTATAAATGGTAGTTTACTCAAGTGGAGACCATCATCTGTGTGTGTATCTCGATTCAAAGGTTGGTTTATGCGGCCATTTTTCCAAAAATGGAAATTATTCCAGTTCGTTTCGCAATGCCAGGCTGGCAATCCGTGTGAGAGGATTTCCCTCAATCCTAGCCGCTCGTAAGTGTCTCTCTAACCATCTTTTGAGCTAATCTCAGCCGTTGGAAGCCATGTCACTCGGATTAAGGTTTTTGGTAGAAACCATCATACCTTGACTATAAAAGATCACTTTGAGTTTCTATCCTTTTTTCCGTTTTCAGAAACCGTAGCTCCCAAACGCATAACATCATTCCAGGCCACCCAAATCCTCTTCTATAGCTTGCAAAGAGTCCAGAGAACCGATCGCCACCATGGATTCTTCTCATTTTCTCGTCGTTGATCATCACTAACTGAAAGTTTCAAACTCGCAAAACTACCAAATGATCGGCATCGGAGCTTTCATTTGAAGCTTCTTGGAGCTTCTTATGGACGGTCTGATCTGATCTATGGAGAGAAATCAAAAGAAGAAAGGATGGTTGAAGACCCTCCATTAGCACCGAAGCTTCTTCCTCGTACGATGGTGTTGTATTTAGGTTCGGGTCGTGCTCCGATCGATCTCAAATATGTCCTCCAGATCCATATTGGTCGAACAGAAAGACTGGTGTGTGTTGTAGCTGGAATTTGAAATTCCTAAAATACCTCACTTTGGTTGTTTTCGAATTAAGGAAACTCGACTTGTCGGTTATGAGGTGAGGTTTTCTCCCTTTAAGATTTTCTTTTATTTATATTAAGTATTTGTTTAATAATTTGGTGGTGCTTCTTTGGTTGATTTCTAAAGTATTTTACTTGTTTGAGATTTATACTTGATTATCAACATGGCTTTAATGAGGTTCCTCCCCTTCAAGCTTCCCATTTATATAATTCGATTGTGTAGTTCTTACTTAAATACATCTTACTAGTTGAATTATTTTGTTTATATAGTTCTTTACTTCCATTCTTGCTTATGATAATTGTTTTGTTCATAAAAATATTTACTTCCAAATAATTGTCTGATGATAATCATCTTATGATAATCGTTTTGTGATATTAACTGTTCGTGGAATGATTTACATCTAAATTGTTAAGTGTGGATGTAATTTAGAGAATGGAACTATTTTTATGTGACTTACATAATAGTTGGAAAATTGGTTGTGAAATGTTAATTGTTGTGTTTTGAGAGGATGACTTGTTGCCAATTAGTGAAATTTATCTTGTGGTATCCTGAATTAGACTTGATGCCCATGTGGCTTTGTTTGGGAAGATCCTTCCTTATTGGTGTCCATCAATGGACTTGTTTCTCAGGTGGCTTGGATGAAGAAGAGTATCCTTTTGTTGGAAACTTTGAAACACACAAAATATTAACGTTAATTGCCTAATTGTAGAGAATCATAAAATTTGTATTATAATATATTTTGTTGGACGTCTCATGGGCCGAGGATGGTGTTATGGGATGCTATGCCCCAGCCGTCGGCCTATGCTGGGTTGCATACCCCCTATAGTAACCGTGAGCTTTTACTTGCTTGTTTTGTAAATTGAACTAATAAAAGCTGGTTAATCATACATACATGGCATTTACGGGTAATGTTAGTAACGAGATACACTACTGTCGGTTTGATATGCATTGCATTGCAGGTAACATTGGTGACGAGCCATGTTACTGTCGGTTTGAAATTCGTCAGCTGGATGTACATCCCCAGGTTGAAGAACATGTGCATACACACATTCATGTAAACGAGATTAAAGTTGAAATATATAGATTAAATGTTATAATTTGTTAGTATTTGTAATAGGAGTGAATTGTTACATTTGATTGTTTTAAATGTCATTTCTTTTGGAATTGTATAAATTGTTTATTATGCAATATATTATCTTTAGTTGGTCTTTACTTAACTACTATCATGCTTTGTAATTTTGGAGGGTTTTTACCTCACTATGATAGCGTTTTAACGCTATCGAACCATAACAGATGATGCAGGTATTTTTGGATGAGAAGTTGAAAAGTGGTGCGACTCAAGTCTATTTGCAGTGTTTCTTTCTTTTGGTTTCCTTTTTAATTAATGTAATATTGAGACAATTAATTTGTATAAGCCTTATGGGCGTCACTTATACAGTTTAATTTATATTGGGCATTACATGTCTTGATTTTCTTTCATTGCGTTTTAAATTTTAAAAAAAATTATACTGTAAAGTGCATCTTTGAATGTTTACACTCGGGTTTTCAAAACTCGGGCTCAACACCCGAGTAATGAAAACCGGGGCGTTACAGCTAGATACATTAGAACTTTAGACTTGGAACTGAGGTTTATCTATTCAATGATCCAAACCGTTTACATGTAGGGTCTAGAGATGTACACGAGTTGAGTAAGCTCGAAAAACTCGCTCAAAAAATACTCAACTCGGCTCAGATCGAATGTGAGTTTGAGCCGAGCCGAGTCAAATTTCTAGTGCTCGAATGTGTTCGAGCGATCTTTGATTAGGGCTATGCTCGATTTAGCTCGACTTGCTTATAGACTCAAACTCAGCTCAATTTGATTCGACTCGGCTCGAAGCCGTTGTGTATATAAGTTTTTTTTTTTACACTAATTGTTTTTACCTTTTACTCGCTCGACCACCCCCATTTTCAAACCCTAACCCTAACCCACCCTCCCCCTCTCTGAGCTTGATGGCCGGTCATCCACTCCACTCCGGGAACCCCGATCTCAGCCTACCCTGCCCGTCGCTTGACGTTGGCCACCCCCTGTTCGCACCATGCCTGCTCGTCGGCGGCCAACCCTTGTTCTCACTCTGCCCACTCGACGCCCGCATGATGCCGACCACCCACTGTTCTCACCCTACCCACTTGTCGCCGACCACCCCCTATTCTCAGCCCCCCCCCCCCCCCCCCCCCCCCAATGAAATTTCGAGTGACCAGCCAAGCACTGTCCAGTGCGAGTCACCTATATATATATATATATATATATATATATATATATATATATATATACGGATGTGTGATGTGGATGGTTGGATGGATGTGTGGATAGATGGGAATCGAACTCTTACTTGACTCGAAAGAATCAAACTCGGACTCGGCTTGGCAACTCAGCAAGGGCCTGTTCGACTCGGCCGAGTAGAGCCGAGTAATGAGCAGGGGTAGGTGAGTTCGAATCGAGCGCCGAGCAGGACGATGCTCGATTCGACTCGACTCATGTACAGCTCTAGTAGGGTCTCACCTTGAATGGAGATTATCTAAGAATTAAAACTCTTGGATTAGAATATTGTAACCATAAAGATTGTATACTTACCTATGAAAACTTCTTCGGGCCATAAAACTTTTGGAACAAGCTGATATTTGTGTTTTCCCTTCATCCAAGTTTGAATGACCTTACTAACAGGTTGGATAAACATCATTGTGGGCCCTAGGAAGGTTTCAATGGTATGAATCATTGTCTCCACTGATTTGTGGTGTGGTCCATTTGAGATTTTTATCAGGTTAATTTTTTGAATCATGACCTAAAAGAATCTGGCCAAATGGATGGATGGTGTGGATATAAAACATACATTATGGTGGGGGCCACGGAACTTTGTGACGTCAACAAACCTCGGTGCTGTTTGGTACACCATGCAATCCGCTTCCAAATGGCTGGAAATCTACGCCGTACGGGACGCGATTTGGGATCCCAGTCGGTGGATCCGTATCTGTGGGGTCCACTCTGATGTGAGTGATATACATCCACATCATCCATCCATTTTGAAAGATCATTTTAGGACAGGATCCAAAAAACGGTGCAGAACCATATCTTAGATGCAATATACCATAGGAAATAGTCATGATAGAATACCCAATCACAAAGACATGGATGAATCGACCACATAAGTATCAGCTTGATCCAAAAGTTTTCTAGCCCATAAAAAGCTTTTAATGGTCATTAACCGTTGTTTCCAATGGTGTGGTCCACCTAACATTTATATTTGCTTAATCTTTGGGATGACGTCCTGAAACGATCTTAGAAAAACGATGGACGGATTTGATAAACAAAAACTACATCAAGGTGGGCCCCAAACGGTAGCTATCAGCTATTCATAGTGAGTTGTCACATTATTGGCTTTAAGGTAGGTAGGGCCCACTATTTTTTGTAATGATCCGTACCGTCCATTCCATTATAAGGATTGTTTTGTGGCATGGATATAAAAATGACTCTCGTAGATCAAATGATCATGTAGACCATATCAGTAAGATTTCTTTCAATGGTCCAGAAATTATATATTATTGAGACTTCGTGGGGCCAGACTACCACTTAGAACATGAGAAATTGATGGACGGTGTTGATCTTTGAAGATGATGAAGGCTGTCCCATTTCACGCTTCTATGTAACTTTTAATTAATGATGGGCGATTCCGTAATTCACAAAGGGAAGAGAGATTGGATAAGGTGAGACGCGGCCTCAGATGAAAGATGGTGCTTAACTTACCTTAGGTTGACCGTTTGCCCACCTTATGTATTATGTTTCCACGTCGTCGATCCGTTTTTCCATATTATTTTATGGTATGATCACAAAAATAAGCACATTCAATTATTAGGTGGATCATATTGGTAATTGAAATTTGAAAAACTATCTGGATTATAAATAAAATTAAAATAAGGAAATGAGAAAACTTATCGGTTTGTAGAAGTCGAGGCGTGATTATGAATCACTGGGCTTGAAATCGAATTTGCCCTCCTTGGACCGTGTCCCAAGTGCAACAGGATTTTTCGGGCAATCGACCTCCAGGATACAACGACTATCACCTGGTCCCAGCGGTGCACTCACTGTACATGGGCTCGAACCATTTGTAGTCTTAACCCGAAAGACAAGACACTTAAACTAATTTTTAAAGCAAATTTTTCCATACTTTTAAAAGTTGATAAAGAAAGTCTATTTATAGACTTTGAGTGGACACCCTTAAGGGTGTAGAGACACCCTTTCATAAAGGGTTGTGACGGTTGGGTTTAAACCCAATTAGTGCATCTCTTGAGATTGAAAAAACACAACCTTTCAAAACAAAAAGTGAAGGGATGCAACCCTTTGGACTTACATGAAAAGACACGTTCGCCTGTGCATGCATGCACACACCTGCGGCCATGGCCATGGCCCGGCCCGACGGAAATTTTGAAACACTAATTTATTTTTAAAATAACTTAAAAATATAACAATCCCCCACATGGTTCAAAATTCAAGACATTTCGGGTTAAGATAGAAGAGTTGTGTAATAGTGTCGATGTCTATCCGACTTTAATCAACATTTAGAGTAAGCAAGACAGGTTTACAGGAATCAGGTGACTATCGGTCTTTAACCTGACCCTTGAAGTGTAAACGGCTATACATGCCACTCACACAACTTTTCCGCTACAGTTGGTTCTGCGGTTTGGTGCGTTTCGGCCATGCACCTTTACCTGGATTTTCACGAGCGCTCTAGAGAATAGCCTAAATATCTCATAGGAAGCGGCCTCCACTCCCACACTCATATAGGTGAATTCCATCAAGTGTACACAGCAACTGGATACACCACCAATCCTGGTTATGGATTCATTAAGAGTTCAAACTCATCCTCCCAAACGTTGTCGTTTGCACTGCATACATCTCAGGAAGGGGTAACTCTCTGCAGTGCTTCCCAGTCTCCTAGTGTCTTGTTGTTTACCCATTGAACCTATCGCATGGGATCTCCACTTGTATAGGTTGGGTTGCCAACACTGGTAGCTCATATTGTTAGGCTCAACCCCATTCCTTTCGATGTTTCCATGACTAATCCTTTAGATAGTCCTTTGGTCAGAAGAACCAGATATCGTCATTACTTCTTCTTTGGGAAAAGAAGTTCACGACCTGTGAGTCTTTTACCTCCACGGGCATGCTTTGTTCGGCTTTTGTCCATTGCAATTTTTTTTTTCATTGTCCTTTCGTAGGGGTCTGGCCCTTGTCTCAGTCCCAGTATGGTTGAACATCCTTTTGGACCAGCTACTAATCATGCCTTGGTAAGCTATTACTTCACCAATGAGACCCTCCTTGGGCAGATTCCTCATTTTGACCATCAACCTGTAAGGTATTAGTAGCAGACAGATCTAGCCGACGATCAGGACCATCATCAACATACCTCCACTTTACAATATTAAAGAGTCAACGATCAGTTGCAACCTCTTCAACGACTCATATCTCAAGCCGACATATATTAAACTCTTTTCTAACATCACAGAGTTAATAACTATGACTTCATCATGTAACAAATATTTCAATGTTGTTACTGTCCATCACTTTTATTTTGGTAGCCGTTGTATCCCCAGCTATAAATATAATCTTTCCTTCAACCAACTGGCCGCAAAGCCAAGCGAGCATATCAAATCTATAATGCAAATGTTGAAGCAATTCATCATGCATACACATATCAAAACTAAACTAAAGTATCATCTCCATGTAATTGCATGCACCATAATCCTACCATATGAAGGCTTGTTGGTTTACTAGAATTCAATATAATCAATGAATTTTCAGCAATTGAATATGGAGGAGAAAGGTCCAAATCCTTCATTTTCAATTCATATCAAGTATCTTAACCAACGGTATGGTCACTGAACAATGGGCCCAATAGGTATAGAAGTTTTCCCATTAGAAACCTATATATTTGTTAATCATGGGCAAGACAATATAGTTCATCAAATGATCAAATGAACTTATAGGTTGCACACATGAACACCAAAATCAAATGTCCAAATCTAGCTTATAATGAGAATAGCCTGAAAATCATATTGATCGAACAATCATTTGTTAAATTCAGACCACTAACCATTTTCTTTCTAACCATAATTCATTTGACATGCACTGATAAGACCATTAAAACAGTTACAACATCCCACAAGGGCTACCATAGCATGTGTATAGATCTCTAAAAGCATCTAAGTACAAAACCCCCACAATTTCAAATCTGTATAACTAGGAATATGATTTGATTTGATTTTTTTTTTTTTTTCAAAGTTCATAGCCTAATGTTCCATGTTATAATTGGTTGACTATATTTTGTAAATGTCGCACATGAATATAAGATTCAAATAAAGGTAAGATGGATCAGAGACCACAATTCACATGCAATAATACAGTCCTAACCATTTCTTCAGAGGATATTTGAAGAAAAACAAATGCATAAGAAGCGTTAAACTGAAGTGTCACTAGCTATACATCAATTTCTTTAAAACATCCTCAACTTGAACGGCTAGTGTTAACCAAGGTCCATTATGTTAATACCCATAATATATGTATTCTCCATGAGTAGACATTATAGATACCTTAGAACTAACATGTGTCTGATAGGTTGACACTGTGTCTATGATACAAAGATGATAGGCAGGTTATAGTTCCAAGTAATCATGAAATCCTGTGACAGAAAATTATTCCAACAATGGAAATGATATGCCTTCATTTACGCGACTTGCAGCACACGTGTGTGAGATCCAGTTCAAGCAATACATGCATTTGATCATACACAATACCTTGTCCCATAAAGTAGGCCAATGCACTCATCATATGACCACACTTATAAGAGAATGGCTACCTTCAACATACACAGAGTGCTCACGTGATGGACATCCCTGTCTGACTTTCGGACAGAGCCCACTATATAGCCCCACTTGGTAGATGGCCAAGATCTCTCACACGTGCACCACGATAGCATGTGTAATCCAGAAACTTTTCCAATACTCTTTATGTGCACACATTATAATAGAGACGAGCCATACCCATGACTAACCCACCTTATAATTTAAACAACATATACTTCAAACATGTATGGAGTGACACCTTAGTATGTAAGGGTACATCCCACTGGGTTTCTAAAGATGAACATCAACACAGTTATTCATTTTATGCACATCAGTCACACAAAAGACAACTCCACAACATGTGGTTAAAAAAAAAATGATGTATCCTGTTCTAACACCAACAGTATGGTAGGCCCATCTTTTCATGATTAGACCATGCACTCTTGTGCTGCCCCCCCCCCCCCCCCCCCCCCCCCCCCCCCCCCCAAGTGCCCGTCAGTTATCTTTCCAGATTTTTTTATCAGAATTTCTTAGCCATAAAGTAGATCCTTTGACGGACCATCCATTTGTGATCCACAAGTTGGACAAGATTGTTTAATGGAAAAAAAAATATTCTGACAATCACATCATTCATATTGTACCAATTCACCATCAAAGCACACATTTCGGTAGG
This sequence comes from Liriodendron chinense, assembly GCA_003013855.2. Taxonomy (NCBI): domain Eukaryota; kingdom Viridiplantae; phylum Streptophyta; class Magnoliopsida; order Magnoliales; family Magnoliaceae; genus Liriodendron; species Liriodendron chinense. The sequence goes on along the minus strand of PVNU02001227.1, from coordinate 138,650 downwards.
GCTCACCAGAGGGTCACATGGATTAGTGGACCCACTCATTGTGGGACCCACATCTGAACTTTTTCAATAATCCACACAAATTATTCAATTTGCAGACTATGAGCATATAATAGTAGCCAACGGACAATAGAGATTGGGTTCCCATGGATGACTCCAATAAAAGATGGGAACCACGTAATTTGGTAGTGCGGCTACCCACCAAATCAGGCCAAGTATTTTCAAGTCAACAGAGTGGTTTCAAAACGTCCAAAAAAAAATACTAAAAAGACCAGAATTCTTCTCAAAGCCACCAAAACACCGTTTGGAAGTTATATCATCTCCTCAAAATGCCCTTTCAACGATCTCATTCCTCATTAATCTCACTCCTCATGAAGACCTCCATTGACATGAGATTTAGTACATCCATGTCATCCATCCAATTCGCAATCACCTTTTATGCCATGGGCCAAAAAATGAGGCACAATTGATGATCCAGTGGACCATACCAATGTAAACAACGCTGACCCTTGAAATCTTCCCCAGGGTTATTGTGATAATAAGATCATAATACCTTGCACCCATCGAGGTTAGCTTCCTCGAAGTGTAAACGGTAAAATGGTATGAGCTTAAAATCGCCGTTAAAATGGCACTTATTTGCCCGTATTTTAAAAAAATAATGAGGCACTAAAATAGGAAAGCTTAAAGGTAGACAGATTTTTGTTCATCGATTAAAGTGTAGGCACCAATATGACATTAACCTTTTTTAAAATTCCAAGGTGATAAACCGTTGATCTTTTACCTGGCCAAACATCACCTCAAATTAAATAGTAAGTGTGAGGCTAAGCCATTGGTTATTTACTAGGCGTCTTTGCATGAAATTCACTCAAATTATTAGATGCAATGTAAAAATTTGGTCATGCACAACAAAAATGGGATACCACGAAGAAAAATAAATTGGAAGGTGGGTGTCATTCCATACACTTTTCCAAGAATAAAAAGTTTTCCAACATGACGTATGTGTTAGATCCATGCGGTACATTCATTTTGGCAGATCAGTTTTGGGCATAAGCCCATGAACTAAGAAGATCTGAAGCTCAAGTGAATCACAGGACAGAAAGTTATGGGGACAATAACACCCACCGTTAAACCTTTCTAGGGCCCACCATTATGTTTACTTACCATCCAACCTGTTGATAAGGTTCCACAGAAATGGATGAAGGGAAAACATAAATCAGCTTGATTCAAAATTTCTGTGGACCGGAGAAGGATTTCAATGGTAAGCTTTCATTTCCCACTATTCTCTATAGTGTGGTTCTCTTGAGCTTTGGATCTGCATCATTGTTGGGCTCATCCTCTAAAATGATCTGAAAAATTGAATGGACAGTACAAATATAATATATACATCATGGTGGGCCCACATAAGTTTATCACGGCAAGGTTGCTGTGTTATAATACACGCCCATTCATGAGGTGCTTGCTTTGAATTGTCTGGAAATCTGATTACAAAAGATTACAATCTTATTAGATGATATTGGCTACCCAACTCTCCAATTTCTATTAGATTGCTAAATATCTTGAAAATGGCGCCAAATATATAAGATTGGGATTTTTAGCTACCGAATTTTCCATATTCTATAATTAGATTGCTAAATATCTTGAAAATGGCGCCAAGTATATAAGATTGCGATTTTTAGCTACCGAATTTTCCCATGTCTATAATTAGATTGCTAAATATCTTGAAAGTACGGCCAAATATATAAGAGTAGGGGGGAATGATCACCTTCGCACCGGCGCGCATGCAGCTATTTGCGCACCACGCTATCTGGAGCAGAGCAGTGGAGGGACTCTTTCTCTCACAATATGTGTTCACAGCACATAATTATGTGGGCCCCACCATGAATATGTCCTATATCCACACCGTCCATCTATTCTGAGATATCATTTTAGTTTATGGGCCCAAAAATGAGGCAGATGTAAAGCTCAAGTGGACCATACTGTAGAAAGCAATGGGGACAATGACACCTACAATTGATACTTTTCCAAGGCCCACCATGATATTTATTTTCAATCCAACCTGTTGTTAAGATCACAGGGACTTAGATGAACGGAAAACACATAGAACTTTTGAGGGCCCCAGTAACCTTTCAATGGTAGGCATTCAATCGCCACCTCTTTATATGGTGTAAGTTTTGGATATGCCTCATTTTTTGGGCTCATTGACCTGAAAAAATGAATGGACAGAATGGATTTCATATAATGATTACGGTGGGCCACACCGTACAGATTTGGTACAGCCCTGGCCTCGGTGTATCCCTTATAGTGGGGCCTACCTTGATGTATGTATTCTATATCCATGCCGATTATCCATCTTACCATATCATTTTATGGTATGAACCTAAAACTGAAGCAGATCCAACTCTCGTGTTGACTAAACCTTGTAAAACAATGATCACAAAAGTTTTGAGTCAAGCTGACATTTGTTTTATTCCTTGGTCCACGTTTATTTGACATTATCAAGAGGGAGGATGGTAAATAAAATTTTAAAAAAATTTAAAAAAAATTCTTCAGGTACCCCAGGAAGATTTTAATGGATGGGCGTTCAATCACAATGTTTACTATAACTTGGCCCCCATGAAATTTGGATCTTCTTCACTTTTAGTCTCATGCCATTAAAATGATTTAGAAAAATAGATGGATGGCGTGGATATAGAATACATAATGAAGGTGGGCCCACGGTACGTAAAGGCTGCACCGTTTGGGCTCTGAGGTGGGAGAAGGAAGGGAAGGTGGGCGGGATTGGATACTACCCCCACGGGAACCTATTGAGAGACGGACGGTCCTGTAAAAGGCTTTGTGGGGCCCACGTGATGTATGTGTTTTATCCATGTATATTAAGCAGATCAAATGCTCAAGTGGCCTGAAACGGTGAGGATTGAATGCCTCCGGCTGAAAACCTTTTGGGGTCCACAGAAGTTATGCATCAAACTGATATTTATGGTTTCCCATTATCCAGGTCTGTGTGACCTTATGTTCATGGCAAATAAACATAAGTGGACCCAAGGAAGGTTTCAACGGTGAGGTGATTGTCAACACTGCTTCTAGTGGTGTGGTCCAATATTCCAGTCTTGGACCTGCCTACCCGACAATGATCTTTCAAAATAGACGTATGTATTGGATATGACGCATACATCATGGCGGGGCCCACATAGTTAGGTGACGACAACACATCTTGCGCGAGAAAGAGAATGCGAGAGAGCGTTTAGTCACACAGTGTGGTGCGCAAAATATATATATATATATAGAGAGGGAGAGAGAGAGAGGAATGCTCACATGCGGACTTCTCGTTAGAGACACTCGTGAGCACTTTTTCATGGCTCATCTCATGTGATGTGAGCCCAAAATCTGAGCCGTCCATGTCATGCAGCACCCAAAAAAACTCCTAGGGCCCATCTTTCAACTTGATCCAAAACTTTGGTGGGCCATGAAAGAAGGAAACAGTTTCCTCCCTTGATTTGCCTCTTGCTTTCTACTGTGACCCACCAGAGTTTTGGATCAGGTTGAAAGATGGGCCCAAAAAGTTTTTTGAGGTGCTGCATCACATGGACGGCTCAGATTTTGGGCTTACATCACGTGCGATGAGCCATGAAAAAGTGCCAGTGAGAGTCTCTCACGAGAAGTGCCCAGGTGAGCATTCCTCTCTCTCTCTCTCTCTCTCTCTCTCTCTCTCTCTCTATATATATATATATATATATATATATATATATATATATATATATATATATATATATATATACGCGCGCGCTCTGGTGATCATTCCTCTCTCTTTATAATTTATATATATACAGTGTGATGGTCTCCTAGGAACTGTACCGCATGACACTGTCTTGCTGTCCAACTCACCGTCGTCCCGGGAACTTAGATGGGGTGGGCCCTATAGTGATGCATACATGAAATCCACTCCAACCATTAGGTTAGTGATGGCCATTTATCTGTTGAGATAAAACACCAGGTAGATTTATTATTTAGATGAGCCACACCAAATGAAACAATGTGAGAGGGGATGCTTATCGTTGGATGTTTTACATGGTCCACTACGTTATTTATATGAATTCCACTCCAACCATTAGCTTTCTTGAGAAAATTCGTGCATGGGATACTTGATTTATATGTGCCAAACCATATGACACAGTTTGGATGGTGGCGTGCGTCCCCTACCTGTTTCCCCTCATGTGGCCCTCCTAATCATCTGATGTGGCTGATGTTTTAACCATAAAGCTAAATGTTTAGTGCTAACCTTATGGAAGGAGCTAATTTCACATACACATCATGGTGAGGCCACCCCCAGCCTACCTTCAACTGCCTTGGCTGGCACGTTGTCCTGGGACGTGGGTTGCATGCTGACCAAGGCAGTAGGCAAAGTGGGTGGGTGCTCGTGGATCCCACAATATGTGTTATCCATGCGGTTCATCCATTTTTCCAACTCATTTTATGACACGGGCACAAAAATGAAACGAATCCAACTAGCAGGTGGACCACACCATGGGAAAAGAGTGGTGATTAAATGCCCACCATTGAAAGCTTCTCATGGTCCACTGTAATGTTTATTTGCCGTCCAATGTGCTGATTAAGTCATAAAAACCTAAATAGAAGTAAAAGACCAATAGCAGCTTGGTCCAAAACTTTTGTGCCCCCAACAAGTTTTTAATGGTGGGCCTTCAATCACCACTGTTTCTTCTGGTGTGGTACACCTGAAATTTGGATCTGCCTCAGTTGTTGGTTCACTCCCTAAAATGATCTGAAAAAACTGACTGCATGGAGAAAACACACGCATCATGGTGCAGGCCACGTATCACTTCCAGCACCGACCACTAGCGACCAATGCATGTCTGGCAGGTTCAGCATGCAAACCGGTTTGCTACGTGAAGGAGCTTGGCGAGAAAATCAAGATGGGAGAGCTTGGGTGGGCCCTTTCGGTGATGTGTATGTGAAATCCACTCCAACGACAAGGTGTGTGACTAAAATTTAGTTATAGGGTTCAAAAATAAGCCACATCCATAATTCAAGTGGGCCACGTGAGAAGAAACAGCAAGGATTGCCTACCATTCAACCTTTTTTACTTAGTGTGGCCAATATAAATAATATATGGGCTTACTTTTTGGTTCCATGTATTAATTTTCATGAAGCAGCTAACGATTAGAGTGGATTTCATAAACTCATTATAACAATGCCACCCGTCTAAGTTGCCAAATATCACCAGGAATTGGATATCTAAGAATTAAAACTCTTGGATTAGAATATTGTAACCCTTTGATCATTTGAGTCTTTTTTTTTTTTTCTTTTAATATGGACAGCCTCCTTAACAATATTCTGCTAACCAAAGGGTCAAAATCCAATCCAATGGTTTTTTTGGTATATCCTCATTCCGAGGTGTGGCCCATCTTATAAATGATTTGGGTCATTGAAGAGGACAGCAATTCAACTGCATGCTTAAGTCCCGATCTATCATATGGTAGTGTATTGAGATGAAGTCTAGCAAATCTCCTACCGTAAATATCAGGATATCTTGATCTTAGGGAGGAGTTTTCCTGGAATGCCAGCATACTGCTCTGTTGGACGAAAAGATTATGGAATACTGCAGTATTCTCCAATCCAAAACAGCCCTCAAGAAGAAATGACACATTTCAATGATTCTTTTGGTGGAAGTAGCAGCTCCAAATCACAGGGTGTTTTGAGGGAAATGAGTAATTGCAATTTGGTGCCAATTTGCAGGAATGCTAAGGGAGGAAACTACAATAGGGAATTATATGATGCGTGGCCTGCACTTTTGTGCAGTATGCATGGGTTTTCAATTTGACAAGAAGGCCCATGGTTATCCAAACCATTAGTCAGTTGTGGATGGGCAATGCCTCAAGAATCTCCTTGGTAGGACAATCTTGAACTTTTGATTTATGGCTTCCAGATAGATAGATGGTTAAGAAGAGAAATTCAACAACAGTCCACATTCAAATGTAAAAAGTCCTACAGTCGTTAGGGGACCTTCCAATTTTAGAGGTTTTTTAGGGCATTCTTCCAAAGCATGAAATCATTGACTGAGTATTTCAGCATTTTTATTGAATTTGGCTACAAAGTAAGTCTTTTGGTGAGCTTTGGATTTGGTAGAATTTGGCCGAATCTAAAGATATGCAAAAATGGGAGCCGGAAGGTAACTTGTTGCAGTTGTAGGAAATTGCATGTGTTGGGATAGCATTGATCCTGAAATCTCCTAATCATTTGAACCGGCTAAATAACTATATGGTGCTAATCTTGAGAGCCTATAAAAAATTACAATGAGGAGAACAAGGAAGGAAGAGAAGAAAAAAATGAGAGAGCATGAGATGCTGAGGTGTATTGATACTTTAGCGCTCTACTCTTATTAATATAATAGTAAAAATGTAAATGCACCTATGATCCTTATTACATGGACTTCATCCTAGTGAGCCTTATTCAAGGATTGACCTTTCAACACTCCCAAACATTATAGCGATCAAGACTAGCTTGAGACAAGGATTAACATAATCAAACTTAAGCAAAAGAACAAAAAAAAAAAAAAACTCCAACGGAACCAAATCAACGATACTCTTTTAGCATTGCAATTTCATGAAGTGTTAAAAAAATCCCAAGCTAATTAATGAGCTCAACATGTGTAGTCCTTGTGAGCATCACGATCACCAATAATCCCTGCATGTGCAAGCCCCATCCTTGAAATGATGGAACCGTTTTATGTCTCTCAACATAATCTCCCTCTCACTGATCTTACTTACGTGTTTCATCAATGAATGGCAATCTCCACACACTCTCGAATCCTCCACTATCCTAATAACTGCCAGACTCGAAGTGCTGACCAGCCCGAATGCGAGCGCCAGCTTCTCGCTGTGACTTCCCAGTGTATCTTCTTTCTCCTCTTCCTCAATATTATGAAGAACTCCATCGGCATCCGGCATGTACCCTTGGGCCCTCGCATATGCTGTTATCTCTTCTAACTTCCTGTATATTTCTTCTGTACGTTCGTGGTCCTGATCACCCGCTGTAAAACTATGCACATGGCCTCCAACCTCAATGAAACTCCGCCCGAGGGGCTTATCTATACCCCTAATATTCATTAGGTTTCTCACCTTCTCAACGTCTTCCCATCTCCTGGCCTCAGCATATACGTTGGAGAGAAAATTATAGCTACCTGGATGCTTGGGTTCAAGCTGTAAGAGCCTGTTTGATGCTATTTCTGCCATTTCGATGTTCTTATGAGCTCGGCAAGCACAGAAGAGTATGCCCCATATGACGAAATTGGATTCGATTGGCATGCTTTCGATGAATTTGAGGGCTTTTTCTAGATGGCCTGCACGAACAAATAGATCCACAATGCAGGCGTAATGCTCCACTGTTGGTGTGATTGAGTAATCTAAATGCATGCAGTTGAAGATCTGCAACCCCTGATCAACCATGCCAGAGTGCGAACATGCCGTCAAGACCTCCAAAAACACAGCCTTATCTGGATGTATACCTGCAAAAATAGGCAGATTTAATCTCCTTAACTATGTACAGGCTGCAGGAAAAGCAATTGTGGCTCACGGGCGTGTCAATTTGGTGCACAAAATTCAAGCTCTTCATCACATGGGCCTTACCAAATATGCACCCTGACCCAAAAATAATCATGCTGATATAGTCATCAGGTGAGCCACATTTGCCTGAAGACATGAAGATTAAAAGATTAACCAATGGTCTACATTTGGCATACACATGGACCACCGCACATGGCTTCCCTGATGAGTGGAATGGCGCCTAGACAACATACATGGTGGCGCCAGCCAAGTGCACATCCCAGCTCTTGCTAAGACTCTCCACATTGGCACATGGTGGAGAGTGGGATTAGACTCACACGAGAAGGGCAGAAGAGATCAATAAAATTTCATTAAGAACACTATAGCTTCAATGTTAGAGCTCATACCTGAAGATTTCATCTCTTCAAAACATCGGAGGGCCTCTTAACAACATCCATGAATAGCCCAACCTGATATCATGGCAGTCCAAATAAGAACATCCTTCTCTTCTATTCGATAGAAAACCCGACCAGCGGACCCAATGTCCCCACACTTTGAATACATAACAACCAAAGCATTCCCAAGCCTTGTGTTTATCTGAAACTCATTGCCCAAAACATATTCATGAATCCGAATCCCAGCATCTAAAGCCCCGATCCTCGCACACGCCATTAGTGCGGAAATCACATTACAGTCATAAGGTTTCACGCCTTCGTCCAACATATTAAAGAAAGTACTCAAAGCTCTTTGATGGTCTCCATTTCGTGAAAACCCATCAGTCATCGTTGTCCAAGAAAGCACGTCCCTCTCCGGCATCGCCTCTAAAATCTTGCTCGCCCTTTCCAAATCCCCAACGTTACAATAACCATTAATTAAAAGGTTCCCCAAGAGCATGTTCTCAGGAGTTTCCTCGAATAGCTGCAGTGCGTGATCCAAGAACCCGAATCTCACATACATATGGGCCAATGAAGTCGGGATGAAGGAGCCGATATCAAGCCCGAGCCTAATGATACTGGCATGGAGGGCCCCACCGAGGCCGTAATCGAGCAATGAACCGGCAGATCTAAGTGCGTAGGCGAAGGTGAAGCTGTCCGTACTGATGCTTAGGCGTCGCATGAGGGCGAAATGAGAAGTCGAGTTCGCGAAACGGCCATTAAGACAGAGGGCCCCTATCAACGAATGGAAGATGGAGTGATCAGGGTCATGGAAATGGTGGAAGATCGAGAGGGCGTAGTCCATCGACTTGAGAAGAGAGCAGTTAGAGATGAGCTTGGAGATGACATAGCTGTTCTGAGAGAGGCCATGTCGGATGATCTGGGCATGGGTCTGTTTGAGATGGCAAGCGGTTTTCGAGGCGCAGATCAAGGAGAGAAAGCGGATTTCTGGAATCTGAGAACAGGCACCGGAGTAGTTTTGTAGTGTGGTTTGGGTGGAAAAGGATGGTTTTCTTGGAAGGGTGGTTTTGAGGGAAGAGAATCGCATGTTGGCCGTTCCTGTGCTGAGTCCGGATCCGCTGTGTTGAATACAGAGTGGAATACGTTTCGCTGTCTGCTCTTAACATTAGGACTCGGACGGGAAAATTTTTGCTGCACCGACAGCTTGCGTACGCTACATATGCGCAAATCCCAGCCGTAGGTAATATCTGCATCTTGAGGGGATTTTAATGCTGCGACCGCGAGCCAGTCTTCCCTCGTTTCTCTCTCCTTCGAAAGTCTCTCAACCAAAGGATTCTTTGCCGAAACCTTCGGCAAGAAGTTATTGTGCTCGAACATAAGTGGTGCCACCTTGATGTTTGTGGGAAATCCACTCCGTCCATCCTCTATGTGAGTTCATTTTAGGATGTAAGACAAAAAAGAGCCGGATTCAAAACTCAAGTGCGCCGCACTAAAAGAAAAGGTGGGTAGGAAAATTCTTACCATTAAAACATCCCTGGGTCCACAGTGATGTTTATATGCCAACCATCCCAATCATAATGTCATTCCCACTGGGATGAACTGCAAACACAAATATTAGCCTATTCAAAACTGCTGTGGCCCTACGAATATTTCAACTATAGACGTTTAATCCTCACGTATTCAGCCCACTGCCCAATTGAGTCTTAGATCAGGATATTTTTGGTCGAGCTCACAAAACAGATGGACAAGGTGGATTTCTCACAAGTATCATGGTGGGCCCACCCAAGTTCTCGGCACAGGAACTTCCTCCCAAGGTCTTACGCCAAGGTCTTCCGCCAAAACTTGTGTACCTAGGCATAGGCGGTAAATGGTCGAGTTCAGGGCAGGTTTAACCAAAACTAGACTCACCTATTTACTAAATGGGCTTGGCTCCAAATTTTAGACCCAGACCCTTTTACTAAATGAGCGGGTTTGGGTCGGGTCAAAGTCGACCCATTAGACCTATTTATAAATGGGTCTAGGTCTGGTAGAGGGAGGTCTACCCAAACCTGTTTATAAATGGGACGGGTCTAATGGGTCTAGGTCTAGATCTAGTATGCAAGCATTTTTACAAGGCTTAAAATTGGGTCTAGACTAGTCTTGAGCTAAATGGGTCCCTTGAAACATAGACCAAACCTGCCCATTTACTAAATGGGTTCAAGTTGGGTCAGGTCAGGCCAAATATAAAGGAAATCAGACTCAGACCCGTTTAGCAAATGGGTTTGTTCTTGGACCCAGAATTGTACCATTTAACAAATGGATCGGGTCTGGGTCGGATCTAAATGGGTTGGATCTAGGTTCCCCATCGTGTCCGCTGACCCATTTACAGCCCTAAGTAGGCAAATGGGTACGCTTTTATTGTACTGAGTAAACTCAGTTAGGCCTGCTGTGAATGTATGTAGTTTATCCACACCATCCATTCATTTTTTCCACTCATTTTAGGGGTAGAGCCCAAAATTGAAGCATATCCAAAGCTCAAGTGGACCATACCACAAGAAACAGTGGGAATGATGGTTTTCACCATTGAAACCTTCCTAGGACCCACAATGATGTTATTTGTCATACAAACCATTCATAACATCACAAAGACATGGATGAATGGAAAAAACAAATATCAGCTTGATCCAAAATTTTCTGTGGCCTCCATAAATTTTTCAATGGTAGATGTTCAATTCACATTGTTTCCTGTCGTGTGGTCCACTTGAGCTTTTAATATGCTTTATTTTTTTGCTCAAGCCTTAAAACTCCGTAGAAAAATCTTACTTGGTAGTAGACGGTTGGAATTGTTCAATCCGTGTGATTTTTTGTTATGTGGGCCAGAATCCATAGAGATCAACTGATGGATACCTAGGATTCATTGATACAATCACGTGTACATGGGTGGATAGCAATGAACCCACATTTGTTAATTTTGTTTTGCAACCCTTCGGTGAAACTATCCGGATCATCTGCTGGTGAAGCAATACTGTAGCCATCCAAAGTGAGCCCCACCAACTCAAGTAATGCAGTATGCCTGCATGGATAGGAGGAAACGACTTTTTTTATTTCTATTTTTCAGTCCCCTTGGAAGCGTGATATAATTCTCAAGCCCTATGTTTGTGCAGTTCAGTTCAGTTCAGTCTCAGTTCATTTAAGTGGGTCCACGATTCAGTTATCCAAACCATTGATATGGTTCAGAGATCTCTTGGTTGAATTTTAACGGTTAACCTGTTTTCTTCCTTAGTTGTCTATTTCTTGGCCACCTATGGAATGGTTAAGGTCATTCCAATCCACTGATCATTTGGTGCAAGGGTCATCTACGGTGAGGAGCATCGTTTCAAGTGTTTGGATGGAACATCGTTTCAAAGGTTTGGATATAATGAACCCTAGCATTGTGATCAATGATCAATTATTTCCGAAAATTATAATGAGTGATGATCATCTACAACCAATTGTAGGTTAGCATACGGACCCATCCATGTGCCAACGTCTCAAGTGTGCACTGCATCTCAGCCATGAGAAATGTTGGCCTCATCATGAAAAAGGTCATCCAATCTTCAAGTAGACATCTTCAAGTAGACCACCCTGTTCAGAAACAAATGACGGTTTAGATCAGACCAACCAACACTTTCATCCAGCGCACAAATGCAGCCGCACCTCATAGTCGTACTAACCTGATCTAACCGGTGCACCCAACATCTTGCATGCCACATGCTGCGTACACCTTGCATGCCACATGCTGCGTACACATTAGCATGTATGATTATGAGAAAATTCAACTGTAAGAATTTTCCTACCCACTTCTTCCTTTAATGCGGCCCACTTGAGTCTTGAATCCGGCTCATTTTTTGTCTCACGTTCTAAGATGAGCTCACAAATAGAATGGATGAGAAGGTTTTCTTACAAACTTCACTGTGGGCCCGCCTAAGTTCCAACACGGTAACTTTTTATGAAATGCTTCCCCCAAAAATCCGTTTGCTTGCCATTTGGAGAGACTCTCGAAAGAGAGAGTAAGGGGGGATAGAGGCTCGCTCTTGCGCATTAAAACTCCCTCGAGATGCGGATCTCACGCATGGCTGGGATTTGCTCTAAGTAGCGTACCTAAGCCGTGGGTGTAGCAAAATTTTTGTCGACTCGGACTTGGTGATGAACAACACAGTACCGAAATTTTCGGTACTATGTTGGTGATGTGTTATGGTGGGGTCCACTCGAGATTTGATTTGAAATGTACTCATTTTCGCACTTCTACCCGGATGCGGTAGGAATCTAGGTGGGGCCCACCGTGATGTTTGTTAGAAATCTATGACTTCTAACAGTTTTTTGAGATCATTTTAGACGTTGTGACAAAAAATGAATGAGATCCAAGACTCAAGTGGGCCACACTAAAGTGAAAGGTGGGTAGGAAAATTCCTACCGTTGAAATCTCTATGGGGTCTAAAGTGATGTTTATATGCCATCCATATCGCTCATAATGTCGTTCCTACTGAGATGAACAGAAAACACAAATATTATCCTGATTCGAAACTTCTGTGACTCCACGAATATTTCAATTGTGGAAGTTCAAGCGTCACGTTTTTGGCCCACTTGAGACTGGGATCCCGTTTATTTTTTGTCGCAGCGCCTAAAATGATCTCACAAAACGGTTGGACGGCATTAGATTTCTCACGGTGGGCTCCACCTAAATTCCTAGTGCAGAGATGCCTGCTAAAGGCTTTCGCAGGCGCGTCCCTTGTACCCTACATTAAGCTTGGAAAATGAATGGACGGCGGATAAAACGCACCTTTCCCAGAACTTCCTGCAATGATAAGTTAAAAGGGTCACTGTGATGTTTGTGAGAAATCCAGTCCGTCCATCTGTTTTGTCAAATCATGTTACAACATGTGCTGGTAGATCCAGTGTTCGAAATATCGGTATCGCATTACGTATCGCACCCTTGAGATATGGATACATATCAGTTATCACATGGGATATATCGGTCAGTGTTCGAAATTCCGTATCGCATTACGTATCGCACTCTTGAGATATGGATACATATCGGTTATCACTTGGGATATATCGGTTGTATCACGTAATGTATCGCAATTGTTGGAAACATGGAGAAACATTAGGAAATTGGTCAAAATTTTCAATTAAACTTCAGTGATTGTAAAAAAAGACATCGATACACTTGCAAATCAAAACATTACAAAAAACAAGTGCACATAATATGTTTTCTTTGTATGGGGTCCTAATCTATACGCTGTCTAATTGAATTGATGCAAATATATTCAAAGTCTATTCATATAATTTATAAATGTAAGAAAACATGTGGAAACACAAGCAATACATTCAAAAGCAAAAGAAGAATCACTAGATCAGGTTACATACATGTTCGATTTTATGTTTAGACACAAAGATGGCAACCAATTTATGAGAAATTGGGAAATTTTGATTTCTTTTCAATTTTCCACAACTCGGTCCATCTCTTCCAATTCTCGAAATCAAAGCTCTCAATCGATGATTTTTAATGCAAAACATGAAAAATCATGGATATGTAACAATTTGTCACTGATTTAACATGATTTATGAAAAAGAAGAGGATCGAAAATGCTTGCTAGATTGAACATGTGGGATATATCCCACTACTTGTGTGTTTCGTATCGCACAGGTGGGATACAAGATATATCGTGGGATATATCGGCCGATATCGTCGATATTTAAAACACTGGGTAGATCCTACCTTCGATTAGGCTAAGGGCTCAGAAAAAGTCGGTAGAAAAATATTTACCGTTTAAACCTCACAGATTACACCGTGATATTACGTTCAAGTGAATCAAGTCTCACCTTTTCTTGTCGTCCGGGCGTAAGATCCTGGGAGCGGGTTTGGTGAGACCCCCAACTCACCCAACACTGTGCGGCCCTTACTGTGGAGCCTACTTTGATGTATGTATTTTGTATTTACGCCGTTCATCTGTTCTTTCATATAATTTTAGGTTATTATTCCAAAAATGAAGTAGATTCATATTATTAACTGGACAATGCCATAGGAAGTAGTGCTGATTGACCATTAATGGACCACAAATGTTTTGGATCAAGCTGATTTCTTTTTCCCCTTCATGAAGGATTATGTGACCTTACCAGTACATTGGATGGAAAATATACACTATATATTGTACACTATTGTGCACCCTAGGAAACTTTTAATGGTAAGACGTTCAATCGCCACTGTTTCTCGTGCTATGGTATAATTGATAACCTGATCTGCTGCATTTTTGGTATAATGTTCTAAAATGATCTGAAAAATTGGATGGACGGCGTTGATACAAAATACATTCATTAAGGAGGGCCCTACGCTAATCGCCCCATCGTCTTGGGTGAAGCCAGTTTCTCACCTAATCCACTACCATGCAATCCTTTTTTAGCGGAAAATTCCACCGCGGTACAATGCTTGAAGAGTCTATTTTACCTTCGTTAACATCGAACGTGGCAACGTCTTCCTCCCCATGCAATAAACATGCAACGAAACCACGTCTCCCCGCTGGGAGCGGATTAGGTGATTCCCCGGCCTCACGCAAGACGGTGCGGCACTTATTACTTACCATGGGGCCCACCTTTATGTATGTATCCTGTATCCACACCGTCCATATATTTTTTCAGATCATTTTACGAAATTATGCCAAAAATTAATCAGATCTAATCATCCAGTGGACCATACCATAAGAAACAGTCGTTATTGACCATTAATGAGACTCGAAAGTTTTGGATCAAGCTGATATTTATTTTTTTTCCCTTCATCCAGGCTTATGTGACCTTATCAATAGATTAGATGGAAAATAAACACTACTGAAACATTAATATTAGCACTAAAGAGGTTTTTAATGGTAGGTTGGTCAACCACCACTGTTTCTTACGGTATGGTCCATCTGATAATTGGATCTGATTCATTTTCTGGATAATGCCCTAGATTGATATAGAAAAACAGATGAACGTACAGCATGGATATATAATACATACATCAAGGTGGGCTTCACTGTAACCCAACTGCAAGGGTCGCACCGTATTGCATGAGGCCGGGTCTCACCTAATCCGCTCTCCTCTCCGCCTGTAAGAAAATTAAAATCTACGTGGGCCCACTTATGTGTTTTTAAATACCACTCTTAAAATCTACGTGGGCCCACTTATGTGTTTTTAAATACCACTCTTACCACCAATTGCATGACTTGACTTTGGGCATAGGGCTAAAACATAGGGCTGTAAATGGTCGGGTTCGGGGCGGGTTTAGCCAAAACCAGATCCGCCCATTTACTAAACTGGTCTGGGTCCAAATTTTAGACTCAGACCCTTTTACTAAATGGGTGGGTCTGGGTCGGGTCCGAGTCAACCCATCAGACCCATTTATAAATGGGTCCGGGTCTGGTAGAGGGAGATCCACCCAGACCCATTTATAAATGGGTTGGGTCTAATGGGTCCGGGTCTGGACGGGTTTTAGCGGGACGGGTCCCTTGAAACATAGACCAAACCCACCCACTTACTAAATGGGTTCGGGTCGGGTCAGGTCGGGCCTAATATAAAGGAAACCAGACCCAGACCCGTTTAGCAATTGGGTCTATTCTTGGACCCAGACCCTTACCATTTAACAAATGGGTCGGGTCTGGGTTGGGTCTAAACGGGTTGGGTCCGGGTACCCCATCGGGTCCGCTGACCCATTTACAACCCTACTAAAACACCATCTCCATTAGTGACCACACGATTTGAAAAAGGTGTTTAGGGCTATGCCCATCTTCCAAACTATTACTTTTGGTGTGGCCCACCTGAATCATGAATTATCCTAATTTTTTAGCTCCAAAATTAAAATTTTGAATTGCATTTAATGGTCTTAGTGGATTTAACATAATTACCATAGTGGGTGCATTCTCACTGCTTTCTATGGTGTAGTCTGATTAATCATTCATTTGCCTCATTTTTTGGTTTGTGCCTTAAAAATGACCTAAAAATGAATGGACTGTGTGGATATAATGCATACATCTTGGTGTGTTATATAACATACGTCTGGTCAATTGCTTTCTCGAGTAGTCTGGCAATCGGTTTGCAAAGATAACAGATCACTTACTATATGACATGTCATTTGCTGCCAAACTTTCTTATTTCTATTAGATTGCTAACTGGGAAATGCTCCCATGAGATCAACCTCATGGGAAGCTCCGATGAGGTTGAGCTCTGTGGGCCTCATCATGATCTATGTTAGACATCCACACTGTGTATTTGGTGGGTCCTATCTAGGTTATTTTATATCCCAAAAATCAGCCATATCCATAACTCAAGTGGACCATACCATCTGAAATAGTGTGAAATAATGCCTAAAACATCTAAAAATACTTGATGGTAGCCATCTGAGTTTGGGATATGACTGAAACTTGGAATGACCCCTCATTCAAGTGGGACACACACAATGAAGGGGTTGGATGTGTGGAACACATCTCAGTAGCCCTATAAATGATCATGAAGATTTCAATGGGTGGATATCCACTCTCAACTTTTTTTGTGATGTGGCCCACCTAATTCATGGATTGACCTGATTTTTAGGACTTATGCCTACCACAGAAGGGTGCATATGACTGAGGGAGTGGATGTCCGGCATAGATCACAATGGAGCCAAGAGGTAGACCTCATGGGAAGCTTCCCATGAGGTCGACCCATATATAGTACCTTTTCCCATCTTAAAATGTCACCAAGTATATGAGATTTGCAATCTTTTTCTTAATTAGGTTAGCTGGGTTAATCAACTTAAATAGGTAACTAATTAAATAAAGTAACTTATTTTAAGCTATTTGTTGTTGCATGCTTTTAAACTTATTATCAAAAGTAATTTAAACCTTCGTGTCTGTGAGAGTCGCTGTGAGGAATGCATTCTAACAAGATAAACAGATGTACCATGTTGGGAAATCCACATGTGTTGAGAAATCTACCCTGCTAACTATTTTATTCACATCTCATTTTAGGATGTGGACCTACATATGACGCAAATCAAACGCTCAAGTAGGTCACATGACTAACAACAGGGTATTCAATGCCCATTCTTGAAACCGCAGCTACACCATGATGTTTTCAAGAATCCAACCTTTCCATCAGTTTTTCCAGCTGATTTTAGTCAGTGGATCCAAATATAATGAAGATTCAAAATTCAAGTAAATCAGGCAGCTTGAAAGAGTTTTATTAAACCCCCAAATCGCCTGAGGAGCACAAAAAACTGGAGTGTCTCCCACCATGATGTTTTTTCAGAAATCCACCTCATCTACCTTTTTTCAACTCATTTTATGCTATGGGCTCAAATATAATACAGGTCCAAAACTCAAGTGGGCTACACTACTTAAAAACAGTGGTATTCAACCTCCATTGTTAAATAATTATGAGACTTAAATAGTTTTTTGAATCATCCACCTGTCCACCAGTTTCTTGGCATGAACTTATGGGTGTGGGAATTGCCTTATGACCGGTTTGGATGGCATATAATCAGCATCGTGAGCCCCAAGAAGATTTCAATGGGGGTCATTCAATCTCCATTGTTTCTTTCAATGTGGCCCACTTAAGCTTTGAATTGGCCTCATTTTGGGGGCCACCTCCTAACATGATCTTGGTAAAATGGATGGACAGGGTGAGTTTAACATTATGGTGGACCTAGGCATATGGAGTTGGGTTCACCCAAAAATCTGCCTCCAGTGAGAAGAGGCATATTAGGTAAGTCCGGTAACAAACGTGTCTGCTCAGGCTATGATTGTGGACCCACCTTGATGCATGTGTTGTACATCTATGCCTTCTATCCATTTTGTTATCTCATTTTAGGGCATGAGCCCAAAAATGAACACCAAGGCTATGAACACCATTACTTCTCACCATTACTAAATGGATATCTAACACACATACTGTTAGTACACATATCCACACTATATTAGTCACCCTGTAATATTAGCCACCCCCATGTTGGGAATCGATGCCTAGACCTTGATGTTGAAACGAGGTTATCTTCACTCAATCTACCACTGACCCAAAGGTGTGGATGTTAAATGGATATCTAACACATACACTAAAATGGGCCCTCCATTGTGGCATCACTGGACTGGGTGTTTTACTATGCACCATGGGACTTTTTCACGGGGTATTTTATCAACGTACTTACCAGTTGGTGTAGGTGACATTAGATGGATCTTACAACTCAAGACTATTTAGTGTTGTTTTCGTTTCTGTAATTTAATTAAGTTTTAAGACATTTGGTTTGTATAAGTCCGATGGGTGCCACTTGGACACTTTGGACATGTATTAATGAATGTACTTTTATTTATGATTTGGTTTACTTCCATTGCGATGCTCATTTTAATATACACACACTTTATCAATACTTGTCTGTTCACAGGAACTTTTTGTGGGCCGCCACGAGTTTTGGATCAAGCTAATATTTCTATAGATGGAAGTAAATGAGGGAAAATGGAGGGAATTTAGAGTAAATGCATGTACATGTAATGGGAGGTGTGTTTGAATCAGAGTACATGCATGCAGATGGATTTGGAAGTAAATGAGTGAACTGCCTTTTTAGGCTCCTTCGAAGAGTCACATGAGTAAACGTAGATGCAGCTAGGCACATATCCGCTAATGATACTCCAAAACAATTCAATTATTGGCTACATTACTAAAATCGCACTAATAGAATGATCCAAACTGTTCAAAGGTTGGCCATCTAAATGAATGGTTAAAAAAATGTTGACAAATTGCTTATTTGTGATCCTTACATTTGTGGCCCACCCGAGGCTCAAAATCCTTACTTTTTAGATAAAGTATGTATTTTAATTTTTAATGGGCTTATTATAAGCATTTCATTAAATATGACATATGTACACTAATTTGGGTATTAAAGCTGATTTGGGGATATCACATATGTTCCTGTTCCTGTGAATATGTTGTAAAATTACAATGCATTTGATATCCCATTTTAAAAAGATGGCTTAGATCACCTTGTCTGTTCATATACCTTTCAGAAAGGATTGCTGTTGTACTTGAGAGAGGCGGCTCGGATGAAGCTTGATCTGTCGGTGAACTAACACTTCCACGCATGTCAATACATTCTAATCATCAAAATATTAGAAAACCAGGTATTCATTCAGATGTCCTGAACCTTATCAATACGTGATTTAACTCTATTTGAGATAATTGATATTTATTAAGAAAAGGGAGCCAAAAGAGACAATATAAAATATCTTAATGGTTTTAACTGAACTAGCAATTTGATACAATGGAATTTGTGTTGATGAAGCAAACCCCAACATAAAGACACAATATCCCTAAAAATGAATCCAAGTTAAAGTTTCATAAAAGGCAACAATTCGAAAACAAAGTAAACACATCGCCCAGAATTCAAAATGGGAATTGGAGAGAACTCAAATCAATAATCAGTTAACAGGATTCAGAAGAATATGAGTTGTGTGGATGTTGTTGATTGATAAAGCCACATCGCATGCCCAAAGATCCTAGTTGCTTGGGAAGAAAGATATGAAATTCATCTTTCCAACAGAAACAAATGACAAAATTCAAAAGATAGTTTGTTGCAAGATCACTTTTAAAGTACATTAATATTTGATGAGTACAGTTCCAACAAATATTCCAATCACTAAATAAATTTGTGGAAGAGATCAATGAATAATACCTGGCAATTTCCTTAATGGAACAAACTTTGCACCAATTGCTAATGTAACTGGAAGGCCGAATATAAAGCCCCTAGTCTCAACTCCTTTCAGCATACCAAATTCAATATCAAATCCATTGAATTCAGTGCCTCCATAGGTATAAGCATAAAATGGGACCAATAAACAACAACAAAACATACTGCATTGATATGAAGATCTTATGACTAAGGGCCTATTTGTAGATGCCTGAAAATGAGTTCATCTCATTTTGTTTAGTCATAATTATGTGTTGGAGATCATGATCATTCTAGTAGTACACAAGAGTTCATATTTCCTATACAATGAGGTTTGACAATGCCAGTGTTGGAAGGTTGTGTATTACATTTCAAGTTTCAATTTGTACAATTGCAGCCCATGTTACCACTGTATAACAGGCCTCACCCCTACACTTGTAGACATTCATTTTCTTATCCTAATAGCTATTGCGTGTCCTGTAAGTCCGTAAACAGCTTGCAAGCATTTAGCTAGAGGTGGAAATAGGTCTAATTATGTATGTATCACAACTGGTGGACAATACCTATAGATAAATTATGACAATTGCAGGCTATAATCACCAAAAACATTAAAAAATTGAAACGTCATAATTTTCTAGCCACAGAGAAATATGTTCATATGGACTTCTCATTGTCCAATTACCAAGTTTGAACCCCCTCTATCCCTGTTAACTCAATGAATTCCCAAAGAGAAGTATTTTAGTTTCAGATGAGCAAATGCTCAATCAGACCCTAGTCACCCCTACAAAATCTTATAACATATTAGTTTATCAGAAAGTTCAATCAATTTCTGGCAAGAAAAGCTACTCTTTCTCAACAACAAAACATAATCAATCCTATCATGAGTGTAGCCACGTATGATTTAGGTAACAGGGAAAAGAGGAAATCAATAAGCATTTGATCACATAAGCAAAGTTGCCTTCAGTTCAACACTCGAATTTTTCAATTCCAATGTTTTCATATGGAACTGATCATTGTCTAATTACCAAGTTTGAATTCCCTTTTTACCAATTTTCTCCATAAATTTCTAAAAACAAGTATTTTAGTTGCAGAAAACAGCTAAGAGAAGGTGTGAAATAGGCTGTTCACATTGTCATATTGGTCTTCACTCATACCATATACTGTTTTGCTTCCAAAATCTTGTTCTATCACAAAATTTCGGCATTGAATACTATAAAGGCATGGAAACAAATCGTCAACATCATCAATCCTAGCTACAAAATTTCTACCCATGAAACATCAATGTTACAAAATGGATGACCATTGTTATCAACTAAAGAGAAAGGCCATTACTTAAAATAGCTATAACTGTGCCAATCTTGAGTTCAGTCAGTTTGAAGAAAATCTTGAACTGAAAAAGGTGATGTTTTTAGGCCATTACTTAAAATAGCTATAACTGTGCCAATCTTGAGTCCAGTCAGTGTGAAGAAAATCTTGAACTGAAAAAGGTGATTTTTTTAGGCCATTACTTAAAATAGTTATAACTGTGCAAATCTTGAGTTCAGTCAGTGTGAAGAAAATCTTAAACTGAAAAAAGTGATTTTTTTAAGTTAAAAAAAAAAAACTCTATTAAAGAGTTATTTTCCCTGGGCATTTAACATAAGACGGAAAAATACATCCAAATGGTATGATTCTTTTTAAACAATTTATAGGAAATATTAATACTCATATATAACAAATTCATGTTCACATGTTTGACTTGATGGGGTTTGCAAAGATCATGGTCATTGGTGCCCATTACTGCACACATGCCTGCGTCAAAGTAGAATAGGTAATTAATGATGAAGAATCCAATGCTTGCTGGAATATAAGAACAACAACCCAAGATATGGAAATTAATGGTGGGTTTGGCATCTCTAGAGACATATGGTACTTGTGTTTGGTGATCAGGACCGTTGATTTAGCATACCAACTCCTGGTGGGCAATACCTCAAAATGCAAGGGGAAA
Source organism: Liriodendron chinense (assembly GCA_003013855.2). Taxonomy (NCBI): domain Eukaryota; kingdom Viridiplantae; phylum Streptophyta; class Magnoliopsida; order Magnoliales; family Magnoliaceae; genus Liriodendron; species Liriodendron chinense. The sequence continues at coordinate 117,032 of PVNU02001227.1, read as the reverse complement.
AGACTGTAATTGCCATCCGATCAGTGGCCTTAAAAGGGGATGGCTAACACACACACACACACAACAAAAGAAGATCAAGGGTCTGAATTCAATATGCGAATTGCCAAACAATTGAATGAGTCAGATTGGAATATGGAAGCCATCTGATGAATGGCCAGAAAATGTAAGGGTAATACAAGATCGAGCTAAAGAAGAAAGAAGAAGAAGAAATTGAACTGCAACGATTTCTTCAATATGGCCCATCCATGTGGTGACCTACGAAATCAACGGTCTCGATCACCCAACATACTTTCTTTTAAGTGTGAATTTGAGTACTTAGTTCTCACTTAAAGGTTTCTTTTACAGGTTATGTAATTCCACAAGGTTGGAAAATCTGTCTACACAAGGGAGATAAACTATGACCCGTCTCTATATCCAGAGCCACTAACCTTCAATCCATGGAGATGGCAGGTCAGTCCTCACTCTTCTATTTCCAACCCTGATTTATACAGGTGAAAGTGGGTTGTGCTGGTCGTGAGCCATCCCATATCCGGCCCTGTTTGGGCTGTTATTGGGGTGACTATAAAGGCCCATTGACTCGGATTGGGCATGAGTTTTAACTCTCAAATGAGGATATTTCTGTTACTTAAAATGGATTCCCCTAATGTTTTCATAGAGAGGAGGTACTTGCAGATCCAATAAAACTGGAAGAACTGGAATATGGCAGAAACAGGGCAATGAATGATTGAGTCCACAACCAATAGCTTTATTTCATTCTAGTAACTTGATGAAATCCATGATCTAGACCATTGGTCTAATGGTCAACTCCATAATCAATTGCCTAGAACAGAACCTATGGGCCCCATTGGTACAAACTGGTGCATCAAGACTATACTTCATTGTGATCAGCTAACATGTAGGAGGCTGCATTCTACAAGCAATGCATGACTATATGTAAACCCATGCATATTCTTGAAACAGAAAAAATGACAGAACACACTGCAAATAGAAATAAAATGAAGACTAATGACTGATTTGCAAACGAAGCTTCATTGGCAAAAGAGGAATGTTGATATGGACACACATGCGGTGATCAAGGCTGATCTACAAGGCCACCATGTGGATGTGATGTAGGCTAGAAATTGCAGTGATTGGAAATTTCTCTCAATCACTGGTTGTTCAATATCCTTGTGGTGGGCCCTACTAGGGTTTCTTCAACATTCAACATTGTAAAACCCTAATTAGGGTTTCTTAAACATTCAATTAGGGATTGAAATTCCCTAATTAGGAATTCACGATTGTAAAACCCTAATTAGGGTTTCTTCAACATTCAACATTGACATTGCTCAATCTCAAGAGAGAGGTTGGGCGCGAGATCCACACACACACACACACACACACACACACACACACACACACACACACACACACACACAGAACAGAGAGAGAGAGAGAGAGAGAGAGAGAGAGAGAGAGAGAGGTTGCTTTGCCGCTCGATCGAGAGAGAGACAGTCGGGGTGGTATCTCAACAAATACCATAATCTATTAATTTCCTGGGATTTTAATCTTATAAATTGATGGTTTTAATTTCCTAGGATTTTAATCTTATAAATTGATGGTTTTGTTCATGTTCATTCATCAGATAACATCTCAATAAATATAAAATTGGCTAGTTTTGATCCTATATATATGGATTATATCGTGATTATTGATGTCAGTTTTTAATTCATCAGCAGTCCTGGTCTCTTTTATGAACACCATTTTTGTCTTTCACAATTTGTTGGATCTCAACCAATACCATAATTAATTTCGTGTGATTTTGATACTGTAAATTGATGGGTCTATTCATGTTCTTTCATCAAATGACATATCAATAAATAGAATTGGCTAGTGTGTGAGTTTTGATCACATCAACATCAAATGACCACACACACACACAGGGCCACACACTGGGCCCCACCATGATGTGGATCGGACATCAACACCATGCATTTGATAGGCCCCCTTCAGGATATGAGATATCCCAAAAATCAGTTGTATACGGAACTCTAGCGGGCCATACCATCTAAAACCATGTGAAGGCATGCCTAAAACATTTAAAAGCACTTGGTGGGGCCCACCAGAATTTTGGATGTGGCTGAAACTTGGTCCGACCCCTCATCCAAGTGACACACACACACAATGGATGGGCTGGATTTGTGAGCCACATCTCAGCGGGCCCAATAAACAATCATGAAGGTTTTAATGGGTGGGTAACCCCTCTCAACTGTTGTATGTGGTGTGGCCCACCTAAGTCATGGATTGACCTGATATTCAAGCCCGTGACCCATCATGGAATGGTGCATCTAATTGATGGGGTATATGTTCGACACACATCACGGTGGGTCCCAAGCAGCTCGACCTCATGGGAAGTTCCCATGAGGTTGACCTCATAGTACCATTTCCCGTGTGTGTGTTTGTGTGTGTGTGTGTGTGTGTGTGTGTGTGTGTGTGTGTATTATAATGTGATTATTGATGTCAGTTTTAATTCTTCAATAGGCCTTTGTTTTATGAACACCATTAATGTTTGTAACTTGCTAAATAATATGATGAACTTATAACACTATATTTCTTATGCATGGTCTAAATCTCTGCATTATAAATGTAAATGTAAATTACAACTTTTGGGGCAGATCATATTTGTAGACATAAAACAATGGAATGATCATATTTCCATTAGTACTGTTCAATAAGGGTGGGTTTGTTTTAGAAGTGCCAGAGAAACCTCAATTTTTTTAAACAACGGTCACCTTCTTTCTTGTGATAGAGAAATGCAAGTATGGAAATGGCTAATGAGTATTCCATGGAAATGTCAAACAGGAAAACATCTAATCAAAGGAAAAACTCTTTGCGCCCTCGTAGAGAAGTTGTTTTCTATGTCATGGACTCAATGAAGCACTTTTATTCTTTGTCATGAAAACATTCTATCAAAATACCACTAGTGTGCCAAACTCATACCCCCAGACCCTTTTACGCTTGCTAACATTTTCAAGTTAAATATTTCTCACTCTTGCACCCAAATATCCTTTTGGGTCATTTCATGCTTTGTGCAGCTGAGGTTTTTACTTACCTGAGTCCCTAAAATTGTACAAGTCACAAAATCTATCTGAATTGTATGATGGAATGCATGTTAGGAGTCACTTAAGTCATTCTCATTTCATTTTCTTAGCATCCGTACATATGATCACACATACATCCTTCATATTATGTACCTAGCTGACCAACTAGCCCCTGTACCACCCTCCATATCACAATTAGAAGATGGCAGAGTTCAAGTGGCTATAGAAGTAGCAGACCGTGCTCAACATTCGGCAATTACAAGTACTCTCTCTCTCTCTCTCTCTCTCTCTCTCTCTCTCTCTCTCTCTCTCTCTCTCTCTCTCTCTCTCTCTCAATTGATTGTACATTATGTTAACTAATAAACTTAAATTTCGGCCATTTATTCCTTTCTTTCAATTTTGTAATGCTTCCACCTGGAACAGGGTCATCCATTGTGCATGGCGTGATTGGCATCGGTCCATGACTCTACATAACGGTATGGTTGTGGTATCGAAGGTTGGGCTGAAAAGGATCACATGAAAGGTTCTGATGGGAAAAAATAAAGAACACTAAGAGGTTTTGCTGATCCTACGTGTGTATAAGGCAGCCCATCTACATGCCACAACATGTACCAATATGGCACACAGGTGCAAGATCCAAAGTCCATTCCAATGGTTCCATCTTGTAAACGACCTAGCCTAAAACCAAGACTGTCCACTGATCATGTGAGCTGCGATTTATCAAACAAATGGATGACTTTCAGCCAAGTTATTTTAGCAGTCCATATGTTTTGTAAACTGTGGACCACTTGATCAATGGACATCCCCGATCTTGACCCTAGGAATCAATGAAGAGAAATGCACTAATCTCTCTCTCTCTCTCTCTCTCTCTCTCTCTCTCTCTCTCTCTCTCTCTCTCTCTCTCTCTCTCTCTCTCTCCCTCTCTCTGGAATCACCCTCAATGACTATCTGAGGCCCAGAAGGTTTTCTTTTTTCTCTCTTTTATTTTTCTTTTTCTTTTTTTTTTTTTAAGGTACTTAGGTTGTAACACAACCAAGGATCAAACCCTGGATCAGTTATGCTTCACTGACTCTATGATCTCTAGTAACAATAAGCCTTGACAGTTTAAGCTTCAAGCCAGCTCCCAATTAGAGTTCCCACGTTAAGCAGATAGAGAAAGTGAACTTGATCCTTCCATGATCATCCCTACTATCCCTCAAACACCACATCTACCCAAGTCACCCATCGGGCTACCATCAACATCTAGTTTTCATCATCCTGTTGGTGGATGGAGCCATCTCACTGCCTTTTACTTCGTACATCAATCCAACTTCTAACCCAATTTGTAGTACGGACTCCTTTTGACTACACGTCTTAAATTTCTATATTCCTACTTAGAATATTAATAGAGAAATATAGAGAGAGGAGGATCAATCTCCACACGGTCTTTATTGAGTTCGAGAAAAATTAGGACAGGGTTCCTATTGAGTTAATCTAGTGGTTATTGTGAGATAAATGAGATAAAATTTCCCAAAATTCTCCAATTCTAAATCCTAATTTCCTAAGTTTAGATCCCAATTTTCCCAAATTTCTCCAATTCTAAATCAAATAATCCTAATTATATCCCACAATGGTGAGTCAAAATTGGAGAAGAAATCTCCAAGTCTGGAAGAAGATATTCATCCCACAACCGGAACACTTGCGGACTGAGAAGAGCAGCAGGCTGCTCGGCAGAGATGGAAGAAAACAGACTTGTGAGGAGAAAGGGAAAGGCAAGATTGAAGAAAACGAAAACATAAGCTCCTCAATGGCGCAAGCCAAAGAGGGTTGGACTGTAGTAGCTAGTAAGAAGAAATCAAGAGAGAAATTACAGCAACGTGCCTCCATGTATTTCATGACTCTGTAGTAGCTAGCAAGAAGAAATCGAGAGAGAAATTACAACGACGCGCCTCCATGTATTTCATGACTATCTCATAGACCAACAATTCAGTCTAAGAGACTTCACTTGGCTAATCAATTCGGCAGTCAATAGGCAGTAATGTTAAAAGCTATATTCGAAATGTTTGAAACGTTTGTTCATTTAAACAAGCATTTAAGTAACTGCTCTATTCAAAACGTTTTTTATTGTGAAATCACACATCCCTTCCCTTTGTTCTATATAAAACCTAATGAAATTCAGAATTTTTTTTATAATCTCTCACATTAACTTCTCATCTCTATCATTCTCCCTCCGTAGAGGGTTCTCCTTTTTCACAATACAGTCGCTAGTAACCCGGTAGTAATCTCATACCAACATGAGAGGGCAAATAATGCTTTAAGGAAAGCGTATCATATAGATGCTTCATAGCCTGTTTCAATCTTACTATTTTGTTTTTATTTGATTTTCACCACTATATTTGTCAATACTCACATCCATCAACCTATCTTCTTCCATCTTCAACCCTAAATGGCTATCTTATTTTCTAGTTTCAGTTTTCATTTTGTCTTCTCTTCCTTTGATAGGATATTCCACAACATATTCTCTTATTTCAGCTTTTGTTCTATCTCCTCCTCCTTCAGGAATTAGAGGATATTCCACAACACATTCTCCGATTTCAGTTTTCGTTCCATGTCCTCCCCTCCTCCAGCAACGTCTTCTCAGACAACGGCAACTTCCAAGGAATGAGTTGTGGCTACGAATCCAATGTCCGCTATGAAATAGAGTTGAAATAGAAACTGTATTTTCTTCTTCATTATATGAAGGATCTTCATGCTTATCTCCTTAGTGCTCATGACAAGCTGAACGAGGCAAAAATCATCACTAAGAGAAGGTTTATTAAAAATTTCGAAAGTAATCTCGCAAGCGTGCACCGTTTGGTTTATTTGGTGGATAATAATGTCTAAAAATATGAAGAGGTCAAAGAAAGAGAAACCGCAAAGAATTTGACTGTTAGAGTAGATTTTTTTTAGAATAAATTTCATTTTAGAGAAAATGAGAGGAGCTACGTTCCACTGTTGCACTTGTGATTTCGACCATTGATACTCAGAGTTAGATAAGAAAGAGAAGATAGATATTGTAATTAGTGTGTTGGAAAACATACAAATTATCTAGAAAAGGATTAACAAATTTTAAAACTGAAGGGCGCCATGGTAATTTTATTTTTCTTTTCTTTTTTTCTTTTTTTTCTTTTTATAGTTTTTGTATTGTTTCGACATATATGGAAAGCAATGAATCCACAATTTTTTTCTTAATTTTTTTTTATTTTTTGGCTCCCTACACTAATTGAAGGTTTAGGATGGTGTATTGACGACACTAAGCTATGCGGGCCTCACAATGATGTATGTGTTACATCCAAAACCGTTCATACATGTAAGTTAAGCCCTACTCATGCAAAGATCCCAAACTTATAATTGTTGCAGGGAGCCAAAAAGCAAAAGAAATAAAAAAATATATATATATGGATTCATTATTTTTTACCTACATCAAAATAGTACAAAAACTATAAAATAAAATAAAATAATAATAATAATAATAAAGAGAAAATAAAATGACCATGGCACCATTGGAATATACCTTCAGTTTTAAAATTTGTTAACTTTTTATAAGTAGTCTGAACGTTTTTTCATACACTAATTATGATATGTCTATCTTCTTCTCCTTGTCCAACTCTGAGTTGCAATATTCGAATTCACAAAGCAATAGTCGAATGTACCTCCTCTCTCATTCTCTAACATAAAATGTACTCTAACAATCAAATCTTTTGTGATTTATTTCTCTTTGACTTCTTCGTATTTATATCCTTCTCCACTAAATAAACCAAATGGTGCATGCTTTTGATATTGCTTTCAAGATTTTCAATAAACTCCCTCTCAAAGATGATTTTTACCCTATTCAGCTTATCATGTGCGCTAAGGAGACAATCGCAAGAACCTTTGTATAATGAAGAAGAAAATACAATTTCCATCTCAACTCCATTTGATGCGGACATCAGTGGTGCACCCTTTAGAGTGTACCAGAGGAGGCGACGTCGCAGATCGAGTATTGGAGCAGACGAGTTGATGTGGATGGACGCTGGGCCCATTGGGCCTATTTTCTGACGCGTTACGAGTACGCGAGATGCAGGATCGCGCAGGAGCATCATGACCGCTGGACCATGGAGCGGATTTACATTTAGGCGCTTTTCTATTTATTTCCTTGTTTCTAGGCGCTTTAGTGTCGTTATTTACTTTAGACATTTTTATGTTATTTCTTTGGTTTTCAGGCACTTTAATGCATTTTTTTTTTCTAGATTTTCTTGAGTCCTCATATAGATCTAGGCCACATAGGATAGTTTGCATTGCACTGAACTAGGGTAGTCAAAACTGCATTTAGATTTTACCTTTTTTACACCTTTGCGCACCTAGATCTAGGGCCTTTCACATATCACTCCTGGTGTATGCCTACGCGCACGGGTCGTAGGTTTGGTCTTCATAATACTATGGAATCTAATCAAATTACCAAAGCTCTGGAGGGTCTAATTAAGAGAATGGATCAGCAATTTCAGACCTTGAGAGGTGAGATCGCGCAGCAGTTTGCGCATCAGGATGATAGGTTCACACGTTTAGAGGAGAGGGTCACGCGCTTAGAGGATGGCATCCAGACCACCACTTTAGATGGTCCCCAAGCAACCCCCGACACTGGGGCAGTCGATCAGTCCCAAGTTGTGGGCCCTGATCCGCCTAGGGATGATTTGGGCGCAGGTCAGGCCCGTGGGCCTGGCAATGGACACGATGGGGCTCATCATCAGCCACCCCCACAGATTCGTGATCCTGTTTTCCCCGCCCAGCGGGAGGGCCATGGTGGGGTGCAATATCCGCAACCTCAGAGATACCATGAGAAGGACCCTGTTATTAGGATCATGAAGGGCATCAAGGTTGACGCTCCTAGTTTTGATGGAAGACTGGACCCCAAAGTTTTTTCTGATTGGCTAGCAGACATGGATCACTTCTTTCAGTGGCACGGTCTGCCAGACCCACAGCGGGTTGGATTCGCCAAGATGAAGTTGGTGGGCCAGGCAAAACTACATTGGGGAAATGTGGAGCGTCGCCGTGAGCGATCTAGAGAGGGGCCAGTTCTCTTTTGGATTGAAATGAAAGAACTGTTGCGAGAGAAGTATGTTCCCCTTTCTTATAAGCAGAGGCTGTTGGATCAATGGCACACTTTGCGCCAAGGATCCATGACGGTAACGGAATACATTGCTAAGTTCGATGAATACATGATGAGGTGCGATGTAGACGAGGACCCTGCTGTGGTTCTCTCCCGTTTTCGTATGGGCCTCAAGTTTGACCTCCAGCGTGAGCTCATGCCTCATATGGTCACCAGCTTAGAGCACGCTTACCAGATGGTGCAGGAACTGGAGCACTATGTGTGCCAATCTCCTGCTAGAGGGTTTGAGATTCGACCTACTGTGCCTAGAGTAGCTCCGAAGGGAGCGAGACATCAGGTCGGAAATCAACCCAGAGCTCAACCTGGTACCCAACCAGTCAATAGAAATCGAGGTAACAATGTGGCTGGACCAAGTACTAGGACTGCGATGCCAGGGCAGTGCTACCGCTGTGGTGGCATGGGTCACATTGCCGCAGAGTGTTCAAATAGGGGTGGGCGTATTGCCTTTGTTTCTAAACACTCTACAGAAGAAGAAGTGGCATATGAAGTTGAAGGTGACCAGAATGATGAGGAAATCATCGTCCAATCCCTTGAGCCGGCCAGTGATGCCGAGGATGATACTGTGGAGACTACCCCACTTGCTGTGGTGAGATGCGCTTTGGCCCAGGTGAAGCAAAGTGAGGATTGGCGCAAAACCACTATCTTCCACACTTACGCCAAGTGTGGAGATAAGAGTTGTAAAGTGATCATCGACAGCGGGAGCTGTGAGAATGTAGTTTTTCCAAGTACTTTGAGTCGCTTGGGGTTGAAGCCAGTCCCTCACCCCAACCCATACCGAGTTTCTTGGGTTGATGCGACATCCCTTCCTGTGACTCAGCGATGCCTTGTTCCAATTGAATTCGGACCATACAAGGACAAGTTGTGGTGTGATGTGGTCACGATGGACGTTGGCCATATCATCTTGGGAAGGCCATGGCTCTTTGACAAAGATGTCACAATATTCGGGCGTACGAATAATTGTGTGTTTAAACACGAAGGAAAGAAGCTTGTCTTGAGCCCGCTCCCTCCCAAATCGTCCACAGGAGAGAAAGATGTTGCGTCTCCAGGCAGTTCTAAGAGTCAAAGGGCACCTCAGTCGAAGTCTCTCCACATCATAGATGCTAAGGAGTTTGAGAGAGAGGCCAAAGCTGGGACTATGGTGTACGTTTTACTGGCTAGAGAGAGGACATCCGAGGTTGCTATAGGGTTACCCCAGGAGGTTCGTTCAGTCCTAGAGGAGTTTCGGGATGTCTTCCCTGAGGACCTTCCCGACGAGCTCCCACCGATGCGGGACAGTCAGCATGCGATAGATCTTGTCCCAGGGGCGACCCTACCAAACCTCCCTCACTACAGAATGAATCCCACCGAACATGCCGAGTTGAAGAGGCAAGTGGATGAATTGCTTAAAAAGGGATTTATTCGTGAGAGTATGAGCCCGTGCGCCATGCCTGCGTTTCTTACGCCAAAGAAAGATGGCACGTGGCGCATGTGTGTCGATAGTAGAGCCATAAACAAGATTACTGTCAAGTATCAGTTTTCCATCCCGAGGCTTGATGACATGCTTGACATGATGGCCACCTCTACTATCTTTTCGAAAATTGACCTCAAGAGTGGTTATCACCAAATTCATGTTCGCCCAGGAGATGAGTGGAAGACTGCCTTCAAGACGAAGGACGGGCTGTATGAGTGGCTGGTTATGCCCTTCGGGTTAACTAATGCTCCAAGTACATTTATGAGGGTGATGACCCAGGTGCTGCGACCCTTTATGGGTAAGTTCTTAGTTGTGTACTTCGATGATATCCTCATCTATAGTACGTCTCCTACCCAGCACCTTGAACACTTGAGGCAGGTCTGCAACGCCCTGCGAGCAGAAAAGCTTTATGCGAACCTCAAGAAGTGTTCCTTCTTGACTTCCAGAGTTATCTTCCTGGGGTTCGTTGTGTCGTCAGAGGGTATGTCTGCAGACCCTGAGAAAGTCAAGGCCATTGTCAATTGGCCTGAGCCGCGTAATATACACGACGTGCGAAGCTTTCATGGCTTAGCTACGTTCTATCGGCGGTTCATCCGTGGATTTAGCTCTATTATGGCTCCCATCACAGATTGCATAAGAAAAGGGGAGTTCCAATGGACTAAAGCCGCGACACGGGCTTTCTCTGAAATTAAGAAGAAGATGACGGAAGCGCCCGTCATGCGTCTACCTAACTTCTCTAAAGTCTTTGAGGTGGCGTGTGACGCGTCAGGACTTGCCATAGGGGGAGTGTTAAGCCAAGAGGGACATCCTGTGGCCTTTTTCAGTGAGAAACTGAATGAGGCTAAACAACGCTACTCCACCTATGACAAAGAGTTCTATGCGGTTGTGCAATCATTGCGCCATTGGCGGCATTATTTATTACCGCAAGAATTTGTCCTGTTCTCTGATCATGAGGCCTTGAAATATTTGAGCTCTCAAAAGAAGTTGAGCCCTAGGCATGCCAAGTGGGCTCAATTTCTTCAAGAGTATACGTTTCTAAGCACAAGGCCGGTAAAGAGAATAAGGTTGCTGACGCGCTTAGCCGTCGTGTCATGACGCTGCGGTCCATGAGCATTGAAGTTACAGGCTTTGAGCAACTCAAGGGTGAGTACTCAACTTGTCCTGACTTTGGGACCATCTATGCGTCGTTGACTAGTGACCCACCCTCGAGGAGTGCTGAGTTTGTCCTTACAGACGGATACCTTTTTAGAGGGGACAAGCTCTGCATCCCACGCACATCCCTTCGTGATTTTCTAGTATGGGAGCTTCATGCTGGAGGGATGGCAGGTCACTTTGGTAGAGATAAAACGGTTGCCCTGGTTTCTGATCGTTTCCATTGGCCTAATCTCCAGCGAGATGTGGCCAAGATTGTAGGTCAGTGTCGGACATGTCAACTAGCAAAGCAGAGGAAACAAAATACAGGCTTATATACTCCTTTGCCAGTTCCACATGCCCCGTGGCAAGATGTCAGTATGGATTTCGTGCTTGGGCTTCCCAAGACTATTCGTAAGCACGATTCCATACTCGTGGTCGTTGATCGGTTTTCTAAAATGGCCCATTTCCTACCCTGTTATAAGACCTCAGATGCCTCCCACATTGCTAAGATATTCTTTCAGGAGGTTGTGCGACTTCATGGGGTACCTAGATCCATCGTGTCTGACAGAGATACTAGGTTCACTAGTTATTTTTGGAAGACTCTCTGGCATCTTTTGAGTACGAGGCTTCAATTTTCTTCAGCATATCACCCTCAGTCGGATGGTCAAACAGAGGTAGTGAACCGTAGCCTAGGGAATTTGTTGAGATGTCTAGTTGGAGACTACCACAGGACCTGGGACACTGTTATTCCCACAGCAGAGTTCGCTTATAACTCTTCAGTGAACAGGTCCACAAAAATGAGCCCATTTGAAATTGTTTCAAGTCTTAGACCCCGAGCCCCCATAGATTTGATCCCCATGGCTACCCCACAGCGTCCTTCAGAGTTAGGAGAGTCATTTGCTCATCATATACATGCATTGCATAGTGAGATCAGAAGGAAGATTAATTCAAGTAATGAACATTATAAACTTTCTGCTGACACTCACAGGAGATTTAGGGAATTTCAACCTGGAGATGACGTCATGGTTCGTATTAAGTCTGATCGGTTTCCACCTGGATCCGTGAAGAAGCTTCATGCCCGTAGCATAGGCCCACATAAAATTGTGAAAAGGTTGGGGTCTAACGCCTATGTTGTCGATATCCCTCCTACCATGGGCATCAGTTCCACATTTAATGTGGAAGATCTAGTTCCCTATCACGAGTCATTACCTCTATCCAGTGATTCCCCTGTTTCTTCCCAGACCTCCCCTATATATGGACCTTGGCCACAGCCTGACCTCCCTATACCCATCTTACCTTCTCTTCCTTCTGCACCGAGAAGAGACGAGATAGAGGGAATTTTGGACTCCGAGTTCGTTTCTACTCGCTCAGGGGGTTACCAGAAATTCCTAGTCAAGTGGAGGAACAGGCCTATTGCAGATAACTCCTGGATTACCGAGACAGAGCTACAGCGTATCGATCCAGACATGCTTGAGAGGTACAGGAGTTCACTTTCGCCAGTGGCGAATTCTTCCCACCCGGGGAGAATTGATGCGGACATCAGTGGTGCACCCTTTAGAGTGTACCAGAGGAGGCGACGTCGCAGATCGAGTGTTGGAGCAGACGAGTTGATGTGGATGGACGATGGGCCCATTGGGCCTATTTTCTGACGCGTTACGAGTACGCGAGATGCAGGATCGCGCAGGAGCATCATGACCGCTGGACCATGGAGCGGATTTACATTTAGGCGCTTTTCTATTTATTTCCTTGTTTCTAGGCGCTTTAGTGTCGTTATTTACTTTAGACATTTTTATGTTATTTCTTTGGTTTTCAGGCACTTTAGTGCATTTTTTTTTTTTTCGTAGCTTATATATACTGTGAGAACCCTATTTCGAAATTATTCAATGAATAGAAAATTCGTGAGTTTCTTCCTCTTTGTTGAGAGATTAGGGTTTCAGGATTGGCCCTCGGGTGTTGACGATTCCACCCCGAAGTTTCCGTTTTCTCTTCTCTCTTTCTTCAAGGTGCGAGGAAAGGTAAGCTTCTTTTGATTCCTAATTCGTACTTCATGATAACCCATTGTTTTTCGACATCCCTCGTCCTTTTCTAACCCCCCCCCCCGTTTTTTTTTGTACGATCGAAAAGAGGGATGCGTAGCCACGATAACCGAATCCAAACTTTACTGTGGACTGGTCTATGCTAGATCTGGGATATCCTCATATCCCTAGATCCTCCCTGTTTTACGATTTTACATGGTTTTATGCAAAGGGGCATGATCCGGACGAACGGATTTCATTTTCGTGTTGAGATTTGTTAGTTTCCTCTGATTGAAAGTAGTTAGTTTCGTAATTTTATTATTTGAATATCTTCCAACTTGATATACATGCATCTAGGGTTAGATCATCACATGCCCCTGCATCACCATTCCATAGCGAACATTGGATTCGTTGTCAGAGCTCATTCTTCAAATGTGCCGTTACCGAAGATGAGGAGTAATGGGAGGAGACCGAATGGAAACTGTAACGGGAGAATGTGTTGTGAAATATCCTCCCATTCTCGGAGGAGGAGAAGTAACAAAATCTGAAACAAGAGAATGTGTTGTGGAATATCCTCTCAGAGGAGGAGAAAAAATGGAAATTGAAACGAGAGAAGAAGATAGTTATTTAGGATTGTTATTTAGGATTGATGGATGAGAGAAGATTGGTTGATGGAAGATAAGTAAGGGCTGCAATGGACCGGGTTAGCCCGACGGGCTTTCGGGCCTGGCCCACCTTGGGCAGGGCTTGGACTAGAGTATCAGGCCCACAGGTCGGGTTCGGGCCTAAACTATAAGCCCGTTTATTAAACGGGCTAGACTTGGACTGGGCTGTAAAAACCCGTCAGCCCGGCCCGAGCCGAATATATTTTTTTAAATTTAAATTTTAAATTAAATTATTTTTCCCCCTTCCAAAATTTAAATTTTGCACAAATTTTCTTCAAAAATTCATCTCCCTCCTAAAGCTCCTTTTATTCTCTGTAGTGTTGATGAATTTTTTTCATATATGGAAAAGTATGGGATTAAAAGATAGTTTATGTAAAAGGCCGGGCTCGGGCTAGGTTGGGTTCAGGCCAGACCCTGAATTTGCATCGTGGGCCGGGCTCGGGCTACACTAATGTGGCCCGTCGCGGGCTCAGGCCGGGTTTGGGCATGTGTTGAGGGAGGCGGGCCGGGTTTGGACAGAGCTTGGCCCGGCCCTATCCCTGCCCATTGACACCCCTAAAGATAGTGGTGGAAACCAAGATTAAAGCAAGACATTTAGATTGAACCAAGCTATGAAGCACGTATATGGCTGCCGGGTTACTAGCCAATTGCTTCCAGATACAACAAGCCTTGGTGATTCTACATGCAACAATCATGAAAAAATTACTGTCGGAACTCGGCGACGCAATTTCTATTCTGGCATACACTCTATGTATTATGGAAAAGGAAAACCCACCACCAAGGGAGAATGATAGAGATGAGAAATTGATGTGAGAGATTATAAAAAATAATTCCGAATTTCATCAGGTTTTATATAAAATGAAGGGGTGTGTGATTTCGCAATAAAAAAAAATGTTTTGAATAAAGCAGTTAATTACTTGTTTGAATGAATAGATGTTTCAAATAGAGCTTTTAAGGTAACTGTCTGTTTAAATGAACAAGCATTCCATGAAATGTCTTTACAAAGGGGCGCGTCTCATAGACTAAACTGACTGTCGAATTGATCAGCCAAGCAAAGTCTCTTAAACAACCGTTGGTCGAAGCCAACTGCCCAATCGGCCAAACCATCTCGCTTATCTGATCGGTCAACCCATTGGTCGAAGCCAACAGCCCAATCGATGGTCATTTCAGTCAGTCTACTTGTTTGTGGCACTATGGTGCTCCTCCAAAGGTTGCTGCTTTAACTTGGCTCGTGGGATGCAATAAGGTGTTAACGGTTGACAATCTTCGTAAGAGGCAGATTATCCACCTTAATGTGTGCCTAATATGTTTTCAGGATGAGTCGTCGGTGGACCAGTGTCTTTGCAAGAAGCATTTGGAAATGGTTTTTCAAAGGTCTTGCATGGGTGTGGCCGAGATTCATTGGTCAGTTCTCTATGATGTGGCATGGAGGTGGTTTAGAAGTTCGGAAAAAAATTTGGCGCCTTTGTTTAGTTGTGAGGATCAGTTTTCGAAATATCAGTATCGCGTTACGTATCACACCCTTGGGATATGGATGCATATCAATTATTGCATGGGATATATCAGTTGCATCACGTACTGTATCGCGATTGTTGTAAACATGGGAAAACATTGGGAAATTGGTCAAAAATTTCAATGAAACTTCAGTGATTGTTAAAAAAGACATGAATACACACATATAAATCAAAACATTACAAAAAACAAGTGCATTTAATAGGTTTTCTTTGTATGGGGTCCTAATCTATGCGTTGTTTAACTGAATTGATGTAAGTATATTCAAAGTCATTTCGTATAATTTATAAATGTAAAAAGACGTGTGGGAATACAAGCAATACATTTAAAAGCAAAAGAAGAATCACTAGATCAGGTTACGTACATGTTTGATTTTATGTTTGAACACAAAGATTGCAACCGATTTGCAAGAAATTAGAATTTTTTTTCTTTTTTTTTTCAATTTTCTGAAACTTAGCTCATCTCCTCCAAATTCCAAAATCGAAGCTCTTTGCATGAAAAATCATGGATTTGTAACAATTTGACACTGATTTAATGTGATTCACAGGAAAAAAAAAAAAAAAAGGATCGAAAATCGAAAATGTTCACCAGATCAAACATGTGGGATATATCGCGCTACTTGTGTGTTTCGTATCGCACAAGTGGGATACAAGATATATTGTGGGATATATCGGCCGATATTGTCGATATTTAAAACACTAGTGAGGATTTGGTTCCTATGGATGCAAAGGAATAATCATTGTTTCAGAAATTAGGCGGGGGAGTGCAGGAGGTTTCCAATGGGCTAAAATGACAGCTGCTTCAAAGGAAATTGCTCATTTCCTAGACAGTTGGCTAGAGTTGTAACATTCTTTTTTGTATCTTTTTGTTTTCTTGTATTCTTTGGCTATGGGATCAAAATCCAATCTTATAGTTTTTTGGTATATCCTCTATCCAAGGTGTGGCCCATCATATAAATGGTATGAATCATTGGCAAGGTCCCCGATTCTACTGCTAAAGTCCCAATTTATGCAATTGAAATGAGTTGGGATGTATTCTAGCAAAATCTCCTACCTTAAATATCATAATATGTTGGTCTTAGGGGAGGAGTTTTCCTCAAATACCACAATAAATGCTATGCTGGGAGAAAAGATTATGGAATGTTGTGGTATTGTCCCATCCGAAACAGCCCTCAAGAACAAATGACACATTTCAATGATTCCTTGTGTTCGTACTGAAGTAGCAGCTCCAAATTGCAGGTCTTTTCTTTAAAGAGAAATATGTAATCGCAATTTGGAGCCAATTTGCAGGAATGCTAAGGGAGGTAACTACAATGGGAAATTATATGATCCATGGCCTGCACTTTTGTGCAGTATACAAAGGTTTTCAATTTCACACGCGGGCCCATGGTTATCTAGACCGTTATTTTGCTGTCTGCAATGGATGGGCAATGCCCCAAGAATCCCCTTGGTAGGACAATCTTGTACTTTTGATTTGTGGCCTACAGATAGATGGTTAAAAAGAGAAATACAGCAACGGTCCACATTCAAATGGAAAAGGTCCTAATATTGGTCTCCAGGTACCTTCCAATCCATGAGATTTTTGGGGGCATTCTTCCAAAGCATGCAAGTCATTGCCTGAGTATTTCGACATGTTTATTGAATTTGGCTATGAATAACTCTTCAGGTGGGCTGGGCAGATGTTCACCGAATCTTAAGATATGCAAAAATGGGGTGCCGAAAAGTACCACATTGCAATTGTAGGATAGTGCATGCATTGAGATGGCATTGATCCTGAAATCCCCGGTCATTTGAACCAAATCAATGGTGCTTTTTAAGCATTGCAATCTGATGACTGAATTCTTCTCCTCCAGTATAAATATAGCTTAAAAAAATTTCCGAGCTAATGTAACAATCTCAACATGTGTGACCCCCATAAGCATCACAATCACCAATAATCCCTGCATGTGCAAGCCCCATCCTTGAAATGATGGAACCGCTTTATGTCTCTCAACACAATCTCCCTCTCACTGATCTTGCTTACGTGTTTCATCAACGAATGGCAATCTCCACACACTCTTAGATTCTTCACAATCCTAATAACCGCCGGAATCGAAGTGCTAACCAGTCCAAACGCGAGCGCCAGCTTCTCACTATGACTTCCCAATGCATCTTCTTTCTCCTCTTCCTCGATATTATGAAGCACCCAATCAGTATTGGGCGTGTACCCTTGGGCCCTTGCGCATGCTGTTATCTCCTCTAATTTCCTGTATATTTCTTCAGCACGTGTGTGGGCCTGATCACCCGCAGTAAAATGATGCACATGGCCTCCAACCTCAATGAAACTCCACCCAAGGGGCTTATCGATACCCCTAATTTTCATTGCATTTCTCACCCTCTCGACATCTTCCCATCTCTTGGCCCCAGCGTAGATGTTGGAGAGAAAAACATAGCTGCCTGGATGCTTAGGTTCAAGCTGTAAGAGCCTCTTTGATGCTAATTCTGCCATTTCGATATTCTTATGAGCCCGGCATGCGCAGAAGAATGTGCCCCATATCACGAAATCGGGTTCAATCGGCATGCTTTCAACGAATTTGAGGGCTTCTTCTAGATGGCCCGCCCGAACGAATAGATCCACAATGCACGCGTAATGCTTCACCGTTGGTGTTATTAAGTAATCAAAACGCATGCTATTGAAGACTTGCAGCCCTTGATCAACCAGGCCAGAGTGTGAGCATGCCATCAAGACTGCCAGAAACACCACGTCATCTGGATATATACCTGCAAAAATAGGTAGATTTCATCTCCTTAAGAATGTATGGGGCGCAAGAAAAGTAATGGTGACTCACAAACATAGCATTTGGACCCTACCCTTCTAACACGTGTCAATTTGGTGCATGAAATCCAGGCTGTTCATAAGGTGGGCCCTGCCAAGTATGCACACTGACCCAAAAATCATGCTGAAATAGTCATCGGGTGGGCCACATGTGCATGGAGACATGAGGATTAAAAGATTGACCAATGGTCCACATTTGACATATACATGGTCCACCGCTCATGGCTTGCCTGATGAGTGAAATGGCCTATTCTCAAGCCAGAGGACATACACAGTGGCGCCAACCAAGTGCACATCCCAGATCTTGCTAAGACTGTCCACAATAGCACATGGTGCAGAGTGGGATTAGACTCATGCGAGTAGCATAGAAGAGATTAATAAAATTTCATTATGAAGACCATTGCTTCAATGTAGAGCTCATACCTGCAGATTTCATCTCTTCAAAACATCGAAGGGCCTCTCGACAACATCCATGAGTGGCCCACCCTGATATCATGACACTCCAAGTAAGAAGATCCTTCTCTTTTATCTGACAGAAAACCCGACTAGCACACTCAATCTCTCCACACTTTGAATACATATCAACCAAAGCATTTCCAAGCTCTCTGTTTATCCGAAACCCATTACCCAAAACATATTTATGAATCCGAATCCCAATACCTAAAGCTCCAATCCTCGCGCATGCTGATAGTGCAGAAACCACTGTATAATCATTAGGTTTCACACCCTCGTCCAACATCCTATAGAAAGTACTTAACGCCCGTTGATGGTCTCCATTTTGTGAAAACCCAGCAACCATCGTTGTCCAAGAAATCACATTCTTCTCCGGCATGCGATCAAAAAGCAACATTGCCCTCTCCACATCACCTTTCTGCAAAAATCCATTAATCAAACTATTCCAAGAAGCAACGCTCCTCCTATCTGGCATTGCCTCGAAAAGCTTGCTCGCCCTTTCCAAATCCCCAACCTTACAACACCCATTAATTAAAACGTTCCACAACAGCACATTCTCAGCCTTATTTCTGTCAGGAGTTTCCTCGAACAGCTGCAGTGCGTGATCCAAGAACCCAAATTTCACATACATATTGGCCAATGAAGTCCGGACGAAGGAGTCAAGCTCAAGTCCAAGCCTAATGATACTGGCATGGAGGGCCCCACCAAGGCCATATTCAGGCAACAACGCGGCAGATTTGAGTACAGAGGGGAAGGTGAGGCGGTCAGGATGGATGCTTAGGCGTAGCATAAGGGCGAAATGGGAAATCGAGCCCGCAAAATGGGCATTATCAGAAAGCGCCCGGATCAACGAATTGAAGATGAAGAGATTGGGGTAACGGGAATGGCGGAAGATCGAGAGGGCATAGTCAATCAACTTGAAGAGAGAGCAGGTAGAGATGAGCTGGGTGATGACATGGCTGTTCTGGGAGAGGCCATGGAGGAGGATCTGGGCATGGGTCTGCTTGAGATGGCAAGCGGTTTGGGAGGCATGGATGAGGGAGATAAAGCGCCTTTCTGGGGAAGGAGAACGGGCATCGGAGTGGTTTTGTATGGTGGTTTGGGTGGAAACGGGCTGTTTTCTGAGAAGGGTGTTTTTGAGGGAAGGGGATCGCATACTGACCGTTAGTCCGGACTCTTGTTGGGAATTCAAAAAGTCGGTAGTTTTGGAGGGTAAAGGTATCCATTGATTAGACGCGGATTAGATGCGTTCGGGGGCAAGAGCTTGCTGAATGATGCCCCTGAAGGTGGGCCCATCTTGATGTATGTGTTGCATATCCATTTCGTTCATCCGTTATTCCATATCATTTTAGAGAACCTACTCAAAAACTAAGTCGATCCAAATATTAGGTGGACCACACCACAAGAAAACAGTGTTGATTGAATGCCCACCATTAAAAAATTCCTAGGGCCCGCTGTAATGTTTATTTGCCATCCAACCTGTTGATAAGGTCAGCTTGATCCAAAACTTTTGTAGACCATAAAAGGTTTTTAATGGTCAAGAACCATTGTTTCCTGTGGTACGGTCCAATTGACATTTCGATCTGATTCATTTTTGTGATTATGCCCTAAAATGATCTAGAATACACGGATAAACGGCGTAGATATAACACAGAGATCAAGATGGTCCCCACTGTCAGGGGCCTCATCCAGCATCCGGTTACCCCACCTCACCGGACGCGGTTTGGTCAGTGACCCAACACCATCATCAAGGTCCTTGGGCCTCACCTTGATGCATGTGTTTTATCCATGCCGTCCATCCATTTTTCCAGGCCAAAAAATGAGGCAGATCTAAATCTTACGTGGACCACACCACAGTAAACAGTGGGATTAAATGCTTTAGCATTTAAAACAATGGGATTGAATGATATTTGTGTTTTCCCTTCATGCAGGTCCGTGTGATCTTATCAAAAGGTTGGATGGCAAATAAACATTACAGTAGTTCTTAGGAATTTTTTTAAGGGTGAACATTCAATTCCTACTGTTTCTGTGGTGTGACCCACCTAAGATTTGGATCTTCCTCCATTTTGATCTCATGCCCTTAGAATCCGGACCCTCTGTTTGACAAGAACAGCGATTTCTATCAAGAAACTGTCCACCTGTTAATCCATGCCATTCATATAGTTGTGGATATAGTAGGTGGGAGATTTCTACGAATATACCATCAGGCGATCCAAATCATTCAATTTGGTTAGGATTGCTAGGATTGTAAAAGAGGGGGAGGTTTAATCCATGGCATGGACATGATCGACTGCATTAAGTTGCTGAAAGAGGACGCAGATTTCCTGCTAAAGCCTTTGTTCCTACGCTGGAACCTAATGTGGGGCCGTCATGATTTTTGTGAGAAATCCACCCAGTCCATCCATTTTGCAAGCTCATCTTAGAAAATGCAAGGAAAAAATGAGTCAGATCCAAGACTCGAGTGGGCCACATGAGAGGAAACAGTGGGGATTGAACAACCACAGTTGAAACATTCATACGGCCACAACAGTTTTGTATCATGCTGTGTTTTCTGTGTTTTCAGTTAATCCTGTTGGAGGCATCAGCAAGCCCCCTGATAGACATTGTTCCATCGTTCCCAAACAGCTTGAGCTTTTAGCGCAACCAGTCAGTAACATAGTATCAGAGCATGATATTGTATCACCCCCAGTGAGAATGGCCTGATCTGCACCAAAAAGGAGCCCACCTGTACGTACTCTCAATGTGGACCATTTATCAATTTTTAGCAGTCCCATCTTTTCAGACATTTTTCACCAATCTGATCAGCCTGATCTTCTGGGCCACCGTCAAAAGGCTAAGTAGAGAACCGGAAATCCACATCACCAATCATGAATTGCGCATTGGGACCCATGAGGCAACATGAACATGTGGTCACAAGGATTGATGACCAGTTCGAGTCAACTCTGGACTCGGTTCCAATCCAGTTAGGCACCACTAGTCAATACTGAAAATAGGGGGGACTTGGCCCGAATTGGCAAGTCATCCCCCTGACTCAGCCGAGTCCTGACTCAACTCCTGGCATATGGCTTATCTATTGCAGTGGCCCACAAGAACACAGTCCCGATTATCAGAGATGTTTGCAGTGTGCACCATGGGGAGGAAATTGCATGTAACTTGTTTATGCGCCTTTCACTGTATTTCACCGCTATCCATCAACAATAACTCAATCCAAGGGACATCCATTTCTCTAACCATCTATCAAAAATTACAAAATTTCATTATACAAGAAAAGGACATGCCTTATCAAATTAGCATCAATGATCATTCATTTGAATAATAATGCCAACCGACTGCAACTGCAGCTACTAATATGACTTTGAATAATAGCTTGGGGCTGACGATAGATGATGATGACAATGACGACGGGGGTGGTTCCTGCGGCCTCCCTCTTAGCTTGGCAGACAGCTTGGACAGGAGTTGTGGGATCAGCCCAGGCCTCATGGCAGCTGCAAGTTAGAAATAAATGCCCTTCAGCACTTCTCATTGAGGATTTAGGGTGCATTGGTATGTACCCAAATCGCAAGTGGCTTGAAATTTTTGGCAGAACAGATGAATATCTGTTCTATTAGGAATTGAGGGAGTTTACTGATATCCATTCCCAATAAATATCCAGGTTGATTCTTGAAATTTGATTTGGGGTGGAGACATTGAAAAAGAATGCCCACCACCACCTCCCAAGTGGCAGACTGAGTGAAGATGGCCTCGTTCCCATAGTGGAGGTGGCTAACATTGTGATGTGACTAACAGGGGTGGGTGGGTGTACTAACAATGGGGTGTGTGAACACTAACCCATAAAAAAAAAAAAATTAAACAGAACGCCGACCAGCTAATGTGCTTTCCTATATCCAGCCCGTCCCAAATGTGCACAGCAGAATGTAAAACTACCCACTCTACTGAAATATTGAAACCATTTGCGATTTAGGTACATCCAAACAAGAG
Organism: Liriodendron chinense; assembly: GCA_003013855.2. Lineage (NCBI taxonomy): Eukaryota > Viridiplantae > Streptophyta > Magnoliopsida > Magnoliales > Magnoliaceae > Liriodendron > Liriodendron chinense. The sequence goes on along the minus strand of PVNU02001227.1, from coordinate 94,770 downwards.
TTGGAGGTAAAGATAATGTGTAGCAAGAACAAGTCAGAAGTTTGTAATACAAAACAAGCATATCAAATTCTAGAGAATGCTAAAAAGAGCATCTTTACTAGAATAAACTAGATGTAGAAATCCAAAAATGCAACTGAAGACTTGCATCCAATAAGTTCAAGATATTTAACAGCATTTTCACATCCATTTTGGAGATGCAGACAGCAGTTGGGTGCAGAATGAATCTTCCGTTGGCAGCTTGTTTGTTTTTTGCGCCTGTATAGAGCTTTGGAGATAGATTATTGCAAAATGCTTTTGCACCAAAGTAGCATATGATAGGCTGATGAAACACTAGTTCCTGAATGAGATCACAGGTTATGGGTGGCAAGCAGTATTGACTTAGTGATGTGGTGCAAGTTCTTAAGACTTTGTGGTTGTTGTGTATTGAACAATTGTGGAGCAGAGAACAGGCTGTTGGGGATCACAGACTCTGCTGAAGCAGAGGTGAGAGCGTTTTGGCAAAGCTTCTGTGTATTCTCCATTCTCTGCTTAGGATCTGTTGTGTGTTATCAATAGGTTTCTTCAGCAACCAAGAGAGTCATTGAGATTTGCCCCAATCTTCAGTGAAATCCAGAAATTATGTTGGTTCAAACATATCTTTTACTCGTGTCCCTAGAGAGGGAAATCAGACGGCTGAATATCTACCAAGAGAGAGACTCTTGCAGAATCTCTTTTATTTTTAAAGAGACGAGACTTCTGGCAAGGGGGCTAAACATTTTGTTTACTCCTTCATCCAGAAGCCCTAATCCTCATGGCTTTGATCTTGCAAGATCTGGGGCGCAGCGCCCACTTCTCTGTATTGGGAATTCTATTCTCCTCTAATGAATTGTCATTATCCTTTCAAAGAGAGATTGCTGAATGTCTATCTAGAGAGACGGCAAGAGGGTCACTTGTTGTCAACCTACGGCCAATTTGATTCGTATTCCCTTCTCTCTCTTCTAATAGAATTACAGTTAGTTACATGTGCGCACGCACACACAAAAGACAAAAAATTAAAAAAGACAAATAAAAGAATGGGCTTTCCATCTGCCTCTGGTGTAGAGTCATCAACCTTGTGATGAGAACAATGGCAGAGGATGAGGTCTACATATGTGCCTGGTCTTGCTACTAAATCTGACAGCAACCTTCATCTATTAATTACATTCAAGGTCATCATCAATGCTGATGTACTGCTCTGTCTTATTCATTGAATCACAGATTAAGTACCAGATTCAAATATTCTGAAATTTTAGTGTGTTACTGTCATGTTTAAAGCCTGACACCCCGTTTGGCACCTTGGATTTGGTGGTAAATGAGAGTATTTCAAATCCATATAGCTGCTTTTTGCGTTTGGCAGCATTGGATTTGGAGGCAGTTGGAACCGGAGGTATTTCAAATCTTCATTTTTGGTGTGTTTTGAAATCTCAGCAATATGCTGAGATTCGGATGGAATTGAGAGGAAAAGCCTTTTTTGCCTCCCTTTCAAAGGGAGGAGAGTCACATGTGTAACAAAGATGTCTCTAAGCTACTAATCCATTAGACACATGGCATGTTTATGATACCCCAAAATAATTCAATTATCAGCTGCAATACTAAAATCATATCAATAGAATGATCTGAACCATCCAAATGTTGGACATTTAAATGGACGGTTCAAAATCGTTGGTGAGTTGCCTATTTGTGATCCTTGTAGTTGTGGCCCACCCAATGCTCAAAACAACTTCTTTTTTGGCCAAAGTACATATTTTAATGGGCTTATTACAGCCATTTTATCAAATACTCCATATATATACTAATTTAGAGTATGAAAGCTAATTTAGTTAATCAAATCTAAGTCATGTGAATATACCGAAAAATTCCAATGCCCTCCGAATACAAGCTCCCAAATAAGAGATTTGGATTCCAGAGCATTTCAGCTAAACAAAAATGAGAATTTGGAATCACCTTGATTCCAATGTAATTGTGATTTGGAATCCAATGCATTCCAAATCCAAGCTCCCAAACGGGCACTGAAAATTTTTTGGAATCTTAACTTGTAAAAATTGAAGGATCAGACTAAAAAGCAAAGCAGGATGTGATATCTGAGACTTTAAAGGGAGTTCTGACTTGGATGAATCTTATTTGACTGTTGTAACGTGATGAATATTACCTTCTCCACATATAAGCAGATAAGAGAAGAAGCATAGAAGAGTTACCTTTGCTTTTAAAGAATCTTTCCTCCTCACCAACTCGCCTCCGTAAAACATTGAGCAGAGACCCAAAATATAAGGCCAAAACAGTGCATGTGAATGTGATGACATTGTAAGGCATGCTAAAATCAGGCGTGGTCAAAGGCACAAGCAGTACTTCTGTGTAGGAACGCACAAGATTGTTTTCCTGGAGAAGAACAAGAATTTCAAGAAAGAAGAGATCAGCAATGACAGGGAATTCACTGAACTCATAAGAGGTAGATGTCAACATTCCAATGGAATCTACCTTCTAAACATGAATCTGCGATGTATGCTCATGGAAAGAACATGCTGGAAGTCATACCTCAAATTTTAATAACAACAGTGACTTGCTAGAGTTCTCCTCAAGAAAATGTTTGGTTGATTGGAAGTCAGGAAAGCTGATTACAGCAGAAGGAATGTCAAATCCCTGATTAGCATCTGGCGGATATTCATCAATGTGCAGAAAACCCTGTAACAATACTGAGATTCAGTAAAAAAAATGAATCCAAAAGAGGATCCCACTCATATCATTTCGAAATTTCAATCGACCAAGAACTGGATTGAATGAGGCTCTCCATAATCTATATGTGCAGGGAGGCTACATTGTGAAAACAAAAGTGAGAATGTGAGTATGAAGTTTGCATATGGCTTGGATCTCCCAAGAAAATGTCATCCTAACAGAGTAAGGCTGCTTCTTCTCTCTGATTGAAAGCAAAGGGCAGAGGGCTCAGACATACAGAACCAATGAAGATGACTTTATTATAATTTCCTCATTCATGGGTTTTTAATGATGACCTGGGGCCTTAAAGTTGTTTCATTTTCATTATGAGAAATGCTAAGACAATTCATGCAAGGGATTGAAGAGGTGAATCATGGAACATGTGCCCACATGGCACTCGTGTGATCCAACAAATCCCCTCTTCAGCGTCTATCAATGTGAAATGCCAAAACGTCTCTCTTTAAATTATACTTTTACTATCAGTATTAGGGACAAACAGATTAAAGATTTATGCAGCAGAAAGCAGGAAATCCGTCGCTTAAGGCCCGTTTGGATACTACCAAATAAGTTACTTTTCGACTGAACTTAAGACATTAAGTTACTTTTGGCACTTGAGTTCGTTTGGTAAGTATAATTGAAAAGTAACTTATCTCTTAAAAATTTCTTGTCTTAATAAGTATTTTTTTTTAGCTTTTTGACTTTTGACTTTTCTACTTATCTCTCACACGTCACGCTTTTGCTCCCCCCCCCCCCCCCTTTTTTTTTGGGTTAGTACACACCCGCACTGTTAGTCACCCTCCAATGTTAATTAACCACCCTCCAATTTGGCTTTTCTACTTATCTCTCTCAGGTCACGCTACATATCAAAGTTTTCTCTCATGGTTCCCTCAATTACTGCTCTCTCATACCGTCCATATAAAAGGACGCCCCACATGATGGACTGTACCATCAAAGGTGGGGCTCACACAGTGGACGGCCCACATCAAAGATGGGCCCTACATTAATTGGTGCAAGATCCAATCCACCAATCGGGTTGATCTGATCTTCTGCATCTTTCCCAAAAATGGTTCTAGTCCACTCACCATGTGGACCGACTATTGGAAACAAGTGAATGGGTTAGAAAACTTCAGCCAAGTCTTCCAGAGCCGTACATTTGTTTTGCAGACTGTGGCCCACCTGACCACTGGATCAACCTGATTCTTGTGCCAGGGCATCCATATAGTGGTCCCGTTCTGATGGATGGAATGTATCTTGGACCAATCGTGCTATGCTAGCACATGCATGGCATGTCATGAGCTTTATTGCACGCACGTGGGATTAGAAAAGTTCATTCTGTTAGGAAAACTGCCTCAACGCTTAGCTTTTTCTTTTCATGTCAATATGTTGCTTATTATATGTAGATTTGAAATTTTCTTTCGAAAGGTTACTTATCAATGTGTTATTACCAAACATACTTATTTACTAATTAGCTGATAAGTATGTTGTTTACCAAACCTACTTATCTGCTTAATAAGTAAAAAACCAAGACAAGTAACTTATCTGATAAGTAGCTTATCTTAAGTAGCTTATCTTAACTAACTTACAATCCAAACGGGCCCTTATCATCCAGCCCACCTTTGGGAATATTCACTTTTTGAAAACGTCCTTTGGGAATATATTCAACTTAACACTTGTTTTTTAACAATAACCTAACACTTGATATTAATTATTTTCAATCAGGTTTGGAATCTAGTATGCTTCCAATGCCTATTTGCTAAATGGTATGAAAACTAACCTTCAAGTGGTAGACTTTGGGAAAGGACCTGAACAAATTAGTGGACCATATTGGAAAAGTGAGATCTGCTCAGCCCACAGGTATGTGGAACTCTGCTCATCCATGGCCATTACACATGACCAAACCTGCTAACACAGCGAACATGTGAGAAATCCAAGCTTTCCATTAGGTGGAACAATTAGATCTTCGAGCTCAAAAATCAAGCCATTTTAACTCCTAAGGTGGGCCACATTGTGCAAGATAAACAGACAATTAAAACAACCTTTTATACACATTAATTTGTTGTGTTTGCTGTGGCCAGCCTAGGGAGTGAAACAATCCAAACAATGTGAGCCACCTGATAGAAAGCTCTGGATCTGCACAATTGAATCATATTGAAACATGCCTGTGTGTGGACTGGCACAGATCTGCGTTTGTCACCTCAGCTAACCCATGGATAAGCTATTGCCCAAAAACCACACAAATGGTTGGTCATAACTATCCGATTCATCATCTATTTTCTGACAGTTAAAGAAAAGTTCAGCAACAATCCAGGAAAAAAAAAATCCAAAGAGATGCAGGTTAAAAACAAACAACCCCAGGGACTTCTAACATCGGCATGCCATGAGCTGGCCTTTCAGCCGGTGAGTTTGGATTGGACATGTTCACCAAGCTTACCAGTTATATAGAGTCATACCATTTAATAAACAATATTGAACACACACTGGATATGATTTCTTGTAATAAATATTGGCTAGAATATTTTCCAAATCTGCAGTTAAGTATTCATAAGGGGAAAAAAGCTAATAAATAACTAAGCTATGCCTAGAGCGTACCTTATCAAAATCTATAGTTAGCGCAGCTGACTGCATGTCACAAGGGAATCTAAGTACCATTTCCATCACCCCGGGTGAAACTTTATCTTCCGAGGGTGAGACATGCATCTTTTCGACCACATTTGATACTGCCTGGGGCTGTCCATCTATAAAAATTTGTAGTGTGTGGTAATAAACTTTAACATACCAGGGCACAACCTGGAAAATGACAGCCCGTACTGTACACCCATCCCCATTTGACATTGGAGATGCAATCTCACCATCCAATAACCCACCATCTGAATGTGTAGGCTTCAGAGAAAGAGCTATCGAACCCCTTTCATTCCCACTTCCCATTAAAAACCTGCTTGCATGGAATGGTACTTGAAGGCATGACCACACTACAGGAAGCTTCCATGTAATACCCACATCAAGAAGCTTATGACTGCTGTATTTGTCAACAGAGAACTCATAAATAATAGAAGAGCTTTGACCATGCTTGTTCTCCACTTCTCTAATCAGCCTGTCTGGAGTAACAGGTAATTCAAAGCTTGGACTGGCTTCAAATCTTCCATTCTCCATTCCCATCTTCTCTAGTTCCGCGATTAAGCCCCTCTCTAGTTCAAGAAATATGCTGCTAGACTTTGCAAGAACACATGGTCCAGTCACCTTCCTTCCAAACAATGAGCTAAGGGACCAACTTGGCTGCAAAGATCTCTCACTAGAATAAGCTGTCATTGTTCTTCGGACACTGGGTTGGAGCACAACAGTCAGTGTCTGTTCAAGTACAATGCCACCTCCTGCACCCTCTTCCGGACCAAATTCGGCCGAAATCAATCGCAATCGTTGCGAATGATAGTATCCTCTGTAGATAGATGGCCTGTCCATTAGCGCTGCAAGCCCAGCTTTGTCTCTACAAGGAAGCAGCTTCAACCATGGAGTGAGATTCTCAGTGCAGACGGCTTCTCGGGGCAATGCACCATATCTCAAACTGCCCGAATGTGATTGGAAACCCCAATCTGGAGCAGAATAAGCAGTAGAAGACTCCAGGAAATTGATAGAAGCGCAGAAAAGACCTGAAAGAGCATGAGTCAGATTTTTCCAGGTTGCATCTACCTGATCAAGTGGGACGTCAAAGATGGCCCAAAGCTCGACACCAGGGGGCTTGGCGTTGCTGCTTGGCAGGGGGTCAAACCCGCCCCAGCGCTCGTAGTTCCAACGGCCTTGTGTGAATGACAACTCCATTTCCCGAACTCGAAATTTATGGACCTTATTAAGCATCATAACCAACAAAATTTACATTAGAACAATTGAAACATACAACTCCCCCAAAAATGAAACCAATTTGATCCCATGACCAAACCCTTCAATAATTTAATAATTAGAATGTATCCATCTGAAGTCCAGAAGATGAAAAGATCAGATCATCCTTCAAGACATGTACCGAATAATCAGTTTACATGCTCATTATTGCCATTTGATCATGATTAGCCTGTGACCAGGTGTGGAATCCATCAAATTAGGGAGGTGGCGGGCCCACCTAAGAATATCCAAAATTCGAACGATGTTGGGCCAATTTACAGATCACCATCTAATCATGATAGGACAATGTGATGAGTGCACATGCGCATTAAGCAGCATCACCCTGAAATATCAAATTGATGGAAATAGTATGGTAACTAAAAAGTAAAAGATTGCTCAAAAAAAAAAACAAAAACAAAAACAAAAACTGTAAGTGTGACCAAACAACAGGCAATGTTCTTCGTATCCAATCCTCTTCTAGAAAGGTACAGCCCACCATCACTAATCAGAACCATTCATCCAGTGACCAGTGGGCACTACTGTGGGAGGCTCATGGTTTAAGGGGGGGGGGACTACCAATAAAATTATCTGTCGCTGTCCACCAAAGCCAACAGAACGTTGGTTTAAACTTTAAAAAGCTGACAATTCATATTCAACAGACAAAGGTAGATCAGCTGGATGATTAGGGCTATCCAATTGGGTGATCTGAGCCATCAACAGTGGATCCCATCGGTTACATTCATTGAGGGTGGACCACTTGCACAATGGAGCTCCCAAGCACTGCAATTTCGTACTTAAATCAGAACGAAATTGGGTGACAACTCATATTCAACAGACAAAGGTGGATCAGCTGGATGATTAGGGCTGTCCAATTGGGTGATCTGAACCATCAACAGTGGATCCCATCAGTTACATTCATAGAGGGTGGACCACTTGCACTATGGAGGCCCCAAGCACTGTAATTTCGTACTTAAATCAGTACCCTGTAGCTAATCTCCCTGCTACTATCTGTGGGCCACCAAATAATTTGCTCCCACAGAAGCATCTCCAATCGGTAAAAAAGATGGGGCCCATGCATTTCCATGCTGGCTCCATCAATTTCCGTCAATGAGGCAGTCCAGCATCTCATGGTTAGCAGGGTCAACTCAACTCCCAGTCCAACACCACCATCTTAAAAAGGACTGTCTAAACTTAAAATGCCACCGATTCACATAGAAAAGGCAAAAATGCATCAACTGGATAGTTAGGGCTGCTCAGTCGGGTGATCTGAGCTATCAACAGTGGAACCCATCATTTACAATCATGGAGAGTGGACCACCTGCTCAATGGGAGCTCCCAACGACTGCAATTTAGTACTTAAATCGGTACTCTATTCGCTAAGTGCCCATTTACTGTCATTGGCCACCAAATAATTTGGTCCTATAGTAGCATCCCCATTGGCAGAAAAGACCGGGGGGGGGGGGGGGGGGGGGGCACAGATTTCGATGCTGGGCCCATCAATTTCCACCAATGAGGCACTCCAGCATCTCATTCAACAGTCAGCCGAGTCAACTCAACTCCAGAGTCCAACATCATAATCTTAAAAAGAACCGCCTAAACTTAAAATCCTGCCGATTCATCTATAACAGGCAAAAGTGCATCAATGGATGGTTAGGGCCGTCCAGTCAGGCAATCCGAACCATCAACAGTGGACCCCGTCAGTTACAATCACAGTGAGTGGACCACCTGCTCGAGGGAGCTCGCAACGACTACAAATTTAGTACTTGAATCAGTACTCTGTCAGTGATCTCCCATTTATCATCAGTGGGCCACCAGATAAATTGGACATGCCATATGTCTCTCATTGGCAGAAAAGATGGGACCCATGAATTTCGATGCTGGGCCTCATCAGTTTCCACCAAGACACTGTAGCAACTCATGTAATGGTTGGCCGAGTTGACTCAACTCGCGAGTCTGACCACGTCCTCTCCAATCCTCATCTCATCCATAATCAAATATTAAAAAGATCAAAAGAAGAAGAAATCCCTAATTTCTTAGACGAAAGCTCCAGACTCGAACCCAAGTTTTCAGTTTATGAAGTGGCGGGTGGGGCATACCAGCTGATAAACGGCCTTGGGGAAGATCCGGTGGTGGGGCCCATAGGTGTTGGTTGGGGGAGATGTGCTCTCGAAATGGAAGTGAGCTAAGACCTTCCGATCTGGCAAAGGCCTTAAAAGCAACTCCTCCCAGAACTCCTCTTCTTCTCCTCCGTTCGATCTGGCAAGAATCGGAGCAATGAAACCCTGAGAGAGGAGAAGGACGAATAAGAAGAATAGAATCGATCGACGAGACGCCATTAAACGACCTGATGGGAAGAAATAAACGAGAATCGTTGCAGATGATCCGCCATTAAAGCTCGAGCGAAGCTGAGAGAGAGAGGTTTTGTGGGGACGGAGAGCGAATTGCCCCATTAATGAATATCAGAGGCAAAGGAGCCAACGGGCCGAGTGAGGAGGGACGCGGAGTGCGTCCTACCCTGGTCGGACCTTTAAGCGTCCGACCAGATCCATGTGGGGCCCACCAAGATTTATCTGTTTATCTACGCCGTCCATCCCTTCTTTAAGACCATGTTAGAGTATGGACCCAAACATGTATTAGATAATTAAATGCACATTAAATACACAAAGCATTAAATGCCTGTTGCATTAAATGCAAGAGTCATCTATAGTGGATACACTGGACCGTTGGATCTGCCTCATTTTTGGGCCCATATCTTAATATGATCTTAAAGAAGGGATGGACGGCGTGGATAAATAGATAAATCTCACTGGGCCCCCACGTAGATCTAATCGGACGCTTAAAGGTTCGACCAGGGGTCGGACGCAATCAGCGTCTCCGAGTGAGGACGGGGCAAAGCTCTAAACCCGGACCCGTTACCATCTAAAACAGTCCAGCCTAAACCCGACCCGATTGTTTATGTTGGACCCGATATCAGCCCAGTCTGGTTATACGGTACAAATGCAAATCCTAATGAGCCTGGATTTGCCAGGCCGAACGAAAGAGCTATTGTACACTGTCCAAATCCAGCCCGATTGAATTTTAAGCTCATGGGCCGTCCTAGGCCTAAAAGCCCAATGAGCCAGCCTGGCCCGATTGACAGTCTTACTCACATGCCTGCAGATCCCTACTATCCACAAGAGCACACGTGTGAATATGAAGGCAGGTACGGTTTCGGTGTGGCTGGTGTTTAACCTGGGATTATAGAATCCCCAATAACCTCAAGCTCTATGGGCCGAGTAAATTCCGTTGGGCCCACCGTGGATGTATGTGGCTTATCCATGCCGTCCATCCAACTTTTCAGCTCATTTTAGGGATTGAGCCCAAAATTAAAGCATAAACAAAGCTTAAGTGGACCACACCACAGGAAATAGTGGGGATAATGACGTCCACCGTTGAAACCTTCCTATCGCCTATAGTGATGTTTATTTGTCGTCCAACCTGTTCATACGGTTGGTTAGATATGGATGAAGGGAAAACACCAAGTTCATATAAAACTTCTATAGACCTCAAGAAGCTTTCATATGATCAATCCACACTTCCTGTAATGTAGTCCACTTGAGCATTGGATATTCTTGAATTTTGGGACCATACCCTAAAATGATCTGGAAAAACAGATGGACGGCATAGATATGATACATATATCACGATGGACCCCACAAAGTTACTCAGTACGCTAAGCATATTGAGTTACTCATTACGCAGTCCGATTTCGGTACTGTGAGCCACCCACACGAGAAACAGGGCGCGAATTAGGTGTTACCCCAGGAACAGTTTAGTGGGTGTTACCCTAACCGTGTGGAGCTCATATTGATGTATTTTTTATATATCCATGCCGTCTATCTTTTTAGGATGTGATCCAAAACTCTAATAAGATCCAAATCTGAGTTGGACTATACCACTGGAAATAGTGATGAATAATCATTAAAAACAATTTGTGGGCCACAAAAGTTTTGGATTAATCTGATCTTTATATTTTCCCTTCATCAAGACCTTATTGACATTATCAAGACCTTGGATTGCTAATAAAAACTACCAAAACCTTACGATGGGCTCTTTGAAATTTTTAATGGCAGGGCACTCAATCACACTGTTTCTAGTGGTATGTTCCACTTGAGATTTGGATCTTTATAATTTTAAAATGGGCAGTAGAAACGGATAGACGGCGTGGATATACAAAATATCATCCATGTGGGCCATACGGTAGGGGTAACACCCACTAAGCTGTTCCTGGGGTAATACCTAATTCGGGCCCAGAGAAACAGTGGGACTTGAATGCCCATCCTCAAACATCCTGGTTAACCGAAGTCACCTTATGAATAGGTTGGATGACGTTTTAATCCCCTACAATTCTTGTGCTGTGGCCCATTTGAATTTTAGATCTTCAATTTTGGGCTGATGTCCTAGAGTGAGGTTACGAAATGGGTGAATGGAGGACATAACACAAACATCAAAATGGCCCCAGAGAGCCTAGTAAGGTTTCAACGGCATTCAATTTCAACTGTTAAATGCACGCTTGAGTTTGGGTCCGCCTATTTTTGGGCTCACATCTTAAAATGATAGGGAAAAAACATAGTGACCTTTTGGATTAAAAAAAATAATAATAAAGATCATTGCCTGCTCAGATGGACCATAATGCACAGAACAACCAGGTGGCTAGAGAGGCTTTCCTAGCCATTCATTTGTTTAGACCAGTGTGGCCCGCCAAATGGAGTGAAATGATTGTTGAAGAATACATGGTGAAGATAGACCAGAGCAAGGAGAGGAAGTAGTTGAGGACCAGGAAAAACGACCAGCCGACAGCCCTATCTGCCGGCTGAATATCCCTATCGGCTGACCGAATTCCAGCTGAAACCTAGTCCAGTCTCTAGACTGTTTTGGGTCTGTCTGCCGGCCGGCCAGCCAATATTGCCCTGAAATTGGGCCCAACTCCCTGGGCAGTTTTGAGCGTTCGCAACCAGTTGATTGAGCTCATCGGCCGGCCGACACCTGCACTCCGCAATTTTGTGTGGAAATTCAGTTTCTTTTTGTTTTTAATTCAGACTCTTTTCTAGTTTATTAATTGAGGTTTCATATGTGTTTAGACTATTTAAACTCTTTTATTTTCAATTATTAGATATTATTATTTGGATTTTATCTCAATAAAGCTTAGCATTTGTTCTTCTTCATGGATTTAAAGGGTTCTAGTTGAGGATTCCCAGACGCTCAGTGAATTCAGAATATTTATCCGTGAGAAAGACGGTGATCGATCTCACCACATCTACGCCTATGTCATTTTTCCAATTCGGTGTGGATGACAGAGAGCCGGTGATAGATCTCACCAAATCATGCTTGTGTCATTTTTCCTATTCAGTGTGGATGGTAGAGCTGGATGCACGTGAACCATCATGGCAAACGACGCCTACAACAGACTAGCGATACTACAAGGCCTCTCATCTATGATGGTTTTTTTTTTTTTTTTTTTGGGGCACCACCGTAGGGATGGCCTACTTGTACGGAAAATCCTACTTGTAATATGCTTTGATGACGTCTGATGGTTCTTTGGTCTCTGCTTCTCTTTATGATACGCAAATGTTGTATACGTTCCATATTCTTTAATTTTCATTTGGGTGCGTTTAGATGCACTACAGAATTGAATTTCATTTATTAGTCAGGTGAAGTCGATCAATAATAACCGTTTGCAATCTTTAGCAGACTTGGCAGAGTGATGGATGATATGCAGGCACTGATTGCTCAGGAGCAACAGCAACACTTGCTTTGGGAGCCCGCTAATAGAAACTAGCATGACAGTCCACAATTACTGAGGTAGAGGGATGCAATTTCCCAGAAACCTGGTTCCCACCACAACATTTGAAATCTCAAGTAACCCCAGGCTCGATGAGCCCACCAACCATTATGTATGTGTTATATCCACTCCATCCTTCCATCCTTCCATTTCGCAGGTTGGATGGCTCCATCTCTTATCAAGCTGATTCTCATGAACAGGTTGGATGGCATATAAACATTGACATGGGAACCAGGATTCCTATCCCCACTGTTACCTCTGGCTTGCCAACTAGAGTTTTGGATCTACCTCATGTTTGAGCTTGATGTAGTAAATGAGCCAGCGAAATGGAGGTATAGCACAAACATCACAGCAGGCCCCACAGATCTTGAGGTCACAGACAGGGACTTCCTGTAACCACAGTTTAGTAGCTTACAGGCAAGTAGTGTCCATTTAGGACTCTGCTAACTCTGACCAGATGGGCCTCACCATAAACAGGATCGCTCGACACTGCCTCTTTTCAGGGCACTGTCCATACTTCTCCGGTCAGGTGTTAATCACAATACATTGGTATTTTGATCCTTCCACAATCTTAGCATAACTCTGGAAAATGGGCACTAGGGACCTATTAATCCACACACCGAATAAGCACACAGTCCGAAATAGCTAGTATGACTGACCAACTGAAGTTACAGTTGTAACCAAGCTGCTGTCGAACCCACTTGATAAGTTAACATAATCCAACCGTCCAAAAGGTACTCCCCACCATGATGACAAGAAACCCCAAAAACCAGGGCCATCCAGCCATCAAGTGGACCACACTTTAGAAAGCAATGAAAAATGCACAACCACCACCAAATTCAAGTGGTGGGTCGCACCTGACGATTGATTTGACCTAATTTCTGGGATTTCCCATCAGCAAGGTGGGAAACACCTTTTAGACAATCTGACTACAATATAAATATACATGTTGCTCAAGGGCCCATGATCGATGAGCAACATGCATGTCACAGCCAAGCTCACTTTTGGACAAAGTCAGTTGTCAGATGCACCAAGTGAGTCCCACCAACAGCCCGGTACCACCGTTGCTTGTAGTCATTCCAATAGCCCCCTTGAAGCAGACCCGTCTCATCTAAATCATGTAAGGTACATTTTTTAGAATTGCATTCACCTACAAAGGTACAAACATTTTTCTCATTCACAATCTGGGAACTATGTCCACGAAGCTTCTCTTTACCTCTTCCACATAAGAGACTCAAAACATGTATTACAACGAGGGGCTGACACATATCGCCCAACCAGGATCTCTACTCAACAGAACTGCTCATAATCAAAGATTCAACCACAGTAGTGAAATGTACGCTTCTATGGTGACGAGTAAATCTTACCGGAACTACAACGCCACAGTTAGTCAGACCTGAATGAAATGCTTCTTAGATAATCTTATTCCTGACATCTTCCAGTTTCTTCAAAATCTCACCCGGAGTTCTATCCAGTTCATCCGCAATCTTCCTCTGCAAATCGGGCGGCAAGGTTGGGAACTGTTCACAGAGATCGCCATCAATCACATCCTGATAAATCATTCCACAATGCCAAGGTCAGTTCGAGCATTAGAAGTGAAAGAGCTACACTTCAAAATTTATTGATGAACTGGTTCATGGAGCCCCGGATTTATATGATATGTATATATCTTATCTATGCCATCCATTCATGTTCAAAGCTCATTTTAAGGCACAAGCCAAAAATTAAAGCCTGTCCAACGCTCAGATGGACCACCACAGGAAATAGTGTGAATTGAACACTCACCGTTAAAAATTTCTTAGGTGCCCCAGAATTTGTGGATCAAATTGATATTTTTGTTTTCCCTACATATAGGTCTGCAGGTTGGATGAAAAATAAACATCACTGTGGACTGTAGGAAGGTTTTAACAGTCAACATCATTATCATCGTTATTATCCCCACGGTTTCTACAGTGTGATCAACTTGTGCTTTTGGATATGCTTTAATTTTAGGTTCATGCCCTAAAATGATTCTGAAAAATGGATGTATGTGTTTTATCCAAGCCGCCCATACATTTTGAAAAATCATTTTATAGCATGAGCCGAAAAAGGAGGTAGATTGAAGGCTAGAGTGGACTACACCGCAGGAAGCTGTGGTGACATTGACGCCCACTGTTTCCTGTGTTGTGCCACCTGAGATTTGTATCTGTTTCATCTACATAGGGGTGACAAATTTGGTGGCAAGACAATAGCATGTTTTATCTTATATTTTAAAAGGATAGAAATTGAGACAATAGGGGCAGATATGACAAATTGTTAATTTTCAGATATTTGTGAACAAACAGGTTTTTGTGAAAAAATTATTTGTTTTCAGATATGATGACTTTTTTCAAACAAATTACCAAATGGATTTTTTGTATCATATCCTAGAATGAGCTAAAAAACCAGATGAACAGAGTGGATTTCTCACAAACATCACGATGAGCCCCACCTAACTTTCCAGCGGAGGAATTTTATGCGAAAGCCTTTATTAGGCAACTGTCGTCTGCCTATTTGCATCGCTTATAACACGGAACTTTACCATGTTGGCATGGGAAAGTCCCGTGGGCTCCACCATAATGTATGTGTTATATCCACACCGTCCATCCATATTTTCGGATCATTTTAGGTCAGGAACCCAAAGCAAGGCAGACCCAAATCTCAAGTGGACCACACCACAGAAAGCACTCGGCATTGGGGGCCACAAAAGTTTTGTATCAAGTCTATATTATTGTTTTCCCTTCATCCAGGTCAGTGTGACCTTATGAATAAATTTGATGGCAAATAAATATCATGTTGACCCCTAGGAAGGTTTCAACGGTCGGCGTCATCGTCCCCACAACTTTTTGTGGTGTGGTGCACTTGAGCTTTGGGTCTACCTCATTTTTTGGCCCATGCCCTAAAATGATGTCACAAAATGGATAGACAGGGCAGATATAACACATGCATCATGACCGGCCCCAAAGAACTTTGCAACATCAATACAGCTCCGCAATTAGCCCCGAACTTGCATCGAAAGTAAAGGGCAGAGTTGCCATTTAAAAAAAATATTTTAACTCGAAACCACTTGCCGCATTCTGTGTTAAGTTTTAAGCCAAATGAGGAAAGCTTAAAATTAAAAGCATTTTTTCAATGAAAATCTAAATTAAGCACTGAAACTTTGGCATTTACCAAACAATCTGAATTAGAAAAATCACTGAAAAATGCATATTTCAGTGCTAAGGGCTGAAATTAAGTTTTACCAACAGGCCCTAACTCAAAATAAACAGCTTAAATGGTGACACCCGTTATAAATTAGTCAAAAGCGCAAAATCAGATTGGTTAAATAATCCTAACCCCTGATTCTTTGATAATTGTCTGCTGATACAAAACTGTTGGATTTTTTTTATTATCATTTCAACGGTTCTGGAAATGTCTACCAATCCGATAGTTATATAATCAAATTACCTTCTGTTTTTTTTTACTGATGATAGAGCTAAACTGGGACCCGTGATTTGACTACTTCAGTTTGAATTAATTGTGTGACACATCCACAATTTCTTTGTGCCTGCGTATCAAACATCACTCTCTGCCAGAGTATCAAAGCTTTCCTCTTTCTTAAGTCATATATTTGCAGGCAACCAATGGATCAATTTTATTTTATTTTTTTCAATCAGTAAGGATCAAAAGGTTAAAGCCTTTCAAAAAAAAAAAGGATCAAAAGGTTGATGTTATCATAAGATGGGGACTTTTATAATTGTTATAGTTGCATGGTCCAACCATAGGGCACATCAAATCAAGCATTCGGTAAGCAACACATGGTAGCAATCAGATGAGTCTGGATCACCAAATCAAGGGCCCCATAAATAGGAACTCAGGATCTTCCTCAGATGACCAAAACAACATTTTCAAAGACACTATATACCCAGAAACCAAGGGAGAGGGATGAGATGGCCCGTGGAGAAGAATCTCTGCAAATACCATCAGCCATTTCCAAGAAATCTGGATATCCATCTCCAGCTATGAGATAACTATGAGATATCGATGGTAATTTTTTGGTGCTGTGTGCTCGGTGGTTTTGTGACTTGTGCACATGTCAGTGGTTAGTGGAAGTGCAATTCACATGCATATGACCACAAGGCAAGGAATTGAACTTTGCAGATTACCTTCACTGGGAAATAAGCAGATCTGTAGGCCATGTGGTCCCTTCCGCACAAAGGTGGGTGCTCCTGCCTCATATGCATCTCCAAGTGCGAAAAGAAATCAACATCCTCCCTGGAGGTGAAAGCAAGCAATGCCCCCAAGCTTCCCATCACAGTCCCGTAAATGATGCACTCGCCGCCTCCCGGTATGAGCGATGCCTTCTGCAAACAGGTGACTACATCACCCACATGGAATTGCACAATCTCCTCTACCTTGTTCGGAGCGCCATTCAGCCTCCCCTGCTCCCACTTTATCTTACCACCTGTTGGATCCTCTTCGATCTCATCCGACACATCCTGCGGCAGCCGTACAAAATACACATTTCCAAACTTGTCTGCCCCTGCCATGGTATCAAAATCTATGTGGTATGATGCCGTGAGCCATCTGGGCACACAGTCGTCTGCGAATATATACAGCTGGTTTTCATCTCGCCTATACTTGCAATAATGGAACGACTGCAAAGATGAACATAAAAATAAAAAAAAATAAAAAAATAAAAAAAAAACCGATATTAAATGAAGAGAAAAATTATATATCTAGCAGAGTGATGGATGATACCCAGACATTTTAGGAATTACCAAGAAATTGCATGTGGCATGCAAGTCAAATTAAACTGACCAAATTGTGGCTCCCAGCTTACATGCATCATGAACCAATTATTAAAATTACTTGATTATCTGGCTATCAGATTGAGGGACATTTATTGGACGGTTAAAAATGAAAAACATCTAATGGTCAATTAGAGGTTTGGATTGTTCAACCAATATGATTTAGGGATCATGACTCAGTGACAGTGGTTTCTACAATTCAGTAGGTATGATTTGCACAAGTGTATGCCGTGTGAACAATTTCTAAGTGCCTACATATCAAGCATCATACACAGCCAGTGTATCAAATAACTCCCCTCAAATGAATAGAACTATAGATACAAATAATGCCAACCCAACCTAAATCATCATTTAAGAGAGTGAGAACAATGCTGCTGCGTATTACTCCCCAAATGAGACAGAAACCTAAGTATTTGATAACTGCTTATAATAATTGACAATAAAAGAGTAGTGCACTTTATAAGGGACAACTTTATCATGAAACAGCCAACATTAACGGTATTTAAGTTGGCCTTGCTCAACATTCAGAGTTGAGATGATTCGACGTGAAGCAAGCTAAAGTGATTGCAGAATTGATTTCATTTACCTATGATTCTTCCAATCCACACAGGCCCTACTGAGCCTCCAATCTAAACGTCGAGAAATTGATCACATTGAGCCTGACAATTCCACCAGAGGAGAAAATTGCAGTCAGGCCCAAGTAACAGGCCCCAAAATCTCAACCGCATTATTATTATTGTTATAAAAATAATAATAATAATAATAATAATAATAATAATAATAAAGTGTACAGTCAAACAAGGCAGAGCCAACAGATGATACTCTGGTCACCCATCATTGCATGCTGATACTTAGTACAGTTATATGACGATTCCGAAAGTTATATTGGAGCGCATAATATTTAGAAAAACCGATATAATGCACGTATAAATCCTGATCCAAATCATAACAAAAAATGAGAAAGAAGATAAACTAAGGCATCCGTTCCCACTACCACGTAAGGTTCATGTTTGACAATGCACAGAAATGAACTGAAGTCCAGAACGCTTATAAAAGAATGTTAGAGCAATGGTTTTATGCCTTCCTGAGGTCCATTAGATTATGGTCCATTGCTAGAATTACTGACAGCGAGGAGGCTGGCACAATCTGTGTCAATCCATGCCGCGTGTTGTTGTGAGCTGTGAGATTCTGTTCAGAGGTGATGATATGCGCCGCAAGACCCTGTGCAAAAACTTAAAGAGGACGGCGCTGCCATTTATTGATTTGCCCTAGTGAAGGACGAGGTGTAAAGGCGAGGATAAACAAGTGTAGGGTAAACAGAAATGGGGCTTTCGGCGTATTTGGAGAGAATGAATTATGAGAATATGATTGATTGTGTTTTTAAATAGGGTTTCTTCCACCATAAAGATATTTTCTTGTCCCCCTTCTTCCAAAGTGCCATGACTGAAAGAGTTTCTTGATAGAGCAAAGCATCACCCACTCGACATGGAGCAAATGAAAAAATTTCCCCCAGATCTGCAAAGTGAAGGCACGGTGCCTGAAAGTCTTCCACAGTTTCCGCATATCAGAAACACCAAATACACCCATTCAGAATGATCATGTCGTTTCCAAAGATGATCAATCGTGAGAATTTTGTTCTTTTCAACGAGCCAACTAAAAGCCAGAACACACAGCGGTCCCAAATATTTCCATACGTGACGAATGGGGTCTAGCTCTCTAGGAGAAGGATGAGATACCACCTTCTACGACTTCACAGAGAAGCAACCCAAGCTGCCTACATTTCAAATATATCTTGTCCCTCTCCATCAAAGATAAGCCTTGACCACGCATTAGGTCCATAAGGCTAATGAACTAGTCAATCTCCTTGCAATTTCAACCCACATAAAAAACTCTGGTAACTAATATCATTGTTACAACTAAATCTCTCATCAAATGGACTGAAACCACCCCATTTTGTCGAATAGATGGCCCTAGCATCATGAACAACATGCCTATTAGAATATCCTCTGCCAATATGACATTCCTAAGTACATTGTCATAGATAACAGCACTTTCTTCACTATTGCTATCCCTCTCCATACTTCCCCCAAGGAAGTAGTCAAATTGATATTTCTACCAAAACCATTCTTATAATTCTTTTCGTGACCATCAAAGAATCTGGTAAAGATTGGCAAATTATACTGAGCTTTACAACTTCTGTAAAAAGCCATGAAGAGGCGTCAATAGTGCTACCTCTAGAATTTCTCTAATTAAATTTATTTTATAATTAAAATATTTAATAAGAACAACAATGGTAAAAGTTGGTAGAATTTTTTTTTTTTTTTTTTTTTTTTTTTTTTGAAAGATAAGAACTTCATTAAGAGACCACCTGATGCAGGACGGCCTAACTTAACCTAGATGCATTCGGAAACTACAACTAGGTGGATTCATGTAGCAATAAAAATCAACCATTCATCATGTGCATCATAAAATAAGAGAACTAATAATGATGTAAGCCATCCATCACAATCACATAGTAACAGATTCAATGTCCAGTGTGGATTGGATCCCACAAGAGATAGAACTCTTGATCTTGCATGGGCTCAACCAATCATCCACGTGACTTCACTAATCCAGGAAATTTGGGAAATTTCTGGATTCAGGGACTCACAAATCTCAAAGTAGAATTAGGGTTTGAATGACAAGATGTGATGAAGTTATAGGAAAGGGGAAGGATATAGGAGGGTTACCTGAGAAGAAGAATCATAAGAAGAAAGAAGAGAAGATTTGAGAGAGAGAAGAAGGGATACGAGGGAGAAGAAGATCCACCAAGAAGAAGAAGGGAGAGCCACCAAAAGGTTTCTTTGCTTTAATCAACATACCATAATGAAAAGAGTTTAGGGTTTAACCCTATTAATAACCACGAAATTAAAATATTACTAAAATACCCCTAGAAACCTAAGAAAATCGAAAAATCGAGTAAATCCGCAAAAATCTGCGCCCGATCTTCGGTTGACCAAGCCTTGTGTTCGGTTGACCGAAGCCTTCCTCGGTCAACCGAAGCCTTCTTCGGTCATAATTACAGATTGCTCAAAAACCATAAAGAAGGTGTCCTTCGGTCGACCGAAATTGGCAACAACCCAAAAGCGTCAGGAATCTGTCAGAAGACTGTCGGGAATGCCGACGACCTGATACTTTGCCGACAATCCAAAAATGTCGGGAAAGGCGTCGGGAATCTCGAATATGCTAATTTTCTGCCACATTTCTCTTGACCTTGAACCATGCTTCCAAACTTTCCTTGTTCCTCTTACACATGTCTTCGCATAGTGGGGCCTTCTCAAATGTCCCAACACATGTGTAAGGCCTTCATCTCTTCTCAAGTCTTCAAAATATGATCCATACCCATCGTCAAGCCATAGGGACACAAGCATCGCTCGTCTCCTACGCTCGTACAGTCAAAAGGGCCTGATGTCCTCGTCAATTCCCCTCCGCTGAGAAGAGCTCGACTTCGGCGAGTTAAAACTTTCGTGCCTCTCCAATAAGTCTGGATCAAGTCGTTGTAACTCTGCTTCTATGAGCCATGTACAATCAGATGGTGGCTTATTCTCCTATTTAATCAAATACCTTTGGAAGCCTCCATCTCTTGTGGATACAATCTCCTCATCCACAATCCCTTCAATCTCTCCTCTTTTTTCAGGTATGGTCGGGATAGGTGGAATAGGCTGAGAAGAAGATTCTGAGTATGGCCAAGTATGGGATGCAGGGTCTAGGTGAGGGTTTGGGCAAGAGACTAGATCCTCCACGTTGAATGTCGAATTTATCCCCATACTCGGTGGAAGTTCTATCACGTATGCATTGGACCCAATTTTTCGCAAAACTTTGAATGGCCCAGCACTGCGTGCTTGTAATTTCCTCATGGTACCCTCGAGAAACCGTTCTGACCTTATCTGAACCATTATATAGTCTCCCTCATAAAATTCTTAAAATTTACGATGCAAGTCAGCTAAATGTTTATAAGATTCATTACTTATATTTATCCGCTTTCTAATGTATGAATGCAAATCATGAATGTGACAGGTAAATGCATCGGTTGACTCTGACGACCTATGTGAGACAGATATAAATAAAACTAAAGGACGCTCTAGTGAAGCAATAGACTCAAAATAAACAACTCTATGATCTAAAACTTGGGAGATTTTAACTAAAAAATAATTCTTGCAGGTGACACATAATTTCGCATTCTTTCGTACCCCGTAAACCCACTCTAACTGATAGAGATGATGCTCATTGTAAGTGTTACAAACAAGGATAATGTTCAGGTACTCCGATACTTGAGAACACACAATTTTGATGCCAAGTCTTGAACAGATCTTAACATTGGCCATCATGCTCGACATGTCATCAAAATGCAAGATAGGGGCTCTGGCCATCACATCTTGCCATCAATACGTCGTAAGGTGAACTGACACTTGACTGAGACTTTTTGGACAGCCAGAATGTACCCATATGTGCGCCACATGCCATTGTTCTTGGAAGTGAAAAGGACGGGCACAGTGCACAGAATATAACTCCAATTCAAACTTTCCTAAGTGAACTCTTCCCTATAAAGTTTATCAAAATGTCTCTGCATTTCTGCACGCTCCATGGGGTTCACTTGGTAAGGGGGAAAGCTTGACAGAACCAACCCAGGCCCCAGGGACAAGATTGATTGTGTGTTGAGTATCCCCTCTGGGTGAAAATTCATCCCATAAATCATCTGGTGGGGTATCACAGGTCATGTGGGTGTCTACCATCATATCCTCACTAGTCTCTTTTTCAAATTCATTCATGTTCACCATGATAAGAGACTTAGATGAAGATTCTACATCAATTAAGTCACACATGACATCTGGAAGTGGTGCAGTCTCAATTTCTTCGACCTTTTCATCACTAGCATACACTTAGTCATGCTCCACAATGGTGAGTGATGCCTCAATTTCTTCTTCTTCATCACTATCAATTTCAGGCACGTACTCTTCCACTTCAGAAACAACTTGCTTAGATTCTTCCAACTAGCCATACACCAAGGTATTGTATTGATCATCTTTTCCATGGCCTCTACCACACATAAGGGCATGTTCCTCAATAGCCCCTCCCACTTGGGATTGATCATCGCCCCCATTGTCGGGGTTCTCCCTCTAAGATTAGGGCTGTAAATGGTCGGGTTCGGGGCGGGTTTAGCCAAAACCAGACCCGCCCATTTACTAAACGGGTCTGGGTCCAAATTTTAGACCCAAACCCTTTTACTAAATGGGCGGGTCAGGGTCGGGTCCGAGTCAACCCACTAGACCCATTTATAAATGGGTTCGGGTCTGGTAGAAGGAGATCCACCCAGACCCATTTATAAATGGGTCGGGTCTAATGGGTCCGGGTCTGGATCAAGTATGCAAGCATTTTACAAGGCTTTAAAACCGGGTCTGGACGGGTCTGGGCTAGACGGGTCCCTTGAAACATAGACCAAACCCGCCCACTTACTAAATGGGTTCGGGTCTGGTCGGGTCGGGCCTAATATAAAGGAAACCAGACCCAGACCCGTTTAGCAACCGGGTCTGTTCTTGGACCCAGACCCGTACCATTTAACAAATGGGTCGGGTCTGGGTCGGGTCTAAATGGGTTAGGTCCAGGTACCCCATTGGGTCCGCTGACCCATTTACAGCCCTATCTAAGATGCCTCTAACCACTCTGTTCTGTTCATGATGGCAGCGATTTGGTTGCCTAACTAACCAAATGAAATTTTGTCTGCCGCTTTCATAGCGATTATCCTTTGCCAGAAGTTGAGCGATTTGCTCAGATAACTACTCGTTGTTCATGATAGGATGTAGTCTGAAACCTCTTCCGATCCTCGTGGGCATACTAGGTAGGACTTGACGTAGGGTTACCTAAACACAACTCCACGAAACAGGGACTCACAATATGGATGTGATGATCCTAAATCTAAAATGATGCACCAACCTAAAATGGGAGGTTCATATTACCCTGGACCCATAGAAATAAGAAAATATGAAACCCTAAATTTTGGATAACTCGATCTAACAATGAACCATGCAAGAGCCTAATCTCTTATACCATATTTGACGTAGGACGGCCTAACTTAACCTAGATGCACGCGGAAACTACAACTAGGCAGATTCATGTAGCAATAAAAATCAACCATTCATCATTTGCATCATAAAATAAGAGAACTAATAATGATGTAAGTCATCCATCACAATCACATAATAACGGATTCAATGTCCAGTGTGGATTGGATCCCACAAGAGATAGAACTCTTGATCTTGCATGGGCTCAGCCAATCATCCACGTGAATTCACTAATACAGGAAATTTGGGAAATTTCTAGATTCAGGGAATCACAAATCTCAAAGTAGAATTGGGGTTTGAATGACAAGATATGATGAAGTTATAGGAAAAGGGAAGAATATAGGAGGGTTACCCGAGAAGAAGAATCATAAGAAGAAAGAATAAGAGAAGATTTGATAGAGAGGAGGAGATATGAGGGAGAAGAAGATCCACTAAGAAGAAGAGGGAAGAGCCACCAAAAGGTTTCTTTGCTTTAATCAACATAACATAATGAAAAGAGTTTAGGGTTTAACTCTATTAATAACCACGAAATTAAAATATTACTAAAATACCCCTGGAAACCTAAGAAAATCGAAAAATCGTGTAAATCCACAAAAATCTGCGCCCGATCTTCGGTTGACCGAGCCCTGTGTTCAATTGACCGAAGCCTTCCTCGGTCGACCGAAGCCTTCTTCGGTCATGATTACAAATTGCTCAGAAACCATAAAGGTGTCCTTCGATCGACCAAAATTGCCGACAGCCCAAAAGCGTCGAGAATCTGTTGGAAGACTATTGGGAATGCCAACGGCCTGCTACTTTGCCGACAGTCCAGAAGTGTCAGGAAAAAGCGTCGGGAATCTCGAATATGATGATTTTCTGCCACATTTCTCTTGACCTTGAACCATGCTTCCAAGTTTTCCTTGTTCCTCTTACACATATCTTCCCATGGTGGGGCCTTCTCAAATGTCCCAACACGTGTAAGGCCTTCATCTCTTCTCAAGTCTCCAAAATATGATCCATACCCATCGTCAAGCCATAGGGACACAGGCATCGCTAGTCTCCTACACTTGTAACACTCGAAAGGGTCTGATGTCTTCATCACCACCCCAAGAAGGGGCGGGAAAGAATACAAAAGCAAGAGAAAATTACAAAGTTGGTAGAATTATTGTTTTATTAAAAGAGAAATTTTTACATGCAATGATGTAGATAACTTTAACATGCATTGCTTTCTTTTCTCATTTAAAATATTTAAAGAAATTTAATTATGGAAGTTTTAATGAATTTATATTTATAATTAAATTTCCCAAATTACATATTTAGTATGAAAGATTTTAAAATTATTTAAATTTTATCCCTTAATAGTTGAACAATTATTTATTTTGCAATACTTAAATAATTAACTATATAAAATATTTTAATATAAAATATGTTATAAATATATGCAATATTTTATTATTGTTCTAAATATATGCAATATGTTAACTAAATATTTAAAATCGTGGTAAATCTAAAACTTGAAATATGAAACATGTATTAAAATAGTATATAGGCATCTCAAATTAAACTAATTGAATAGTGGGCCCATCACAGATGTATATATAACATCCATGTATAACATAGTGGGTCAACATCAATACAAATATTCCATTAATAGAAGCTTTTTTTTATCTGGAATGCATTTTCATAAAGGAAAAGGTAAAATTAAATCCAAACACAAAGGGGAACATCAATTGTGACTTTTTTTTATAGACGAAGAGGAAAAAATGACCGATTTGGAGTAAATTTCCTAATTCTATTAAGAGATGAAAATTGGAATCTTTTTTTAGGGCAACCATGGTGTGCCGTAAAGGCCGTTACGTAAAGGTAATGGTGGCAACCGTTACATGTTACGGGGTCGTAACAACCGTAACAACTGTTATGCAAAAAATGACTTGTAACCACCATGAACAGCCCATTACGCCCCCTATAAAGGCCATAACAGCCCCGTAATGGTCTATTACGGGGCAGATACAAGTTTTTCGGTTTTATTTTTATTTTTCAACGTTATGGGGTAAATACGGGTTTTCTGGATTTCTTCTTTTAATTAGAGAGAGAGAGAGAGAGAGAGAGAGAGAGAGAGAGAGACCGTAACGGCCGTTACGACCCGTATTATAAAGGTAATGGTGGTGGCCGTTATGGCCACCGTTACCGTTACGAAATACCTTGAGGGTAACACTACCAGGAATTGAACCCTAGATCCCTCACACACTACACTCTCTTCCAGTTCTCTAAGAGATTGAAAATTGGAATTATCTTCTAGGAAAAATCTGAAAGTGAAAATTATGCAAAGGAAGAATATAAACAAATGCAAAATCATTTACCCTGCACGTTGCAAACAAACAGAACGTACTGGAAGGAGGAAGAGGTGGTGGAGTGATTCCCATTCTCATTGGTCTCTTGATTTTGGTGGGGCCATAATGTAAGAAAACATTATGCGCTGCCTTTGGCTTCTTGCATCTTCGTGTGAGGATATCCAGGTTTTTATTGTACAGGAAGGTGGGTCGCAAAGGTTTCTACATTTGGTTCAAGAACCGCAATTTACACCCTTCCCTCTTAGCCCCAACAATGAAGGATATATCCTCTTCCACAAGATTTGTCTCACAACTCGAGGAGCTAATCAAGCAAGGACATGTGACCCTACAACAAGGAAGCCCATTTCTCTCATGAAATTTTGACATGTTTGATCATTGGACCAAAATTATTTTTGGTCTAAGGCATGTTCATGATATATACTACCTAATGAATGGCCCCAATCTCCTACATGCGTCATGCAAGCACAGAAGTCAGACACGTGTGCCACCGCTAGGGCTGTGAATGGTCGAGTTCGGGGCGGGTTTAGCCAAAATCAGACCCGCCCATTTACTAAACGGGTCTGGGTCCAAATTTTAGACCCAGACCCTTTTACTAAATGGTCGGGTCCGAGTCGGATCCGAGTCAACCCATCAGACCCATTTATAAATGGGTCCGGGTCTGGTAGAGGGAGATCCACCCAGACCGACCCATTTATAAATGGGTCGGGTCTAATGGGTCCGGGTCTAAATCAAGTGTGCAATCATTTTACAAGGCTTAAAACCGAGTCTGGACGGGTTTGGGCTGGACGAGTCCCTTGAAACATAGACCAAACCCGCCCACTTACTAAATGCGTTCGGGTCGAGTCGGGTCGGGTCGGGCCTAATATAAAGGAAACCAGACCCAGACCCGTTTAGCAACTGGGTCCATTCTTGGATCCAGACCCGTACCATTTAACAAATGGGTCGGGTCTGGGTCGGGTCTAAATGGGTTGGGTCCAGGTACCCCAACAGGTCGGCTGACCCATTTACAACCCTAGCCACCGCCTCATGTGAGGTAGTCTTCACTGGGTACAGTTTCAAAAAAAGATAGCTGGAGGATAACTGAGTGCATTTTAGTTGCTACCTTCTCAAAAATAATGCCATTAGACACATGAGCAACAGCTGTTAACAGCAGCTCACGGATCAATGGAAAAAGCATAGTTACAAATGTCATCATATATCAGAGGAACCTACTACAAATGTCAAAACATGAGTGGGGAACATACAAATGTCCCTAGAAGTAAGGGGGGAATAATAGATGAGGCAAACCATAGAGAAAAACCCTTAAGAAGACATACTAAAGGGATCTACAAGGATCACACCACTAGATTCTAGAAGAATCACTCTCCTAGGCTAGAATCACGTCGCATGAAGCTACATTTAATTCATGGTATCAAGCATGGTTCCTATGTATGGCTGAATAGGGACCATTCATAGGCTACAATCCCTCCCAAGCAGCTTCTAGAAAAGAAAGAAAGAAAAAAAAAAAAAAAAAAGCACTACAAGATCTCTATTCTGAATTTCTAATCTTCTATCGGCCCAGACAAATTTCCCTAAAATAATCCAATACCTCTTCGTTTAGAGAGAATTGTGCGTAAGTATATGAAATCCCAGATGTGACTGCTTCCTCTATTTGAGAAACTATAAGAGGGGAAACGATTTCCTTTTCCTAGAATTTCCACAAAAAACAAGAAAGACCATTTCGCATAAGAAAACATCTTAAATGTAGATTTTCGTGTTTACAAGAGACAGCTTTCATTGTTTGTTCATAAAACTTTTAACATTTCCATGGAAAAATAACACTCCAAAGTCCAAACTAGAGAACTAAAATACAGGTCAACATTTCCATGGAAAAATAACACTCCAAAGTCCAAACTAGACAACTGAAATACAGGTCAACATTTCCATGGAAAAATAACACTCCAAACTAGACAACGTAACTATTGTTGGATTCCACTGTTCCTTTTCATGAGGATTCCATGGGAATTTTCCATGTCCACATTTTGAATTCTCTAAACAAACAGGCCGATGAGAATCAAACAAGGAAATACAAAATAGAGAGTTCAAATCTAACTAGAACTCAGCATACATCAATCATATAAATGTTGGAGGTCATATAAACTTGTTGGGGTTTTATTTACAATCTACATATGTACAACATAAACCCTCCAAAGTGGTTGTAGGGTTGGTGAGCGGGGCAGATTTGTATGGTCGTGTCCAATTAGACAATTGAATGATCTCCATCTATCGTTGGGACCTTGACCTAGCCTAAGTCATTAATCATCTCGATCAAACGCTTGTTGTCCAGATCTTCAATCAGGACGATCTAGACGGTTGTGTTAGAGTCCCTTGATATACATTGATACGCCATCCTCTATCAGCTCGAGCTTTTAGATCAAAGTGGTGATTTAACATGGTATCAGCTCGAGCTTCCACCTAAAGAAGCGAGGGGTCTTGAGCTCGAGTCCCCTCGGTGGCCACTTTCAACGATAAAAATATTACCCAGCCCGTGTGGATGAGGAGGGTTTGCACGTGCCCCAGGGACCTCGAAGGGTTCTCCGATTAGGAGACCTAGCTGAGGATTTATTCAGGTATTCTAAGAGGCCTGGATACCCCGGTCATAAAAATTAAAAAAAAAAAAAATTAAATGGTATCAAAGCGGAAGGCCCTGTGTTCGAATCCCAGAAGTAGCAAATATGCCACCGATAATGTATTCTCCCACGGGAGGCCGTTTATGGTACGAGTTATCAGTGTCCCTCCACCCTTGCCTAGTATGTTTCCATGCGGAGCTCCACCCCACATGTGCAGGGGAGTGTTATAGCCCCTTGATACACGTTGATACACCATCCTCTAATAGCTCGAGCTTTTAGATCAAAGTGGTGATTTGACAGTTTCAATAGTCTAGCCCATTGTTGTCATGTGCAACCACATATGCACATATGCAGATCGCATATGCGATTGATCATCGCATATGCGATCATGGCACAAATGCGATGTATGCAATCGCATATTGGCCATCGCACATTAAATTTTTTATTTTTACTTTAAAAAAAAATAAAAAAAACTTTTAGCCTAAAAAAGGCTTCCAATCCTCCATTTGCAATATTCTCACCCCAAAACTCTCTTACTCTCAGCTTCTCTTACATTTCTTAATTCCAAGCGCTCTCTCTCTCTCTCTCTCTCTCTCTCTCTCTCTCTCTCTCTCTCATTTCCTACTTCCAAGTGGTCTTAATCTCTCTCCCCAACGTTCCCCCTCTCTCTCTGAAGTTGGAAGATCAAAATTCAAGCACTTTCAAGTTTCAAGGAAGATAGCTTGTTGATTTCTACAATAATAAATAAAAAGCTTGTTGATTTTGTTGTTACTTCTTAATTGTTAACTATATTTTTTCATGTTGATGACTTGATGTTTAAGTCATTGTTTAATTGATTTTATTTGTCTCAAATGCATTTTAAATTTGAAAAAATTAGTTATATGTTAACTTAGGAAAGTTCTCCTTAGCTTCTTATATTTTTTTTCTTTTTTTCTTTTTTTGATTTTTTTCCCATTTTTTATTTTTTGAATTTTTCAAAAGAATTAAAAAAAAATATGCGGTCGCATATGCGATTCAAGAACATTGGTCTAGCCTCTAACCAATATGATTGGATGGACCAGATATGATGTTTGAATATTCAGTTGCTACTTATCTAGGTCAAATCTACAATTTAAACCCTTGGATTGACATGACCACACAATCAGGCATCAATAACAATCAATTTAGGCTTTGATTTGATGATCCGATAACCTGGATGCATCATGTCACATGATCACAAGATTCCCTTCAGATGGCCAATACAATCATTGCTATGTACTGCCTGCTAGGCTTAGCTGTCAATTTTTAATGTAAACTATCACAGCTCGAGACAATTCCATAACAGCTCTCATCCACGAATTTTTTTACATCGACATGCAGGCCTCATTAACAGAAACCTCCTGATAGTTCCTTTTTCCTCAAATTTTGCTTTACACAATTTTCTTTATCTTTGTACCTATCTTCTTGGTTGTCCCATGTTGCCCATGGGGCACCTAATAATAAAGGCAAATTGTGGCATTTTATCACCCTGCTTTAAAATTGGAACCCCATTTAACTCTTTTTTTAATCTTTACACAACAAACAACAAAGAGAGGCAATTATAAACACCCTTCGAAAAATAAGGAAACAACCACTATCCCATGGTTCTCTTTCAACACCCAAGCCTTCCTATAAATGCCACTACAAATATTATAAGCACCCTTAGAAAGAAAAAAAAAAAAAAAAAGGGGGGGAATCAACTACTATCCCATGGCTCTCTTTCAACACCCAAACCTTCCTATAAATGCCACTACAACTATTTCCATTCAACATCCATAGATTTTTCCCTCCTCTTTCGAAAATGCTACCAACATATATGCCTAGGGGAAGAGATCAGCACCAACAAGCTCAAATATTTCTTTTTACCTTTCTATAAGGGAAAAAAAAAACCCTCTTTGGATCACTAAGCATCCTACAAAAATTGCCTCTGTAAGTACTTCTAAAAGCCCCTCCTTCAAAAGATCATAACCTTCTAGAAGATTCCTCTACAAGGCTTATCAAGAACAGAATCAAGCATATTCTCCCCCATCCAATCCCCCTTTACCTGGACGTATACTTTTCACTTATACAAATGAAATCATTAGCTTTTTTAAAAAATTAAGGGGCAGGGGGCTAATGTCCATGGCCTTTAAGTATTCATATCATGGTGTGTCGTAAAGGCCGTTACGTAAAGGTAACAGTGGTGATCGTTACACGTTATGGGGTCGTAAAGGCCGTTATGGAAAAATGACCCGTAACGGCCCATAACACCCCCTGTAAAGGCCATTACAGCCCCCGTAAAGGCCGTAACGGTCAATTACGGGGCTGATACAGGTTTTTCATTTTTTTTTTTCAATAAAAGAAAAAGATACGGTAAAGACCGTTACAGCCCCTGTAAAGGCCGTTTTATCTCGTATCGTAAAGGTAACGGTGGCCTCCGTTACCGTTACGGAACACCTTGATTCATATATGAGGATGCAACCATCATTTTAGAATCAGGGACTAAGTGTATGGTCTCCAATTGGCCACTTTGTGCTAGTAGTTTTGGTTGGCTCACAACCACAAGGAATGTGCTGAGATACAAGTAGTGACAAGAAGCCGAGTCAAAGCCAAATCAGGCTAATACCCAAGCCTTTTCAGATTACTAATCGGGCTGGACACTCGTGCCCAAGACTGATCTGGTCACTACTCAGGCTAGAAAGTCAAGCGCAAGCATGATCCCAGGCAATATGGTGAATGGCAGCCCAACCATACCCGCAGGCAATATGGTGAATGACAGCCCAACCAAACCCACAGGCCATATGGTGAATGATGGCCCATCCAAACCCGATGTTCCTAGGATCCACATTTCCAGAGAAGGAGATCGATTTTTCAACAAGACACGACGTCTATCAAGTGAAGATCAGTCATTTGGATTTCTTTGGTAAGTGAAACAAGAGACAACATCTTTCAAAAGCTGAGGAGGAGGAGAAAGGAGAAGAATGGAAGATTATGGTTTCTTAAATTATGCATATACTCATTGTAGTCAAAAGTTAAAAAGAAAAAAGCCTTACTAACAAATAATTAATAAGGGGAAAGCTAAGGACATTCTAGTCATTTCTGATCATTTTTTAATACTTAGTGATGCGTTTGTGTGTCCAACGGGCCTCAAAGCCTAGGTCAGGCTAGAAGTTCATGTATGGGCTGGACCCAACCTAGAATGTCTATACAAGCTTAGCCCACAGCTACCCAGCATTGAAAGCCTGTTGAGCCAGCGCTATATGATCCTCATATATGAAGACTTAAAAGCCATGGAAATTAGATCAACAAACCAACTCTCCATTTATCAAAGTCTACATTATGGATATGCATACCAGTATCCCATAACACTATTTTATCTAGTTTTATGATGAACTATGTAACCATTCTATGAACTTCTAAACCTTCTCATTCTTCTCATGGGAAGAAGAAGAAGGAAAAAAAATCCAATCTTATCAAATAAGGTAATGTTTCTAGGTAAATTGTGCCCCCGCTGCTCCCCAGCCTAGGTAAAGGAGGGTTGATGCTAGCCAGGCAGCCAGTAGTTGAACTTCTACCAAACAATCAGGACAAAAGTAAACAAATCCCAAAAAGATGGGAGAAGGCTTTGATGACAATGAAGACGATGGTTTTTTATCTTTCTTTTTTTCTTTTGAAAAAGAGTTAAATTTTATTAAACTCAACCAAAAAACAGTTTGCAAGATCCGGCGCAATGAACAGAAGAGATGTGAATGGAAACAGGAATAGACACGATCTACTGGCACTCATCAGCTTTGTCATCTGCAGAATGATGGATGCGAGAGAATGAGACATCCAAACGCTTGCTCAGGTCTCTAGCTTCTTCAAAGATTGGGAAGAGCCTCCAAGGAAGTTGACCTTCCCTCATCCAGCATATTCTCTCACCTATTATTTCCAGCTCCTCTCTCTCCTCTCCCTCCCAACTCTGTACGCTATGGTTGGTGTGTTAGTGTTTTGGACTAGAAAACCAATGCATATGTTTTAGACCTGATTTCATCACAGTGTGATTCATTCATTTGCCTCATTAATGTATGGGCAACTTTATCAAATGTGATATCTATATGGGTTTCAAATGTGATATCTATATGGGTTAAGGAGAGATTTTTCTTGTCCTTGGAAACTTGAAATTGGACACAACGGCAACAAGCCAAGGAAGAGTTGTGGGCCATGGAACTTTATACCCTATTTGACCATGACCACCTAGCAACTTGTAGGATAAACCTATGGTGTGGTCATCCTATGTGAGGGGACCTATGATGAGTCGGGATGGGAGGGATCTCCACCATTGGGCCAAACGATATGTCGGTGTCTTTGCCCAACACCACATGGGAGTGTGAGCATTAATGGATGTGACTCTTGTTACTATACCCATCGGATGCTCGCATTGGTAGATCGCTTCAAATCTCCAGATTAGGAGACCATCATGCTTGAATTAGATTGACTTGTGCGTGTACTAGCTTTGACTAATCCTTAAACTTGAGGACATGTGAGGAGTTCAAGGTCTTGGTGTAATGTGCTTTTACAAAGTTACATTGGTGGCCGACATGTGGGTGAAGCTAGGTGCATGCTGCATGCATCGGAGTCCAATTACATAATTCAACAAGGGATCCTTGTTTGCCCATGACATGTTTATTGGATTGATCTTGCGATTTGGACCATCCATCAAATTTTTTCCTAGATGGCCAGCGCATCTAATGTTTTCTAACCATTAACTAAAGTTTTTCAACTGTTGAATTTTAGTTTTAACCCTTGAGTTATTTTAAATCACTCTTAACAAACATCCAATGGTTATGATTTGTCGACCCATCCCTTGGAACTGCTAGGAAATTTGGCTGAGGACGGTAACCATGTGAGTGGAAGGAAGGAAAGGCAAGATTTTATTTTTTTTTACTTTAAACGTAATAGGGCATATCAAAGTCTATAGGGTGGTAGAGCACCATACTTAGTGCCTCTCCCTGAAACTCTAGCTCCTCATTATATATAGATCCTATGCCGGGGAGGGGGGGGGGGGGGGATCTCAAACGTCCTTACCCCTTGGGCATCACCACTTAAAGTTAAGAGTAATAAAGGGATGAAGAGGGTAGCAGAAAGAAGAGGAGAGAGAGAAGGAGAAGCATCTCCTCTCGCTCCTTCCATCTACGTGGAGTCCACAGAGCAAACAGCTCTCTTAATTGTCCAAGTTGATTTGGCCATGAATGATATACTTGCGAGATTTGAGAGTATGCTTAAGAATTAGGGGTATACACATTCATGTTACAAATTCTACAATGCTTCAATTCTTGAATGTCCGGTTGCCTAACAATTCAGGGTGCCCAATTTCTACAAATTGTGCTTATTCTTGAATGTTAAGTTGCCCGAAAAAATATTTTATTTTTGAGAGAACTGAAATTTTATTAAGCTAAAAAGGAAAGAGAACAAAACAAACAAACAAAGAAGGGACAGCAAGGGGGCAACCCGTAACTAAGCTAGAAAATCAATACAACCAACAGTCCCCCAAGAAATTGGAGGAGGAAGCCCAATCAACGATAAGCATTCTATCCCTCGAAGAAACACCGACCGGTGCTTTGGAGTTGAGCAAAAATTTCATGATGCCCAATTCCCAAAATTATGATGGCAGGGGCTGCACTACCCATCTCAAATCCTATTGTGGATATGTTTACCAAGTAGAGCAGATTGAGATAGTTGCAACTCAATTATTCCAAAAGAGACTCAAAGGAATTGCATTACAACAAGGCTTACCATCTAGAGTTAATTGTCCAATATGCCCGCTGACCAATGTCTTCTTCTTCATCATCCTTTTTTTTTTTTTTTGAAGATTGGATATTATTAAAGGGAGCCAAAGGCAACCCAAGCAAAACAAAGCAAGGAACCAAAAAGAAAAAGACTACACAACTCGACACAAAAACAAGAAAGAAAACTAGAGCTATACAACTCGAGGACTAACAGACGCAAGGACAACAACCTAGACCAACATCCGGACCATCCCAGCAGGCCCCAGAGAGGATGAAAGACCACTAATCCAGCATGCGAGAAGAATCCAAACTGAGATCAATGTGAAGAAACAAGTGGTTGATGGCTTCCTCATTACCCAAGCATAGTATACAAACATTGGGTAAGATCATGCCCGTGTTGCAGATTGTTGATTGTGAGAGTTCTCCCTCTGGCTAAGAGCTCTAGGCAAAGGCAACAACCTTGGGAGGGTTGCCATGGGACCAAAAGAAGGATGGAAAATTGGTTTGCTCAGCCTGTCTGAGACGAATCATCTGAATGAAAGACTCGCAGTTGAAGCTGCCTGAAGCAGCAGACGCCTAGGAGATTGAATCAGACACCCTGGAGAAGGCTGAATAAGATGGAATTAGATGGAGCAACGTAAGCAAGTCCAACAATTCCATAAGATGAGCCTCCAAAAGGGATCACCTACAAGGTGGGCACTAGTAATGTTGTCAAATGGCATCAGCAATCCTGTGCGATCACTTATGCCTAATCGCTTATGCAATCACACAACTTTGTTTTTTTTTTTTTTTTTGAAAAAAATAAAAAAATAATAAAATAAAAATAATGAATAATTATGCGATCGCATAATGGCATATGCGATATGCGATGGCATAACATCCATATGGCATATGCAACTTATGCGATCGCTTTTGACAACATTGGCCACTAGGCACCTAAATCGATAACCGAGAAACAATTGGCCATTCTAATGAATAAGTTGGAGTTGCCTGAAGCAGCAGACACCTAGAAGATCGAACCAGAATCTAATTCTATTTCCATCACCAAGACTGAAGGAAATACCATCCATAAAGTAGGGTTTGAGGCTCATAATAGCTTTCCAAACAGAGGACGTTCTGTAAAGGGTGGAGGACTTGGTGAGCCAACCCCCTTCCTCAATGCTATATTTGCAAGCAATGATGTTTCTCGAGCCATCCTCTTCAACATTAACTTTGAAAAAAGTCTAATCTAGAAACCTTAACCCAAAAGTCCAACAAGATCTACAGTCCCCATGTAGTAGGATGGAAAAGCATGGGCATACACAAACACAACATGACCAAGGATGAACTAATCTGCCTCATTAACAAGTTAGTTGAGCCCTCCTTGTGATGCCCCAGCTTCCCATCCTTATCAAGGATCAGGTACCGGATAGCAACATCAATCAAAGAAGACACTCGAAACTCCATAAAAACACCACATCCCCTTCCACTCCCCACAATTCAACTCAAAACCAAGAAAGGCCAACATGAGGAACATCATTGAGGAATATGGAAAAGCGTAATCAAGCCACAGACAACTTGGATCGATGAGATAGGTTTCTATAGAGTTGCCACCACCATTTTCCCAAATAAAAAGGAGGGCAAAAACCTTGCTTAAACCTTGCTTAATCTATGTCTTTTACACAATTTTCAAACTTTTTTCTTAAAAAATGAATCCCACTGACATGCCTCAGAATTCAGATACCCTTTTTTAGGG
The DNA here is from genome assembly GCA_003013855.2 of Liriodendron chinense. Classification (NCBI taxonomy): domain Eukaryota; kingdom Viridiplantae; phylum Streptophyta; class Magnoliopsida; order Magnoliales; family Magnoliaceae; genus Liriodendron; species Liriodendron chinense. Next base: position 59,007 of record PVNU02001227.1, on the reverse strand, counting down.
CCTTACACTTGATTAGAGGAGGCCCTTCCAGAAATTCCCAGTGGCACAGTGCTGGACAAGGCCAAAGAGGGGGTTTGGAAATAGTTTTCAACCAGCAATCGACGTGCCTCGGTTATAACCCACCAGGACTGGAGCCAGGCCAATGGCACATGCCTCAGTTAGCTGGGGAAGGGTTTAGGCAACACTCATGCAAAGTTTGGTCCCTACTTCGTCATTTGTTAGCAATCAAATCCAATTAATTTGACACTTCTAGATAGCAAATGATAAAACTCCTGAACAATAGACAAATAAACAAAAGAAAATGGGTGCACGGGGTTTGAAATAGAGAAAGCGTAGCAGTTTGACACCATAGGCCCTGCAGCTGATAGCATTGTTCATTGTCAGAAGATCTTGCTTGAGAAAAAGGGCCCCAAATTTGTAGTGCTTCGATGGTAAAACAGTATGGCTCCCTTCATTTAGTAGGAACTTGATGGACCAGGAGATTGCCCAATCTTTCAAATCTGTTACAACAGTTGAAGGGTGACTCTTGAAACCGACAGCAAATTCTCGGTGAGGTTTCTGTCACTTAATATAAGTGGGGACAGCGCTAAGGAGGGTCCATTTCCAAGATTTGGGAGGCGAATAGTCAGAGCTTCTGCATTAGCAGGACGAGTCTCCTTATAAAATTTTACCATGCCAGCACTTGGGGACACTTGGATACTCCTGTTCATTTCCCATTATAGCTTCTCTCCCTCCCACCCTCTGTTCATTCTGTTATATAGATACCATGACCGATATAACAAAAAAAAATACATGTTTTATTGTTCTTTTGTTTCAGTTCTAAATTTTAATTTTTAACAGACAAGTGATTTTCATAAAAACTATCCTGAGATGATTATCCGTGAATTCTAATGTTTTATTAATCAATTATTTCTTTTTTTGAAACGATGATAAAGAAATTTTATAAAAGAAAAAGCCCAGAGGCCAAAGAATACAGAAAACAAAGAAGAGAAAACTTTACAACTGCAACAAACTAGCTGGAAAATGATCAGCAGCTACTAAGTAAGCTGCAAGCGCCCATTCTAGAACAAAATTTTTTGCCCTGAAGAAGACTTCCCTGGGACTACTTTTGCGATTTCTAAAGCATCGACTATTTCTAAAACAAATTAATCAATTATTTGTTAGTTTGAACTACTAGTGATTTGTCTCAATTGGAAATATGTAGAAGTGCTTTCTAATTTCCTTCATTTTTAATGTGTTCATTGTTTTATTTACTTCACTATTTATTTGTGTACAGAAGTATCCCTGTGCCTACATTTTTTTAAGCTTGCCATGCTGGACACTTTAGGACACTTTGGCACCTCTTCCACATGTCCAGGTAACACTAGCCCAATGTGATGTGCTAACGAGGAGTGTGCAAACCACTGGTTCAATTCAACTCTCTGCCTACATAGGTAAACGATATCTTTAGCCTGAAAGGCAAGAAAAAGAATGTTGACAAAACATAAAAGCCAACTAAAATATAAATTTGTTTTTTGGAAGATTGATGAATACAATATATATATATATATATATATATATATATATATATATATATATATATATATATATATATATATATATATATATATATATATATATATATATATATTATTTGTTACTATGAGAAGTTGGATATAATTTCTAACATTGATGTATAACATAGAACTCCTAAATCTAAAAAAATAAAGAGAAATTTCTTCTATTAAATTATTTCTAGGAGAGAAGTTGTGGATTAATTTCTAATTTGAATATTTAAAAAAATATTCTAGCATTGGAGAGTAACATAGAAATCGTTTATACTCCGAAGAATAAATTTCTTCTGTAAAATATCTTAGCACAGAGAGAAGTTAGAATATAATTTCCTCAGAAAAAAAAAAGGATAAAGAAAGACAAAATACCTCTTGGATGTCGCCGACGTATATCCGGTCACGATAGGTGTGAATAGAGATAATCGTATTAGGGAAGAGCTTATTCTCACATTTTCTCAGCAATTTCCTCTTCCCCAAATCATATAATCTAAGAACGGGCCCAATCCCAGCAAGTAACCTTCCCTGGAACTGGCACAACGCAAGTGGGATGCCTTCTACTGGCGTCTTGTGCAAAAGCTCAAGTGATTTTCCATCCTCCACAAACCTATATATATGAATAAACCCACCGGCCAAACTCCTCTTGGGCCAAAACTGCAATTCCTTCGCCGTCCCAACAGCCAAAAGAGTCCCATATTCCTTATCATGAAAATTCACCATACATACACTAAAAGCCGCCTCATTCTCTTGAAGCTCGAGCAGGCATGTAGTGTTCGCTGACCTCGGGTCAAGGACTCGAATGCAAGACACCCATTTGGACGACTCAGACTTTGGATAACCGTACTGCTCATCTGAAAGGGGATCATCCTTCTCCTCTTCCTCCCCACCATTCGCCATCTGCTCATCGTTCGCATTTCCATTCTCTCCCATCCCAGCAGCTTCCAAGCATTCCTTCCTCGCAGCTTCCCTCTCTTCTGCAGTGAAGGCTCCCTGATCACTCTCTATAATGACTAAAAGCTTCCGCTTTGGATGAAGCACAAACTTCCTCGGCGTATACCTCAGTGGAATTGCCGTCTCATTGAAAGTCTCCCCCAACCGTTCAATCGTGAAAACCCGCAGAGCATCCCCCGCAACAGCAACCACACCTTCTGCACACTGGTCAGACGAAAATGACGCAGCATATTCAAGTGTCTCGTACGAGAGCGGTGTCAATAAGAAATGCCCTTGGTGAATATACCCAAGCCAAGGCCTGCTCGACAAGCAAAGCATCGCCCGCCGGCCCCTCACTATTGCGGAGAACAGCTTTGGGGCCCGCAAACCCAAGAACCGAGAACGAGTATCGGAAAGCTGGCCTGTTACCATATCAACAACAGTCCTGAAAAGAACCCCATTCTGCAATCCTGCATTGAGAAAAATGCTTGCGGGGTGATCACCACCATCCTCTCCACCGACCGATGCCTGAAATTCAAGCAAGAGGAGTGATTCTGGCGGCGATGTCACACTCTGCACACTCAAAATCTGCATACAATCATCCGGGTCCAATGACAGAATCCGGATCGTGTTATCATACGATCCAACTGCAAGAAATCGTGATCTCTGCCGTCCTTCCGGGACCGGAGCAATATCCAAACATGCCACATCCCCTGGCATCTCATGCTTCTCAACTTCCATCAGCTGGCCCGTCATGTCCATCTCGAAGTAGATGAGCTCTCCCCCACTCAAAGCAATTACGACCTGCAATCTGTTCGACCCCACCTTCACAATTGTCTTCTTCCCTGGAGTCTTCCACTCGTTGATACGTCCGTCCTCTCGTATATGGCGGATCCCGTTTGGGTGGACCTGCATCAGCGAATCGTCGCCCAACAAAGAGACAGCCAACGACGGGGTCGTGTCAAGGAACCCACTGTCGCTGACTTCCTCAACTGTCTCCCCAATCGAAAGCACAAGTGTTGCGTTTGCAAATGAGACAACAATGTAAGCATCAAACTCATCGCTCACGTTCTTCTTCACCGTCCAAACGGCACTTGGAACACCTGGAAGCTGTGAGACAGCCATTTCACTGATCGCCAAGCCAGGCCGCAGTATCCGCAACGTTGAACGTGGCCCCCGTCCACAAAGTGTGAAGATCTGTGGTGTCTCTTCTTCAAACAGATTGATGACTTTCATGTCCATGACGGGCATTAGGCTCTCAACCTGGTCGATCCGAACCAGATTCTTAAGCCCACGTGGCTGGAAGAAAACGGGCTGGAAACCTTCTTCCGTCTCCATCAATGTGGCAGAGGAGGATTCTATGTCGGCACCATCCCCGATCGCCTTGAACTGGTACAACGCATGGTTCCCAAATTCCGATGCGGCAAATAGGAATCCTGTTTTCATGACACACATTGCGGCTGTAACTGGGATTGTATCAAAGTACTTTATCTTCAATTCCGAAACCCGATCATTCTCGTGTTCTAATGTGACCTTGAATATGTCACCGTACTCAGATTGTAGTAGAAAGAAGAACATGGTTTTCTGCCTGTGAGTTGCAGCAGAGACAATCAGGACACCACGTTCATTGGGAAGATCAACCCTCCTTGGGATGACAGCACGGACATCTGGGTGGCCCTGGTTCTTGTAGATAACAAAGTTCTCGGCGCAGACAAGCACCCCGCTGGGCCCGTCCCCACCGCCAGGGACCGTCACGAGCATGTTCGCTCCATTGTCGATTGGCTCCGACCACTTCCGCGACACATGGTTGAGACCCAGATCAAGCTCATAGAAAGTGAGGTGCTTCTGGGCCTCGTTTGCAGCCTGGCCCGTTGAATCCTGATCAGCCTCCGAGTAGTCAAGCTCAATCGCGGCAAATATCGGGTTGTCGAACCCGCAGTCGACGCCGGCAATTGAGTACACGATGGTGTGGGACTTGTGGGCCTCGAGCGGGGATGAGATAGTGAGGCGGGCCGCAGTGTCACGGTTCAGTACGTAGACGAGCTTCTGCTTCTCACAGGCACCGATCATGACAGCACGGCCCTTGGGGTCAACAGCCAGGTACTGTCCCGGGACGATCCGACGACATCCCGACTTCCCAAAGGTCTCCTGATGGACCTTATTAAAGACATTTTTCTCCTTGTTGTATTCCAAAATTACGATCCTACCAGAGTCAGAGCCGACGACTATGTAGTCCTTCTGCGAGCCGGTGAGGCGGAACTGGGCGAGGGAGCGGATGGCGCCGAAGACATCAACAGACAGGATCGTCTGGATCTTGCCACTGTCGTCTGGACGAAGGAGATCAAGGACCTTGCCACGGGCCACGACGATCTCTTGCGACTTCCCGCCGACGAAATTTCCGTTGGTAGCGCATACGACGCCGGTAGCCTGCTGGAGGGTGAGGTTGTAGAGGTACATTTTGTCGAAACCCTAGAAATGGAGGGCTGAGATTTCACAATCCGTGAGAGTTGGGTGAGAGTTTAAAAAGGAGGGGGTGAAATTTACAGTCCGTACAACGGAGGGAGGAAAATATCTGCCTTCGGGAGCATTGGAGTGTATGTGAAGTAGGGTTTAGGGTTTAGAACTGAAATTTTTTGGGTGTGACTCGTGAGATGTTTGAGAGAAGGTTAGAGTGCTAAGAGGAGGGAAGCCGGTATATATAATGAGAATAATAGTATACAATCGGATTTATGGTAATTATCATACATCCGAGCTTTGTGAGGCCCTACCTTTGATGTTTATATCAAATCTAAACCGTGAATCTGGTGTTCGTTTTAATGATAACCGTATATTTCAATAATAAATCTTAAAAAATTTTCCTATCAGACAAACACAAGAAGAAATATACAATCACTACTAAAGCCTACATATTCATAGTTATATGGCTAACCTGGAATTTTTAATAGTCTGATTTTCATATTTTCCCTTTATCCTGATATGTTTCACCTGATGAACGGCTTAGATTTTACATAAATAACAATTTGGATCCATGATTGCATCTGAAAGTTTCTATGGTGGGCATCACCCTGCCCAATTTCCCACATTCTTGCCTTTTTGTGTGACCCACCTGAGTTACTGATCAGATTGGATTTTTCATCGAGTCCTAACATGGTGGTACGCACCTAATGGACGGTTTCGATGGAACTAAAACATTACGAGTGGGTCCCAAATAGCTCAAAATTGCTTTTATGTTGGAACGGATCTGATCATTCCCAATACTTAAATAGTGGAGCCTCAGAGGAAACGTACCCGAGATTGGCCATGGCCACGCGCGTGTACAAAGCAGCTCATGTACACGCTACCATATTTGCAGGAATGACACACGTATGGAAGATCCAATCCATCCATCAAGGGGATCTCACCGTGTAGAATCCCTAAAAACATGATCTGATGGCCAGAAACTGATCAAGTGGACCAAAAAAAAAATTTTAATGTACGGATAAATAAAACTTGGATAAAGATTTTCAAGCCATATACCTGTTTTTTAACATTCCGGCCTACTTGATGAGTTTACCAACCTGATTTCTAGGTCAGAAAATCATCAAGGCCAGAGCCACCGGTGGACGGTTTGGATATTGCAGCCGTTTGCCATATGGGCATGTGTCCAGGTGGGTCAGTTTAGCAAACCTCATGCCCAGCATAGTGACAAATCTCGATTATTTAATTTTATTTGATTAAAATTATTACAGATTTTTAATTTTAATTTTAAAATTATTTGATTCATTCTCTGAGTATTACCCAAAAATTTAGCGGAAAATAAAAATATTTAAAAACAATTATATTTGATCCATAAATATATTTAAAAATTAAATAGATGTTTATATAACAATTTCTTGGACGTTTTTATTATTTTTTCCGTAAGATGGCTTTAATAATGAAATGAAGTGCAATATTTTAAAATATAGTGATATTTTTAAAAATATCCCAATAATGTCATTTATTTTTAATTTTTCACGATTTTATTGCCGTGGCTTGTATGGACGGGGAAGCGCATTGCTCGCTGCCCTACCTACGACCATAATCCATGTATAGTTTTATCAATATTATCTATTATCTTTCTATGTTATTTTGGGGCTTGAGCTAAGAAATGAGGCACATCTAAAGCTCAAGTGGACCACAACAAAGGAAACAATGGTGGTAATGACACAGTTGAAACCTTTCTAAGATCCACCTTGACATTTACAATACAACCCATCAAGGGACAACACAAATATCAATTCGACGTAAAACTTTTGCAGCTCGCAGAAACTTTTTAATGGTGGGTGTTCAATCCCCACTCTGTGATCCACTTGAGCTTGGGATCTATTCATTGTTTGGTTCTCGCCAGAAAATAGTCCAGCAAAATGGATGGACGGTGTGGATAAAACTCATACATCACAATATAACGATTATCATATCAGCCGGGGCAGGACACAATCAGCTTCCAGGGTGGAAACAAGTCTGTCAATGGGCAGGACTAAGTCAAGCAAGGTCAAAATTGAGTGGGCCTGATCATTCAGGCCTACATCAACAATTCAAAGTTTGAGCTGAGGCTAGCTCAAGCTTGGCCCGTTGACAGCTCTATGCGTGAATATGTCAAATTTAAGGCCCATTCCCAATCAATTAAAATAGAGTTTTCCTAGACCCAACAAGATAATAATGGAATTTTTATCATAAATTTTAAATTTACCAAAAACTTCTCCAACAAATTAAAATATTTGGGTAATACCTTTTGAGAACAGAAGTTAAAAAGTTATACTTACATATCATTTGTCGGTGTGGTTTCCAGCCACGTGGAACACAAGCATGCTAGGGCTGATGTGGGTTCGGTCCAAACCGTGATCACCATTGACCCTCAACGTTGAGGTAGAGTGCATTCAAGTCTATCAACCACCATTTGTTTGGCCAATAAACTTTTGCTCATTATCAAACTAGGTGATTTACAGAGGCTAGAGTTCCCCCTCCAATGAGCCTTATTTGCCTTGTTAATCAAAGACTTGCAAATGTATAACAATTATATGATCAAACAGGCGCAAATATGCAAAAAGGAAAATAGATTCCGAAAAGTAACCAATTATAATCTCTTACCACATTAAGGCAGGATTCACCGACCCTGGCTTAAAGCAGCAACATAGTGCTAATGAGAGGGGCAATGGCAAATATCGGGAATTACAAGTAACTAGAGAGTCAGCTCAGCATATGAGCGTAGGCAAACAAGTCAATCTTCCTCCATATCCGGTACTTAGACATAGATGGGAGGAAATCATCGCTACTGAATTAAGATTACGAGTCTGTCCAACGTGCTCACAGGGATGAACGGATGCTACATCTAACTTAATGATCCACGACCAACCAGTAATGGATGAAAGCTAAGCTAAAGTGCAATGCTAAGATAACTATAGCGTTGTGTTGGACATGGATTTAGTCTAATTTGTTGGATTCGTGTCGAGTATTTATTATGCATCTTATTCTGCTATTTATAGCCTTTCAGGCTGAATATGGGAGATAACGGCTGACTTACATGTGTCTACAGATGCATCCTACTTAGAAGAGCATGATTACTTCTTTCTGATCATGGCATGTTTCACCGAACGTGCTCTAGCACTAATGAATCCACAGTAACTACTCATCCTTATTTGGAGACTTGCTTAGCTGACGTGGTATCCTAAACATCAACTTCTCTATTAATACATGGGGTACCAGCTGGACAATTTGTGGTTGTCACATGGAGCAATCTGTGCCATTGATTTGATCTATCAAATTTTGGTACAAGCAATTGTTTTTCTTTGAGAAGAAAGAAGTAAAAAAATAAAAAATAAAATAAAATAAACCTCAAATGACCCAAATGACATCCAACTAGTCAAACATGTGCACCCAACCATGGTAATCAAACAGCCAAAAATCTTTCATATTAAATCACCAAATGAGGCTGCACATGAGTTTCCATGCTTTTCAGCAGTGTATGTTATACCAGAAAAAGGTTTGGGTAACCAACCACCCCGACCTGAGAGGTAGTGAATGAAACGGACGGTCATTGATCTGAACTCTCCATGCGATGGGCCACCATACCTTGGATCGCCCATGGCCCTCAAGAATAAGTACTATCAAAACCTCCAAAACGAACATATGATGTAAAAGCTCAACAATCTGATTATTATTGCGTGTCCCACCCATGATGTTAATATAAAAATCCATTCCCTTCATCATGCCAGGGCATCAATTATTGGCCTACAGCCAAAGTTTTAGGCCAAAACCGATCTCAGGTGGGCCCCATCAGTGGGAACAATTTGCCTCCCGTTAAAAAAAATGCACCTGTTTTTAAGGGCGATCTTTATGTCTATATACCCATCCGAACCGTTCATAAAGTACATGGTATGAAGATTAACAGAGCAAAAATATAAAGCTGATCCAAGATTAACAATAGAGTTTTCAATCAGCCAGATTATTCGTCACTACATATGATGGGCCACACATGATGCACCCAGTGCCGAACGAGTCAACACACCAATAGATCATCAAACCTTGTATTGAACCCGATGACTCGAGGGAAATTTTAAAACGGTTGTTTGATAGATAGTGATCCTCATCAGGCGGGTTCCAGAATGGTATTTCCAAAAATCCCATTTTAGAAAACAGGACCGCATCCCGGCCTGCTAACTTGCGAGATTGTAAGTTGGAAGATGGCATTGATTAGTTTTAGGTGGGAAATGGTCTCTAGTAGAATGGCCCACTGTAGCTTCTACTGCTCCTTGGATTCATCTATTTGGACCGGCCCTTCTTTTACTGGCAGCCCAATCACACCAATGCAAGGATCCCATCCATTGCACCCAATCACTACCTTGCAAAAAGGGTCCTCTACATCATCTTGGGGCATGTTTGGATTGGTGGAAATCGAAAGATAGGTGAGGGAAGGAAGTCTTCATGTCAGAGGGACAAGTAGAAAAGAATCCCTAAATAACCTGTTGGCTTTAGCATGCATGATTTCAATGGAAATAAAGACTGGTCTACGGTCAAATGTGAGAAGTCTCTCTCAAAGAGAAGATGGAAATCCCATTTTTTTCAGGTTCCATTAAAAGTAAAAACCGATTCACATCACAGGAAATCAGTTTCCTTTTTCCATGGTCAAATCCTGTTTTCCACCAATCCAAACAGGGGTGTGTGTGTGTGTGTGTGTATAAGTTCAATTGTCATTCTGATAGGTTAACACGACACATGACCATGCGGATGCTTCTAACCGATTAACACGCCAGACAACATGATCACCCACCTGGCATGATAGTTCAATCCATGCAGGGGCGGCAGTTTCAGGTGAATTTTCATTGCAATCAAGGATTCTAATATTGCTTTGTGTAGCTAACATTATACATCTAGACACAATAAGAGCTACATAGATTGGATTGGAGGGCTCTCTCTCTCTCTCATATCCAATGTGGGACTTTAAATGTTCTAAAACTGGGGGCATCTCCAAGGGATTTCTTTTTTCTTTTTTCTTTTTTCTTCTCTTCTTTTTATAATATTTTTTGGGAGACAACGTCTGAAAAATACCCCTTGATCCATTCAATAGCCCATACATTTTACATACAAACTACTGCACAGCTATGCTCCTCACCTGCCCTTCTCTTTCTAGGATGCACACGTGCCAGAGAAAAAACTTACTTTCGGCACGGGATGTTGCCATGATCCGCACGTGACTGAACTCCATTACTCACAGACACATCAGCACCCTTAACTCTCCTGTAGAAGAGGACATAAGCAGCAGACGACTTCACGTCTTCCTCGTTTATGGGGGAGATATGGCTGTCATCGAAATTATACCATCTGTTTTCATCCAGAAGCTGCAAATTGAGTGAAACTGTGAGATATCGGCCTCTTATGGGCATCCGATGCATTGCACACAAAATGCCCATGCAAGTGGGCCCTCAGTTTATTGATCCAAACCAACTATTATTGGATTGGCACCACAGTGCATGGGGGATGCCCCAAATATCTTCCAGTTGAGGATATCCAAGCCATCCAACAATTAGGTTCTTGCAACCTAGGTGGTCTTTTTTCTTTTGGGGCAACTCATCAGATCAATGGTCATGAATCTCATTATCACAAACTGTGGACCCCATTGGATGGGAGATGTGCCGAATATCTTCCAGCTAAGGATATCCCAGCCATCCAACAATTAGGATCTTGCAATATGGGAGGTTTTTGGGGCAACCCATCAGATCATGGTTGGGATCACAAAACCATGGACCCCATTGATGGAACACTGTTCATGGTCTGAGACACTAGCTAAAAGAAAATCAAGGATTCAAGCATGTCTGACACGCTAGCTAAAAGAAAAACAAGGATTCAAGCATGCCTGCAGCGATAACATGACCTTCTCAGCCTGCCTACACCCAGAGGGGAAAAGGAACGGAAAAACAAATGCCAAGCTATGTTTATAGAATGATGCCCTTTCACCTTGATATGTGCAGTGTAGTGCCCGCTTCCCATGCCGCCATAGTGGTTGCTCAATGCATAGAGCTCATAAAGCTGGCGTCGCGATCCATTCTTGTGGGCCACATAGTTCGTTAAGTCAAAGTCGTGAATGGGGAAGTTGACAAAAGTTTCCAGTTTATGCTTCATTGACCTGCTGTAGGAGAACCTCTTTAGGTGAATGACCAGCACTTCGGGAAGCCGCCATAGATCCAGCTTCTTGCTCGCTTGCCGTCGCTCTTTGCATTTTGGGCAGTACCTTCAAAACAAATATATCTTAGATTTTTATTTCTTAATATTCGCAAGGGCACAACCATAAGCATGCTTCCACATGTAACACTCCGAGTTCTATTCGCGTCAACATGCTTGACCGATACTCCTAGATGCACCTCGTAGAAAAGGCCAATATGACTCACATAGAACTAATTTTTATAGTTTACTTATTCTTAAATTTTATTTTGGATACCTTTCTAAATATAAATAGTTAATTTCGAGGTTTACTATTGTTATTTATTTACTAGGATTTTCTACATAGTCACAGTTACAATAAGCTATTATTTCAGCATTTGAACAGAGCAAGTCTGACATCTTTTTTGCCCTTGATCAATTCGAATAACCTTTAAAAGATGCTGTTCAACACCTGTAACAACATCCAACACACATATCAGTGTCGAGGTTAGGGATCGCTGGGCAGCATGGATTTGGATTCTGAGTTCTGAATAAAGAATCCAAATCCAGGATTTTCAAACCTGGATTTTGCATGTTTCAGTTGTGCTTCGAAGCCTGGATTTTCAATCTTGTGGAATCCAGAAATTACGTTTGGCATCCTGGATTTGGACTCAAAGGGGGTGTTAAAAGAGAGGAGAGCAGTTATAACAGTTGTAGAGGATTGAAAATCCAGGACTTTGTGCCCCCACCCTTTCTCTTGGATTTTAAAAGGGGCACTTTTGAGGATTTTCTATACCATTTGGATTTGAAATCCTGGATTATAATTCCCAACTGCCCAAAATCCATGCTGCCAAACAGCCCCTTCCATATTTTCCAGAGATTATAGCGAATAGAGAAGATGAAAGAAACTAACCACATATCTTCTGGCACCAGTGGCTCCTCCCGTAAGAAAGCTTCCAAGCATGTGTACAATGAGAGAGGCTCCGTACGTGCTTTTTTGGTTGCAGGCCCATACTTGAACACCTCAGGCAGATTCTCAAGATAATGGGTATCATACTTCTCCAATACCTTCTTTGACCAGTCAATAAACACCAGAATTGATGCAGCTGATGACATTGGTAGCCTAACTATCTTCTCTTCTCCAGTTGACAGATCAATGCAGGCATTGTTTTCATCAACCAACTGCAGAGGCAGTTTGGAAGCCACTGCTACTTTAGAACTGCTTTCGCATGCTTCACTCGAATTGATTGTTCGAGAGGTTTGTGCAGCTGTCATGCTAGTTTCAGTGAGATGAGAAGGCCGCAGAGTTTCACCTTGTAGCATGGGGGAGAGCATTGTGCGAACTATTGAATGTATATCACCTCTTGTGACAACGTCATCACGTGAGATCGAAGCGACAAGGGGTGTGCCATATGGTTTCCAGATCATTGCGCTGTGGGTATTACTCGATTCCCTGCAATAAACTTGTATAATGTGTTAGAGCAACAGGAACGCATGATTGATGGAAAAAGAGTTAACATAAACACATTAAGCATACATGTAAACAGATGCATACAAAGATATGTCCACATGCATATGCTCACACCTCCAAATGTGTTTGCATATAAATGTATGCTCACTGACAGGTGCAAATGCTTTTGCTTTTTCTGTTATGGCCTGTCTGGATCGGTGGTTCCAAAAGGCAACCATGGAAAAGAAAAACATCTTCCGCAGATGTGTGTTCAGCACCGATTGTGACAATAAAGTAACTTGTAGAAACCTATTTTCCTTTCCCATGCTTTCCTCAAAAATGTGTGTTTTCCTTTTGTCCAAAAAAAAAACAAACCTTGATAATCCTCATTTACACATTTTGCAAGACATTTCCTTCTTTGAGTGTCAGCCATTCCACAATTCCATGGAAATCACGGAAAAACAACTCTTTTAGAATTTGCTTCCACAAATTTCATTATCTATGTTTTTTTCTCAGTTATGGGTTTTTCCATTCCAAATCTACTTTCTAGATTCCACAAATCCAAGCAGGCCCTTGAGGAAACTAGCAAGAAACAAATAATGGTAGTCGGGGAAAAAACAACCATGCGGGAGTTACAATGGGGGGCCAAGCATTCTTGGCAAATGATATGATCGACCTCTTCTGATCTAAAGATGACCCATTATTATGTTTAACAGGGCACGCAAAGCGGCCCTTCATTTCAACAGTGTTCTTGTGGAGTATTTTCCCTTCATCCTCCTTGCATTACAGTCTGACTAGCACCAAAGGGTAAGGGGATGTCTGTGTACAGATCAGCAGTTCTATTTGAACAGTTATCTTGGGTTTTCACTTGGTACGAGGGGGGCCATGGCTCGGGGATCCAAAACGTTAATATCATAGCAACACCATGGATACCCATGCACTAACATGTTCTCAAATCAGAAGATCCCAAGCTTCCAAATCTTTTGTCCCCTTCTTTCACTGAATGTGGAGCTTTTCTGTATTTCTTTCTTAATCATCTGTTTAATGGCAGTGAATGAAGGGTTTTCCTCCGTGGGATTTTCATTGACAGTGGAGCCAATTATATCAACTACTTGGATAACTGAACCATGGGCTGAAATTGTAAAGCTGAAAACTGTAGAACATTGTACATATTCTTGAGCCACATGTTCCATTATACCTCAGCTGATACTTGGGCATATGGAATCCAGAAAAATCCAGATGTTTTCTTTTCTTCAGATATAATCAACAAAAGTATGCCAAAATCAACTCCCTACTTTCGAAGATAACAAATCAGATGCAATTGAGTAACTTTACAAAGAACGTACAATTCTTCTCGGCGATGTATCAACTGAAGGAATATTGTATTCTTCACAAACTTTGGGAGCCTATATGCAGCAAGGTGATCGTCGTCCTTCATCGTGGATAACGAGATTAATGGGTCCTCCAAGAACCGATGAATCAAGTGGTTGCGTATCTGCAAAAGAAAAGTTCACCTTATAATCAATTGAGTATCTTCAATCATTTAATCTCATCCACCAGATCATTATCAACAACTTCCATAGTTGATTACTACAAACCTCCGCAAGTGAGAGCTTCTCCCCATGTTTCAAGGAACACGCAGTGCTTAGTGCTTGAATCAAGTCCTTGCACCGACCATTCTTGGGTACTGATACAGTGCATGGTGTTGGCAATGCACTCCCGTCGCTACTGAAGACCATAACAGTCATTGTACGAGTAGTGGCTGGTTGTAGTGGCAATGAGAGGTACATGAATGGATCAAAAGTCACGGAGACTTTCCCGCACACAGGACAAACCAGAGTCGACTTGTATTGACCCTGTCAAATTTGCATCACTCAGATACATAAATCACGGACGAGCGGTTGTGTCATCAGGAGTGGTCATCCAATATCTAGTAGGCAGCAAAAGAGAGAATAGAAGAAAATCAATGGCAAACTTATGATTCACATCATGATGCACAAAGAAAAGCTAAGTTCCCCTTCCTAGCAGCTGTCAGGAAACTGAAAAGCAATACATCTTTAAAAAAAAAAAGTTTTAAGCATTTCTACAAAGTACAAACACAAAAGAGACTGTGCAAGAGCCTAAAGTGTACTAACAAAATTTCCCATATAATTAGGGTGCAAGAGCCTTAACACAGGAGGAAACAATTGTGTTTCTTTCAAAAGAATCACCCACTGAGTTCAGGCTGTAACAGGTCAACAGGCCGGCCCTGAATTGGTCTGGACTCTGGGATCACATGTCGGGTAAGATTTGTAGGGCCGGCCCTATTCAAAATTTTGATTTTCTTCGCCTGGGTCCACAGTGTTGACAGGCCTACCACTCCACAAATCAAAACTCAGTTTTGAGGTTCAAACCTGGAAATAGAACAAGCCCAAGCTTGTGTCCTTCAATTTTTACAGTTGTAGTATATGACATTATGGAACTTCTACAAGTACCCCACACCATAGCCACCTGACAAACGGAACCTTTCAGCTAAAAGTAATTTTAAATACTTGTGTTACAGACCAGAACAAAAAGCATGTAACATGGTCATGGACCCTCCCAACAAGATCCATGTTGAAAAAGGTAGAATATATATGTAGAAGGCCTTATCAGAACCAAAACTTTGTTAGCATGTCCATTAATTTTTATACCGTTTAGTGGATTCGTATTGATCTGCATAGTTTTACTATATTCATACCTATGCTGGTATTTCTACAGTGACGCATGACACATTTTGTCAATGTTGCAGAGCTTGATCGCATTCCCAAGGTTCGATCAATTGTCAATCAATTTGAATATATCTAACTTTGATTACACAGCTTATCCTGAAATCAATAGACACTTGAACAAACATTGAATTCCAATGTCTCATGTGCATTAAACAAAATGAAACCTAAAGGCACTTCATCTTGCAACTCCTTTTGATGGGTATATGCTTCCCATGTATTTGGCATGTATAATCGGCCTTGACTGTTGACTTCATGGATAGGTTTGGTTCTTTTCCCTCTAAATTGGGAGAGTCATTTATTTTTTTTTAGAAACACCTTGACCAATTTTGGGGATTTGTAGAACATGATTATGAATCTTTGGAGGATTAGGGGAGAATGGTCTGAAGTCAAAGAGAGAAATAAAAGATATATAATATCTTAGGCTCTCCTTTGGGCAGAGTTTCATGGTACTAGACAGATGACTCATTCAAGCAAGAACAAAAAGCAGTCACTTTCAGTAGAATGAACCTACTGACATCTGCCAACTCCTACAGATTTCTTTCCAATACATCCAATGGGAGGTGGCTCATATTATGCATTCCTTGGCTAATGAATCAAGAAGCTTTTTTATCGTGCACACGGCCTTCACTTTCCTTTTGAAGTTTTAACCTTTAAGTGGTATTTTTTATTTTTTAGGATTTGTTTATTATGTCTGCGGCAGTTCTTTATTAAGAGGATAACATTATCTGTACATCACCCGTAATATTGATGACTCCGATTAGTTGGGAATTGGAATAAGGCTTAGATGATGATTATTAGTCCCAGAGAAAAACACATCCAAGAAATATAGTTAGAGGTCACAAATGATCTATTATCTTGCATCTTAAACTATTTAGATGGAGTTTGGAACCATCTGCATGAACTTTCAAGGACTCATACCAATGAATGGAAAACAAACAGATAGCAGGCTGTAATAGCAAAACATAATTGCAGATTTTCTACTAGCAATGAGAACAGAGCATATATCCCAATGGTAACTTTATTTCCAGATGACTGCATATCAGTGAAGTTCTCTTGATCATCGATGTACTATACTCACTTGGCACACATCAACAATTATGGAATCATTTCGAGCAATGTGATTCGCCCAGTATTCATCTGCAACTTCTTCATCAGATCGACCATCTGCATCTCTAGATTTGATGTAAGGTTTATCTTTTACACGATTCAGGTCTTCGTGAAGTCCATCTAACAGAAATGCCAAAAGTTCCTAAAGTAGACAAGTTCATAAATTACATCAATGAGTATAGGAACTATACAACTTTAATTTAAAAGCTGAATTGGTTCAAGAAAGGATGTTAAGAAGAATTTCTAAACCTGCGAGTCATGTTGATTGTACCCACTAAATTGGGGTGCAAAACGAGCGAGTTTTGCTTTAAAGGGTCGAGGAGCAACGGGTGTTCGTCCAGGAGCCCATAATTTTCTCAGCAGCTCCCCAAACGCTAAAGCAAGCTCTCCCTGCACAATTACCAATTGATTCAATAGAATGGCAATGCACAGGCAATATACTTGGCATGTCATTTCTCTACAGAAGAAGATTGCAGGGCCTCTCAAGAATAATGATGGTATGTGAGCCAAAAATATCAGACAACAGCAAACCAAAGCAATCTCAAAGATCTTTCCAGGACCTCAAAACAAGCTCAAATGGAATTTGTGTGGGGTATGCTGTTTAGTTTGCTCATATGCATATACATCTAGTTTTCATATAACACATTTGTAACTTAAGGTATGGTACACCATTCAAAATAGATAATACTAATAACTTAAAGATTTGGCAGATAGAAGCATTAGAAGAACATGAACAGTAAACATCAATGAAAGTGTTATTCCAGCTCTATGTTTGTGCTTCCTTTCCACGACTTTATTCTGAACCCCAGAGCAGAGACACAAGATTTGAGGGTATATTGATGCCCCACAATCATTTGAGATATTTCCAAAATTCCTGTGAGTTGGATTTACCTTGTTTATGTGGGAAATATGTTGTTTCCAAAATTCCTGTGAGTTGGATTCACCTTGTTTATGTGGGAATAAAGTTCTAACGGTAGATAATCTTTGTAAGCGAAATATGTCTCCCAAATGTTTGCGTGATGTGCTACAAGGATGCGGAATCCGTGGATCACTTATTCATGCATTGCATCTTTGCCAAAGATGTGTGGGGTCATCTTCTCCAATTCTTCGGGGTTCTATGGGTGTTCCCGAAGACGATGGTCGAATTTCTCATTGTTTGGCATGGTGGGGGGATAGGGAAAGATCAGAAAAAGGTGTGGTGTTAAAGTTTTTTAGCAATTTTGTGGGCACTATGATGGGAAAGGAATCAGCGTTGCTTCAACGACAAAAAAGAGTGGGCCGATGCAAGTGTTTAACAGGGCAATTCTGAATTTGAAGGATTGGAGGGGCGTATAGATAGCTCTACCTTGGCTTTTTGCATTATTAGGGGGAGCTTTGGTTCGGGTCTTTGTTTCTTTGTATATTTGTATTCTTTGGATTCGGCTTATATATATATATATATATATATATATATATATATATATATATATCATCATCATCATCATCATCATCATTCAAAAAAAAAAAAAAAAATGTTGTTTCCTACTATCCTATGTTCACAGAAATTGTAACAAAGAAAGAAACAAAACTGCCTTCCACTAATGTTGGGTCTCTAGGTTCAATTTCTCCTCAATAAGCTCCTCACACAAATCTACTACAAATATACGAATGCACAGAGATCCGGTCATGTGAATTTGTGATTAAACTCGAGTTGTAGCAAAATGTTTGAGTCTTGATCCCCAATCTGGCAGTGTTGGCTCTTCAGGGCCTGTTTCGATTCATGGAAAGCATAGGAAAGGAAATAGTGTTCTTATTTCCTGGGGGAAAGGAAACATTGTTTTCCTTGTTCGTTTTTCAACAAGATTTTCCTAGAAATTTAGGATCTATTTGTTGTTTGGCAAAACAATTAATTTTCTTGAAAAAAAAAAAAATCTAGGTAGTCACTAGCATGTGGAGCATGTTAGACGCTTGCAAATGGATAGTGGCATGTGGCATGTGGCATATGTGGGTGCTTGAAGCTGAATTGTAGCACACATGATACATGTGAGGTGCTTGAAGTATACTAGTAGACGGTAGTACATGTGGCACAAGGCACATTGACACATTTGACATATGGGTACTTGAAGCTAGATGGCAGCACTTGTGCACATTAGCAACATTGGCACAAGTGGCATATTTGGAGCGGTTGAAGATGGACAATGGCATATGTGGCACATTGGAGCATGCGGAGTACCTTACATGTGTGGGGCACAAGTGAAGATTAATGGTGGTACATGTGGCACATTAACACGTGGGGCGCAAGATAAGATGGTTGGTGTCGCATATAGTACATTACATGTAGGACGCTTTACACATGTGGGGTGCAGGAGAAGATGGATGGTGACACGTGGCACATCAGCAGATGTAGCACTGTGGGGCATAACCGAAGATGGACAATGGCACATTTGGCACATGTGAGGCAATTGATGATGGGAGGTGGGGTATTTGGGCTTCACCCTTGAGAAATCCATTTTCCTTCCATTGTGGGAAAAGGACTTTTCTCAGGGGTGGAGGTGAGAAAATAAAGTGTTTTTTTTTTTTTTTTTTTTTTTTTTTTTTTTTTTTTTTTTTTTTTTTTTTTTTTTGTAATGACCGGGGTATCCAGGCCTCTTAGAGCACCTGACTAGATCCTCAGCTAGGTCTCCTAACCGGAGAACCCTTCAAGGTCCCCGGGGCACGTGCAAAACCTTCTCATCCACACGGGCCGGGTAATATTTTTATTGTTGAAAGTGGCCACCAAGGGGACTCGAGCTCAAGCCCTCTCGCTTCTTGAGGCGGAAGGTCCTGGCCAACCGAGGTCCCGCTCAGTTGGTTAGAAAATAAAGTTTTTTAGTTTCCAACAAAGATATAATGTGGGAAATGGTGTTTCCCACAAACTCCCACAAAGAAGGCTTGACAAACAATGGAAAGTGACTTCCATGGAAAACAATATTTCCTTTTCATGAATGCAAACAGGCCCTTAACGATTTTTCAATGGATTTTACACTAGAAATTTGAGGGTATTTATAGGAAAGCATCAAACAAGTCATGCAAAACCCCCGGGCCCATAATCTGGAGCAGTTACAATGGTTAGAGGATGTGGGGGGGAAACCACCGTAACTTCCCAGTCACACAACTAAGGCAGCTCATGTGACTAGGATACATCACACAACCTTGCTGGGTCGCATGACCTGGCTTGGTTGCCCGATTCAAGGGTCACACAAAAAGGGCCGATTTTAGGTTTTTGGACTACTTTTTAAGGTGTGGAAGCGCCTTGGGATTTCTGGGACATCCAGGAGCTGTCGTGGGTCTTTGATTGCAAATCTTAGCTGTGGGGTCAGCTATTTCAGCTGTGTAAACTTCAGGGCAACTTCTAATGGCCTCAGAGTTGATGGTTTTTGGACTACTTTTTAAGGTGTGGAAGCGCCTTGGGATTTCTGGGACATCCAGGAGCTGTCGTGGGTCTTTGATTGCAAATCTTAGCTGTGGGGTCAGCTATTTCAGCTGTGTAAACTTCAGGGCAACTTCTAATGGTCTCAGAGTTGATCTGCCATCATGATATTCTTGCAGAGTGATTTTTGGACGATCAGAACCGTCTAGAAGGTTCAGATTGCTATTTGTGCAGTTTTAGCCCCCAACAAACTCTCTATCACTCCTAAAATGTTAGTTTTTCTTCTTAAGAACTTTTCCCAAAATTTTTTAATTTCCTAAACACTTCCAGTAGTTCAGATTTCCGTTTCAAAACAAAAATCCAACTAAATCCAGTGCAATCATACACAAATGGAAAAACGACATCTCAAAAACTCAAACCAGAAATTTGAGGAAGGAAACAACCACAAGAATGTATTATGTCTAAAGGTTGGTAACACATAATGCCTGGTACATCGAGAAGAATGAGAGATGTACTGTTTTTGAACTAGCACCTAGTCTCTACACTGTATATGGATTCATGTATGGACTCTAAAGGAAAAAAGCTAAAAGGTCCCACTATTGAAATTACATAGCATATTGTGCTTGATTCTTCTTCCATGTCAAGAAGAAGAAATGTGGATCAGAAACTGTACAGGTACCACATTAAAAAACCATTGAGGGTAAAGTTCCATCTGATATGGAAGAAATATATACAAATTACCAACAAGAATATGACAAAATACACCTAAAATAGTATAATGCTGAAAAGACCAAATTACCTCTATGAGGTACAGCTAGTTGCTATGATATAGTTCTGAAGTTGAACGAATTAAATTACCAGATATTTACACATGCCCAGAAAAGCCAAAACCTTTGTTATGGTACATGTTCTATTCACATTTAGCCACCAATATTCTTTTGTTTGAATGGTTTGATGGAAGTTTTTGCATCCCATTCAAAAAAGAAAAAAGAAAAAAATTGAAAGAAAGAAAGAAAATATATATATATATATATATATATATATATATATAGAGAGAGAGAGAGAGAGAGGAATGCTCACCTACGAACCATCTCTCACGAGAACTCGTGAGAGATTTCTTAGGGCTCATCACACATGATGTGTCCCTAAAATCTGAGCCGTCCATGTGATGCAGCACCCCAAAAAACCCCCGGAGCCCAACTTTCAACCTGGTTTACAAATCTGGTGGGCCATGACAAATGGAAACAATTTCCTCCCTTGATTTGCCTCTCTTTCTTTTTTATGGCCCACCAAAGTTCTGGATCAGGTTGAAAGTTGGGCTCCGGGGGTTTTTTGGGGTGCTGCATCACATGGATGGCTCAGATTTTAGGGACACATTACGTGTGATGAGCCCTAAGAAATCTCTCACGAGTTCTCATGAGAGATGGTTCGTAGGTGAGCATTCCTCTCTCTCTCTCTCTCTCTCTCTCTCTCTCTCTCTCTATATATATATATATATATATATATATATGTTTGTACATGAATGTTTATGACTTCGGGTGTTTGGGTTATCCTTCAAATTTGGATAACAGTATTCAGAATATGATAGTAGAAAGTCAGGAGCCATGTATATGACGTATCCGATTCTACATGAAGCTGGAAAGGATCAATAAGTCAGGATGGAAAATCTACAACTTTAACTGCGTAAAAAATGGTATATGCATACTAAATGAATCCTCTTCTTCATGGTCAAGTATATGAATCAAGATGAATCTATAAGTAATAGGTTGTATCTTCAATGTTGGTTTTCCTGATCCCATGATAACATCAGAATAAGGAGAAAAACGTGATCAAGTTCATATAGATTGTCTGAGTTAGTAACTTACAACCATTCCCAAGGGATTCTGCCAGTTTATCTCTTGATGGTAATCCTCCCGAAAGTATCTAGCAAACTCTGGTGTATGTACAAGGCATTGAATTGCACTATTCATAAAACAAGTGTTTCCAAGGTTCAGCAACCCAGTTAGACCTCCAGAAGCCCCCCTCATACCCATTGTACTGGTTCCATATGATGTATCCGCATCTCTAATTGGGGAAGTCAGGATCTGGCTCTGTGATAACTCTGAACTGCAACTCCGAGTAACACCTTTGGTGGTGGACAAACCCCCTGCAGTAGAAATATTCGACCTACAAGGTTCTACAACAACAGAAGTTGAATCTTTCTCTGTAGATCCATTGTCTTGAACAGAGCTCACACAACCGCCAAATGCAGTACCATTACTATCACTGATCACCTCCACCAGAATCTGTTTCAGAAGGAGATTATAAGGGTAATCGGCATCAATGTGCATTATTCATAAATAAAGCAAATATTTTGTTGGATTTTCCTAAGCAAACTAGCTAAATGACTAAATTTTCTAACATTCAAGTGTAGTTAGTAGCGATTAGGAATAACTAAGCACAATCAAGCATCAACTTTACCATCATCAATTTTCAGCATTTCGGGTCCTTACTCATGCCTCTGTGGTAGACTCACAAGAGTTTCAACACAAGGTCATGGATTTGAGTACCCATTGTGGTGAAATTCCAGTGTGGTGTGAGTGCGTGTGTTTAAAATAAATAAAAGGTGAAAGCATAAAAAGAAAAAAGCTAGTAATCAATTCAATGTCATGATTTTAGTTGATAAATTTGAAGATCAAACGATAGTGTTCATGTGGCTCAAAATGAAAAATATAGAAAAGGGACAGATAGTAAATTTGGCCATTCTATCAATAGCTTAAACAGTTCCAGGCCCATTATCATTTCCCTTTTCTTTCCAGAGAATTGACTTGCACACCAAGAGAAGTAATTTTTTAAAAAAAATTTATTACGTGCCCATTTAATCTGTGCCCATTTAATCTGTAGCAGCTATCATCATCGTCAGCAGCAACAGCGATAGCAATAGTAGAGCCCTGACTATCTATTTGAGGTCACAAAATAACGTGACGTATCAGGAACTAAACTACATCCCTGGCTAGCAAAAATGGATGACAAATAGCAAAGATCAGAAAAATATGACAAGAAATTTAAAAAATGTAGCTTCTCAGCCTGTATTATTTCATTTGGAAGGTCCCAAAGCCTGTTACAAGGCCCCTGTACTTCTATTTCAGCACCACTTCGTTGTTCCACAACATGGCTGAGTTTCATTGTTATCTTCAGGGCTCTGAATGGCATTTAGAATAACCACTACTGAGAATCATAGCAGCCATGGACTTTCTTTTTAAGGATGCCCATAGACTTTTTTTTATTCCTCTTTTTCTTTTCTTTTTTTCTTTTTACTTTCTTTTTACCTTTTTTAAAATGGAAAAACAGAATTTCATTGAAAGAAAGTAAAATGCACATGAAGTACAGCCAAAAACAAGTGACCCTTCTGTCACCCCATAAGAACAACAAGAATCAATTTTTTAAAAAGAAAAATGGACTTAAAGGGATCCAGAAAAAAAGAGGATGAAAACAGAAACATATCCTTGGAACCGTGCACCACTAAGGTGCTGTTTGGTAAACTGAAAAATTAAGCCTGAAAATTAATTTAAGTACTGAAAACTTAAAGTGCTGAATTTAAGTACTTATAAGAACTGAAAAATCTGTTTGGTAATTTATCTGAAAACTACCATTGAAAACTTATCACGGCCACAAAAGTTTCGGATCAAGCTAATATTTCTGTTTTCCCTTAATTCAGGTCTTTGTGTTCTTATGAATAGGGTTGATGGTAAATAAACATCATGGTGGGCCCTAGTAAGGTTTCAATGGTGGACATCATTGTCCCCATTACTTTCAGTGGTGTGGTCCACCTAAGGTTTGGACCTGTCTCATTTTTAGGCTCATGCCTTAAAATCATCTTTTCAAATGGATAGACTATGTAGATATAATACATACATTATGTTGGGGCTTATAGAATTTGGTGACTTCAAGTATTTGCGTGGGATGGTTTCATGGATGGGAAAGTAAACAAAGAAGGATAATCTTGTCATTTTTAAATGTTAATAGGGATATTTTTGTCCATTTTTATCTAAAAATTTAAAGAGAAACCACTTACCGCATTCAGCTATAAGCTTTGAGTCAAGTTGGCATGACTTAAAATAATCCACTTAATTTAAGTGATTTTTCCAATTAAGCACTTAAATTTTTTTAGTTACCAAACGGTCTGAATTACTAAAATCACTGAAAATATCAGTTTTCAGTGATAAGTCGTGGAATTAAGTTTTACCAAACGCACCCTAAGGCTACAAGGAATGGGACCTCTTCAAGGATCAAGAATCTCTATATTATCCTCCATCACACCTCAACAATGCCTGAAAAAATTCATCCTCCAAGGCATCCCTAAACTTGGTCCCCACCAAAGCCCCTTCCTTTCCTCTCTTTCCAAATTGTCCACAAAATGGCAAACGAGATCATATTCACACATAATGACTCCTTTCCTAGGAAATGGACCACCAGTCCGCCCCTTAAATACGTCCCCAATAACACCTCCACACACACACACACACACACGCAGAGAGTAATGCTCACACACTAGTTGTACGTTCAACTAGTTGGCGTGTGGGACCCACCATGGTGTTTGTACAAAATCTTGCCCGTCCATTAAGATTATCCCATCATGAAAATGAGATGCCCCAAAAATCAGGTTGATCCAACTATGAGGTGGGGTACTGCATAGAAAACCATGAAACAACACCTAAAAACTCTACATTCACATGGAGCATCTCATGGTTGGATCGTCCTGATTTTTGGCGCATCCTATTTTTATGGTAGGAGAATCTTCTTGGACAGACAAGAAGTCATACAAACATCATAGTGGCCCCGATGCAGCAACTAGTTGGAGGTACAACTAGCGTGTGAGCATTTCTCATATATATTATCAATTGAGTACAAGACACCACACAAATATTCCCAAATTCAACTATAGAAAGGTGTATGTGTAAAACTTCCCGGAACATCATTCATCATGTATTTTTAAAACAACAGACAAAAAAAACCAATGAATATTGTCGTTGCAGTAATCAGGTGAGGATCTAAAAAAATAAGCATCTATTTTGGCAGGTTCAGAATGTCATCAGAATCAAGCAATGGCCCAGTCCAAGAATCAGGTGCTTTCTCAAAAAAAAAAAATTACGAAATTAATGTCTTTGGTAACTCTTCTTAATTCCTAAAGTTCATAATTGTGTAGCAACCAAGTGCACAAGATGTTTTATAGTTAATTACATTTATTAAGAGGGAAAAAGAAAAGAAAATAAAGATACAACAGCGCAAATGGCAACAGCCCATACACCGACATCTAAAAATACATCTAACAACAACCCCTGGCATCATCCAGTTATGCAGTAAGTAATGAATGTATTGGATTGCTCCAGTGGGTATTGAATGAACCTACCACCCCTCTACTTGATTACTAGAGATCACTTTGAAACACACACTCCTCTTCTTCCAAGCACTAACAAAACATTAAAATTGATTCTTTTTATTCTAGCAAAAGGGAATTCATATGTCCAATGTGAAGCCTAATGTAGCAGGCCTGATAAGAACAAGTAATCTAATATTAATTGAAGGACTAAGCCAACCCTATTTAGTTATTTCACTAGTTTTTTAAAGGGTATTTCAGTCATTTCAATACATAAAGAGACTAGAAACACAGAAAGCAAAACTCTAATGAAAGAAACCCATCTTATCATGCATGTTATAATGTGGGCACATGTGATTAGGTGGGGCTTACTACTCTTGACCTCTTCAGTGCAACACATGAGAAGGGTTTGATTATACTAACTCCACTAGCATCGACAAACTCAACTCTGTCAAGTTGATTTTTATGTGCGGCTTTAAGAGTTCCAGGCATAGTGTGCCATAACAGGCGTTATGTAACAGTAATGGTGGCTTCCGGCATTATGGGGTCATAACAGCCGTTGCGGAAAAGTTAGTCGTAATCAGCGTTAGAAATATCGGCATCGCGTTACATATTGCACCCTTGGGATACAGATAAGTATCAGTTACCGCACGGGATATATCGTTTGTATCAGGTAATTTATCGCACTTTTTGGGAAACATTGGGAAAATGATTGAATTTTTCAATGAAACTTCAGGGATTGTTAAAAAAGACCTTAATACACACTTTTAAATCATAACATCTCAAAAAAGAAGTGCACATAATAGGTTTCCTTTGTATAGGGTCCTAAGCTATGCGTTGTCCAAATGAACTAATGCAACTATATTCAAATTGAATGCATAACATTTAGAGTGTGTGATGATCATTTCATCAAACACTCCTAAATACTTCGAAATTAGTCTCAATTGATAGCTGGTTGAAGGGAAATTTAAAAAAAAACACACATTTTAATAAATTTTAATTAAAAAATGATTTTTATTTTCTGAAAATTGACAAGGACTTAACAAATCAGCAGATCAGCCCTCATACATGCTAGATTTCATGTTTGGAGTGCAATGTTGCAAACAATTTGGGAGAAATTGGGGAAATTTCAAATTTTTCCTAATTTTCCCCAAATTGGACCACCTACACTCAAATTTCAAAATTAGAGTGCATGTGATGATCGTTTCATCAAATACTCCAAAATGCTTAGAAATTACTCTTAATTGACAGCTGGTTAAAGGAAAAATTCAAAAAAAAAAAAAAAAAAGGAAACCGTGAAGAACCAATGGATATCAAAATCAAAGCACCAACTTCATGATTTTTCATGCAAAACATGGAAAAACCAATGGATTTGTAACCATTTGACGCTGATTTAACATAATTTCAACAACAACAAAAAAGGATCGGAAATTGAAAATGCTCACCGGATCGAACATGTGGGATATATCAGAACAACCTGTGCGTTTAGTATCGCATAGGAGGGATACAAGTTATATTGTGGGATATATCAGCCGATATCGTCGATATTTAAAACATTGGTCATAATGGCCGTTATAAGGCCGATACTTTTTTTAGGGAAAAAAGAAGAAGAATAAGAAAAAGGTTGTAAGTTGTAACAGCCGTTATGGCCCGTAGCATAACGGCAACGGTGGCGACCATTACGGCCCCTGTTATCATTACCGAATACCTTGGTTCCAGGTTGGTGCGCTAAAATTCTTCATTAGAAATCCACATATAATCAAACTTTCAATTACCAAAAACTTCTTATAGCCGCCTTAGTGTGTAGATAATGATCTGATTGTCAAGCACATCATCAATCACTTCATCACGTTGTCGTGGCACTTTAGATATCCAAATCACTTGGTCTTCCTCGTTCTTATCTTCAAGGTGTATGAAATGTGTGGTTAAATCATCCACATTAAATATAGGGTGGATCTTCAACTCAAGTGAAACTCAACGAGATAGTCTTCTCACAATTGCTTCTTGACATCGCCGTTTTGAATAGCTGTAGCATGTTGCGTAGCATTCAACCTTCTATTGTGTGTAGCATAAGTAGCTAGCATGTTGCGTAAACTACACAATACTTCTATTTTTTTATTTTAAAATATGATAAATAATAAGAAAAAAAAATGATGTGAAGTAGGAACTTCATACTTCTTTGACTCAAATTTGATATGAAGCATCCATACTTCTATATTTCCAAAGAGAACACAAAGTGATGCAGGACAGCCCTAAATATGATGCATGCTCATGAACACAATTATTCAGCGGAAATAAAAGCAATAATAATAATGAAATCTAGCATCAATCATCATAAACTAAGAAAATCATAAAGGAAACATGCAATGGGACGGGCCATCATCACAACCGTGGAGTATGGAATTCAATTATTGCTTAGGTTGGACCCGGCGAGGGATGGAACCTCCCGATCTTCCATGGTCATACCCAATCGATCAATGAGGATCACTAGTCCGAAGAACCAGGAGGTATCTCGGATTAGGGATTTGAGAATTTGGGGGTTTAGGGTTCGGATCGATTCTCAAGGTTTAGATCGTGGGGAATAAACAAAACAGAAGTTTAGAAGGATAGTAATAGAAGATGAAATACCTGGAAGAAGTTGGAGGGGCACAAGAAGAATAGAGAAGAAGGAGATCAAGGAAGAAGAAGAAGCACCATGAGAGAGAGAGAGAGGAAGGAGGCAACCAAAGGTTTGCTCTTTTTCATAAATCAACAACTAATCAAAAAGGTTTAGGGCAACACCCTTATAAAATTCGGAATTAGCATAATTACCAAAATACCCCTACTAACAAAATTTTTAAAAAAAGACATTTGCATGAAAAAAACGTACCCACACTAACCCGAAACTCAAATAAGTAAAAAATGCATAAAATAAACTCAAATCTAAGATGTCCAATGCGCTCCAATGATGGTGTGATGAAAGTGGGCCACGATGAACCAATGGTCCGATCACATCATCATCACGATCCAACGGTCTGATCATCTCCTCAAAGCAACTTACACATGTCTTCCCAAGGTGGGGTCTTTTCAAATGTCTCGGACTACATGTGTAAGGTCTTCAATGCTCCTCAATAGTCGTCACGAACGACCCAGGCCTGTCATCATCGAGCCCTAAAGATATAGGTGTCACTTGCCTCATACGCTGATAAACCCTAAGGGGCCTGATGTCCGCATCATTCTCCTCGTCTGAAAAGAACTCGACTCCGACGAGTTAAAACTTTTGTGGCGCTCTAGCAAATCTGAATCAACATTCTGCAACTCCACTTCAGTAAACCACGTAGATTCTGACGGTGGCTTGTTCTTCCATTTGACAATGTATCTTTGGAAACCTCCGTCTCTCGTAAACACTATCTCCTCATCCAAGATTTCCTCAATTTCTTCTTTATGGATATTAGGTGGAGGAAGGGGTGAGAGGGGTTGTGAAATAAAATCAGATAAGGGCCATAAGAGAGATGATGGATCAACGATGGGATGGTGGGAACGGACTAGATCTTCCACATTAAAAGTTGGGTTAATGCCCATTTCAGATGGAAGGTCGATCCGATACACGTTGGACCCAATTTTCTACACAATCTTGAATGGTCCAGCACTACGCGCTTGTAATTTCTTAGCGGAACCTTGTGAGAACCGCTTAAGCCTTATCCTCACCATTACATGGTCTCCTTTTTGAAATTCTTGCAATCTACGATGAGAATCAGTTGAGATTTTAGAATCATCATTGCTCTTATTTATCCGCTGTCTAATATGTGTATGCAAATCATGAATATGGCGTGCGAATGCATTGGCTGACTCTGAAGACCTTTGGATGACAGACATGGGTGACACTAAAGGACACTCTGAAAAATCCACGAACTTGGAATAAACAATCCTATGGAAATAAACAATCCTATGACCTAGAACTTGGAAAACTGAAACAAAAGGACACTTCTCACGGGTGACACACAATTTCTCATTATAAGTATTATAAACAAGGATGATTTTCAGGTATCCCAACACTTGAGAACAAACACTAGTAATACCAAGTCTTGAGCAGATCTTGGCATCAGCCATTATGTCCAAAATGTCATCAAGATATGGGATAAGGACTAAGGTCATCATATCCACCATGACGTGAATACGTCGCATGATAGCATGACACTTGACTGAAGCTTTGTGGACGGTCAGGATATGCCCACTTGTGTGCCACATGCCATTATTCTTGGAAGTGAAAAGACCAGGCATGACACACAAAACAAAACTCCAACTCAAACTTTCCTTATTAAATTCTTCCCCAAGAAGTTTATCAAATTGACACTGCATTTCTATATTTTCTATGGGGTTCCCCTGGTATGGAGGAAAGCTTGACAAGACCAACTTAGGGACAAGATCAATTGTGTGTTGAATGTCCCATATGGGTGAAAATTTATCCCATAAATCATCTGGTGGGATATCACAAGTCATGTGGGTGTCTATCATCATATCCTCACTAGTCTCTTCTTCAATTTCATTTATGTTCACCATGGTAAGAGACATAGATTGGGAGACTGTATCAATTACATCACACATGACACTCGGAAGTGGTGTGGTCTCAAACTCTTCGACCTTTTCATCACTAACACACACTTCGTCATCCTCAACGATGATGAGCGATGCCTTAATTTCTTTCATTTCCTCACTACTGACGTTAGGCACGTACTCTTCCACTTCATAAACATCATGTTTGGATTCTTCCAACTGGCCATTTACCAAGGTATTATCTCGCTTCCAAGGAAATATAATTGGTGTTAAACACTCAAATTGTTCATAAGCCGAGATTTCCTTAATGATAGGTTGGACCACTTTACAAGGAGGGGACCATATTGGTTCTGTGTTTGGATGAGAAGGTGGGGTAACTCTCTTCTGACCCAAGGGCTTTTCACGATAAGAGATGGGAAGATATTTTTCTTTCAAACGCTCTTTCATCTCGTCCCATTGTGAGATCGGGGCTCTCCCAACTTTATCAAGTCGTCGCTCCAAATCTGTCCAAAACGACTTGGCTTGGCCCTCCAATTTCCACTTGGCAAACCTAACTCGACGATAATTTGACATATCATACCAATCAAAAAAATAGTCCAAGTCTTTAAGCCAATCAAGGAAGGTTTGTGGGTCCATGTGACCATTAAAGTTGGCCAAATCATCGGAGTTCGGCTTTCCGTTGGGTCTCGACGGCCACACGACAACACTTAATGGCCCTGAAGATTTCAAACGCCTATACTCCATTCACTACGGGGAGACTACGGACTAGGTGACTCACAATACGAATGCAATGAATTTAAACTACAATGAACTGACACTAATTAATTCTAGATGATGTGACTCAAATCTGGAATTTTTCCAAATTAGGAAACTTTCTAAAATTGGAAAGTTTCTAAAATTGGAAACTGTCTAAATCTGAAAATTTTCCAAATTAGGAAAGTTTCTAAAATTGGAAAGTTTCTAAATCTGAAAATTTTCCAAATTAGGAAACTTTCTAAATCTGGACATTTCCTAAAACAAACCTAAAAATCAAAACCCTAATTGGATAACTCGATCTAGATAAAAACCATGCAAGCCTATTCTCTGATACCAAATTTGATGCAGGACAGCCCTAAATATGATGCATGCTCATGAACACAATTATTCAGCGGAAATAAAAGCAATAATAATAATGAAATCTAGCATCAATCATCATAAACTAAGAAAATCATAAAGGAAACATGCAATGGGACGGGCCATCATCACAACCGTGGAGTATGGAATTCAATTATTGCTTAGGTTGGACCCGGCGAGGGATGGAACCTCCCGATCTTCCATGGTCATACCCAATCGATCAATGAGGATCACTAGTCCGAAGAACCAGGAGGTATCTCGGATTAGGGATTTGAGAATTTGGGGCTTTAGGGTTCGGATCGATTCTCAAGGTTTAGATCGTGGGGAATAAACAAAACAGAAGTTTAGAAGGATAGTAATAGAAGATGAAATACCTGGAAGAAGTTGGAGGGGCACAAGAAGAATAGAGAAGAAGGAGATCAAGGAAGAAGAAGAAGCACCATGAGAGAGAGAGAGAGAGGAAGGAGGCAACCAAAGGTTTGCTCTTTTTCATAAATCAACAACTAATCAAAAAGGTTTAGGGCAACACCCTTATAAAATTCAGAATTAGCATAATTACCAAAATACCCCTACTAACAAAATTTTTAAAAAAAGACATTTGCATGAAAAAAACGTACCCACACTAACCCGAAACTCAAATAAGTAAAAAATGCATAAAATAAACTCAAATCTAAGATGTCCAATGCGCTCCAATGATGGTGTGATGAAAGTGGGCCACGATGAACCAATGGTCCGATCACATCATCATCACGATCCAACGATCTGATCATCTCCTCAAAGCAACTTACACATGTCTTCCCAAGGTGGGGTCTTTTCAAATGTCTCGGACTACATGTGTAAGGTCTTCAATGCTCCTCAATAGTCGTCACGAACGACCCAGGCCTGTCATCATCGAGCCCTAAAGATATAGGTGTCACTCGCCTCCTACGCTGATAAACCCTAAAGGGCCTGATGTCCGCATCACAAAGGAATCCTATCTTTTGTAGGAACCTCTCTTACTGAGGCATAGGAATTTATTGCTCTTATTTCCTTCTTACAGGAAGCCCACATTCCTTCTCCCTCTTTATCAAAGGATTCTATTCGCTAGTCACTGGCTCCTTCTAGAATGTTTTCAATTTGATCCTTCTACAAATCTTTGGCAGCTTCTTCCTTCTCAGCTCCCTGTCATACCAGCTCCGTTTGGTTCTACAGAGCCCCGTCGAAGGTTGCATTGTTCGCATGGTTAGCTGGCAGGAAAAAAATTCTCACAATTGACAACCTAAAGAAGCATGGCATGCAGCTTCTGAATGTCTGCCTCCTCTGTCTTAATGCAGAAGAATCAGTGGATCATCTCCTGCTTCATTGCCCATTTGCAGCTGATATTTAGTGGGTGTTCTCAGGCTAACGGGGATTTCCTGGGTTATGCCTAGCAGTATCGAAGGCCTTTTCAGTGGGTGCTATGGAGAGTCACGAGAGGCGTTGGGTAGAAGAAAGTGGAGGATCATCCTTCTCGCAGTCATCTGGGCCATCTGGGCTGAGCGCGATAACCGTTGTTTTAGAAACTCTTCAGTTTCTGTAGCTGCGGTGTTCTCTAGAGTCCTAGTCATGTTTAGAGACTGGACCCCTTAGTCTCCCCTTCTCTTCTGGATTGGCCTGTTATTTCTCTTTCCCCTGTTGCTTTCTTTCTTTTAGTTTAGTTTCCTTTCAGTTTTTTTTTTTTTAGGCTAGCCTCCTTCCTCTGTTTTTTTGTGTTTTGTTTTTAGGCTAGCCTCCTTCCTCTGTTTTTTTGTGTTTTGTCTTGCTGTTCTCAATAAAATTATCAACTTTCAAAAAAAAAAAAAAAAAAATCTGAGATAATAAGATTAAACGTGAGTCTCCAACATGGCCAATTCCAAGAGCCCAAGTAAAAAAGGAAGGCTGATATCCTGTGGGCAGCTGGTCACACAACTTTTGTCAATCGATCATTTAAAGGCGGACCCCAAATTGCTGGAAAAAAAAATTCTAAGATGATGATGAGTGGATTACATGTGCACCTTTCTCCACACCAAAAACTAATTAATATCAAAATATCATATCATATGAAGGCCTGATTTTTAATTAGCATCAATTATTTGCACTGGTAGAATAAATTTCCAAATATGACTAAAGGAGATGGAAAATGAAGTTAAAGACTCACATCCTGGTCCATTTGTATGTTTGCATCCTCGAGTGTTTTAGCCATGTTGTTCATCAAAGCATATTTCTGATGACCATAGTAGTCCCAAATGCAAACCTGGAATAGGAAAAACAGTAAAAAAAGCTGACACATTAAAAGTTCGATATAAAACATTTAGTAATGAAAGACCACTAGGAAAATGAGTTCATACTTGCTCCAAGATGAGATCAAAAACCTCGCAAGCCTTCCTATGAAGTTCGCCAACTGTTTCCTGCAAAAAACAGTTTGAAGGCTTCAGAGAAAGAACTATTTCTATGCACAATGAATTTATCTATTTGAGTCGAGAACAGCCTAACGTAAGATGGTCCAAATCTAAAAAGCTTTTGTTAGATGGTAACAAAAAGGCACAATAGCTTTTCAAAGATAGAAGCCATCTACTGGTCAAATTATAACAATTGCATTGATAACATAAACCATACAATCTTGCAATGAGATACTTTAGAAACATTGAGCAACCAAAATTAAGGCATTCGAGATATTGAGCCGCCATGAGGAGAAGAACCAACAGGATAAAAATAGCTCAAAATGTTCATTGTCAAGGAATAAAACAAGGTCAGAATCATCTGTGTAACCACACCTTTTTGCTTATTCTGACAACCTCGCGGTCTCCTTTGGGCATCACAAGTAGCTGAAGGCGTAGGGGGTACACCTCTACAGACAACTCCGCCTGTGACAAACCTGAACTGATCGTTTTCCTAGTCACTGTTGGACCTCCTCCATACCTAAAGACAGAGAGATTCAGATTAGCTCATGAGTGCCCCATCAGCGAGGCATCCGACAAGATCAAAGGTCCCAATCAGCATACGTTTGCGATGGGTGTGGTGGAGGAACAATACCTAATAGAACTTCATGAAGCGCAACATAATAGCATTTCTCTATTGCACATTGCATCAATCAGTGCAGAATCCTTATGCATATTATTGCATCGGAATACACGGTTAACATAAAGATTATCTGAAATCATTTGCTACTGTGGAGTATAGATAATCAGGACAGAACATATGACATGGCTTTAAAGAAAATGCCTTTGATATAAAGTAGGATACCAAATTACTGCTTCAATGAATAGCTTATAACAGATGGAAGGATCGATTCCCCCATTAACCCATCTCAAATTTCTCCTCTAACAGTTTGACAACACTTCATTTTTGTATTCATCCCATGCTGCCCCCACCTAGCAGAAAATATGCCCACTACTAATGGAGAATAAAATGCTATAACCCGCATTCCTAGACCACGAAAGCAAGAAAACCTGTAACTGATTCAGTAGTAGGGTTCCTGGATGGGTAATTTGTCTACGGTTGAGAAGAGATCGAGTGCATGAACAGGAGATATAGCATGTATCAAGTAATCTTGTTGTGACAAGATTCAAATTTGAAATTTCTCATTCTACAATAAAAATATATAATATGTAAGGGAAAGGAACAAGTAGAATGTCTACCAAATTCAGAGTAGAATCATATAAACACTTTATTATGCAGAACATAATAAGTATCAAAATGGCATCAAAGGCAGCAAGTTCACATATCATGAGAAAACGTATAAAATTGCAAGGCAGACCACAAATTCATTGGAACAAAAAATTGTCCCCTATTAAACAATGGTAAGAACAGCTGTAAGCCATCTGTTTTGCATTTCTCCATTTGAACTCACCAAGCATACAGTTGCTTCCAAACTTCTTGAGGTAGCAATATATAGTCACGCCCTTCTGTTAGAGCATCATGAAGCTCTACTGCGGCATTGGAATCCTCGGATGCCGCATCATAAATTAAATCAGAATTATCAATAGCAGAAGGCTTCTTAGGAGGACTCGAACCAACCGATTCGCGATAATCTGAGCCATAAAATGGTCCACCATTTGTGGTAGTTGCCATGTCTTGGTTCACATATTCAACCCAATGTTGCCACCATCTGTTCACAACCAGTTGAAAGAAGCATATAAGAGATCTGCTTGCCATTGTGGGAAAAGAAATCAATTAGAAGTTATCTATGATGATCAAGCAAGTCAAGTTGAAACAAGACTTCTTCTTTTTCAAGTGCAGTTCAAACAAATCCAGGAAAAAAAAATGATGCTCTTGATGATTTGTTGAATCAAGGAATCAACTCCAGTGGCATAAAGATCATTCCCAGGGGTATTAAAAAAAAATCACAATCAGAGAACAATTCAAAAATGCCAAGATATCCATGAAATGCTTTCGAAGTTCGTGAAATATCATCATCATTGTAGCCTTGCCCCAGCTTTGGCTCAAATGAAAGTGCATTCCTCACATTCAAATGTCTCATTATAAACAATCCCCACTAAGAAATTAGTGAAAACAACTGCTTCTACAGAACTTGAAGGCCTACACAAGCGGGATTCCTTTTTTGTGAATTGAGTGTTTATTGCAAAAAAAAAAAAAAAAAAAAGGAAAGGAAAAAAAGAAAGAAAGAAAGAAAAAGAAGAAGATGAAGAAGAAAAGGATGAAACCATTAAAGTGGATCAAACTACAAAATTAGCTTTTACCAAACTAAATGACAATCAGTGGCCCACAGAGGGGTTCACCCTTGGCAGCTGGCACATCCATGATGGGCTCAGATGGTTGATGGTGAATCAGTTGGAGGACCATTGCACAAAGGGGATGCAGATGGCGAAGATGACATAGAGTGGAGGTGCAGTTCTTCAGTTGAATGGTTGGGTTATCTGAACCATGAATCTAGTTAACATTATTGGATGGATGATTGTACAAAACAACATGATGAATTAGTCATGAGCCATGACCATAGATTTCCCCCATTGATCATTGTCCAACGACCATTTTCTTAACTGTCCATGAAGACTACAAATGGAGCAGCTAGGATTACCAAGCCAATGTTATTAATTATGCATCTCTTCCATCCACAATTGCCCAGCTATGCAGCCAAGTGGGCCTCATCATTAATGGGCCTGATGCTGGACCTCAAGCACTATTGAAGCCGTAGTCACTAGGAAACCAGTTTCACCTAGCAGAAGCCTATGCCTCTCGCTTTTCATTTCCACGTCGGTTCACACATCTGCATAGCCACTATAACAAACGTCCGACTTGAGGTATTTCTCAGAACCGTTTCCAAATTGGTTTCTCGCTCTGGCAACTACTGTTGAAGCAAAACATCCTCCCATAAGATATTCTATTTTCTGCTAAAGAAATGCGAATGGAATATGTACAGCTACACCTGCCAAGAGACTCACACCAACAGGTCATGCATGTGAATGCAGTCCGTTCATTAGGCAGAATGTGTGGCCCACCTGATGACCACATCGGCCTTGTTTGCAACTGTGTGGCCCATCCAACCCGCATGCTTATGGGAAAAATGCCGCAAGTCCCTTGGCGATTACCAAACCGGTACCAAATCTCTCCTATTCGACGACAGTAAAGATCCGTTGTCTACAATCTACACTTTAAAACTTCGAACGAAACGGGAAAAGATCACGTGTTTAGAACCCTAGATTTCTCGAGCGTCCGAACCATCCGATGAATGATGAAATGCAACTGCATCTGGGATTATTCTGTCCATTTTTCTAGAAATGATGGAGCAAAAGCAAGACGAAAACCCTAGAAATGTCTGAACGGATTTTGTAAGATTTTGAATGAAATGAGAGAAATCATGAGATGAAGAGAGAGGGATTCGATTGCCTGAGACTGATGAGATAGAAGAGATCTCCTTCTTTGGATTGGGCTTGAGCAGCGATCGTGATGTCTCTGATGACAAGCCGTTCTTCTTCTGGGGTTAGGTCTGAGCCCTCCATCTGCTGCTGCTGCTGAGACCTGTCGACGGAGCTTTAGCTGTTTTCTCCCCTAGTGCTG
Organism: Liriodendron chinense; assembly: GCA_003013855.2. Taxonomy (NCBI): domain Eukaryota; kingdom Viridiplantae; phylum Streptophyta; class Magnoliopsida; order Magnoliales; family Magnoliaceae; genus Liriodendron; species Liriodendron chinense. The sequence goes on along the minus strand of PVNU02001227.1, from coordinate 22,166 downwards.
GTGGAGTGGTGGGAGAGGCAGGCTAACCTAAATGTAGGGATTTGTTTGGGCTTGCGCTTGGGGTGTAACGAGCTTAGCCTGCGCACACCTTTATGTAAGGACAATGCTTGCGTGCCTCCCGGACTAACACTGTAACGTATGGGTTTTATCCAAGGCTCACGTGGACCCCATCACAGGAAACAGCAGTAATAATGACATTTACTGTTGGAAACTTCCCAAGGCTTATCATGATAGGCTTATCGTGATGGCTAATTGCCATCCGAACCTCTGATCATAAAAGGTCACATAGATGTGACTAACAGGGGGGGAGGGGTACTAACAGTGGTGTGTGTACAGTAACTCAACAAAAAAAAAAAAAACGTAAAAGTAAATACGATCAGGTGGACAACACTACACAAAACGATGGCAATTGAACACCTACCATTAAAAACTTCCTTAGGCACACCATACATAATACTTACTTGCCATCCAACCCAATAAGGTCACATAGACATGTGTCTGCCTGCTAGACCAATTGAAAGATGCCTTGGCGTTTCAACAGCTGGCTTGCTAGCCCAACAGCGGATTGTCTGCTAGCCCATCTGGTAGATGCCTAGGCGTTTCAACTGCTGGTCTCAATTTTGAAATCCACTAACCCCACTAGTGGGTGGGAGCATCGAGTGATTGACTGGGGTGGGTGCGTTGCACATCTAATAGGGTGTGTCCATGTGTGCATTGCATGACTAACCCAAAAAATAATAATAATAATAATAAATAAAAGATGCCTTGCCATTTCAACACCAGGTCTTAGGTTCAAATGTCAAGGAGACATACTAACCCAGTGGGTGGGTGCATCATGTGACTAATCATATGAGTGCATCGCATGACTAATCCTGTGAGTGCATTGCACAGCTGATAGAGAGTGGGTGCGTTACATGACTAAAAAAAAGGGGTTAGTAGACATGAACAAAGGGGAAAAAATCAAATATCAGCTTGATCTAAAACTTATGCAGCCCACAGTAAGTGTCTAATGGTCAATCACAATCGTTTCCTAAAGCATGGTGGTTACTTTAAATTTGGATCTACTTCTTTTTCATGCTCTAAAATAAATTGAAAAAACTTATAAAGGGTGTGGATATGATACACATGCATTAGAGGGGATGTTGATTGGGTACTACTTGGCCCATCATGATCTCAGCAGACACAGGGGCTCTGAGGGGCCACCATGATCCCTTCTTTTTCATGCTCGAAAATAAACTGAAAAAACTTATAAACGGTGTGGATATAATACACATGCATTAGAGGGGGATGTTGATTGGGTACTACTTGGCCCATCAGTAGCTCAGCAGACACAAGGGCTCTGAGGGGCCACCATGATCTATTGGGTACTACTTGGCCCATCATGAGCTCAGCAGACTGTTCATTTTTTATTTTTTTAGGATGTAAGTCCCAAAATGAGGCAGGTCCAAGGTTCAAGTGGTGGGATTAAACACCTACTATTGAAAACTCCTTGAGGGCCATGGAAGTTTTGAATCAAGTTAATATTTGGTTTTTCCCTTCATCCAGGCCCATTTGACCTTATGAACAGGTTGGATGGCAAATAAACATCATCATAGGCTTTATTAGGTTTCAAAAGCAATAATCATTTTCATTGCTGCTTCATGTGGTATGGTCCACTTGAGCCTTAGATCTTCCTTATTTTTTGGTTTATATTATGAAACAATGTGAAAAAATTAAATGAACGCGTAGATAAAACCTATACATAAGGCCCCTGGTAGCCCTAACCTCTGCCGAGCTAAGGACAGGCTGGGTAGTACCAATCCGCGTCCAGCGGGAGGAGTGGAGATATATTTTTCACTTGCACCTTGGGTTGGGACTTGGGACGAGCTTAACATGCGCACACCTTCGAGATAAGAGGTTTTTTTTTTTTTTTTTTTTTTTTTCTGAAAGGTAAGACGAGAAGGTTTTCCAAGCCCTGCCCATTCACACGTGCAAATAATATGGCACACGTGTAAGTGATCAGATCTTTCCACGGAGTGGGGTACACTTTTTAGATTTCCACCCTATAACTCTAATTGTTTCACTCTTGGGGTGGGCCACAGCATACAGAACAAATGGACGGCTAAGATAATTATTTTAAGGGGCCTTTTATTTTGTCACGCTTTTCACCACTGAAGAGCCAAACAGCCTCGTGTTTTAGAACTAAAGATCCAATGTGTTCCCACCAGACGAAAAGGATTGGATTCTTCATGCTTGTGCTATATTGGCACGTTTGCATGTGCCATCCGCATACAAGAGCCAACATCAAGCACTTGTAACCGAATTTTCCTACAGAATTTTTTTTTAACATACATCTCACACCGTTCATGCACACCTCCAAACTTATGCGGTAGTGGTATTTCACCATCTATGGGTACTCAAATCGTGCTGAAACTCTTGGGGGTCTACCACCGAGGTAAGGATAAGGACCCAAACGTTTGGCCTAAGTGTGGATAGTTTCTTTCCTTACGGGCATCAAATGTTTCAGTCAAGTGGAACCAACGAAAAAACATGCCAACAGCTGGAAAAATTATTCTAGCCATCCAAGGCATTCTATACAATATATGGCTGGCCCACTTACGAGTGAAGTGGCTTTTTATCTTGGATGACCTCATCTCCATGGCCATGGGACTTTTGTGGGCCCACTATGATATCTTATCCACGTCTTTTGCCCATTTTGTTAGCTCCTTTTAGGGGATGTGGCCAGAATCGAAGCATATTCAAAGGCTAAAGTGAACTGCACCCTAGTAAACAGTGGGAGTTGAACATAATAGGATCAAGTTGATATTTGTGTTTTCCCTTTATCTGTTTCTTTCTGTGTGAACTTATAAGTTGGATGGCAAATAAACATAATAGTAGCCCTAGGAAGGTTTCAATGGTGGATATTGTCCCTAACTATTTATGTGGTGTGGTCAACTTGAATTTTAGATATGCTTCATGGGTTCTTGCCCTAAAATGAGCTGGCAAAGCAAATAAACAGCTTGGATCGTTGTGCCCCGCAGTGTATGGTCACCACAAAGGTCTGTGGTGGTAGGGTCATCACGCAATCTACCTCCCTTATCTTCAGGCCAAGAGATGCAAATAGTATGGCCCACCTAAATGTGTGTTAGGCATGTCGGCTTGTGTGTTTCACTCTTTAAGAGGCACCATTAGAGCAAAAACTGTTTTTTTTTTTCAAGTGAACCATGATACAAAAGTAAACCAAGAGCTAGAACTTCTTTTTTTTTTTCTAGCCATCTATTGGCCCCCTGCAATATGGGGGCTGGACCAATGCCTTATTGACATGTGTACTTGTGGATAGACATCTCTCCACATGTGGTAGCCACAACAAGGGTTGTTGATGGGCTTGACCCACATGGGCATCTGGCTAGGCAAATACCACTGGAGCAAATATTTTAGGCCCATGATATAGGTTTGGGCTAAAGTATTAAAGCTTGTTTAGTTTCAAGTTGAGCTTGGGCTATCCTACGCCCAACCCGGGCCCATATATAGAGGGGAGGTTTCAAGTTCACATTGCCAACCACTATTGCTTTTTTATCCAACGGCGCACATTTTTTCATTTTTTATTCTTGCGACTCATTCTTGCGACTAAGAGGGGGATTATGAGCTTAGGTCGGATTAGATAATCCTCAGGTCTAGTAAAGATAACTAAAGATGTATATGGGCTCATTTGGATGAGAGTAACTGAAGGAAAGTTAAGGGAACTGGTAGTAAACGAAGGTAAATAGAATTTGAAGTATGTTTGGATAAGAGTCAATGCATGGAAATGAAATGAAATAGGAGTAAAAATGAAATCATTTCTATTGTGGAAGATTTGGGAGTAAATGGGGTGAATTACCTTTTTGAGCTCTCTTGGAATTTCACATGAGTAAACAAAGGCGCCGCTATGCATATGTCCTCCATACATGGGGCAGATTGATGATACTTCGAAATAATTTAATTATTGGCTACAACACTAAAATCATACCAATAGAATGATCTAAACCGTCCAAAGGTTGGCCATCTAAATGGATGGTTGAAAAATGTTCACAAGTTGCTTGTTTGTAGCCCACATGAGGCTCAAAATTTTCTCATTTTTTTGCTAAAGTATATATTTCAATGAGCTTATTACAATCGTTATGTTAAATATCGCATATGTACACTAATATGAAATTTTTAAAAATGATTTGTTATATCACATATGTTCCTGTAATATATTGAAAAATTCCATTATATTCTAATTCCTCCAATCCAAAACAAAATATTTGAATTTTAAATACATTTCATATACTCCCATCTAAATATAATTGAGCAAGTCATTTGCTCCCAATTCATTTAACTCCAATTCCATTTTCAATTCACATCCATTTACTAGCTCTCAAACAAACCCTATATTTAATCATATAAAAGAAGCCAGCATGGCATACATGCATGAGTTGAACCAAATGATAGTTATTTTCATTTTAAATGAAAAAGGACACATGCATTTAATCAATTAAAGAAAAGCTTGCAAGAACTGCGATATTTTCTCTACTCTCTCTCACATATATCCTCTTCATATGAGTTATCATTCACACTTCTCTCCATCAACCACACTACTAAAGATGTTCAGATTGTGTTTCTCGCAACTCTCACTCTCCTTGTTCACCCTCTTATAAACAACTCCATAAAGCCACCTTAAGACCTTAGAAAAAAATGATGAGGTATTTTCATTGGTTTTCATTTTCTCCTTAATACGGGAAGCAATTGTTTGTGTAATGAAATGGTAGGTCCGGACCATTTATCTAGTGGGACCTACCATTTTTTAGGATGCACAATCTAATATAGAGCAGGCCATGGATGATTTCATGGCCTAGATGGAATAAAGGAAGGTCAATCAGAGATGAAAGTGATCCGGACCATCAAAGTTGTAAAACAGTCGTAACTCGCAATCCAGGATGAGTTATGGGATGTAAAATATATAATTTTGTTGGGTTAGGAGCCCCACAACGGAAGCATTAAATGCAGGCAAGGAACACACAACAAGAGCAATCACATAAGAAAATCGATACACACAAGAGGCAATTCAATTTTTACGTGGAAAAATCCCTCACAGGTAAAAAAAAATCTACTAGTTGTTTAGATGTTTGCAAAATTTAAAATTATAAAAACTTCACATTTGAAACTCCTTTCAAATATACGGTGTTTACAGGTAACTTCTAGCTACAAGTAGGGAGAGATCACTATCTGTAAGCCTCTTTTAAAGAATAAAAAATTTTAATAATTAGACCCCTAATCAAATCATCTGTAATTTAAAATACAACAAAATGACACGATTATAAAATGCCCCATAATTTATAAAGTGTTTACAACTTACAGAAGATTTACAGACAATTATGATCATCCAAACAATCACTGTACATTCACTTCTTTTTTGCTTCTTCTTTAAAGATGGGCAACTTTCATTTGTACCAACGACCATAAAACAAAGGAGTTGATATGCCATATACAGCTCGTGGAAGTGTGATTATTAGCAATGCATGCGCATACAAATTGAACATGTGGCATATGATAACTTTTAAATTAAAATTTTCAAAACTAGAGAACTATAATAGGTGGACCGCAATCATCTACAACACATTTTTTTTTTCTTTTGCAGCATAAAAAACACCATAGTTTCATGAGAGCTCTCCACATTGTATATGTATTATGAAGTTTTGTCCTTTATGGTAGAGCATAAAATTACCTTAATCCATAACTCAGGCGGATCACACCATTAAAAAGTGGGAAATGAATGATAAGCCTGTGTGTGTGTGTGTGTGGCCACTATGGCATGTTCTTTCTTTAAACGTATGAATTAAGGGAAACTCATGAGTGACATAGATTGCTGGCGATCCTCCCCGCAAGTAGGGCACATCATGATGTTTGTGTTGGAGAGTCTTTAAACCAACGCATGGATTGGGTGCTTAGATCGGTCGGACAATTGGTCTGCCCAGATGCGAGGAGGAAGACTGGACATGTTTTAAGTGCTTAGACCGATCGGCCGACCGGTCTATAGTGGGCTCCGACCGGTTGGTGGTGAGGCAGCGTTGGTGATGTTTCTCCCTGGACTGTTTGGTGCAAGGTGCAACCGGTCAGGTGACCGGTCAACTGTGCACGCGGTTTCTTGCGCATCACACGGTAGTGCGTAAGAAGCTTCTATTTTCGGGTTTCCTACTATATATATGGGATGTATCTATACTTAGATTGTATCCTAAGGTGTCCAATGTTTCTTATTCGTGTTAGGAAGAGGGGAGAGGTGTGTGTGAGAGAGAACTTGGGGTTTTTTCTATTTATTCCTTGCTTGTGGGCTGTCAATCTCTGTAATCTTCTGTTATTCATAGTGGATTGCTTTGTAACGTAGATTTTTACTTGTTGAGGGATTTTTTCATGTAAATTCGGAGTCTCTTGTGGTGAATGCTTGTGTGTGGCTTGATTGCATCTTATGTGCTAGTTTGATCTCTAATTGCTCCACGCGTTTTGGCTTCCGCTTTTGCTGCTGATTTTCCCAACAAGTGGTATTAAAGATAAAGTTGGAGTAGAGTAGATTTTTGGATCTGAGATGAGAAGATGGGATCGAGCGCAAGGTTCGAGTTAGAGAAGTTCTCCGGGAAGATAACTTTAAGCTATGGAAGATGAATGTTGAATCATTCCTGGTTCATCAAGGGCTTGATGAAGCTCTTGGAAAGCGACCCGAGACTATGAAAGATGATGAGTGGATGATGCTGACAAGAAGGCTAGAACCTCAATCCTGATAAACCTTACGGATGATGCTCTCTATCATGTTATGAAGGAGAAGACTGCGGTTAAAACGATGGCCAAGCTAGAGAAGGTTTATGCTAAGAAATCTCTAGAGAACCGCATGTATGTGTTGATGCAGTTGTTCACCTTGAGGATGACTAAGGGAATTGAGGTGGAGGACCACCTGAGTATGTTCATTAGGTTGGTTTGTAGGTTGGTAAAGATCGATGAACCGATGAAGGATAAGTATCAAGCATGCATCCTATTGAATTCTCTTCCAGACTCATATGAGTCGTTCAGGGAGTCTGTGTGCACAGGGAAGGAAACCATAAATGTCGAGACCGTTATCTCAGCTCTTCAGTCAAAGGCGATGAGAAAGAAAAGCATTTGCGTAGCTTCTCGTTATTCCTCTGAGGCACTGGTTATGAGGGGAAGAAATTATGAGCATGGAGGATGTTTAAAATCGGGATTTAGGGCTAAGGGCAAAGGGAAGGCTAAGGTGAAGTGCTGGAATTATGGACAAAAGGGCCACACGAGAGGAGATTGTCAGAATTCCAAGTTGAAGCAAGAGAGGTATGAAAATTCTTCTGGAGAGGGAGCCAATAATGTAGATGACGGTGGCGATTTATGTGAAGTTCTGACTATATATAGCAAGGGATCTCACGGTAGTGAGTGAATCATAGATTCAAGGGCTTCATGTCACGTATGTCCTGACCGGAGTTTATTCATGACATACAAGGAGTATGGTGGTGAATCGGTGTTTGTGGGCAATGGATTCGCTCATAAGGTTGTGGGTATTGGTACTGTGCGCGTCAGGATGTTCGATGGGGTCGAACGAGTCCTGAAAGATGTGAAGCATGTTCCCAAGATGAAGATGGATATGATTTCTCTTAGAGCACTCGAGGCGAAAGGGTGCGTGTTTATCGGCCACGATCGTTGTTGTGAAGTGATGAAGGAGGCACTCATGTGTATGAATGCACGGAGGTGTGGCTATCTTTACATGTTGATCGGGAGCATAATTCACGGTGGAGCTGTAAGACCCGTACCCTGAAGTGCCCTCCGTACGTTTAGTTTTCGGTATCGGTACGTCCCGGACGGACCAGATTAGCGAGCCTTAATCGCGACCCTGATTTAGTATCGCAACGACCCAAGACCTATACCCCGGCGACCGCGTAGGCGCTGCGATTCCAACGCCGCGCGGCACGCCTCATTGCGATACCCGGTGTGTGAGATGCGTACTTTTGAGCAATCCGAGTTAGGCCGCGCAATGCGCGTGTGGTGTGGGCCCCACTTGTACAAATCCCAACAACATGTCAAATCAATCACCCTCACCCTCACCCATACCCCTATCATTACCCTAGCTTACACACACCATACCTATCCCATTCCTCTCTCACCAAAGTCAACTCCAACCCATTCCTCCCATGTCCTCTTCCATCATCATCATCATTACATCATGCACCCCCCTCTTCCCATACAAGAGCCATACGTAGGGGGGGTGGCCTTCTCATATTCCAAGATTTGAGAGAGAGAGAGAGAGAGAGAGCAAGAGAGAGAGAGAGAGAGAGAGATAGAGAGAGAGAGATTTGAGAGATTGAGTGAGTTTAGAGAGAGATTTAGAGGGAGATCAAGAGAGAAAGAGAGAGGTTGAAGGAGGAGATCAAGCTTGGAGGACCTCGATCATCATCCGGACCGTTCGATCGGCAATCCAACCGTCCAACCATCATAGTGAGTGCAAACTTCCCCCCCTTTTTTTCTCGTTTATCTTTCATTTTCTTTTCTTGGGCCCACCTTGTGATGGGCAATGACATGGATGGGCTGGTCATCAGGAATGGGCCCCACGTACTTGTAATAATAATAATAATGTTAAAAAAAAGGAAGAATGAAGAGATGGCCGCTGGACAGCCAGCGTCCAGAGGACGCTGCTGCCAAGCAGCGCTGGGGCGAAGCCCCTTTTGGGAATTGACGGTTGCCCCCACTCGTGGGACCCACCCTGATGTATGGACTAAATCCACACTGTCCGTCTGTTTATCCAGCCCATTTTAGGTCTGGACACCAAAAATGAAGCAGATCCAGATCGCAGGTGGACCACACCACAAGAAACAGTGGAGGCAAGGATGCCTATTGTCAAAGCTTCTTGGGCCCACCGTGACATTTGTAGACTGTTCCACCTGCCCAATATTGGGCTCATTAGGTCCCCAAGGAGCTGAATAATCTGATGAGCGGAGTGGATCGTCTCCAAGTGGGCCCCACTTGATATAAACTAAGAAAAAAAAAGAAAGAAAAACAAAAAAAAAATGGTTGGGACGCTGGACGTTCACAGCGCCAGAACGCTGGAACAGTCCAGCGTCACCTGGACGGTTGAATGGGTCCCCACTCGTGGGACCCACCTTGATGTTTGTGTTCCATCCACACCGTCCATCTGTTTCTCCAGTCCAGTTTAGGGCTAGGGCCCAAGTACGAACCAGATCCAAATCTTAAGCGGACCGCACCACCTGAAACAGTGGAGATCATGACTTCTACTGTTGAAATTTCTCTGGCCCATCTTTCATTTTGTAGAACCTATAAGCTGTCCAGTATAGGGCTCATTGAGTACCCCACGAGCTGGGGAACCTGATAGACGGAGTGGATCATCCTCTTGTGGGCCCCACTGGGCGAAAACCATAGAAAAACAAAAAAAAAAAAAGAAAGAAAGAGAGAAAGGAAAGGAGGGGCGTCCGGGCGCTGGGCGTACCAGCGTCCACGGACGCTGGCTCGTGCTGCCAGCTGAGGCCCACTCGTGGGTCCCACCATGATGCATGTGCTATATCCACACCGTCCATCCATTTGGGGAGATCATTTTAGGGCATGAACCCAAGAATGAGTCAGATCCAAGTCTCAAGGGGGGCCCACCACAGAAAACAGTAGGGACAGTGACCCTACCGTTGAAACCTTCCTAAGGCCTACCATGATGTTTATTTGAGATCCAACCTGGTCATAAGCTCACACGTGTGTTGGCTGGGCTGCCCAGCAGGTGGCCCACTAGTGGGACCCACCTAGAATGTATGCGCTTTATCTATTCCGTCCATATGTTTGTCCAGCTCATTTTAGTGGCTGAGCCAAAATTTAAGCATATCCAAACCTCAAGTGGACCATGCCACGGAAACAGTGGGAATAATGATCTCCACCGTTGAAATCTTCCCAGCCCTACAGTGATGTTTATTTGTCATTCAACCTATTTATAAGATCACATTTATATGGATGAATGGGGAAATAAAAATATTTGTTTGATTCAAAACTCTTGGGACCCATTTGGGTGCTACGCTCTGTGGGTCCCACCACAATGTATCTGTTTTATGTATGCCGCCCATCTGTTTTTCCATATTATCTTAGTCCATGGGCCCTCCAAGAAAAGATGAGGTAAATACAAACCTTAAGTGGACCACATTGTAAGAAACCGTGGCCATTGATGCCCACCTTTGAAACCTTCCTTGGGGCCATTGTAATGTTTATTTATCCATCTAACTAAAGGTGATGGGGCCCAACTTTGGGTCCCACCTTGATGAATGTTGGGTATACCTTGTCATTCTTCTTGACAGGGGTGTGGGCCCAGTTTTGGGTGGGCCACACGTAAAAATAAAGGTGATTGAATGCCTACCATTGGAAACTTTACAGGACCCATCTGTTATGTTTATTTGCCATTCTCCTTGTTCATAAGTCACCCAACCATGGGTGGGGTTCCACACGTGTGGTGTGCGGGCCCCACCATGGTGTTTGGTTGCCATCTCACTTGATTAGTGGGAAAGCACAAATATCGGGTTGATCCCAAACTGTCGGGGCCCATTGATGTATGTGGCTCCCCCACTCCTTTGTACGGTTATACCCAACCACGGGTCCACCTTGTTATGCACGTGTTCTATCCACGTCAGCCATTGGCCACTATGGTGCGATATGTATGTTGGTCATCCCTTAGGACCGCCTTAAATTTGTGCTTGATCCAAACCATCCAAATGAATGGACCCTAGCATGTTATGTACAGGATGGCCTTAGAACCACCTTAGTGTGTGTGTTCGAATGACCGCATTGTCCATCCCGTGGATCCACCTTGATGATTAGTTGTGTAAACCCTTATTGAAAGGTCATCCTTAGAGTTTGCTCGATCCAAGTCACAGGGCTACCTTCTTAAACTCAAATTGTTGAGCCGTCTTGTCAATTCACCTTGTTAACTCACCATGTTGACCTGCCTTGTCAACCTGCCTTATTGACTCACCTTGTTGACTCACCATGTTGATTGATCTTGGTAACTCAGCTTGTATACTCATATGACTCACCCCTTCTACCCTTGTACCCAACTATTAAAGACCACCATATTGTGTATATCCCGTCCACACCGTCCGTTTACCTTTAGGGCGAGTGTGGGGCTCACCCTCGACGTTCGTATGTCATCTAGGCCATCCATTATATGGAGCCTATCTTGTAGTATGAGGTTAGACCTGTCGTCCCTTTTTGGACCTCATTGTATTGACCATCTATCTCAGATTACCCTACCATGTATGATTCTCTGCCATGACCTGTCTATCTTGCAACCCGTTCTATGACATTCCTTTTAAGGACTATTATTGTGTTTATCTCAACTGTACTACAGGATTATGGGTCTCGGCATTATTTTGGGTATTCTACTCTTGCCGCCCAAGTAGGTTCTACCTTTAATGTGTCGGTAATGTTTTCAATCATTTTCTTTCCATTTGGGTTATCTGAATATTGAAGGTTAATCCACACCGTTCAGTTGTTGGACCGTCTGTGTTGTTATATACCATCCATTTAGAGTCTTATCTCTTTATGTTTGCTTGTAATATAGTGAATTATCTTTTTATGCTATTTTTAGTATGTCTGTTGCCACACGTAGTGTTATTTGGAATATTCTTATGCGATCTATATAGTATTGCTTTGACGATCACTATGCATGTGTAATGAGTATGCATCCCGAATCACCATTGTTAGTTGGGGACCACTGGGGCATAAACGCATTCATAAAGCATTCGAGATGTAGTCGCGCAAATGTAATTCACGTGCTCTCTATCGTAAACCTCTCTAATAGGTATGGGACTATTCGAGGACAGGAATCTATCATCCTGACTTACATTGTATGGTAGGCATAACTTAGCATACCTTGTAGCCCTTGGTGCGAGATTCCCTGGCTAGCGACATCCCGCACTATGACTCGATCACTCATATGTGTCCCCTCATCTTAATCCTATCTCAAATAAGTTTGACTAGATTGATTTATAGCCATCGTGGTAGATGGACTACTTGTTGGCACTCATACTGTATACTTGACTCATGCATTATGAATGCTTGGCTCATCTGATTATCTTGTATCAACCGGCCATATCGGTCGTGATTGTCGTGCAAGTCATTACCAGCTGACGGTGACATTGTGTTTGAGACCTTATAGTTTTATGGTGCTCTTTGGAGACTTGCACGGGCATGTCGTCCCACGTTTGTATGCATGGTTGCATTTCGCACCGTCTGCTTGTGCCGCATATAGCATGGTTACTACGTTGCAACCACAGCTCCATCGTGGTTTGCAGAACACCGGAAATATGTGATCTTTAAACTGGATGTTAAAGATGTCCCTGGGTGAAAGTCCCTGATCCCGTTGGTACCAAGGTGGGTGCTCCATTCAAGGACCAGGTGGTTTAATCATACACCAGTATGCCGAATACCAAACGGCGGTGTTTTCCACTACATGTGGTCAGTTTGGAAGGAGGTCTGACCTAACCTGCCGGAAGAGTGTTGGCAAAGTCGGTTGAGTTTGACCAGCTGTGAGTAGGTCCGCTATTGCACCAGATAGGCTTTGGCATTCTACTGGTGAGTAGTGAGGTCTGTGAGACCCCGGTGATGTTCCGTTTCAGAGATGGTATTGGTATCAGTGATGTGATTGATGTTCTGTATGGTGTGGTGTGACGCCTCACCCAGGGACACGATATTGTCCGCTTTGGCCAAAGGCCTCACGGCTTTGCTCTCGGGGTTGCCCCCAAAACGCGTCTGTCCAATTAAGGAAGATATTGTCCGCTCTGGTAGCCCCGACCGACTGGAGTGCTATTTTCGAAGAGGGTCCGGGTCAGACGTCACACCTCAACCCACACTCGGACCACAGCCCGGATGAACCACCTCACGGGTTTGTTCCTGCCTAGCGGAAGCACATGGTAGCCCATGGCTACCCACTCACAGAACGCGTCGTATCCATATGGTGGGAACTCCACTTATAGCCCAGTCCGAAGGCCACTCCCTTTCCGATGTGGGATTGCGTCCAAGGCCCTACCAACTGGAGCCATATTTTCGAAGCCCGACCAATCCCCAACGGGGACCCAGATACAACCCTGGCTCGGACCACAGCCAGGCTGCACAAGGACCCTCCCCCCCAACGGGAGACAGAGCGACCCCGCTCTGATACCATCTGTGACGCCCCACCCAGGGACACGATATTGTCCGCTTTGGCCAAAGGCCTCACGGCTTTGCTCTCGGGGTTGCCCCCAAAACGCGTCTGTCCAATTAAGGAAGATATTGTCCGCTCTGGTAGCCCCGACCGACTGGAGTGCTATTTTCGAAGAGGGTCCGGATCAGACGGCACACCTCAACCCACACTCGGACCACAGCCCGGATGAACCACCTCACGGGTTTGTTTCTGCTCAGCGGAAGCACAAGGCCACACACCCACAGAACGCGTCTGTACAGGGAAGGTGAGAACCGCACATATAGCCCAGAATCAGGGCGCTCATCCATCCGATGTCGGACTAACCTCACCCAGGCCCTACCAACTGGAGCGCTATTTTCGAAGCCCGACCAGTCCCCAACGGGGACCCGGATGCAACCCACGCTCGGACCACAGCTAGGCTGCACTAGGGCGCTAGAATCCCCCACCCTCAGGGCAGAGCCGCCCTCGGCTCTGATACCACCTGTAACGCCCCCACAAACACTGTACAGATATTGTCCGCTCTGGGCACGCACGCGCGCCCGCACGGTTTTGGTCCCGAGGTTTCCCCCAAAACGCGTCTGTCCAATTAAGGAAGATATTGTCCGCTCTGGTAGCCCCGACCGACTGGAGTGCTATTTTCGAAGAGGGTCCGGATCAGACGGCACACCTCAACCCACACTCGGACCACAGCCCGAATGAACCACCTCACGGGTTTGTTTCTGCTCAGCGGAAGCACAAGGCCACACACCCTATTCTAGCGCCCCAGTGCAGCCTGGCTGTGGTCCGAGCGTGGGTTGCATCCGGGTCCCCGTTGGGGACTGGTCGGGCTTCGAAAATAGCGCTCCAGTTGGTAAGGCCTGGGTGAGGTTAGTCCCACATCGGATGGATGAGCGCCCTGATTCTGGGCTATATGTGCGGTTCTCACCTTCCCTGTACAGACGCGTTCTGTGGGTGTGTGGCCTTGTGCTTCCGCTGAGCAGAAACAAACCCGTGAGGTGGTTCATCCGGGCTGTGGTCCGAGTGTGGGTTGAGGTGTGACGTCTGATCCGGACCCTCTTCGAAAATAGCACTCCAGTCGGTCGGGGCTACCAGAGCGGACAATATCTTCCTTAATTGGACAGACGCGTTTTGGGGGCAACCCCGAGAGCAAAGCCGTGAGGCCTTTGGCCAAAGCGGACAATATCGTGTCCTTGGGTGGGGCGTCACAGATGGTATCAGAGCGGGGTCGCTCTGTCTCCCGTTGGGGGGGAGGGTCCTTGTGCAGCCTGGCTGTGGGCCTTTGGCCAAAGCGGACAATATCGTGTCCCTGGGTGGGGCGTTACAGGTGGTATCAGAGCCGAGGGCGGCTCTGCCCTGAGGGTGGGGGATTCTAGCGCCCCAGTGCAGCCTGGCTGTGGTCCGAGCGTGGGTTGCATCCGGGTCCCCGTTGGGGACTGGTCGGGCTTCGAAAATAGCGCTCCAGTTGGTAGGGCCTGGGTGAGGTTAGTCCCACATCGGATGGATGAGCGCCCTGATTCTGGGCTATATGTGCGGTTCTCACCTTCCCTGTACAGACGCGTTCTGTGGGTGTGTGGCCTTGTGCTTCTGCTGAGCAGAAACAAACCCGTGAGGTGGTTCATCCGGGCTGTGGTCCGAGTGTGGGTTGAGGTGTGCCGTCTGATCCAGACCCTCTTCGAAAATAGCACTCTAGTCGGTCGGGGCTACCAGAGCGGACAATATCTTCCTTAATTGGACAGACGCGTTTTGGGGGAAACCTCGGGACCAAAACCGTGCGGGCGCGCGTGCGTGCCCAGAGCGGACAATATTTGTACAGTGTTTGTGGGGGCGTTACACACACACCCACAGAACGCGTCTGTACAGGGAAGGTGAGAACCGCACATATAGCCCAGAATCAGGGCGCTCATCCATCCGATATGGGACTAACCTCACCCAGGCCCTACCAACTGGAGCGCTATTTTCGAAGCCCGACCAGTCCCCAACGGGGACCCGGATGCAACCCACGCTCGAACCACAGCCAGGCTGCACTGGGGCGCTAGAGTATTGTTTGATTTGGCTTACTTGTAAACCAAGTATGCAATTTCTAATTTATTTCTAAATACATGTGTATTAAGTTTACCTATGACATAGCACAAATGCACTTTTAGCATGGTTATGCCAAAAAAAGCCTAAACAAAAGCACAAGTAGTTCGTCAAATTTGAGCCTAGTCCTACATAGGGCATGATGTAATTGGGCCGTAAGCACGTCCCAATTGAAGAGATTCAATCCACATAGGAAGATATGTCATTTGAAGTGTGAAACGTAATCGGCCATAACTTTTTATCCAAGTATCGTTACAAGAATTACGACATATAAATTTTGACTGGAACGGGCTATCCGGGGTCAGTCGACCCACAAATCTATCCATTTCGCAAGAAAATGCATTCTTCCGACTAAAAAAACTGAATTTTATAAAGAAAAAAAATTACTATTTTCAATAATTTTGATTTTTATACTATTTCTTTATTTTTAGATTTTCATATTTTTTTAAAAATTACTTGTAATTGTATTAGGGCTCTTTTATCAAAAGTTTATCTAGAATTTTTATTTTTAGAAATTAAACTTTATAAGAGTTTTACTACAATTAGGACTTTTATCCGGTTTATTTTTTATTTATTAATGAATTTTTTTAGAAAATTAGACATTATTAGACACATCAATAAAATATTTGAATTTATCTCTTTTTCTATGGATTCAAGAAAATACCCTAGTGGATTCAAGGTTTATATCACATAAAGGAGACGGTGATCTTCCTCTCATTATCCTTCCATGCTCTTCCCTACGTCATAATTTTTTCTCTATTTTCAATCAAATTGGTTTCTGCTACCATGTTGCCAATATGATGGACTAGAATTGTCTACAACACCTATTTTTCGCATGGGTAAAACAATATATGGAGCTCATTATGCTCTGCACATAAATTTGGTTTGTTCATTAGGTTATAACATTTATTTAAACAATGGGTTTGAGATGAGACCATCTGAGCCATGCGATTTTGGAGTATATTTCTTCTTTCCCACTATAAACTCCCTCAACAGCTTCGCAATCCCATTGGAATTGCATATGCAGCGGTAAATGAGTGGAAGGATGCAGTACGTGCAAAAAATGCTTTTAATAAAAAAAACTTTGATGGGGCACACCAATGAGAATGCTAATTTTTTTATTCTCTTCGCTCCATCCTTGTGAGTGGTGCATATTGTCGACAACTAAAGGAAGTTCCTACTGCTGTAAGCTAGACAAGGCCTAACATTATGTTTGTGAGAAATTCACCCGTCCATTTGTTTTGCTAGCTCACATTAGGACACGGTATAAAAAATGAGGCAGATCCAAAACTTGAGTGGGCCACACTACAAGCAACAATGGAGATTGAATGCCCACCGTTGAAACATTATTAAGGCCATGAAAGTTTTGTAGCAAGCTAATAATTTTGCATTTTCAATTACCACAACGGGAATGACTTTATTAATGGTTTAAATGGTACATAAACATTAAGGTGAAACTTAATAAGATCTCAATAGTGGACATTTTCCTTTCCATTTTTTTCCTAATGTTTGGCTCACCTAAGTTTTAGATCCACCTCATTTTTTAGCTGATGTCCTAACATGAGTGGGCAAAACAGATAGATAAGGTGGATTGCTCACAAACTGTTGGGAAAATCGACAGCGGAAGCGAAAGCCGAAACGCGTGGAGCAATGCCAGATCAAACAAGTACACAAGATGCAATCAAGTCACACACAAGCATTCACCACAAGAGACTCCGAATTTACGTGGAAAAACCCCTCAATGGGTAAAAACTCGCAGCATAAAGCGATCCACTATGAATAACAGAAGATTACAAAGATTAACAGCCCACAAGCAAGGAATAAACAGAAAAAACCCCAAGTTCTCTCTCACACACACCTCTCCCCTCTTCTTAACACGAATAGGAAACCTTGGACACCTTAGGATACAATCTAAGTCTGGATACATCCCACATATATAGTAGGAAACCCGAAAATAAAAACATCTTATGCACTACCGTGTAATGCAAAAGAAACCACGTACACAGTCGACCGGTCACACCTTGCACCAAACAATCTAAGGAGAAACCTCACTAATGCTGCCTCACCACCGACCAGTCGCCTGACCGGTTGGAGCCCATTGTAGACCAGTCGCCCGACCGATTTGGGCACTCAAAACATGTCCAGCCTTCCTCCTCACATCTGGGTAAACCGGTCGTTCGACCAATCCGAGCACCTAATCCATGCGTCAGTTTGAAGACTCTCCAACAATCTCCACCGAGGCTTCAAACACCGAAATAACACATTCTTGCAACGTCATCTCATCTTCAATCATAGCTTCACCGCTTCTCGTGCCACCATCAACCCTAACCTTGCAAATCACGCCCTTTACCGCTCTTCTTATGTGGCCCTTAGGCACTTGCCACATATGAGCAACCGTGGATCTCGCTGCCATTCCCGTAGCTCCTGTCACGCCCCAAATTCGGTTCTCGACGTCTATTCGTTGTAACCCGAATTTAGAGGTGGCAGCCTCCGTAGTACCCCGATCTCAGATCCTAACCCTACACGTCAGGTTCCGATCCTGGGATACCACAAGGAGGATTTTAGGGTCTGAATTTTTTTTTTTTTAAACATGAGCATCACCATATGAGTACCATTAAAGACAAACACAATATTTCCACTAAATCATTTTGTTTATATACAGTACTGAAAAGTAAATACACAATGCGTAAATATAAAAACTGTGCACAATCCGGCACTTCCTGCTACTGCACTCCCAACCCCAACTCAACGTTGCTGATACACTCTGGTATAACCTGCGGTGTAACAAACGCGCATAAGCTTCGAACGAAGGTTTGTGAGTGCGTGTGTGCGTGCACAATGCGTGTGACAAGCATGATAAATATCAGAGTAAGCAGTAAAGTATGATGAGAACTATAAACCAAGACTTCGCCCAATTAGGCTACACGATCATGTGATATGGATAACCAGTCTACCACGGCTATGCAAGCATGCAATACATATAACTAGCCTACCAAGGCTATATACTCATACTATGCAATGGCCTACAGGGCCTAATGTCACATACAATGATCCAATGCATGTATGCAAATCACCACCTCTCAGTACAGTGGTCTAGATACGAACAGTCATAACGCAATCACGTAAGCAATGCAGGACTCGGAACTGGTAGCTCGCCCAGTGTGGTAGCTCGCCCAGGCTTACAGCCCTGCCCACATCACACCCGCCCACGTCAGGACCGTCCCACATGTGACGCCCCACCCAGGGACACGATATTGTCCGCTTTGGCCAAAGGCCTCACGGCTTTGCTCTCGGGGTTGCCCCCAAAACGCGTCATTCCAGTTAAGGAAGATATTGTCCGCTCTGGTAGCCCCGACCGACTGGAGTGCTATTTTCGAAGAGGGTCCGGGTCAGACGGATCACCTCAACCCACACTCGGACCACAGCCCGGATGAACCACCTCACGGGTTTGTTTCTGCTCAGCGGAAGCACAAGGCCACACTCTAGCGCCCCAGTGCAGCCCGGCTGTGGTCCGAGCGTGGGTTGCATCCGGGTCCCCGTTGGGGACTGGTCGGGCTTCGAAAATAGCGCTCCAGTTGGTAGGGCCTGGGTGAGGTTAGTCCCACATTGGATGGATGAGCGCCCTGATTCTGGGCTATATGTGCGGTTCTCACCTTCCCTCTACAGACGCGTTCTGTGGGTGTGTGGCCTTGTGCTTCCGCTGAGCAGAAACAAACCCGTGAGGTGGTTCATCCGGGCTGTGGTCCGAGTGTGGGTTGAGGTGTGCCGTCTGATCCGGACCCTCTTCGAAAATAGCACTCCAGTCGGTCGGGGCTACCAGAGCGGACAATATCTTCCTTAATTGGACAGACGCGTTTTGGGGGCAACCCCGAGAGCAAAGCCGTGAGGCCTTTGGCCAAAGCGGACAATATCGTGTCCCTGGGTGGGGCGTCACAGATGGTATCAGAGCGGGGTCGCTCTGTCTCCCGTTGGGGGGGAGGGTCCTTGTGCAGCCTGGCTGTGGTCCGAGCCAGGGTTGCATCCGGGTCCCCGTTGGGGATTGGTCGGGCTTCGAAAATATGGCTCCAGTTGGTAGGGCCTTGGACGCAATCCCACATCGGAAAGGGAGTGGCCTTCGGACTGGGCTATAAGTGGAGTTCCCACCATATGGATACGACGCGTTCTGTGAGTGGGTAGCCATGTGCTACCATGTGCTTCCGCTGGGCAGGAACAAACCCGTGAGGTGGTTCATCCGGGCTGTGGTCCGAGTGTGGGTTGAGGTGATCCGTCTGACCCGGACCCTCTTCGAAAATAGCACTCCAGTCGGTCGGGGCTACCAGAGCGGACAATATCTTCCTTAACTGGAAAGACGCTGTTAGAACTAGAAAATATATCACAATGACATTTTCTGGAATGTGGTGTTTTGTTGCTCTGGGGTTCTGAATATAGAAACATTCGTAGATAATCACAAGCATTCACCAAAGTACACAAGAGAAAAGATATAGCAAGGCGAATTTTATTCCAGAGATTCTGAGATCTTGTACATTCCAGGCCGTGATCTGGCACGAGCCCTTAATTACATCGAATGATCGATGACCCTTGATTAAAAGGCAAAAGACTAGTCAACGGGGACTATGGTCTCAGAGTTCATTGGTCACGGAGACCTGTGTTTTGGTGGTCACGGAGACCTGTGTTTGTATGGTCGCGGAGACCTGTGTTTGTATGGTCGCGGAGACCTGTATTTGTATGGTCGCGGAGACCTGTATTTGTTATAGACTGATCCACCTTTGTGCGAGTCGGATGTCTATGTCCCATGTTTTGACCGGAGATCCGGGCTGAGACTGTCAGGGTTTATGGCTGAGATGGACGACTCTGGGCCCGCGCCTGTCAATGTAGGGACAGGTGACCTCGGGAAGTCCATTCTACAGTTGTGTGTACCTGCGCAACTCAACCAGCGGATGCCGTTTGGATGGGTAGGGCATCGACTGTTCTTGGAATATCAGTTTTTTAACAGATTGTGTGTGATAGTTTAGAACTCTCCGGGTGTGGTTTATCGTGTTAACCATAGTCCCCTTTGATTAGTCCAGACCTGGATTAGAGTCATATAATGATGATGCATCAGTATGATTCTGGGCGCCGGCGGCCTCTTTTCGGGAGAATTATTCCATTCAGCTCGTTGGGTCGAATCGGACTCCGAAGGCTTGCGTTCTGCTCATTGGGTAGCCCGGATGGGTCGTTTGACTGCTCCATTGCGTTCGGAACGCTCGGAATATCCAAAATAGGCTCAAACGGGGCTTAAAAATGTTATAAAATGAGGATTTAGGGGTGCTGGAACGAATGCGCAAAGTGCTGATTTTTACGATCCGCTGACCTGATTTTATTGACGCGCTGGGGCCAGTGCGTCCTTAAATGATTTTCATGATGCGCCGGGTAATTTTATGACGCGCTGGAGCCAGTGCGTCCTTAAAATCTATTTTTTCGATCCGCTGGGCTATTTTGCGACGCGCTGGGGCCAGTGCGCCCTAAAATTGTAATTTCCTGATGCACTGGGCTATTTTGCGACGCGCTGGGGCCAGTGCGCCCTAAAATTATAATTTCCTGATGCGCTGGGCTATTTTGCGACGCGCTGGGGCCAGTGCGTCCTAA
Source organism: Liriodendron chinense (assembly GCA_003013855.2). Lineage (NCBI taxonomy): Eukaryota > Viridiplantae > Streptophyta > Magnoliopsida > Magnoliales > Magnoliaceae > Liriodendron > Liriodendron chinense. The sequence continues at coordinate 1,249 of PVNU02001227.1, read as the reverse complement.
AAATGCCACGATTGATGGTTTGCGTAATCCGCCGAGGATTTTCCTGATGCGCTGGGTCACTTTTATGATGCGCTGGGACCGGCGCATCGGAAAAAGATGACTTAGTCATTCCTCCAGACCTGGTATAATCGGAGGTGCGATTTTCGGCGAGGGGTTCCGGCAGTCGGAGAAGGATTCCGGCGATCGGCAAAGGTTTTTCGGCGACGAGGTCCTCTCTCTCTCTTGCTGAATGATGCAAATGAGGTGGTGGGCGGGGTATTTATAGGTATCGTCGCCCAATAAGCGGTCGACACGTGTAGCGCGTCGAGGAATTGGGTCGGCGCGTCGATAAATGTGCTCGGCGCGTCGCGAAATGATTGGAGTCCAGAAGTTGGTTTGCAGGACGCGCCAGCTGGCAGCGCATCCTGAAATTAACTGATTTTTTGGATGCGCTGGGTGAATTTTTGGATGCGCTGGGGCCAGTGCGTCCATAAATTCATTTTTTGGATGCGCTGGACGCAGCGCGCCCTAAAATTTATTTTTTGGATGCGCTGGGGCCGGTGCGTCCATAAATTCATTTTTTGGATGCGCTGGACGCAGTGCGCCCTAAAATTCATTTTTTGGATGCGCTGGACGCAGTGCGCCCTTAAATGGATTTTTTGGATGCGCTGGACGTATTCGTGTCCCACAGATTTGGGTTTTGCAAATTGGGAGGTTTGCGGGGTCCGCCTCGTGATGAATGCCGATGCACTGCTCCTATTTCTTCATAATTGAGGTACCGTCCCAATTTTGGACAGTTTTGGTCACGGTGTCCGGTGGGGTCCACTACCGGCCCAATTTCATGTTTGAGGCAAATCTGATGCGTGTGTCGTGATTCGTGCCGCGATTTTCGATGCACTGGCCCTAAATCTGACCGCGTGATGGTTTTGGCATTCGAAATCATCATTTCGGAGATCCTCACTTTTGGGACCCCAACAGATGCCCCTCCGATGCGTTGGGATGGACGAGCGGCGATCCATTGCGACGCATCGGATTTTCTGGGTCCCACTATAAATAGGGCCGCCCATGTCATTTTGTCATTTCACTGTTCATTTCCGGCGATCAGAGCTCCAGGCCAGCGCATCGATTTATCTTCCAGCGCATCGATTTATTATCGCCAGCGCGTCGAAATATTAGGTAGCGCGTCGACTTATTCGAACTTGTGTATTTAATCGACGCGCTGCGCATAGCGCGGCTGTTGGACTTGTGATTTCTGATTTTTCTGAACGCG